>CM060849.1:27196810-28419310 GCA_030737835.1 Acorus gramineus | reverse complement strand
CTGGTTCATGGAATTATGACTATTAACAATAGATATCTGCTTAACAATTTTGTATATGAACCACAAACACATGATTTAGATATACTAGACAAAAATGCATGATACATTTCTCAAATAGGTCCACAGGTACATATAAAACCTTAAGTATAACAGAGCATCACTATGAAGAACATTGCTTGTAGTACCTCATGTCCAGGTTGGAGATGAAAGAAGAAAACTCATTGCTCCTTTTTCGTTCCTTCAATCTGCCATTTTGTTCAAAATATTGTGACATTTCAACGGGTTAAATATTGACCAGGATCAATTTATAACAATTGTCATTTCATAATTAAGAATGATGAAAAATCATGGAGAAAAATCAGAAACCATTACTGAAACATTCCCCTTGCAAACCTGGCATATATTTGTGTATGTAAGCTACAAATTGCAGCACTGTTTATGTTACAGTATCAGTTAAATTAAATGTACCATTGAAGGATTTCACATCCGCACAAGTAATTCATGTCATGAAGTTAATGCTATTAGATATTCTAGACCTTCATGCATTACATAGGAGCATAGGGCCATGACATAATTTGGTGTCTGGAATTGACCTTGTGGGATATGAGCTGGAAGGATAGCAACAGATAAACCTTACACACATCACTGATGCAGAAAGCTTCAAGAGAGCAACTGAAACAAACCAAATCCCATGGCTCAGTGAAAATCTATGAAAGAGATGGTTAAGCTTATGTAACCAATTTCAACTGGTAAATTTAATTGGCAAATTGAGAGAAAACACAAAGTTACAAATTTTTAAAATGTTCTCATTCATTGCTTTCTGCTCACTAAGCATGTTTCTGGTTAATAGGGTACTAGAAATGAAAAGCTCCTTTAGAAAAAGCCTCTCTCAAACCATCCATGTCATTGGCACCATCGTCATAGCAAACTATGGTAACTGACATATGTCTACACAATCTCATACCCTCCTATCATTGTTTGCCCTCACTAAACATCTCAACACACTTGATACAATGTAGTTCTAGAACATCACTCATTCAAGTACCATTTAAATTCAGAGACAACAAATATATACATACATACATACATACATATATATATAGCTATATGACATATTAATAGGATTTCTTCTGTTATTGTATATATAAATTATTCATATTAAGATGCGACATAAATATAATCAATTTCCAGGTGCTCGAAGCAAATCAATCAACCCAAGCCATGGTGCCCCTCAGTGAGCAAAGTTGCATTTGGGTTGCAGAATCAATGCCATTTCAATCCCACAATCAAGTTCCTTCCATTTTGGGGCACCAAATATATAACTGGTTGATAAGAGCCTCCTGGAAGGAAGAAGTTCTAACAAACCTATTTTGCTTTCCCAGATCCGCAACAATCCTTAACTACACGCTCATGAGGTGCATGTAAAGGTCATTGTAAAATGTATATATCTATACATGTAAAATCACAAGAAGTGCAGGGAAGAGATGAAGAATCAGTAATGGCTTAAAAAAAGGCAAGATTTGTTCCATCCTAATACTTATGGCACAATGTCAGAAAGTCATTGTGACACATGGACAAGGATTACGAATTTGTTGTTTGAAGGTGTATGGGATATTATTGTTCCTACCTCCTTAAGTATAGAAATAGAAAATAAGAAAAGCAAACCAACAAAAAAGCTCATTTCAAAGTTCAAAAGTCAACTTCAAATCATGGATGTTCTGGAACCTTTTTTCGTGGCCTGACAACAGAATATAAATCATATCCAATACATGGTGCATAAGGTGACATTTGATGTATGTCCAAAATGAAGGGGAAAAAAAGCACAATGAGTTGTAAAGTGAGAAATGTAAACATGCACCAACAAAAATGGACACCAAAAAGAACATTCAAATAACACAGAATTAGATCACAGCTAAGAAGCTCCAAAATTTTATGTATAAAAAGAGAAACAAATTGGTGAAATAATCAATTTCATTTCTCAAGGAAGATTGGCCAGCAACTAGAACTAAAATCTTCTCAAGTATGAAGTTTACATAGTTTACATACCTCATTTCACCATAATACAAGGTAAGGCCATCGTGTGTTTTGCTCGCTAAGAAAATTGAAAACGAATGCATCACAACATCAATGAAAAATCTTTTTGATTCTTCGTTATCCTCTCTGTGAGTGCACATATGCAGAGATTCTCAATTTTGCAGTGAAGCACAATATTGTTTATGGAATGGGAAGGAACCAGTGTGCCGTCCCGGAAAAAAAATTTCAGTCCAGGCCCAAGAGGAGAACTCTTGTGAACATCTGTTGATGCAGGATACTGACCTATTCGGTGGTTACCACATTTGGCTGGCAAATTTTCCATATTTTTTACATTTCCACACTGATGTGGCATTTTGTTAAGCTGGTTACCCACATCCTGACAAGCACAAAGCTTAGCATCAATTCCATTTTGTTGCTGATTGCCGCTGTGGTCGTCACAAGAACTATTTTGAGTAAAAAAATACTTCTGGATCTTTGCTGAAAGACTCACAGAACATGAAGCAACAACATCATGTACATCATCTATTGTCAAATACCCGTAAGACGCCAAGCTGTCAGAAAGAACTTTATGAATCAATGTATGGATGGCATTGCAACAACCAGAGCAGCATTCGTAGACACATATACATGCTGGCATAGCTGGCACATTGTTGTTTTCTCTTATATTGGAGACATCATCTCTAACTGTTTCAGCATGAATGCATCCACCAACATCGGAAGACAGTACGGTGCCTGTTCTGGACAAACCATTGCACTGCCTCCTGTTTTTCCTGGAGATGCAGTCATCCATAATGCCCATATCTTCTTCAGAATGACTCACACCATCAGCCTTTGCTGAGCCATTGTGTTGCTTCACAGTCTGACTCCGTTGAAAAACCAATTCACAAGGTTCATGATTCTCTGATTCGCAAGGCTCACAGCCACCGGTCTTCTTCGGTTCATTCAAAGTGTCTCCATGGGCCACTGAACTAAAAACCGAGAATGAATTTTGACATGAGTCAGTATCAGTAGTCAACAAGAGTTTATCTTGAGAAGGCCTAGGAACTGTGTCGATCATATCAGAACTAGGTAATCCATTATCAGGAAGATCTTTGCTGGAGTTTATACAAGTACTATTCTCTTCCTGAGAACTTTTATTAGAAACATGTGGCAAGCCCGTATCCAGGTTGGTATTGCTTTCATGATCCTGCGTGTTCATGGTTACCCCAGGCATCGGTCTAACAATTGATGCTGGCATTTGATTGTCCAACTGCAACCTGCAGAAGGTAAAAACAAAGTAAGAAGATGAACAAGAAACTGAAGCTTGATGAAGTGACATTGGGGCTCAAATGTCAAGTATTCAAGTGTAGTGTATCACCTTTGGAATGAGTATGCCCAGCTGTTAACCATGTCCTCCAAATAAGCCACTTGTGAAAGAAGACGAATGAAACGATATTTGTCTTTCCCTCCCAAAATTTTTGAGTTAATCTCCCCAAGCAAGAGCTCTAAAACATTTCGAACTTCACGGGTAACTTCCAACACGGAGGAGTAAAGACCTCTGTATGCCAATAAGCCGACAGCTATCAGGCCTCTCACTATGCTAAAATTTTCTTTGTTCTTCTCATTGCCAGGGTATGACCCCATTGCAACCTTATCTGATGAACTAGGAGGACGCACAATACAAGAATTGAATGGCCAACCCTTCCAAGGTCCATGAATATCTGCAGAGGGACCTTCTTTCAATCCTGAGGTCGACCAACAAAGCTCAGCAAAGTGAGGATAACACAAAATTTGATAACCAAATGTGGCAATTGCTAGCATTATGTTGGATTTCCCTTTCAATATTTTATTATTGGTTCTTACACAAGCTCCATGATGATGGTGCATCTGAACCTCTTGATCATGATGGTTAAATATTTTACATATTGAAGGTAAACTCTTATCACCATCAAGATATTGCTGGTATCCTTTGTTGCTACATGAAGCTCCACCATTGGAAGTTATCCTTTCAGAATCTACAGGCTCATCCACGGATTCAATTACTTTACCCTCTACATGGTCACGTTGGACTTCCAAAATGTCATTTGCAGAATCACAATTAGTAGTTTCGCATTCAACGGCCATGTGAGTTTTATGATGTATCAAGTGGACAAACTTCTGGATTAAATCCTGTGACAATTTTATTGCAGATGCATCGACCATCACATCATGATTTAACTTCCCATCCACTTGCAAAGCATATTGTGGTACAGTCTGTGCAGAAGAAGCAGGATGAGTACAGATACCATTCACCATTCTATCGTTGAAGAACCCCCTAATTCCCAGAGGGAGGTCATGATTTGGCACCTCACAAGTAGCCTGCACATAAAAAAAATGCCAAAGCAAACCCACTTGTCAAACTGCACCAAAGTATGCTAGGAAAAAGGCATATATAGTATTCCTTAATGCAGATAATGGAAGATAAAATAACGGGTAGAACTCATAAATTGGGAATAGCCATAAAAATATATTAGATGGAAAGTTTTAATATCAAGTATTTAAATGGCATTCATCCTGATACCAAGACCTAACATAGTATACCATATGACATCATATGATACACTAGAATATTTTTTTTAATTTTGTAACTCAGTTTTATATCATAGATGACTTGGAAAACTTTTTATAGATTTACATCTCTTTTGAATATTCCAATGCTTAGATAGTAAATAATATTTTAGACAGGGAGAAAAAGGAAAAACAATTGGGGAAGCACCGGAAAAAGGATATGCACAATATCTATTGATAAGACAAGTATTTATATGAACCAAAAAAAACAGCATGTATGAATGATTCTGGAAACATGATATAGTGACTGAACCAACAATGCATTACAAAATTTTTATCAAAATGAGCAGCCACACTGTAAAAGCAAGCCAAATTAGGCACAAATGGTCTATAGGTGATTGTGTGTATCCGTTTCCTCGTCACACCAAAAAAAAAAATTATCAGCATTAGGATCAGTTGCATTCCCTACAGAGTATAAAGATGTTAATGGCGACATATCATAATTAATCTGAAAAATGGTGTCAATTAACATCATACAAGCAACTCCTAGCTCTCCTTACAAAGAAATAGGGGAAACAATAAGTCTTGCCACATCAGAAAGGGTACTGGGATCCTTGTCAAGATAAGACTGAGTTCAGCTCTCTCTAAATTCAAAGTAAATTCCAATATACAATACCATCGTGTTTTCATTTTTTTACGATTCAAAATTTACAATTTCCAAGTAGCTGCACCTAAACACATTTTTTTGCCTTTATGTCCAATTCAAAAAAAGCTGTTCACAAACCAAATCTTCATTTGATGATCAATTGAGTAAGATTCATATTAAAAAAAAATTAGCATTGACAGAGGTATTTCCAAATCTCATTAAGATGTTTCAGCATATATTGTCATTGTAATTAAACTCCCTACATCACCCAACTAAAATGTGATAATTTTGATTTGCCAAGATATTGCTGCACAAAGCAACTTTAAATTTTTCGAGCTTATATCATTCTTCCTTCAGAAATTGTATGACGGATTATTTAAAAATCTACTAAATTTTTCAGGTTCTAAACTGACTGAATATCATATTCTCACACTTTTTATGAGAAAATGCTGATATTATACAATGTGCATATCTTCTTCAAAAGAAAAAAAAAAGTTTTGTGTGTGCATCCACCTTGTCACACAGGCTCTGGCTACAGCGCCAGGGTGTGTGTGTGTGTGTGTGAGGGGGGGGGGGGGTCTGGAAGCCCAACCTGACACACAAATAGCAAGCAAATTGCTCATGCACTTGCATGTTTTTTTTTTCATGAGGATGAAGTGTACATTGGAAAGAAAGTATATGCCACAAACAAAACCATGTGCCAACAATGATTAGATACAACAAATTTAGCATAAAAGTCATTTAGTTTCTAAGTTAATGCAATCACGGAATAAAATGACGCAGATATGAAAAAGATGAGCATTATTCTAAAAATATATAACTATTACCCTAGAACATAAATTTGTCGCAGGAGATTTTGACATGCTACAAATCTGAATAGTTGCATTGCTGAAATGTAAAAGTTTAAAGTCAAATGTAGAATATTACAACATATTGGGAAATCAAGTGGGCATACCACTATTATAAAAGACGGAGGCGTACACACAGAATCCACCTGTTCAACAAATGATTTCCATGCCTGTGACATATTTTTAGTTACAATCTGAGGACATGGAGTCTCAAATATGTTGGATATTTTTTTAGGATAGATATCGTTCTCCTCATCAGAAGGTTGTTGGCAGATCTCCTCCAACGCCCATAAATCAATTCTAGGCAAGTAAATTATGCACCGTCCCAAACTCAAGCATTGCACTGTAGAATAATAAAAATATGGATATACACATAAGCACCATAAAAAAGAAATACCATGCATCATGTAGGGATAAAGACAGATATGGGAATGGATATTGTCATAAATATCATGTGCCATTCACATCGTTCAGCAATATTATGAGCAAAAATAAGTACCAAGATTTAAAAAAAAAAGGGTTTCTTAAAAATAAAGCTTCAGATAAGAGGACCCCCTATGGTTCATTGTTATAGTCTTGTCCTCGTAGTCATTGACTCATTCCCACTCCTTGATTGATGTGGGACAATAACAGATATTTGAATTTGGACAGATAGACAAAAGTCAAGGGTCATCCTCCCAGAGTGATTCTGCATATAGTAGGGAGATGGAAGGAGAAAAATGGATAGCTTTATCCTTTAGTGTGTGTGTGTGTGTTTTGGCACAGTGTCCGTTCTCAAGATTCAAACCAAAAGACTTTATCCTGTATAGCCTGAATATTATCATTGCACCAAGAAACTAAAACCCCCCAAACCCCCACCACCACACCCCCCCATCCCCTGGTAATATTCAAAGACTAAAACCTATATAACTTCCACACAGAGGAAGGAGAGTGCACTTTATAATGTTCAATGATTTAGTGAAGATCCCTTATCTACCGATCGGTTGGCTTCCCATATACCTAGCACCATTTCTTCCAATGGAAAACTTCTCAACATCTCCAAGTTACGCTTCATGGCTAAACACATATTGATGGTCTATGCTTCTTGGTTCTGTTTCCATCTATATCAATCTAAATCTAAATATCTAAAAAGATTCTTCAAATTATTTTTATGAATATATACTTACATATATTGCGAAGCAAACTTTACTTAACCAGTGTGCAATATCCACCTCCAAACCAGACATCTGCAATCCAAATCCCACCCCATGAGAACTTACATGTATTGTATATCATCATTGTCACGAACATTAGGGTCACCATAATTGCATGCACATGTAGAGGATGGGATCACATATACATGCTTTAAGAAATTGAGGCACCTACAAATGGCCTATCTCTATAACTACCAACAAAACCATATTTCTTGCCAGTTCGAGGCTTTTTTTAAAAAAAAAAAGGGAAGAAAAAAAAATTAATCCAGCTCGCCACTAAATCTAGAGTTGAATAAATTAACTGGCATGATATTAGGTGTGAGCATATGCCATGCGCCATTTGAGGCTCTAAAAATATGAAGAAAATAAATAATTGATAATCATATGAAGGCCAAGAAGGGGAAAATAGATAAAATAGCACTTACATAGAATGTGTGTCACCCCACGAATGATATCTCCATGTCCTTCCTGTGAAATCGTAGCCAAGTCTATTTTACGAATTTCAATGTGGCCCACAAAACCATGGAGAAAACAAGAGGCCAAGTGATGTTGACCAGATCTAGGACTTCCTGTAATTAATACTCGAAAACCTGTTTTCTTTCCCAATGGATTCAAAAAACAGAGCAAAGACTTGCTAAACATACGTGCACCAGAAGAATTCAACTGGAACAGTACAGACTTCCAATCATCATTTTTGCCTTCACCGTCTGACTGATCTAAATAATAATCAGATAAACCATCTAACAGTCCAGCACGATAAAGGCCTTTCTCTATTTCTTTTGTAACATCTGGTTCCTGGATCAAATTATGAAGATGGGAACACCATAATGCCACAGAGATTCTCTTGTTTTCCAATGCAGAGAAAATAATGTCTTTCATTAGTTTTGATCCTTTATAGAGGGTGGGAGGCAACCAGACACACTCCTCAAGGGACAGAGATATAAGCAAGTGCAACAATGGTTGCAGCAGACATGGAATGAGATGCGGATGGAGAGGTGAAGAAAACACATCATTTGCAGCCATGCCTGCTTCTCTCCGAGAGCATGGAGGAGGAACACATGAAAGAGCAGCCAACCAATCTGTCTCCTCTACCACAATAGATGGAAGTAAAGTGCGTTTACCATGTATAAATGACTTCTCAGCAGAAGACATGAGTCCTTTCAAGGAACAGTTCCTCTTCAAAGCAATAATTGCTGCTTGGGTGCACAGAGCCTGAAGATCAGCACCTGCAAATCCAACTGTTTGTTTTGCAACCCATGAGAGAACGGGTTCAGATATAGGCTTAGGCCAGCTTCGAGTGTGAAGTGAAAGAATAGCAGATCTATCCATAACAGAGGGAAGTGGAAAATAAATTTCTCTATCAAATCTCCCTGGTCTTCTCAAAGCAGGATCAACAGCATCCGGACGATTTGTTGCTCCTATGACAATAACAGAACCACGAGATTTTACACCATCTAGTAAGGCAAGAAGAGTCGACACCACCGAACAGTGTGTTTGATCTTGCTGCCGTGATCTACATGGTGCTAGCCCATCAATCTCATCAAAAAATATAATTGCTGGTTGGGATTTCTCAGCAACATGAAATAGAAGACGTAGCTGGCGTTCAGCGTCTCCAACATACTTCCCTAAACAATCAGCACCTTTACGTGCAAAATATGCAATCTTTTTATCACCACGTGAGCATGCACCAATCAATGCCCTCACTACTAGAGTTTTACCAGTCCCAGGATATCCATGCAGAAGAACTCCTCTAGGAGGTGTGATCCCCATAGAGCTATAGAATTCAGGATAAAGAAGAGGCAATATGACCACCTCCTTCATGCATTGGACAACATCTTGAAGCCCAGCCACAGATTCCCAACCCTCATATAAGTTCTCATTCCCAGAAGACCCTCCAATATAGACAGGTGAAATTCGTAGAATATCTCGATGAAGCCGCTTGCCTTCACGTTTCAAGAACTCCTCATCTTCACCACAATTCTCAAGCCATTTCTCTTCAGCCTCTAAATCCTTACGAGATGCATCAGCTGACGTCTTCCTAATATCCAATCTCATTTTCTTGACTTTTAGCTTTTTTAATCTCTGCAGATATAGGCTCCCTTGAGGCTGGAAGAGATGTCGGTGATCAGTGCAAACTATAAGAAACTTTCGATGGTCAAATGTACAGCCTTCAGCTCGAGCACAAGGCTGCAATAATAAAAATACCATGTAAGCAACACAATCAGGAATTCCACATAGCCTACAAGGAAGCTGAGAGAATGCACAGAATTAAATTGGCAAGTTCAATAACATAGCACAACCAGGTGGTATGTTTTAGGACAGCGATCAACTCGACAGCCAATAGTAGCTCCAGGTCTTGAACAGCGGCTACACTTCAAAACTCTCCCCCTGCAAAGTGCCGCTCTAACATTTTTAAGGCATCCCAAACCAGCAAAATAAACCTGAAAAATATTACATTTATGGGAAATTTTTAAGACAGTAGATTCATAAAATAATAATAATAAACACCAAAAGGACTTTAAGAGGGTGATCACTGCAAATGCAAGAGAGCAAAATTCAACATCAATTATAAATATTTGTACGAAACCAAATGCATTTCATAGAACTACCAAATTTATGGGACAAACCAAATGTATAGCTTATCTAGAACTCCAGAACAATAACCTTAATTAAGCTCATTCTTGTCCAGAGTAACATTCACAATTAGACAACTGCAAATCCTAGCACACCATCCAGTCATCATAGTGTGAGATCAAAACTCATCGTCAATTTCACTTTTATCACCAGGTTGCACACATACTATTCAACAGGAAATTTCGGCATGCATGCCAAGATATCTACAACACTTGCAAGTTGCAAGTCTTCCAAAAAGTACCAAACTAAATAGAAAAATGAGGCAACTCAAGGAGAAAGCAAAATCTATGGGCAAAACAAAAAAATTTATTCTACACAAAAATCCTAATAGAAAGGACATAAAATGTAAACTTCTAGTTGATCATAAAACGCTGCAACACTATAGACGGCTCACATTGGACTAGAGGAGAAAATACATAACAAATATTCATGCCAAGCACAGAAGAAAATGGCTGAGTTATCACAAGCTTTTGCATTAAGAAAAAGATAAATCCATTCACAATTACCCTGGAAACTACTTATCCATTCCACAGAAAGTAAGATGAATGTAAATTATAATACTTGTCATAAAGACACTGGACAAGCATGAACATAAGCACTGTTCCATGACTTCCATCAGATTAACAGTTTAGTGATCCTTAATTCCTATTCGAAATAAAGGAAGACACGAACAGAAATAACAGACCTCTGGACTCCAAACAGCACAATGTTGGTGCACCCAAACGCGAGCTATACCAAAGCGATCAAGTATCGGACCCAAGAGCCGTCCAAGCCAACCAGGCTCATCGCCAAACCCATCCAAAACATCATAGTTCGGCTCCTCCGACGCCGAGGAACCATCATACCCCTCATCATTACTATCATTAAAATCACGGACGAGCCTCTTGGGAGGTTTCCCATCCGTCCCTCCACCACACAACCCGCACCTCCGCCCTTCCCTCCCCCGTGGCCTTTCCACTTCATCTTTCAAAGTGGGATTCGGTTCTTCTTCTTCTTTAGCTTCATCATTACCAAACTCACTTGGCAAAACAAGATCATCCGGACCACTTTTGCCATCGACGTCCTCCATGGGCCTCTGTTCTTCCTCAATATCATGGTTTTCACTCTCCAAAACCCCGGGCATTTTCTGCTCTTCCTCAACATGTTCACTTTTGCTCTCCAAATCCTCATTAGGCATCTGTTCCTCGACAACTCCCACTTCTACCTTCTCCTCTTCAACCACTTGAACAACCCCACCATCCGCCCCGCTCTTCGATGGTGAAAGCCACTGTTGCAAGGTCTGGTCTTCACTCTCAGAAGGCTCCTCCCCGCTCTCATCACCCATCGATTCCGAATTCCCCGACATCATTTCCTCCATCTCCAAACGCTCACCCTTCTGATCACCATCAGATCCATATCCAAACCCCTTAACCCTAGATCGCAGCCTCGAAGTCCACCCCTCCCGCCCACAATCAACATCACCCCCAAAAAGCACCCTTTTCGGCCTCCCCCTCCTCGTCTCCCTCTTATTGCCCTCATTGGGTGGTCTTCCGACTCTTCCGGCACCTCTCCTCCTTTTCCTGGAAGGGGTGGGGGAGGCGTCGAGGATGACCGGGGCACGCCGGGGCCGGGAACTCCGGCGGACGGAGCCGGGAGTGTCGGGTCCCTCTGCGACGATCGGGTGGTGACGTTGGGGGTCGTCCCTGATGGAGTCGAGCCTCTTGCGCTTCTTCCGAGGACGATGAGAGAAGGAGGGTCGCTGCGGCGGAGGCGGAGGCGGAGGCGGCGGTTGCTTTCGGTTCGCCCTTAATTGCATCGATGTACTGTGTGGTTTATGTGGGAGATATTTCTGTGAATCGAAATAAAACGGAGAGACGGATGGTGTGTTTGACCTAATCAAAGATCTATGAAGAAATCGAGAGAGGGATAGATAGAAGGATTTGGGGGTTTGTATTTTAGGTTTAGCGGAAGCTCTGTTTTTTTTTTTTTTTTTTTTTCTCACGCTCGTCTGTATGTTCTATTTTTTCCTTCTGTGATATTTTTCTATTTCTCCATTGTTTCCGTTATAGCAACACGAATAGGGCAACAAGCCAACAACAACGCAGTGGATTGCTTAAAAATTAAACAAAAGAAATATTAAACTTTTTTTACATTTACTAAATAAATAAATTCAAAAGATAAAAATAAAACACAATGCAATGTATTATTATCAATGTTTTAAAACCCTATTAATCCTCCGCCAAGACCTAAGCAGTTTCAACTCACAACGCTTTTAGCGTACTAAAAAGTTATTAAGTCACCTTATATATTATATATCTATTAATTAGCTTTTTATGCTATCCCTATTATGCTTATATTTTTAATTTTATTTTAATGTTATTTTGTTATTATTTTATAGTCTAAAATCATTACAAATATATCATATATATATGTATTAACTTTATTATTATAAAAAATGATCGATTAATCATCGATTAATCCCCGCCTAGTCGATTAATCCCTAGCTCCTCCTCAACCGTCCGACTAGCGCCTAGCGCTTTTTACAATATTGATTATTATTACATGTCATTAACAATCTCGCATTGAGCCTGTGTATATATACTTTATTTAATAATTAGCAATGTTCTTTCATAAAATTTAAAATAAATAGTTCAATGAATTATTTGAATTGATTTATAGGAAAACTGAATAATTACATTATTAGTCTAATGATATATATACAGCTAATATTATAAATGGGATTGAATGTTAGGGATCATATGTTCATTTTTCTTTCTTTCATGTATATTCAAATAAACTATATAGATAAAAAGAAATTAAAAAATAATATGTTTCATTTAACTAAACACATGTGAGACTGTACTATTCTACATAACAATGCTTGTTTTGTTTTTTTACCTTTTATCAAAAAGAAAAAACAGGTTCTTTTTTTTCTTATGGGTTTTATTGATTTTTACATTAACTATACCTTGTTTAAAAGATATAATCAAAAGATGGCATACAAAAAAAGGATAGTCTTAGAATTGATTTTTAAGTTAATCAAATCGTGTTTAAAAATAATTAAACAAAATGGTTTAAACGACAGTCCAGGGAGTTTTGGAACAGGTTTTATCAGGTCCATGTGTTGAACAAAAAACCAGTGGTTCCTTACCTAATAAAAAAGAAAAAGAAAAAGGACTGGTGGTTCTCTCTTATCAAATGGTTAATGGAGGTTTGGAAGAATAAACAATGAACCTTCTGGTGGAGGAAGAAGTTCCAATAATCCATGCCATGAATTGAGAGAATTTGCACCCAATAATAAGGGGCCGTTTGGTTCAAACCTATTTCAGTGCTTATTCAGCTGAAAGCTGAAAATAAGTACTTTTTGAGGTGAAGTGTGTTTGGTTGGGGACAAAAAAAATACTGAATATAAGCCCTTAATCAGGTTTTACGTCTGAAAATTCTCAGTCCCTCGTCCCACACTTTTCTTTCCGTCTTAAGCGTTTCTGTCAAGCCAAAAGACCAAAATGCCCCCACTGAAAACCACATATTACCACACATATATAAACCAACTTTCATTCTCTCTCTCCTCAAACATAACATTTTCAAAACCTAACCCTAAAATCCACGATTTCACCACCACCCCGTCCGAGAATGTGCTCCGCCCCGTCACCTCCGTCCGAGAATCTGCTCCGCCCCGTCACCTTCGTCCGAGAATCTGCTCCGCCCCGTCGCCTCCGTCCGTGAATCTGCTCCGCCCCATCAGCTCCGTCCGAGAATCTGCTCCGCCCCGTCACGGAGGTCCGAGAATCTGCTCCGCCCCGTCCTTTCGTGCTCATCTGCTCCTTCGACCATCATCCACCTCTCATCTTCGGCAGATCGAGCACCACAGCAAATCGATCAGCTCTCCTCTTCCATTCTCCACGACAGATCAAGTTCAAAAACCCGGGATCCGCCGCATCAGGCCATCCTCGTCCCTTCAGGAACCACCCCTCGCCGCATCAGGCCATACCCATCGAATCAGAGACCGATCCGAGGTATACTTTTTTGAAAGTCTCTGAACCCTACATTCGAAAAAAAACATTCTGAACTGATTTTTAGGGGTTCTAGTCCTCATTCCAGTGAATTAATTTACAGGTTTTACTTATTAGTGGTGTCCATGCTGTGTAGGATTGTGTTTAATCTGTGCAGTTTTGGCCTTAACCCATCGTTCCAATGTTGTACATATATGTTGTTCATGTTTGTCAAATTTTGCACACTGATGACCCCTTTTAGATAAGGATGGACTGTAAGAAATGTTGGTGTGGTTTGTTAATTTAAACAGTTTTCTTTAATAGTTTCTAGTTTTTGAGGCTATAATGCAGAATGCCCCTGATGAATCATTGAACTTGCTAGTGAGAATGAGATCCAAGAATTAAGTACTTAGTCATCTTTTGTTACCATGCTCTTACCTGATCAAAATTTCCTTTTGCGATGCTTTTCGATTATCAATGCATACCAATTCTTATGAAAATGTGTAAAATAGTTGGGAATTCTAAAGGGTTTGGATTATTGAACTTTCTAATGTGGTCTTTTTTTTAGCTTGTGTTCATGATTAAGGTTTTGAATGTGCTTAGATTTTTTGTTTTGTTTTACCATTTTAGTCCTGAAGCATTTGTTGTTGAATACTTGAATTGTATGTCGGGTAAGTGTAATTTTTCGATTATGCTTATCAGTTTGTATGGTTTAGTCTGCAGATTTGTACCACAACAAAAAATTTCTGAAGGGCTTTAATTATCGAAAAAAATAAGTGGTCTGTTATTACTGCCAATATTTGATTAGACTGATTTATCTGATTAGAATTCACTGAAACTTTTTACTGAAGCGAAACCAAGATGGTAATTTCCATTCCTATAGTTATTAGGATTCTTTTTCTTTCTACATTTTCTTACTGGAATTCAAAAAAAAATAAAAAATTGTATGTGTGTGTGTCTATATAACTCATTTACTTTCAGCGGATGATTTTTCTTTGAACCCTCAGTGGACAAAATAACCAATACTATGAATGAGTGGTTGGTTTAGATGTGTGTTTTTTTAGTTTCCTATATGCTTAAGTTCATCTCTGGCCAGCTTTAGTTAAGTAAAGGAGGGGGAGGGAGATGATCATGATGAAGACCTTGTTGAATGGTTTGGAAGGGTTTGGTTTAGGTTTCTCTGAGTCTACTAGTAGAGTCTCTGACATTGTTTTTGGAGGGAAAGGTCTGTCTGTCTATATCTCTTTCTGTGTGTGTGTGTGTTTGTTTTTTTTTTTTGTTGTTGCTTTGGGAGGTTGTGGTGGAAAGGTTTGGAGGGTTGGGAGGGGTTTTTATAGGTGGGTTTTGAGTGGAGAGTGAGTTTCAATTGGGGGGGGGGGGGGGGGGGGGGGAGGAGATAATTGAAGTTCATGTTTGGAGAGGTAACTGAAATAATTATTGACTGTTGGAGTCACCTAGTTAGCTTATAAGTCAACTTTACTATGTAAGGAGTATAGAATCATCTTTTAAGACCTATTTATACCATTGTATAAAAATATTCATGTAATAACTTTAGCAAAGTTACATATTGCATCCACAGTCTATGCAACTCATATGAAGACAAATGAATTGCATGTGTGACTCGCTCATAATTAACAAACATGAACATTAACCTGACATGGATCTTATTCTACAAGTGAAATACTAAAGCAA
Organism: Acorus gramineus; assembly: GCA_030737835.1. NCBI lineage: Eukaryota > Viridiplantae > Streptophyta > Magnoliopsida > Acorales > Acoraceae > Acorus > Acorus gramineus. Next base: position 28,403,766 of record CM060849.1, on the reverse strand, counting down.
CAAGGCCTGGTCCCCAATGCCAAAACTTGACCTTATTGTAGAACACCTATAGTTTGTCTGTTGATATCAAATTTCTGAAATTGCTAAATGTACTGCTCATGTTTCCTAAATTCAATTGAGGGACTCTACAATCAAAACCTTTGTTTGGCTTCTATAATTATCCATTTCTAGTTTGGAACTTTTACATGCCATTGATTTCTCCAGCCAGGCTCACTGTTTTCTGCTGGTTTTTTTTTTTATATATATATCTGTATAACTTTCATGATGATCAATTGGAAGTCTTTAGAAGCATAAGTTGATCTTTCATTGATTTACATATCGCATAATCGTCTTTACGATTTTGTAACTTAAGGAACTCAAGGCAACCATGTGTCAGAACGATCTATGATAAAAATTACTTGACGAGTGTTTGCATACAATACACTGACTAATGCTTTGTGTGGGTTGATGAAGTGCGTCGGGCGCACGGACCCGAGGCTTACCAGGTGCCAGCTCAGGAGAAGGTTGAGAAGGCCGTCGCAGTTCAACGCCCCATAGGGATACTCATCTTTGGATGTTGTTCATGCATATGTATCATATTGATGGTGTTTGTGATCTTTTTTTTGCTTGTACTCTTGGCCATCAAATGACTGTAGAAGTTGGATTATGAAACCAGCACTGTAATGTAAATATTTACTGATCTGAAACTTTTTTTTATTTGAGAATGTTGTAACATACTCATGTGGCTATCTATTGTAGCATGAAAACATATGTAGCATAAGTATTACCTTTTCTTGGTTTGGAGGAATTTGATGATCTACAGGTTTTTATTTTTGAATCATAAAGTGTTTTTATTATTCTCTTGTATTTATAATGTGTAGCATGACAGGATATGCCACTTTGTATCAGGTTCTAGGTGAGAGTTGTAAAAAAAATTTGACAGGTATGTGATTGTTATGATATTTCAAAATTGGTAAATATAGATTGCATATTTACCACATCATGAAAAGTCATTATGTCTTGAGTTATTTTTTTGTAAATCTATATAAGCTTGTATCAGGTTCTAATAAGTAATGAAACTGTAGTATCTAATAATTTATTAAATAGACATTTAATAAAATATCTTTTTTTAATAAATAGAAAAAATAAGTAAATAATCAAGTTTTCAACCAAACATCAAATTACATTCAGCACTTATTAAATGGACCAAAACACCCTTGTCATAAGCTCTACTCTTCAGTACTGAACCAAACACACTTATTTGCAATAAGTGCTTATAATTTCCGCTGAACCAAACAGTTTTTCTTCTGAACTGATTAAAACTTATCAGAACTTATACAATCTGCACTTATAAATCAGGACTTAAAATCAGCTTTCCGCTGAACCAAACGGCCCCTAAGTCATTGTTAGATGTTCCATAAAAAATCAAAAATCAAAAAGTCATTGTTGCTCAAGTGCCAACATTCATAAAAGTGATAGATTTTCTCATTTATTTGTTATTTGACTCGTCAATAATGGTATTAATTGCATTAATATTTAATAAGATCCTCTTTAATTCCTCCTCATGGCAGCTTTTAATAGGGTGAATTTCTATGATCCTGCATCCAATTTACATGCACTGAACTCAGTTTAATGTAATGACGATTTTAATTTAATATATAACAATTCTTCTGTAATCTAATATATATTAAATTAGGAAAATATATATTCTCTAATCTAATATATATTATATTAGAAAAAATATAAAAAAAAATCTAATTTATTCAAGTATATACTTTTTTTTTTTGTTAAAGCATGTACTTCATTGGACGCATATTCTTTTCAAAAAATTTAAAAAATGTTGCAACTGTGAAAGCAAACTCAGACCAAGTTTCACCAAGATCCTCATATTAATAAATATACAACAATTACGTTATGAAGTTTGATGCAACTAAATCTCCATAGCAGACCAAAAATTCCATACTATTAGTGCAAATCAGTGACTAGCCCTATGAATTACCTCAAACCGATTTCCAACCTTTTGTCTTTTCCTTGATCGACCAAACAGAGAACATGACAAGTTATCAACCAATTCGCCTCTCAAAAAGGAATTCAACGCCCCCAGCAATGCGTGAATTCTTCCTTGCTGTGACCTGCAAGAGCGCGCCATCCGCAAGCATGCGCTGAAGCACCCTTGCTATGTTCTTCGCATCGTCGATTCCCAGATGGTGACTCCCTTCCAACGGAATCTGCAATTGTCTCATCATAGACATCATTCCCTTGGCCTGATCCTCCTGGCATGAATTAACACAGATGATGATCAAGGAGTATAAAAAAATCCCCTTCAGATGTAAAAAGAATGTGTAGTTCTATTTGAGTTTATGCACCTTCACATTGTAGAAGTTAAGAAACATGTCCTTCAAATTGATCCATTCCATGAAATATGGCGGTAATTTCATGCCTGAGTCTCGGCATTGCTGAGGGATCTTGGTCTTCACATCCCAATTCCCACTAACAAAAAAAAAAAAAATAGTTCCTCTCAGAAAAATTGTACTGCTTATTTTTTGGAGAAATCAGATCTAAATAGAAAGCGTGCATTTGTGAATAAACTATCAACAATGCATTTGTGAATAAACAATCAACAAACCAAGTCACAAATGCAGCTCGATGAAGCGGCCCTCCGATTTCTTTTTTCCACAAGGCATGTTCTGTCATCCAAACCTCAAATTCTCGAAGCATTTCCTTGAAGGTAATGGCTGTATCATGCCATACACTGCAAATAAAAGATAAAAGTACATCATTAAAATCAACCACACAATGAAGATCAGAAAAAAGATACATCATCATATCCAGAGCATGGAAAATAATCAGGCAATGAGCTAAAAATTTAGGTGCTTCAACACTACACAGCCAGAACATAACTCAATGGGTCCAGAGACTTAAAAAAAATATATTAAACTTTGTGAAAAAAGTGGAACTGATGAGCAAACAGGTTGAATAAATGTGTAAACATGCTCATACACATGAAAGGTCAAGAAAAAACTTTAATCCATATTTTTCAGCTGGGAATATCATTTAGAAAAAACTGGGTACAAGACATAATGTTCATTTTAGATTTTACTTTACAACCATCAGAAATTCATGGGCGGCTGACCTCGAAATGAACATATAGATATGTGTCTCTGGGCAATTGAAAAGATATTTCTGATAAGATAAGCTGGTTACATGAAGCAAAGAAGCAACTCTCCCTTGTGTGTCGGGAAAATACCAAATATAATAAGACAACAAAACAAAGTAGGCCAAGATAAGGATTCTAATGGATGCAGCACTTCAGCGCTGAAGAAACTAAACTTTGCAACAAAATTATGGGCACCCTGTGATGCAGAACAGGCAGAGGAGTGATACCCAGTCACCTGCTTCAAATTAATTTAAATATCTTCTAATGGTTGACATATAAATTACAAATGTAAAAAACTTTTCCTGATGATCAGTGTGCAAAGGTCTTGTTGTTTGAACACATCTCGCTCCATCTCGAACAAATCCAGCATACCTTTTTCTCAACTCCTACGTGATTTACGATCATTCTCAATTAAAAAAAAAAATTACCTTCTCAAAAATCCTTCAAAAAAATATTAGGGCATCAGTTTTTCTTCAATTGCAGAGCATGAATTTACTTATGGTGCATTTGGAAACACAGTTTAAAAAGCAGCTTTAAGTTTTATACACGGTTTTTTAGGATGTAATCATAAGGGCTGTTTTTTAATTAGCCAAGGAACCACATTTTTTTTTTTTTTTTTTTTTGAAGAAAAGGTTGGCATTCGCCCTTGTATTAGATAGAAGAGGGAATGCCCAGGCAAGGGTTACAAAAACACTTGCCAAAAGAACAGAAATAGGAAATAAATATAAAATTAAAAGGACTTCCTGTAGGGAGAGGAACCACATTTGTTGTTGATAACAGAAACTGTTTCTGCTAGAATAAACACAGTTTTTGAAACACTTTTTTTTGTTGTAATCATGAGTGCAGTTTTTCAATTAAGTGGGCTAGTTTGGTAACCTGTTAGGGGCTTTTAGCTTTTAAAGAAGCTAAAAACAATCCAAAATGAGTTGCCAAATGGGGCCTTAATGATTGCAATTCATATGGATAATTATTTCGTTTCACGATTGTATACAACTTCAACTCGAAGACCATCTTTCCCACATCAGCTTTATGAACCTTACTATGTCGAAACTTCTTGTCAAAGATCCGATAGGTCGTAGGCTTTCAACTACTTTCATCCAAAATCTTTTGGGTCTATCCCTACTTATTTATAAATACTGATGACAGTGATCTATTCAATCCTTAAAGGTGCAGTCATGGTGAACATATCAAGATTACATAACAGAAGATGTACTGTTTCTTATGTTTAAAAATTACTCCTAAACATTCTTTGATAGACCCTGCCTGGTCCTCTCCTATCTCTTTTGTATAATTACCACCAAATACAACCTATGTAAATTAACCATTCATAGTTTTCCTTTTCAATAATTTATGTCTTTTACACACTCACATGTAATCAAGAAATTAATCAGCCCACACAAAGAGAAGATTTTTCCCTTTAGAAGCACACACATGCATCTAGGCACTCATGAAATTCCCTCTTTGATTGAATATGGTCTTATGAATTCATGTTGGGCAGCTGAACTTTTACCAAAGAGGGATAACGCATATATACCACACACTTGGAAGATAACTCTTTCATTAAGTCAAAAGGTTTGTATGGTTCATCTAAGACATTGAAGTGCACCTCAAATTCAAAAATTAATTAAGTTCATCAATCTAAAGATGTAATGAGTCAGTGCAACTCCTTAATATGATAGGAACCAAGTAATCAAGATACAAAATTATGTTAAATAACCCCTTCCAAAGCTCATACTACATTACACTCTTTGGGTGCCAATTGCCAAACAAGAAAAATATTTTTAGCTAAGAGTGGCTCTGCCATAATCTTACCCCTTTTGATTACTCTTGACACATTTCCAAGAAGGCCATTTTGAAGAGGCAATCCAAAGACTACATAGTGCAGGAAATTGTTTACTAAAAATTTGGATGCAAAATTTCTTCAATGTTTTTCCTAATCACGTCAAATTCACATTTAGGGGCCTCAGCATTTCGTTATATTCAATAGCAACAGTCGGGATATTGATTTGAAGTGATGCATTTGATTAAAAAATTCATTGTAAAGAAAGTGGTAAGACCAAAGTTGACACAACAAGAAAATCATGTGATACCAATAGCATAGTGATTAAATTCCAAAACCCCATGGAAACAATTATGTAAACAAAAAATATACTTGAAACACGTTAAACTGATTGATTGTTACAAATACAACAGAACATGCAAACATGGTGAATATTTTTAAATAAAAAAGAAGTTTACATTGGTGGACATCATTCTATATGACAATTTTTGCACAGAAAACAACATATCTAAATCCACGTGCATAGAAATAATACAATATATCACAATCAAAATCATGTGTAAATGGAAAGAAGAATTCGTAATATACCCATCAACTCCCATCCGTCCATATTTTCCTTCAACATATTCATTTATCCTCTTCTCACTCATCCGGACAGGCCTCACAAACCTGGAAATTTCCAAGGTAGACAGAGTTACCAAACACCATGAGCAAAATCTATGTGAAAATTTAATGAAAGTGAAGTAATCTAAGAAGAGTCTCAAGCTGTCCAAATGATCTCATATTTCTATCCAAACAATAAAGAATTATGAAAAGTGTGCACATAAAAGTCGTTCTCCCCTAGCTTTATGAATGCCATAAGAAATGTGAAAGTTAATCGATCACCATTTTAATATAACTTTTTTTAATGATTTTTTTTTTTCCATTTTAGTATAACTTATTTATTGAAAAGTGATCCACCCTCAATAGTTTCAAAGTCTCAAACAAATTTCAAGCAGCTTACCAAGGTTAACTAAATATCAAGATACATATTGGAAATTAGTTACCTCAAAATGGACCCTTAAAAAGCAGTAAGCACCCATATGATCACTTACCAACATGTTTATGAGCTTAATGTTAAGTGCTAAATAGTGCAAATTATCATATCTGTTATAATACAGCAACTACTACTAGAAATCACGAAAGGTATGGGATCATTTAAACACAAATTGATTAGACTAGCGTCTACTGATACTCTGGTGTCTTTTCCTAACTTTGAGAAACAAAAACTAAAATGCAATGCTATGTCATTGACCCACCCACCAGATTTCTGACCTAACAAAGACTTCTCTAGGCAATAGGGGAAGTTAAGAATGGGTTAATTTAACCAAAACAATAACCTGTTCCTAAAATAATACAATCCATTCACGGTCTTTTTCGGTCGTCAAACAACCAAGTCAAGGAACAAGATCAACATCTCTATAGCATGTTTTCCAAAGGTCTAGAGGCTTTATAATTCTCATTAGGCCATCATATTCTTGATTGTGCTCAATCACATCAACCCTATCATGCACCCTTCAGCCTTAGTTCAGTTATAAGCATAAATGGTTTCATTCATTTCCAACCCCCATTATGATACTTCAATGTATGATTTCAGAACCACATCCATTCTAATATCTCTAGACCATACAAAATGTAATTAAAATTTTGATAAAGTATCAGATTCACCTATGGAAAGAACCAGCAAAACTCATGGTCCTGGCATCAATCATCACAACAGGGAATTCAAGGATCTCAACCTTCCCCTCCAAGTCAAGGACCAACAGATAATCCAAATTCTGCGGGACCAAGCGACTCTCCACAAATCCGTCCACACGAAGGTCCGACGCTATGTCGTGATTGAATCTCTCAACGTGAAACGAATCATTCAACTACAAGAAGACTTGAATTCACAAACAGTTCAATAAAAAAAAAAAAAAATTGTAATCCATCGAAACTTTCAATTAAAGCTAGATAACAGGAGATTCGCTTACCCTAGTGCATTTTCCGTGGGTGTGGTAAAGGCACATCGGCCTCCACCGCCCAGTCCGTCCATTCCCGATCGGAGGGTTCAGGACGGCTTCGGCTTCAACCGGGGGAGAGTCCGGGGAATCAACGGCGGGGATGGAAGCGGAGACGGAGAGGCTACGTGGGGAGGAGATCATGGAGTACACGAAGGGGAAGTGGTGGTGGAGAGAAACCCTAGAGGACGCCTTTGGCGGGAGAGAGAGGCGGGAGAGAAGCGACAGAGATGGAGGCATGGATTCGCGGGAGTGTATGTGACGTGGCGATGAGAATATATATATCATAAAGTTGAATAGAAATACTGGACAGCTATTCCTTCATTCATGTAACATGTTTTTAATTTTCCAAAATCCAAATGTGTATATACTTACGTAATCATAAGTACATATACAAATGAATTAAATATATATATTATTTTTTAATTTATATATACTAACCTAACCGAGTATATACTTGATCAGAGGCAAGTACAGAAATGTTTGCAACAAAATAAAAAAAAAGAGATAAGTGAAGAGAATATCTAACCCCCCTATGGCGTGGAACATAAGACAAGAATAATGAAGAATAAATGAGAATAGTTAAAAAAAGTTGTTTATTTTGATAGAATAAACCTCGATAGTTATGTCTGGATAAGCTAGGATAAGGCCTAATAACTATTCTAAGGAAATGTTGGAATTGCTTATTAAGGCTTATCTATGCCAATGAATAAAAATACCCTTCTCTGTCATTTTAAAAAATTTATCTCACCTAACAGACTCACACAGATTCCAAAAACTGTTACACCTATCAAATCAATCATATATCTCTCACACTATTCTCAGGGGGTATAATTGTCATTTAAAAAATCATAAACTCTTATTCATCCCTTATCAACCATTTATCATCACTATATCTAAGGTGAACCAAACAATAAAAAAGTCATTTTTACATTTTCCAATGAGAATAACAAAAAAGACAATCAAACAAAAAGTTGTTTATTCAGCCTGGATTGTTATTTATCCCAATATAGCTATCGGGAGCGAATAACCTAATATCACACCCCATACGTGGGATTAAATGACATAATATCTTTTCTAGTATAATTGAAAGAAAAATGTGAACATCAGTCATTCCCACAGTCATTATATGGTCTCCAACTTGTTTTAAATTTTTCTTCCAAATATGTAAATATTTATTGAATGAAATATGCATGCTTACAATGAAAATGAATAAAGTATATACTCAATTGTATGTATACTTTTTTATTTTTTAATAGAGTATATATTAGTCTAACCTAGTGTACACAGTATGACAAAATTGGGAACCACGAGAATAATTGAGTGTATCAGCTCACAAATGAAAATAAACATACCTTAATCTAAATATTTTTGCAACCAAATGATTAAAAGTTGAGACTTATTTCCTAATATCTATTCTTGGTTGATTGTTTATTCCTGAACGAATAGAGAATGCATTCACACGAATTAGGACGACATTGAGTTCCACTACTTGTTCAAAGAAAAAATTTGTCACCACAATCTCATTGATTGGCAACACTGGATGATTCATTGCCACGAAAAACAATTGTCATACACAGGCAACATACATATTTAAATATTACAGAGTAATACCACAGTATTACTATTCAGGTTATCACACAAATGAGCTGCCAGACAAAAGCCTAAAAGCTGTAAACCCACCCATGATCACACATAAGTAAGCAGTCATTAGAGAAGTGTATCAGTCATCGTCAATCCCAGTGCAGTCCTCTACCATTTCAGTCCTTCCAGATTCACTCCTCGACCGCATCTCATCTATTTCAATCTGCAAGAGAGGGTCGCAGGAAACCCGTTCTGCTTGTAGCACCTTCGGACAGCCTAAGGAAAAAAAAAAGGTTAGCAGAGTAGTAGCAAATCCATGCTGAAAGAGATGAAACAAATGGCAAGAGGAAGTACCCGCTACCGGGCATTGAGGTTGTGGTCTCTTGGTTTTAATGTAGTGCATGATTGCCTTCTTTTCGTAGATGTGCTTGCAGTCCATGCTGAGCATGAATTCAACATACAGAGTGTCATGTTTACTTTGAACAAAATCACTTAAACATTTATCCATCTCAATTTTCTCAGCACTAGATATATTATCCAGAGTCAGGAAATCAGTATGAACAACTTCATTTGGAGCTTCTTTGTTGCATTGACAATAAGCTACTTTACGGAGGTCATTCATTGTTACTTTGTAAAAGCCCTAAGTGACATTTACGAATCTAATTCACAGTAACTGTGCAACAGGTTTATGCAAGCAATGATTTTAAATACACTAGTCAGTCCACAAGCAGATACAGTGTCATTAAAGGATATCTGATGATCTTACCAGCGCACTGGATCTTGCAATTCAGTGACAGGCTTTCCCGTCAATGGGCAAGTTATATTCAAAAGGTTGGTCTGAGTACTGGTCATTACAATATCCTCCTGCTCTTCACCTGGCATTGGTTGACCCGCATGGTGAACATTCTGCAGAGGGTAACCATATATAAATGTCATTATTTGCAGACATTCAAATGGATATTTGAGCATCTAACATTACATGAGTATCAATCACTATGCAGACTTATGCAAAGCTACTCAACCAAAACATCATATGCAGACCTATGCAAAGCTACTCATGCATGCCTGTAGGACAAAGAAACTGGGGCATTTATTTTGGTATTTAGAATTGGCCATTAGTAGCTCTCTTTCATCACAATTCTTTTCTGTCTCCTCATCCCTCCACGCGTATCTCACATATCCGAATTCTATTAAATTCTCATTCCTTCCCTCTTTCTTAGTTCTTACGATGCACACTTGATGCCTTTGCAAACATATAATTAACTGCTGATCCTTGCACCAAACATGAAGAGCACATGCCACTCCTACACACTGAACTACAACTTATCACGAATTAAAATTCCACTCCTACATGCTAAGCACAGCTTTTCTACATGATATTGTCCTGGCACTGGCACTGTAAGTACCATTTCAATAACAAAGAGGACAAAGAATCACACACACTAGCGAGGTGACCCAACTAAGCTCAAACACTCAAATTCACAATAGCTGGATTTAAGACACAATGATGATAAACCACTTCGAGAATCACTACATATATTTTCATTTGACAGTTGACACTAAACAAATCCTCATATTTCATCAAACAACAAGATTCTGTAGTGCAACAATATCACTCCTGAATAGAACAACAATCAATCCCCTTATGCAACCTCACAACGCACAACATAAAACAACCCTACCCAAACATCACAATCTCAAGTTCTCAACAAACAAATAATGAAACAGAAAGAGATTTCACAACGTACCCACACAGCCTCTCTAAACTGCCTGAAGAGCGGGTGGCTCTGCGGTTGCCAAGGAGATTGCCCCTTCAGCTTGACGACCTCATTCTCCAAAACCTTCTTGAAATCCGTCAACTGAATTAAAAAATCCCCAAATCCCCTATCAAAAACCCTTTCAGATCGATCATAATTTAATCAAAACACAAAAAACAGACAGACATGAAGAAGAACCTGTTCGCTTGGGCGATAAGAATCACCGAGAGAATGAATCGCGGTGGAAAAATGGGTGCACTCATCGGACGACTCGAGGAGCTCGGCAACGGAACTCTCCAACTCCCGCACCTGAAGAAAGAATCGACATATGTATCTACAGAGGAACGATTCATTTAAAAAAAAAAAAAAACTAGGGTTAGGGTTTTGGGGGAGTACCATTTCGGACTGGTTGTCCCTCTCCAGATCCACGGCGACACCTTTGATCATGATCATCGCCTTCCGGATCTCCTGAAACCAGAAGTTTCAACACCATGGAAACAAAAGAGAGGAAAAATTAGGGTTAGGGTTTAATTACGGCGATGAGGGATTGGTTGTCGGCGTAGAGCGTGGAAGTGGCGGTTTTGATCCGATCAGATGCGGAGGTGCGTGGAGCGGACGTCGAAGCCATGATTTTTTCGTCTTCTGCTTTGGGCTTCCTTTTGGGGCGGAGGAGGGTTTTAGAGAGACAATGGCGGAACTTTTGGTGGCGGGAAATGCGGCTACCGGGGAAGGGGATTCGAAAAACAGGGAATTAACCCAATAATAAAGTGATATTGACTGGAGCAGATATTTTAACTTGTTTAGAAAACTAAAATATCACTGCTTAAGAAATTCTCCGATAAACTGGTATAACTCTGGATAATCATTTTGAACTGAGAATAAAATCAAATTATTCCAGGTTATTTCACCTAAAGAATATATAGTTCACTATCAAATCAAATGTCATCATTTTTAATAAATTACATGTCAAATCAACTATTATTATTTTTACCTTTTATAAATCCTTATCCATACTTTATTCACATTTTACCGTAACATCAAAAAATTTATTCTTACGTTTACCAACGAGAATAATTCAAAACACAACCAAACACAAAATCACTTTATCCTTATTTATACTCACTTATGCAAGAATAATTGTATACCTAAGAATAAGTCATATTCTATATCCAAACGGGGGCTTAAGGTTTAGCCCCCATTTTTTTTTGGAATAAACCCCCATATAATCTCGGATAAGGGATAGAGGGTGTTTGGAAACCCCGGATAACCCTTGATAAAGTATACAATAATAAACTGGTATATGGATTGCAATCAACCACTGGAATTAAAAGTTATCCTAGGTTATTCCACTCAAAAAATATGTGGGTCCACTGTGACGGCCCGTGTCCCAAACCATCGACACGTGCACGTTACCTAAGCTCTGATACCAACTGTGACGGCCCGAGCCTAAAAATACCGGCACGAACACGTCACGTGTCTCAAAACTCACCATATATTTTAAAAAAAAACATCAAAATAACCACCATATATAATTTCATCTAATAACAACCCTGGGATAACATATAATCATCAAGATATATATAATCACCTATATAAACTCACCCAAGAAAGTTTAATCAGTCAACAGAGCATCTAACACACTTCATATACAGTCATCCATATATACAAAGCATTTTAACATAGGCATGGTTTACTAGACCAATCTCTATCAAAATAATCATATACAGATCCAAAACATCAACAATATCCACATCTATATATATGTACCTATCACCAACTGGACGTGACCCCCAAAAGAAGACAAAGTCAACGCCCAAAAACCCCCGCCTCTATTCTGCAAAAATAGGAAAAATAGAATAAAATGAGCGAAAGATGCTCAGTAAGTAACCCAGATATTCCACGAATAAGGAAAACAAGGATGACATCAAAGTCAAGCTTAGTCAACACTAGGTCAAAGCATAATAACAAATGAAAACACTGTATGATTACTATAAAAAAACAGCTCTACGGTGACAATTTTTATTGTGATGGTTTTAAAAAACTATTACTATACATAATTTATAGTAACATTTAATTTTAAACTGTTGCCAAATATGGAAAGTTAGTCTAAGAAGTCTTTAGCGGGGAGAATTTGATGCCTGTGAAATATTTATGGTAACAGTTTGACACAAAATTGTTACTATATGATCTTAAAGTAACGCTTTAAAACCGTAACAATAAATTACATAGTAAAAGTAACAGTTTGAGAAGACAAAACTAACACGATGGGATCACGTTTTTATTTTCCTTTTTTTTCTCCATCATATCCAGTTTTCACCTCTTCAAATCCTTCTCTCTAAGTCACCTTCTTCTTTGCATTGACATTTTTTAAGATTGGAAGAAATCAAGAGCTCCTCCAAACAGATTTTATTATGTTAGATAAAATAATTATTTTTGATTGATATGTGAAACATTAATATGATTGTGTTTCAATTTTTCTATTATGGTGCAGTAATTTATTACTTTATCCTTGGATTTTCCCAGGTAGGTCATTTTTGTCACCACATACCTCTTTTTTCTCTTGACTCAGCGTGATTTGGTTGATTTCGGGTTTTAAATTACATTTAATTTCGGGAAAGATTTGTGAAGCAAATTGATAAGGTTTGTCCACTTATAGTAGTCTCATTCATTCTTCATCAAATCTATCATTAAAAGATAGAGTCAGGGGCGGAGCCAGCTTAGGCCCACTGGGGGCAGCTGCCCCCACTCAAAATTTTTTAAGCTTTTCTACCCTGTTGTCACTTATGTTTGTAATAGAAATTAACAAATGTATATAATATATGCCCCCACACCATTCCCCACAACTAGTCCAACTCTCTTCTATGCATGGGCCCATTAATGACATGTAATTATCTCAAATCTCTTTTCTTTGTCAAAGTTTAAATAATGTTATTTTTTTTTATTGATTTTTGTTTATTCTCTTTTTAGAGATGCAAAATATGATAACATCATATTATTTTTTGTATCTTGATAGTCGATAGATAATCAATCCAGATGAACTCTTTATAATTCATTAAGAAAAATAAAATATACATAGAATGAGTATCAAATGATGAATTTTAATGTTATATTTCCTTTAGGATGTGTGAGTATGGCGTGCGACAGTGTTTATACATGGTTATATATATATTTTTTTAATCTTAAGTTGTCTTTTTAAAAATTAATCCCATATATTTTGTGAGAATTAAAAGAGTTGCTTTTATTTATTTTTTACTCATTCATTTTTTTAGTTGGTTTTTGTTTCATTTTTTAACTTCAATATTTTTTCTCAAATCCCTATAACAAAATTTTCTTAGAGCGTTGAGACACTTTTAGTTTATTTTACAGCCTCATACACTGATACACTACAATAAGACAGTATATACTGTGCCTACACTGCTTTATCACGGTGTATAATTTTTATTAGTGTATGGGATGCAATTTTTTTCATTTTTTTCTAAACAAATACATCAGTATATATATTTATTTCAATTTTTATAACAGTATGTATTTGATCAATAGGTGAGTATATATATATATATATATATTTAAAAAAAAAAAAAAAAACCCAATGAGGATAACACACAAAGCTACACAGGAGACTGAACATATCAATCTCCATCTTCTTATTGTCTGCCCCCACTGAACATAAATCTTGGCTACGCCACTGGATAGAGTCAATTTCTTTTAATTATTTTTTTTTCATGTAATTTTTCATTTGATTTGATTTACCTTTTTTATTTGATTGAAAAATAAAATTAGAGTACATCAATATCTATTGGTAGATAGCTATCCTCAATACTAAAAAAAAATCAACCCAAAAATTATCTTTCTCCGAATCCAAATGTGATATTATGATGTAACCTAACAAATGATGCAATTGAAAATAGAATTGTTATGATTATTGTTATTATTATTTTATTAAATAATGATGCAATATCCCTTTCTTTGGTAGGTTCTTCTTTCTTTTCTCCATTAACAAACCAAAGCTCCTGTCATTTAAAGATATTAAGACTGTTTTTTTTTAATAATTGTTCGTTTCAATCTTCACCCAAAAAAAATTATATGTTTGATTGGTAGAATAATAAAAAAAAAATCCACTTTTGTATGCATGAAAACTTTTTTTTTTTTGTTGTGCCGAATATGATCTTTTAAGCTTGAAATTTTTTTTTTTGTGTGTTGAATATGATCTCCATGAATTTTATTTTACAATTATTTTTGGGATTTGATTCTTAAAAACAATTTATATCACATATTTCACATAATAGTGAATCACATTCTATATATAAATAAACGTTTGGGATATAAAAAAAAGAAAAAAAGAAATAGTATGATAGGGGACTTAATACATACCATAATTAAACGGATTTAACTCTAGCACATATTTCACATCACCAAATCACATAAAATCGTATAGAAATAGTATGAAGGGAACTTAATACATACCATAATTATAGGGATTTAAATCTAACACATATTTCACATCACCAAATCACATAAAATGGTATATTTTGTTTTTAAAATTTTATTTTTTGTTTAGATGTGATATATAAAGAAAACTACACCACTATTATAGGGATTTATAACTAACACATATTTTTAACATCTCCAAATTCAAATAAATTCACCAAAAAAAAAACCTGACTAAAAAAATGACATTCATTATTTTTTTAACACCTGAAATACAAATGTGAAATTCAAAACAAAACATTTTTTTATTCAGATTATTAAACATTAAAGCATGAATTCTAATCTTATGGCTAATATATATATATATATATATATATATAGGCGATATGGTGCGGACACCATACCTCATTTTAATATGCGATCACCTTATAATCACCGTATAATTAAGGTGCATTTAATCGAATGGTGAGAAGATATTCCATAAAAGAATCACAACTGAAAAATAGGGAGATTGTGTGGAGAAAAAAGAGGGATCACAATTTATAGAGATATATGTGATTTTATGGGGTAATTATTTTAACCGTCTGATTAAAATCCATTTAATCGGATGGTAATGACATGGTGACCACACCTAAGGAAGAGGGTATGGTGACCGCATCTTATCATTTCACTATATATATATATATATATATATATATATATATATATATATATATATATATATATATATATATATATATCTTTATTAACATTTTTTTTAAATAGCTTGGTTGTTACAGTTGTTAGAAAAAATAAGATTTTTTTTTTTTTTTTTTGGTATTCAAAGCCGTGTAACCATGGCATGTAGTTAGTACATCAAAATTTTCTTTCCCAAACCCCCTAGGAAAAGTTTGGGTCAAAAGCACATAACAGTTGAGCCACACGTTCTCGGATGCTCTTCATGTGGATACGGAGCAATCTCTATACATACTTCGACTGTATATCCATAAAAATTATCGTCCATTTAAAAAATATAGGAATGTTTTTTGGTGTGGATTATTAACATATGCTAATAACAAATGAGTAAGATTATATAAGATGTAACATTAAATAAACTATTCACTCGTACTCATACGAGACAAAAAAATATTCAACTGACTGTTAGGATTTGAGTTTTGAAATGCATGTATGATAGTAGTGGATTTATTCAGGAAAAGCCACACTTTTTCCACTTAATTAGCCACCACTAATTGCTAATATTAGTTTTTAAAATACTAGAAAGTAAATTTTTGACAATTTTACATTGATTGGCAATTACAATTACACTGGTAGATAATTACATTTTTTTGGGTGTTATCTGGTGGGCAGTTATATATTGTGATCCAATTGCATATATATTTACCTTTTAGTTTACAAAAAAAATGGCATATTTAATTTTTATTTTTTTATATACAAGTGTTTCATTGTAGTCGTATTAGAGCCACTTTTTTTACCACTTACTTGTTATGATTATATTTAAGCTTCATCTAGATGCGGGATAAGTAAGAATGTAAGATGCATTTAATTTGTTGTACTTTCAATCAAATTATTTTTCTCCTCGTGTCAATTTTTTTAATGTTCATGTGTCAAACTTCATAAATTTATTTGTGTTAAATAATTTAAACAAATATTTTTTTATATATAAAGGGATACACGAGAATAATAATGGATAAAAGTTGGATGCAATGTTCAAGGTGGAGCGATGAGTATTTCATGGGAATGAATAAATTTTTAGATTTTGCTTTTGAAAAAGTTGGTACTCACGGAAAGAATAATTGTCCTTGTACGAAATGCTCTCATAGGTTGTGGTATGATAGGCGGATAGTTGTAGATCATTTGTTACACCAAGGATTTTCAATGGGCTACACCCATTGGATCTACCATGTTTGTAGTTATATTTGTGATCAGGGTCACATTTATCATTTTGTATAAGTTCAATTATAAAAATAATAGTGGTAATTAATTGTTTTTACAGAATGCTATTGATGATTATGTTGTCCGAATGGAAGAGATGGAAGAGGGAGACCATGGCACTGATGTACTTAGTGTAGTACTCGGAAACGAACATTGTGGTAGGGTTCGTGGAATGGGCAGTGGGGTTACGCCATTGCAGTACTTTGGAGGGGGACGAGGACTAGGCCATTCACGTGATTTTGGTGGTACATCGAGCCAATTACAGGAACAAATGAGACAAATGCAACAGCAGATGGAGCAACAGATGCAAGAGAAAGTCCAACAGTCGGAGCAACAAATGTAAGAGAAAGTACAGTACCAGGTGCAACAATATATTTCACAGCTTTCACAGCCAATCCCGGGCATAACAGATTTATCTCGTCAACATTAGATGATGTATATTTTATTTTAAATATTTTATAACGTTTGTAATCTTGGATATTGTTGTAATGTTTACTTCTAATGATATTTAGATTTATTTACTATTTATGAAAATATACAGCAATTAAAATATATTAAATATGAAAAGTAACGATTTTGTTATTTCTAGCGACGGTTTACAAGTGTCACTAGAACTCTTTATTGTCACTTTTGCATTACCATAGTAACGATTTTATATCCATTATTATATGTTTTCACAAATTTTGATATAATATAGTAATGTTTCATAAACCGTTACTATTTATTTTACAATAACGGTTAAATAATCATCAAGATTTGATTCAAAAAATCATGACAAAAAATAGTGCAAACCGTTACCGTATATATAATATCACCCCATCTATGTTAACTGATATTAAACCGTTACCATAGTTTTGGTAACGGTTATATGCTTATAGCAACTGTTTAAAACCGTTACTGTAAACCCCTTTTCTTGTAGTGGAGAACAATAACATCTCTGATATATAAAATAGGAATGAATAGCTCAAACGAACACATCACAACTGATGGGACCAATAAATATCATCAAGAAGAAACACCACTGGACTGAAGACACATACTCTGAAATCACCCATCAATCAAAGAAGGTCAATTAACTCATTGATGGCACTCGAGATGTCACAATTCTACAAGAATAATAAGGGAATCACAACTCTGGCTCCTAAATGACCAAGTGCTGGATAGACCATTTACATGACCCCGTCTCGACCCCTATGTCCGAGATGTCCACATCTATACCTCTCGCGTGTGGCCCTCGAAACAACCACCGCGGAATCACTACCTGGCCCTCGGAACGTCCAGGCACGGTAGGGTATTCTCAAGTCTCCCTCGCTGGACCGTATGTACTCATGCGCACTGGAGAGGTAATCCTCAACCCTCATTGTAAGGTTTATGATCCAACTCCAAATACACAAGAGATAATATAGAAGCAGCGAAACAAAACACACTACAAGGCTTCATGGTCAGACAGCACGACCATACAGATCATAGGTCAATTGAAAGACACTAGGATGGATACATCAGGTTCAAATAAAGACTCACAATATGCTTACAAATCAAATCTAGCTTTAGAATTATCAACAATGGACACTCTCGAAAGCTATCTAGAACAATGATAGATGACAATGATTGAATAATAATGATGAATAACAAACAAACCTCAAAGATGACACGTCAAGGACTAATTTGAATCAAGATAATATAAACCACAATTTTGAGTGATAACTAAATAATAATGAATAAATATGAAACAATTCTCAATGAAAAACAATTCTAACTAGTAAAAGTGATACGAAGAATTTTGGGTCTCAACAATATAATAGAGTAACCAACAATGTCATGAATAAATAGTGATCGAAACAACTCCGAATTCCAAACAATATTAGAGATGATAAGAAACAACGATGAAGCACGGAATTGAAAAGAACAAACACAATATTGTGTCACTTATAACAATACCACGTGGAATGGAATGAAACCAACAAATGTCGATCGGGTTACTTACAACAATACAACATGGAATCGAAGGGAATAAACAATATCAATCGGGTCACTTACCTCACAATTCACAACCTCAAACTGGACTCACCCTATTCCAACTCTTAAACCACGCAGAGAGGAATCCACTGATAAAAATATAATCCTAATTAGATACTATCATATAATCCCAATAATCAAGAAATTCTCAGTTTCCCTCAAAACAAATATGATGTTCCCACTACAAACTCTAAGTTAACACAATAAAAATAGCTTTTCCATTCTTATTTATCCAGCCCCCAAAACATATTCATATTTCAGTCCCAAATCATAATTTTTAATTCAAAACTAAAATAAAACAACCATAGACGAAGAATAATAATGAAAATAACAAGAATTATTACCCACTACGATACGAAAAAATACTCCACTAAACTTTTCCTAATTTTTCCCGATTTTCCCTTATTTTTTACTCTCTCCCTCGTACATATTACCAACACCACCTCCACCGACTCACCAAATTATTTAAGACTTTGGATTCCGCCAAATGACGAAAGTGCTCTCCTTTAGAATTCTGTACAGCCTTAACTCTAACCCCCATAACATCTAGTAGGAAAGTCCACTTTAGATGATTCAACTTTTGTTGGAAAGGTAACGAAAATATCTACAACTTCTATGTTTAGGCCAAGATCAAAAGAAGCCTCCAACTATATAAAAAATAGCAACGAATAGAAGACCTTGCAATTTTTTCTTCTAAGGGCAGAAACGGTAAAACAGCCATAACTTTTCTAATATAGCTCCAAATGACGCCAAACTAATTTTATATGAAAGACAACTAAAAAAGAAGACTTTATATGTTTAGCGCAAAACCCAAATATGCCTTGAAGGTACTTTCTGGAAATGAAACCAACTGCAAGACTTTAAGAATAATAAGGACCAAAAGCTTAATAACATAAAATTATTCTATTTTGCAATCCAAACACATAAATATTAACATAATTCAGTATAAAAGGGTTCGGGCTATTACATTCACTGTCAAATCAACTGTTATCATCTCTTATAAATTATCTGTCAAATCAATTATCATTATTTTTTCACCTTTTATAAATCCTTATCCATACTTTATTCACATTTTACCTAAACAACAAAACATTTATTCTTACGTTTACCAACGAGAATAGTTCAAAACACAACTAAACACAAAATCATTTTATTCTTATTTATACTCACTTATACTTGAATAAATATATACTCAAAAATAAATCATATTTCCGTTCCCAACAGGGGCATAAAGTTTTTTCACATATATAAAAATGAGAATATTTGTAGTGGGAGTGGTTTTATCACTTACGTGACATTTTCTCTTTCTATGCCACTCGGATCCTCCTGTTCTACATTGCATATTTTCTAACCACCCTTGCATTAGTCTAATTAATTTGACTGCAGGAATTAATGAATATATATCAACGACCAAAAAGAACGGTCGATCATCTCTCTCACAATTTGGGCGTCCAGAAGAATGAGTTTAACTAAAACCTAACAACATATATTACAGTGATGTATGGGGTCCAACAACTGTCTTATATATACTTTCATAGGCGTTAGCACGTATAGTCGCGGCATACATGTCACAAAAATTCATTTCAGATATATATACAGATCTATCTTTAATAATTAATACGTTGCCCCACAAGAACCAAAAACAGCGCATGTTCTGCTGTACACTGTACAGACGAAGCTGCTGTTGTTGTGGAATCTTTTATAAATAAATAAAAAAAATCAAGGAATACTATACACTATTTTTAAATGACACCCAAAATTATATTAACCCCCGTATGACGAGGAACATAAGACAAGAATAATGAAGAATAGATGAGAATAGCAAAAAAAAGTTGTTTGTTTTGATAGAATAAACCCCGATAGTTATGTCTAGATAAGCTAGGATAAGGCCTGATAACTATTCTAAAGAAATGGTGGAATTGCTTATCAAGGCTTATCTATGCCAATGGATAAAAATACCATTCTCTGTCATTTTAAAAAATTTATCTCACCTAACAGACTCACACAGATTCTAAAAACTATTATATATATCAAATCAATCATATATCTCTCACACTATTCCCAGGGGGTATAATTGTCATTTAAGAAATCATAAACTCTTATTCATCACTTATCAACCATTTATCATCACTTATCAACCATTTATCATCACTTTATCCAAGGTGAACCAAACAACAAAAAAGTTATTTTTACGTTTCCCAATGAGAATAACAAAAAAGACAACCAAACAAAAAGTTGTTTATTCAACCTAGATTGTTATCTATCCCAGTATAGCTATCGAGAGCGAATAACCTAATGTCACACCCCATACGGGGGGGTGAGGGAACATATTCCATCCGTTTTTTTTTTTTGGGTACTTTATATACTGATTGAGTTGTAAATAATTTCCTTTAATTTGTTTGTATATATCAATATAATCTAAAAATCTCAACCACCCAAAAATAAAATTGATTTTTATTAAAATAAATCATAAGGTTCGAATTGATGAAGATAGTCGGTGCTAATTGCCATGCAGTGACAGCGACAAACTGCCAACCATGATTCACGTTTGTGCACCTTAATGTTTGTCACCCAAAACAAATTATCACCCAATCAAAAAAATGCACGTCATCCAATTAAACGAAATTAGAAAATATTCTTATTTACAAAATTTAGTAAGTTTGACTGAGTGTTGACACGACAATGATAGATCATGATAAAAAAATACATATAAAAAATAAAACACAAGAAAGTACAAATAATTCTAAACAATACTTGTTAGCCACTAAGCTAGATGAGATCTTCAGTGTCTTAACACAAACTTGATGATATGTATACATTATGGCCGCAAATTAGAATTTGCATATAAATCACTTAATAATTCTTATATATAAAAAAAAAATTAAAAGAAGCTAAATATTTTGTTGGATATACTTTCCAATAAAAACTTACTATTAGTACTAGATAGAGATGGATCAGTTCAAAATAGAAAATGAGTTACTAAAATTCAATCTATATGATTGTGAAGTATCTAGTTTTTACACACCTGTATCCCGGTTCATAAACTTAGGAGGGACTCTGCAGGAAGCTATCCCTCGTTTCAGTTTTTGAATATTATTTATTTAAAATCTGTCCACAAAAAATTATTCCAGATTTCTTATTTGATGGCATAATTGAAAAATGCAGCTTCTTGCAAATTTGATCAAATTTGTGTCCCACGCTCACATGTTGTAGTCCTACCACAAGGTGATTTAGGTACAATTTCTACATTTCCACGTAGGATCCCATTATCCAATCTAACAATACATGTCAACAACAATGTCCCCACTCAACCTCCAATGGCCAGCTCATGCCAACAGATCCAAACTCCCACCACCTTCATCACATAACACAACCCCCTTCCCCCCCATCCCACCCATCTCACCCAACACAACTCCTCACACAACCACCAATAATGGCTTCCTCACAAGCCCTCCTCTTCCTCTCCCTCACCCTCTCCTCCCTCATCGCCACCCAATCTGCCACCCCGGTCGCCGCCCCCGGTCCGACCCCCTCCCCTCTAAACATAACAGGCATCCTCGACAAAGGCAGCCAATACAAAACCCTAATGCGCCTCCTCAATGAGACCCATATCATGGATCAGATCGAGAGCCAGCTCAAACACTCCTCCGACGGCCTCACCCTCTTCGCCCCCACCGACAACGCCTTCAACAACCTGAAACCGGGGACCCTCAACGGCCTCACCTCGCAAGAACAGGTCGCGCTCGTCCTCTACCACGTCCTCCCCAAGTACTACACGCCGGAGATTTTCGAGACGACGAGCAACCCCGTTCGGACGCAGGCAACGGGGAACAACGGGGCGTACACGCTCAACGTGACGACCACGTCGAGCCAGGTAGAAACATAAATACACCAAAGACTATTTTTAAATATTATTTTTCATCGGAAGAAAGATATTACATTTGATCATATTTAGAGGATCAGGTGAGGTTTGCGTTTGTGACAGTCGAATCTTATCATTTTAAAATAAACTAGTATATTATGTAAGAAGTAGTCAAAATTAAAATTAAAATTTAATTAAATTGTGTATCTCAATTGTTCAACATGTGTTGGACCTAATCCAATCTCTATTTATTAGAGCTACAACTCGGGTGGGTTGGGTTTGGGTTGACCCCCAACTCGAATTCTAAACTACTCAATTCTAACCCAACCCAACCTGATTTTCAATCTGAATTGGATCAACCCGAAACCAACCCGTAATTAAATAAACCAACCCGATCCAACTCGAATTGAACCAACCCGACCCAACCCAATTTTCAACCCAAATTGGACCAACCCGACTCAACCCCATAAGATTAGCTAGGTTTACCTAAAATTTGGACTACTCAGATTAAAAGCTACATAATGAACGGCCATGATCTTTTTTTTTTTTAATTATTAGTTTACGGGTTCGGATTGGGTCGGGTTGTGAGTGAGGCCAACCCGAATTGGGCAACTCGAACCCAAACCCGATTTGGTCAGCCTAACGTACGTAAAAATCGGATTTAACCCGTTGGGTTCGGATTCAACCCCACTCAAGTTGCAGCCCTACTATTTATAAACAAATGACCTAAGTTTTGATAGACTTGTTTAATTTGTTAACTAAATCATCCAGTTAAAATTTGATTTTATTCGATTATAAGTCAGTCAAACTCTTCATTCTTTAATACCCTCTTATAATTACATGTTCTTAATTATTACTCATAATAAAAAGCCTCCTGATCTTTGTCATTGAAAAACTCATTGTGTGAATTGGGAGTTACCGTCATAAGGTGAACGTGTCGACGGGGGTGGACGAGACGCAGGTCAGCAACTCGATCTACGCGAAATTCCCGCTCGCGGTGTACAGCGTCGACAAGGTGCTGCGCCCTTACGATCTGTTCGGGACCAAGGCGCCCGCGGCGGCCCCAGCCGCAGAGGACACAGGGAAGGTGAAGGCGCCGGACGCGAAAGCGGTCGCGCCTTCCAAGGCGGCAGACGCGACGGCGTCCGGGGCGGATTTGGGGAGGAGGGTTGGGTGGATGGGGGTGGTGGTGGTGGTTTGCTTGGGGAGCTTGTTGTGAAGGTGGAGCGAGGTTTGATTTCAGTGGTTGTTTGAGGTTGTGTTTTGGTTTTTCTTATGATCTGTTTGTTTCGTTTTGCTTCATTGATATTGCGCACTGTATGAACGGTCTGTGAATAATCTTAAGCCCCGTTTGGCTTATGTCATTTTTTTTTTTTTGTGAAATTATTTTATCAGGAATTAGTTTATCAGGAATTATTTTATAGAAATCATGATTCCATTAGACTATTTTGTTCGCTAGTGGATTTCTCCATGGAATCATTTTTCAGTGTTTAGTTTAATTTGTACATGGAAAATGATAAGGAATGACTTAAATGTCTAAAATACCCTTACTATTATATATACTTGCAAAATTTATTTCTTCACTCATATCACAATAATAAAAAAAGTAATTTTTTTATAAATATTTAATGAATGCAAATAACTGGTTGTATAATTAAACATATAGTAATAGTAATCTTCATAAATTAGTTGAATATTATACCTATTATAATAATATCTAAAACCATCATATATAAAAAAAAACGGAATTTAAAAACATACATTAATATCTAATATACAATTAAGATTTTTCATATCACATATAAAAATTATAACAGAAATTTTTAGTTAAAAAATAAAAATAACTATATAAACCCATTATATAAGTGATGGAAAAAAAAGAGGCTATTTATTTTAAAGTAGATTTACATAGTATTTTAATTAATTTGTAAATGGTATAATAGTAATTTAATTTAGGATTCCTGGTGGAATTTGAGATTATCACCACAAAAGGTGAGAATCTGATTCCACCCTATTTTCTCACGTAGATGGATTTTAATTCTAACGGAGCCCACAATTACCATCAAGATTACCACCAACCAAACACTGAATTTTATGCATTTTCCTGACAAACATAGAATCAAATTCCATCCCAGAATGACACAAACCAAACGGGGTAATGGAATTGTTACCTTAATTAAACCCCTCTTTGCAACTCACCCGTTTTTATTTTCTTTTTTTTTGAAGTATAGACTTTATTAATCATATACATTCTTTAATATGAATTATATATCAATATAATATAGTATATAACGTGTTGGTGAAGTGATAAATTTTTTCAGAGATGAGACTAGAATGTGGGTTGCAAATGAAATGAGTGTATATATAAGTGTCGAAGAATTAAGACCTCACATGCGATGCATATCTGTGGGGCCAGGTTTTATATTAAATTATTAATAAAAAGTTACAAAAAAAAAAAGTGCATTTAAAACATTTGATTGTATACTTTATCTTTTATATATATATAAATAAAATTAAGTACTTCATTACAAATTAAAACATATTACAGTTTGTAAAAGTGATTGAATGAATTATCATACTTAATATTTTATGAGCGCAGATACTCAGTTCATTTTATATTAACTAGGATAACACAGTATATATTACATCATCATAGTGTATGAGATTCTATCATATAGTATGACGCAATATTTTTTTTTAAATTTTTTTTTATAAAAAAAATATACTATTGTATCTCAGTGTATAGAATTGCAACTGGGATTTCAATGAATTGTGATTTTTTTAAATGGAGTGTGATTTCTTAAATGAAGTGTGATATTTTTTTCAATGAAGTGTGATTTCATATAACAACATATATTTCAATAGAGTGTGATTTTTTTTTTAAAAAAAAACAGATATAAATTGCAACGGAACTACACAAGAGGCTCTAACATATCAATTTTCATATCTTATATATCAGATC
Organism: Acorus gramineus; assembly: GCA_030737835.1. Taxonomy (NCBI): domain Eukaryota; kingdom Viridiplantae; phylum Streptophyta; class Magnoliopsida; order Acorales; family Acoraceae; genus Acorus; species Acorus gramineus. Next base: position 28,378,270 of record CM060849.1, on the reverse strand, counting down.
AACGGAGACTTAGAATTGACCGAGTATATCAACATCCACTTAGGCCCTAACATGGGACCCATTAACCAACATCCACTCTTTTCTTAACATCCACATTAACCAAACCATGTAGCCCATCAACCTTGTGGGCCGTGGGTTTAGAGCCCAGTTGATCAAAGTGCATTTCATACGAGATCTGATTTCAGTTTGGATGGACCTATCCAACACCATTATCACTATTAAATCGACGACACGCACACAAATCCAACTTTTTATCTGGCAATGCCAACAAGAGAAAAGATCAAGATATCTATCATGCAATGGAACACCCCCCTGGCCCCTTATTTGTACATCCATCCATCACCACACGCGAAAGCTACCTGTACGTGGACCATCTCATGAAAGCAAGAGCCAGCTGTGTTTTTTTGTATATGATCAGGCTGGGTTTGGAAACATGTTTAAAAATAAGATTTTAAATAAAGTAGCTTAAATAGACTTGATCTCTAGAAAGTGCATTTTTTACACTTTTTTAAAAACAATATTTTTGTACTAAAAATTGTAAGTAACTTTTAATTAAATATGCATTTTAAAATATGTTTGGTAACTCTTTTTATCTTTCTGCTTAATTAAAAGCGGAATAACCTTTTTTAAGTGATACGAAACAGGCATTTGTTTCAAAGGCTCACTGTTGAATTCCTAAAAAGGTCACTGTTGAGTTTCAAAAAAGAGAGAGGGAAGTGTGCATGATCAAATGGTTTTGATACCACGTGAGACTTGTTCTGAAAAAGTTTTCCTAGCTTTTTTTTTTTTTTTTTTTTGAGAGACAGGTAGATATTTGCTATCTGATTTCAATTTCTTAACATCGGATTACAAATTCTGAAATGAATGATGAGGGGGAGAGGAGGGGAATAAAAGAAAATAGAACAACTAAAATAAAGATACAAATAAATGGCCACGTCCCGGTTAGAAGAGGCATCTAACCTGTAGAAAGCCTAGCTAGTTGGTCACATTTTTGAATTTAAGGATCTGTTTGGATTTGTGTTTGAGTAGATTCTGCATTTGAAAAAACTCAAAATTCTCAAATGTAGATCTAAACACATCTTCAACATTAAACTTTTCAAGCAATTTTTTAGGTAAAAAATTCTTATGATTAAAAAATTAATAAAACAACTTTTTCAAAAGTTGAATTTGAAACACAAAATTATAAGAATTTCAAGCTGCGTTTGGTTGTGAGGTTGAAATACTAAGATTCTTACAATCTTGTATTTCAAACTCAGCTTTTGAAAATCATTTTTTTATTAGATTTTCAACCGTAAGATTTTTTTGCCTAAAATGGAAAACTGGTGATTTAAAAAGCTAAATGCTGAAATGTGTTTGGATTTGAGTTTAAAAATATTAGCTTTTCAAATACATAATCTACATAAAATTATATCGGAACGGACCTTTATACTTTCAGTCGTACATTTTGGAATATATTTTTAAAAAATACGGACCATACCAAAAACATAATCGCTGGCCCCGGTCAGTGCAGTAAGATTTTTATCTTTTTTTGAATAAACACATATCAAACTCACTATGCATGAACTAGCATGATCTTTAAAGAAGTTATTCGTGCTACAAGAATATTATGATTTTCACAATAATATACATATTTACAAATTATTACAAAAAGTTATTTTGTGAGAAATTTTACAAAAATTCTCATGTGCAAACAGTAACAAAAGACAATAACCTAAGGCTACATTTATGTTTGAATATAAAATTGAAATGTTAAGATTATGAGATTCTTGTGTTTTAAATTCAATTTTTGAAATACGTTAAGATGTTCAACCACAAAAATTTTTAGTCTAAAAAAAGAAAATTATAATTTAAAAAACTAAATATTAAAATATATTTAGATCTAAATTTAAAATTATTAATTTTTTAAAGACATAATCTTTATAAAACTCATACACAAATAAGTCTTAAATCAACCTCTAAAGTTTGGAAGAAACCAAAACACACGTGAAAACCACATTTTACTTTCTCAGAACTGGCCTTCTGGATGCCTTCGAATTGACTTTCAGAAAGTCTTATCTTCCCTCGTTTTTTTATTATTAAAAGTTAAAAAATAAAAAACAATTCAGTGACGTCACTCCCACGACTCAAAATCTATGCAGAATCTAAAATTCGGTAAAAATAAAAATGAAAAGGTCAAACGTCAAAAATATCTGACGTTATCGCCACCGAAACCGTCGATTTTAAAATCAGCGGATTAGATCTGGTTGGATGACGTGTCATGCCACGTATGGCCTTTTGAATTCGTGGACCCTGCGTGAGGTCGTTCGACACGCGCCACGTCCCCCGGTTTTTGCTCTGCACGTTGACAGGTGACGTCATCACCTTGTTCTTATTCCCTATCATCCCACGTACGGTGTCCATTCCCACGTCAGCACCACTGTTTGTTTTGGCCTGACGCGGGAGAGTGGAGTACCGTTGATTTGTTCAGTTGAGGCGTACGATAACCGTTGATTTGATGAGGCTATGGTGTGGTTGTCGGCCGTTCTGTTTTCACGGATTGCGTTTAGGGCCGTAAAGGAGTCAGACGAAATTTGGTTACTGCCAAATTCAGTACTTATTGGATGAAGGCGTTAAGAATCAGTATTTTTGGTGTTTGGTTGAGTTCCAAATCAGTCCCCAACTTCTTCCGGATTCTGCATAATAACCTCGGAAAAAATAATCTCCTCGACGACACTTATTAATCCGACCTCGCGAGCGCGTATTTTCGTCCAACGGGTTTTCACGTTTTTACCCCTGCTACTAACCCATATTTACAGCCCCTATATAAGGCAGCCGACCAGCCCTCTCTCTCTCCTCACCCCTCTCTGCGTCGACCGAAACAAAGAACGAAAAATACACCTGTCGACCTCCCTCTCGTGACGATGTGCCGTGACCGTCGCCGCCTCATCCGCGCCGCCGCCGACCTCCGCTACGACTTCGCCGCCGCCCACTCCTCCTACTTCCGCTCCCTCCCCTCCGTCGGCTCCGCCCTTCACCGCTTCGTCATCGAGGAGCTCTCCATCTCCGCCGCCTCCTCCTCCTCCTCCCCCCCTCCCCCCTCCCCCCTCCCCCGTGAGGGAAAATCCAAGTCCGCCTCCTCCTCCTCCTCCCTCTCCCACCTCCCCTCCTCGGGCGAAGGGTCCGGCCACCTGGATCTGTCGTCCGAGGCTTCTTCACCGGCGCATCAGTCTTCGGCGTCTCCGTACGAGGAGACGTATAACGGGTTCTCGCAGGTTCGATTTGGTGGGGCTTCGTCGGAGATTAGTAGTCCTGATTCGAGTGAGGTGAGGCGGAGGGAGGGGATCCCAAATTTGGAGGAGGAGGAGGAGATTGTGTCGGATGCGCATATTGATTTGGGGGGTTCCGGTGAGTCGTCGTCTAAGGTGGTTGATGCGGATGTATTGGAGGAGAAACAGAGGAAGAGCAGTTCGGAGAGTAGGAAGAGTGGGGGCGACGGCGGGGGAGGAGGAGAGTGTGAGGAAGAAGGGGGTGAGTTTTGAGGTTTTAACGGATTAAACAAGAAACATATTGATTTTCAACGTGTGGGTAACCAGACGCAAGTTTATTTTGGTTCTAAACAAGGTAGTAGTGGTTGACGTATTTTTAACATGTTAAAAAAGAACAATCTTTAACATTCAGCACTTATAAAATGGACCCAAATACCCTTCCAATAAGCATATATGTCACTTGATTAACCAAACACATTTATCTAAATAACTGCATAAAAGTATCCGTTCAACCAAACGCTTTTATTACTGAACTCTTAAAGATTATCATCAAAACCTCTTTCTGCACTTATTAATCAGCACTTAAAATCCGCTTTCCCTAACTTTCTGTTCAAGTTTAATTCGTTTAATATCAGGCTCATCTTATATTCGACTCGACTTAGGATCGAGTTTTATTTCATATTCAAGTATGATTCGTTGGGCTCGTAAAAAGTTCGGTTGAAACTCGGCTTGGCTTGTTTCAAACAAAGGCTTGACTCGAACTCGTTTAGCTAAAAAAAATCTTATTTAGCATTTGAGAAGTCACATTTTACAAATCACAATACATTATACATATGAAAGTTAAATAAGCTCGGGCTCAGGTTCGGCTTGTTCTTCCTTTTTATGTTAAGTAAACAAGCTTGTTTAGACTCGAGCTCGACTCGGACTCAAACTGAGCTTTAAAAATTGTTCAAGCTCGACTTGTTTGTCTAATCGAACGAGCCTCAACGAGCTTTAATTGAGCTGAACATAAGCTGCATCAGCTCGTTTATCAGCCTTAATTGTGTTTGCGGAACACCGTCCTCTTCGCACGTGCAAAGTTTTTTTTTAGTGGTGTTGCACCCAATATTTTTACTTATAATAAAGATATATGCATCAATGATTTTTTTTATATTTTTTATAAATGAATTCATGCTATTCACTGAAACATATGTTTTATATTTTATAAAAATATATATTTAATTAGATAAGATATATTATTTTTAAAAAATTCAAAACATTGTATATTGGAATTAAGACTATAAGTAACATTATCCTTTTTTAGAACAACTGGTGAAGGCCTATTTGAATCTGGTGGTTCTTGGAATGGAAAATAAGTTCAAATTAAATGAGTCATTGAATACTCCCAAAACATTGTTTTTATCACTATTGAGTGTTTGAACTATTAGGTTTTCATAAACACAGGCGTCCCTTTGCAGATCCAAATAGAGACTAAATTTGATTTGAACCAAGCTTTAATTAGTCGACTAGCACCTCTCTCCATAAAGGAGTCATGAAATCAAATCCAAGGAGCACTACTTTTTTTTATATATAAAAATGCTTAATATCCGTATCTTGTGCTAGATATTCAATTATAGATATAAATATTTTTTGAATAATTAACCAACTTATTGTGGACGTTGTTGGAAGGAGATCCCTGGAGACTAATTAAATTAAGCGTGTTTGATCTCACGTAATTTATGCTTAAATTGATTAAAATAATCGATTCTCAGAAAACGAATTACAGTCAATTATTCATAAATTATGTTTTGTTGGCTAAAACATAAAAAAAAAATCAAAAGTTGAATTTTAAAAATATATGCGTAGAACCGATCATTCATGTAAAAATTGATCTTGCAAGTATTAATCTATAAAGAAAGGGTTTTGTTAACGAGTGCCCTCAGGGCACTAGTTAACCTACATTTATTGTTATATGTTTTTAAGCAGTCTAATAAATTAATTATGATATGAGTATAAAAAAATGATTTTTTTTAAATACCAACAACACCCCAAATAAATTCACCATCTTTTTTTCTTTTTCTCTCCCATACCCTATTTTTTTCTTCCAATATTTGTTTCTTCTTCCCTTCCATACCCTATTTACTCATAAATAATATATAAAAAATTGACTTTATATACAAAAAAAAAAAATTGTTCAATTGTTTGGTATACATATATTTTTTTTTTTACATAAATAAAACATTTTTCTTGAAAATATCATATTTATTCTTGTAATATTTTTTATTTTTAAACATTGTGTAAAGGAAGGAAAAATTGAGTGTGGGAAGGAGGAAGAAAAAAATATGGTGAATTTATTAGAGGTGTTGTTGGTATTTTAAAAGATTTTTCATTTTTATTAATCATATCATAATTAATTTGTTGGATTGTTTAGAAAGTGAACAATTAATATGGGCTAACAAGTGCCCCCAGGACACTACTGCTTAACAAAAACCCATAAAGAAAAATAATAAACATTTTGAGCTGAATTGCAATCGATCGGTAATAAATGTGAGTTGTCGAAGATTTTTGTTTGGTGGGTACGTTTTGACTTTTGAGCTTATTTTGCGGGTCATTGTCTATCCGAAATTTAATTCTATATTAACACCACAAAGACCCTCTCTCTCTCTCTCTCTCTCTCTCTTAAATGCAACTAGGAGATTTGGTCATCCGCCGTGTTTAATTGTAATTTGAAAGTACCTTTTTAAATATACTAGTGGAGAATTTTGATTTTCCTTTTTATGGCTGTGGTACACATAATTGTCTAGCTTTTCTTTAATTATATAATAATTAATGATAGAGGATGAAAGCAATTTAAAATCAAAGTCACAGTACGGGATAAAACTGTGGTTTCCTCGTGGAGAGTACGGGATCTGCTAATTGTATAGTAACATTTAGAAGTTCAATATAAATTTTAATAAAGTTTTTGATAAAGAAATACGTAGTCCCTGTTCCCTCAATCGATTTGATTTTTTTTTATTGGCATACGACTCATCGACCGGGTCTAACTTATTTGATAAAAGTGGTATGTACTTGTGGGGTCCCATTTTTTATCTGGGTTTGTGTACTACAAAAGAGGGAGGATCTTATTGGCGTTGCGAGGACGGACTTGCAAAAAAGAGAGACACTATATGACGATCAAGTCAGTAATAACAGAAGAGAGGATAGAAAAACTGTGTCTATAGAGCAACACATGTTTTTCTGTATATGTGAATCTCTCTGCCTTTAAGTGTAAACCTCTTTTTCACTGTTTGGGTATATATTTGAATCCATACAATCCTTTCAAATCTTAAGATTTACTTTGACATGTAGAGACAAATTTACAAAGTGGATCTATTTGGATCTCTTTTGATTTTGGGAGATAAATCACGGATCAATGGACTCATTTAATTGTTGATTAATTAAAATTTGATCTAAAATTTAATAAAATATATACTTCGATACAATGAGTCAAGAGAACTAATAACATAAATATGATTACATTTGAGACACCATAAAAAGATTTAATGTAACATAGACTAAAAAAAAAAAAAAACTCTTTAAGAGACCTCTAGGAATAATACGCACGACGTCACGACGACGTGCGGATATCCACAAATTCTCATGCACCGCAAGACACCAATCCCATGCACGTCACCACCAATGACCAACCCACCCAAACTTAAACAGAAAAACAAAAAAATCCAAACCCTCAACATGAATGGGACCCCTTCTACCAACGCTGACGCCATTCACAGCGTAACCCTACGCGTATAACTGACCGTTGACGTCTCCCTTTTGCCGACGCCCATCCCATCCTCTTATCAACGCCCCCCCCCCCCCTCTCTCTCTCTCTCTCAAATTATCAAAAACATAAAGATCTTAACATGCAAGAAGCGTTGCCGTACAGAAGCCGCACCGAATGGCCTTCGGTGTCGACGAGCGGGCACATGGTCGTCCACCCCTCGTCATCATCTTCCATGATAGAGGGTCTTGTGAAGGAGAATCCGGTGCTGGTCCTCAGCCGGAGGGGCTGCTGTATGTGCCACGTTGTGAAGCTTCTCCTCCTCGGATTGGGGGTCAACCCGGCCGTCTGCGAGATCGACGGTGGCGGCGACGAGGAGGCCCGGTTCACAGCCGAGTTGGTGGCGGCGGCGGCGACGGCGAGTGGGTCGGTGCCGCAGTTGCCGGCGGTTTTCATTGGTGGGAGGTTGGTTGGTGGGCTTGATAGGCTTGTGGCAGTGCATATATCGGGAGAACTTGTGCCCATATTGAAGGAAGCTGGGGCTCTCTGGCTTTGATGTATATTTGGTTGATCTTTTATGATTGTTGGGTGTTTGGGTTTTTGTAATTCTTTTGATTGGCTCTGTTTCTTGGCAGAGCTCTGCTTTGATCTCCTAAAGATGCCTTGAATTTTGATGTTCTCTTCTGTTGGGAGTTTCTGGTAGTAACTCATCAATTTCGCTTACACTGATTTGATAAATTTTGGAGCCAGAGCAGATAGAATGTTTCTAATGAATGAGTGCAATAGGAAATTGAGGCTCTTTTTAGATATGAGTTCAGATAGGTTCTGGATTTGAAAAGTTAAAATTTTTCAAACTCAAGATCTAAACACATTTTTCAATGTTTACTTTTTCAACCTCACATCCAAACACAGCTCAAATGTAGTTTTCTTGTTTTTTTATCTAATGAAAGATTAGCTTTGAAATGGTGATAGAGCATCCAGTGTCAGAACAACCCATTCATGGTTAATTTAAATGTCATGAACATGTGTTAATTATCACGGCACAGTATGCATGAACACAGACGATAATGTATTTTTCTTCCTAATAATTGGCCCTGACTACTGTTTCCTTGTCTTTCTAATAGAATTTTCCCAACTGTTGCATTTCCAATATGGCAATATAGCAATGGTTTTATGGATGTATATATGATTTCATGTGATTCTACTTTGGGATTATGTGAGGACAGCAGTACAGTGTTACACTATTCAAAATAGTAACAATTTATATGCCTGCCAGGCCTTGGCATGTAATAGATCTAATGTGTGGCTTAAAAGCCAACTCCAAAATATATAGAGATGGACCTCACAGTGCAGTCAGTGATAAGAACTAATAGTGGATTGAATTATCCCAAAATTAATCACAGGCACATAAGAACTTTCTGAAGGTTTTAATCGGCTTAAAACAAGCGCATAAGAAAAATATAAAATATAAGCGCAGAAGACCTGGAACTAATTGAAACACTAATGGACATCAAATTTAAAACTCAGAAACAAGTGCTGCACTCAATACAAAAGAAACAATGGACACAGAGAGGCCAGGCATGTGAGAGATATGATGAGTCATTTTATTATTTTAGAAAATTATTCTAGAAAAAGTAAATATTGTGATTGTTGTGATGAGCCAGCCCTTACACGATGAAAATCTTTTAAACGTGATTGTAGTTCTAATTCTGTTACCTATCACCCTTATTGTGGGTAAGACTCTATTAAAGATATTATTACTGAGATTTGATCCCAACACATAAAGTAAGACTCTGTTAAAAATATTATTACTGAGATTTGGCCCCAGCACATAAAAGTAAGATTGGATCCCATTAGATCAGATATTCACATCCAATAAAACTAAAATGAGGTAGTCAAATCTCTCTCCCTTTTGTTCCTTTTACTTCTCTCTTTCAAAACTCCATTGCAGAGAAATGAAACAGAGATAGAAGAAATAGAGATTGGTCGTGATAGACTTCCTTTCATGTTGAAAATATGTCGATCCGTAAATCTTGGATCCTGCTAATTTTTGTCAACAAGGCATCCTAGTGATGTTTGAACACAACCTAGTTCCAATCCTCTATTTTAGCAGTGCACAACATTAAAACAGAATGCCTGAATCCCTGCCTCATTTTTCTCATTCAGAACTAAAGGTTGGATCTGAATTTGTACTTCAATTATCCCTAGAACAGTCAAAATCAACCACTGATGTATTAATATCTCACGAAAAAATTGAACATATATAGAACCAACTGCAAAAAATTTCAACAAGTTTTGCATATTTGCAATATGAATCATTGTTATAATTTAAGACTTGACTCCACCTTTCACGAGTTGGGATTTCTGTGTCAACGACACAGAAAATCTTTGTAGCAGCCAATAAAAGTCTCTATATATAAGTGGTGAGAGTCTATTAAAAAGTGAACATAATTTTTTAAAGTTCCCTTTATTTGTACCATGTTAGTATAATTTTTTTAATTTTAATTTTAATTTTTTTTAAGAATGGCGTTCTATATAATTTGATCCATTAACCTCTTTCACAAGAGGTGGGTTGCTATTTTTATTTTTGAAATCAATTGTAGCTAATCTATACTCACTGACTGTGTTCCATTCCTCTTTTGCCCTGCATCTACGTGCATATATGCCTTTCTCAATTAAAATTCCACAGCATATGAATCCCCCCCTTTTTTTTTTGTTGAAAATGAGTGCTCAACAAACTATCTTCTTTTATGAAAAGAAGAGGTGTTAGCCAACTAATCAAAGCGTGATTTACTCTACTGTGAATTCTTGACACCAGAAGCTCCAACTCCCTTTAGGCATGACTCCCTTGTTTAGTTATGTGTCCTCAAAATAATCTAAGTGGGGCCTTTCACTTGTCCATGACTAAATTAGTATCCAGAGTCATACTTTGCTCATCTAATTAATCAATTGTATGAGCTCGTAGCATAAGGAGTTCACGCTATCAATAACTACAAGCTTCTTCAAATATCTAGTCTCCACATGTACGTTCAATTGTAATGGCCAGTAATAGGTCTTTAGCGATGGAAAAATGACCTTTATCCATAGATTCTTTAGCCTTTTGCCATGTGGATTGTGTTGAGCCAGTGATAGTGTCTTATTGTGACATGTGTCATCATGTGATAACTTGCTATTTGTTTTACCACAATTCATATGTATTTTCATATGGAAAAGGTTAACGACAGTGTTGTGAACAGTCCCCACATGTTTTACATTTTTAAAAATAATAAACATCATCTAATTGTATATGTTTTAATGAAAAGTGTAGGACCGCGTGTAACAACGCTCATGTTGTAAGGACAGTAAGACGGCGCTTGATTATATACTTGAGTACCTTTTACATTTATAGGAAACTGCTTCTACAATTGAACAATCAAAAGTTGCGATTTTTAAAAGCTGGGGAGGGGCAGCTTCCTGTAGAATCGGTTTTAAATTCAGCGATTACAAAAAATCAATTTTGAAATCCAGCTACCAAACCCTGTCTAAAACACATAGGCACACCAGCAGCTTGTCCCACTAGCGTTCATCCAAAGGGAAGTCCTTGATTATTATCACATCGATCTCCTTGCATTATCATTATACATTTAAAAAAATCTTAAGAAAATTTAATGCTTTTCTATTTTGATGATGATTCCCATGAATTTGGGATGCTTAATTACAAATGAGCCTTTATTAAATTCTTTTTATATCTAGGTGAAGTTACCTCAGTGGTAAAAGCGTTACTCGTATGGATGGAGGTATTGAGGATTAATTTTTTGGGGAAAGCTTTTTATTTTTGGAAACCTTCCAAAATTTATCTTCAAATGGGGGAGGGGGCGCCACTGACTTTTTTTTAGGGGGAGGGGCCCCAACGGAGGGATCCCTCAGGAAAAATAAATAATTTTTTTTTGTGTCTGCAGGCTTGAAACCAGGCCCAGCCCGTTCAGCCCAAGCCCGTGGATGAGCCGCAGGCTTGAGTTTTATTGAATGGACCGGCCTGGCCCAGGGCCACTGGCCACAAAGACCGCGGGCCTAGGCCTAGGGTTCATATTATGCATCTCTCATCATGGGGCAGTATACGGGGCTTGGAAATGCTTTGGATGTCATATAAAGTATGCTGATTTCTCCATTTTGTAGACGCGTTGGATGATTTTTTTATAATTTGAGATTAATCTGAATTTGTTAAATAGGTGTCATGCATGGATTTGTGGTTTCATGACTCTGAATTACCAACGAAAATGTGTATGATGAAAGCTCAGAAACAACGCTGCAATGAAGAAGGTGATGAATAAGAAGCACAACAATATTATTTGGAGAAAAGGAGAATATAAAATCATGTGCAAATTGCATCACAACCCGCTTCTATAATGTGTTCGTTGAAACAGCTCAATATAATGACTGTGCGTGGAAGACGTACGAAGGAAAGGCCGGCGAAGGTGGAGATAATGAGGAAGTGTGTGAGGGGTTCTGGAGGAGGTGTCGATTGTTGGGTTTGTGGGTTTATTTGAGTCCACCCCAATTGAGGCTTGAAGTCCATATTGGGGTTATGCATGATTTACGTGCATATACACGTGAGCAATATCACGTCGTGTTATTTTAATGCCCTTTAAGGCTTGGTCTTCATCATCACGTCAAACAACAGCGACGCAGCGAGAGGAGTTCCGCGGCGGGTGTTTGGTGCAGCAACAGTGGAGAGAGAAGAGAGAGGAGAGAGAGAAGAAGAGTTGTTTCTTCTTCAGGTTCCTCTGTGGATTCCAATCTACATCGAAGTCGTGTTCTTCATATTATTTCAAAGATTATTTAGGGTTTCATTAAGGTAATCATGTATTCCTCTTTTATCTTGTATTCCTCAAGTTTTGGGTAAAACTTGAGAGGACATTATTATTTGTTATAGTAGATTGTTATTGGAGTGTCCCGTAGATGTAGGCTTAGTGCCCCGTGGATGTAGGCTTACATCGAACCACGTTAAATTGAGTGTTTCTTTATGGTTGCTTGCTTTTATATTTTTCTGATTGCGTCGGTGATTGATTTGGGCTTCGTATAATTTATTCAGCGATTATTATTATTTATTTCGCACAAATAAAATTGTAAAAAATCCCAACATATTGATGGTGGTGCAGAGTTCGGAGGCAGAGGTGGTGTTGGTATTAGTGGTGTAGTTAAGCGGCGGCGGCGGCGGCGATGGTGCTGGAGGAAGGACATATGTGCACATCGATGAGTTTTTTCAGGGATACGACTGTAATTAATAAGAGGTGTGGCGAGGTTAAAACTGCCTTTTCATGAGGTGATTAGAAAAGTAACTAGGTTAGAAAGGATAACAGTTATAGATCGAGGGAAAGGCATACGGGTTCATCAAAAAGATTTTCTAGGGTTCATATGCAATTGGATTTTTAAATGGAGTATAATGTCAAAATATAGTTTTTATAGGGGTATACATGCAAAGAAAAAATTAAGCCCTGCTTGGATAGAGAATTAAGTTATTCTGATTTTTATGACTATTCCAGTATAAATAAGGATAAATTGATTTTGTGTTTGATCGCGCTTTGAATTATTTTCGTTGGAAAACGTAATAATAAATTTTTTGTTGTTTGAGTAAAATGTGAATAAAGTGTGGATAATGATTTATAAAAGATAAAAAATAATGATAATTAATTTGGCAGTTGATATATAAGAGGCAGTGATAGTTTATTTGATAGTGGGCCTATATTTTTATAACCTAGAATGATTTAATTCCAGGGATTGACTGGAATCCATATACCACTTTATGCCAATTTATTCTGACTTAAAGATTATTCCAGCCATCCAAACAGTCTTAAACCCCTTATTCCATATTATCCTTGGTTATGTTTAAATATGCCATAAGAATAAGTTTAAAAATGTATGTTAACCCTGCCTAGCAAACGTGTACTTCACTCAAACTTGGCTGGACTAGAGTCTTGGGTTAGGTTTAGGTTGTGAGTTTTTTTAATCATGGATCAAATTTGGACTGCGATAACCGAGTTGAAAGTTAGCTAGATTCGGCATGCATGATTGAACACTTTTATAACCTTGGATTGGATTAAAGTTTTGAAACCAACCAACACCAAACCCAACCCTTGTGAGATTCAAATTTGATCTCAGTGACAAAACTTCTCCTTTCTCCAAGCTCTCTCTCCAGAATTCGAAATCTTGTCCTTTTTCCAAGTTGACCCATTCTTCTAAAACTTAAAATGGTGAATAAATTTTGATTTTTTTTCTTGTTTAATTTGTTCGTTTGGATGAGTGATGGATTTTGTGAAGGTGAGAATCCCGTGCCAAGGGAAGAGAGCCTGGGCATAGGGCGCAGAGAGAATATTCAGACTCATTAGAGTTCAGAAGCTAGGTTCCAAAGACATGCGAAAAAAATCATATTTATAATATGGAAAGCAAGAAATATGTAATAGGTTAATATGTCATTATTTGGGTATGATTAGCTCACAAGGCCACGACTTCCAAAATTCACTGTCTATATGTCAGTGTTTGTTCTATGCCATCTTTATTTATTTATTTATTTATTTTTCTGACCTTGGTTTAATGATTCAGTCAAAGTACTGACTCTATATATGTACAGTGAAAGTCGATTTCTATCTGAAAAATATCTAAATTGACATCTTGTTCGCTCACGATCACTACGGTTAAAAATTGGAGTTAGTTTTACCCATTCAAATTGTTTTTCATAATTTTTTTTTAAAAATCAGGATTCGATTGAACGAAGACACATTTAATTCGGTTTGTAAGTTCTTTAGCTCGATTCATGATTTTTTTAGTCAATTGAAAGTGTACATAACTTAATCCTCTCGTATGGGGTGTGACTTAGGTTATTCGTTCCTGATAGCTATACTGGGATAGATAACAATTAAGGCTGAATAAACAATTTTTTGTTTGATCGTGTTTTCTGTTCTTCTCATTGAGAAACATAAAAATGATTTTTTTATTGTTTAGTTCACCTTGGATAAGGTGATGAAAAATGATTGATAAGGGATGAATAAGAGTTTATGATTTTTTAAATGATAATTATACCCCTTGGAAATAGTGTGAGAGATATATGATTGATTTGATAGATGTGACAGTTTTTGGAATCTGTGTGAGTCTGTTAGGTGAGATAAATTTTTTAAAATGACAGAGAAGGGTATTTTTATCCATCGGTATAGATAAACCTTGATAAACAATTCTACAATTTCTTTAGAATAGTTATCAGGCCTTATCCTAACTTATTCAGACATAACTATCGGGGTTTATCTGTCAAAATAAACAGCGTTTTTTTTACTATTCTTTAGTATTCTTCATTATTCTGGGTTTATTTATCTAGCCATACGGGGGAATGAGTTTAGTCCAATCGAAAGTACATTAATTCAATACAAATTTATTCATTTCAATTTGATGTTATAAATAATAACAATTTCATTGTAACGTTAGTTGTTTAGTTAGATCATAGGTTATTTTGTCCTATTAATGGATAGTTCAAATTAATTTATGAGTTAATATATTAAATTTGAATCATGAATTATTTGGCACAATGCAATTTAAAATTCTAGTTTACTTTCATAAAATTGTGTCAAATGATTAAGCATCTCTAATTCAATACTCAAAACTTTACTCAAATTAAAATTTGAGTAAAATTCCCAATACCCTCTCCAACCATTTACCTATACCCCATACTAAATCAAGCTTTTACTCAAATCTTTACTCAAATAAAAGGAGATTCAAATCTTTACCGAAATTTTTAACATATTTTTTTTTCCTTTATCTCCACATTTTCTTTCAATAACATTTTTTTTCCTTTAACGTCCCACCCCCTAAAATTTTCACTATCTTTTGAAAAAAAAAAAAATGTGGCATTCTTTCTCAAGTTTTCATCGTTTGTTTTTTAACTTTTTATTTTTATTCTAATAAAAAAAATATTTTTACCTTTTTTTTTTCAAAAAGTTGAATGATTATAATTTTTATATTTGAATAACTTGAAAGGAAGCAAAATTGAATAGTAAAAATGTTTGGGGAAATGATTTTGAAAATGTTTATAAGAAATAATTAAAAAAAGATGTAAAATTTTTAAAAAATTTAAGTAAAATATAAAATGATGATTAAAGACACATCATATCAAATTAAATTTTTATTTAAATTTTAAATAAAATTTAAATAAATACTAAAAGATGAATTAATAAGATGTGGTGTACATGCATTAGAATTTTGTTGAAGATTAATCAGTGCTCTCATTGAATCGTCTCTCTCAAAATAGTAAGAACAATGATGACGCATGATGAAGCTCTGTGGAGCCTGAGAAAATCCGTAAGCTAGGAAAGTGATGTCTCCTCCAGAACGCTTCACGCAACCCTAGGCATAGAAGTCACAGGAGAACTGCTTGAACTGGAACACCAGTGTGACACCTATCGAAGAGTCTCATGTTTAAGTCAGTTCTTACTAAAGAACAAAAAGCGGCTAAAAATAATATGTATAATTTTTTCATGGGAGTGTGTGTAACATTTATAAACTGTACCCACGGGCGGTGCCACACTACATGAGTGACAACTCAGTCCACTGGTCCAATGACCCACTAACAGTTGATTTTATATTTTAAACTTTTAAATTAATGTTATTTTGATATTATTTTAAATAATTGATTGATCACATATATTGAAAAAGATATATTCGATAATATTGTTAATGAAGTTATCATGCAATGATTTTAAAATATGAAATCTCATCGATGACAATTATAAAAGTTTATATATTAAAAATCCTTCATTTTTTTTTTTAATGTTTATTTTTTATTAACGTAAGTTATTGTTGTATTTCTAAAAGAAATTTTTAAGGTTTTAATAAATATATGATAAGGGTAGATTTTTCTATATATTTTATGGAATGTGTTTTTTTAAATGACACAATCTATAAAATTTCTCAGAGCTGTTATTGGCTGGACCAATGGCAGGCCACCACGTGACATGTTTTCCAAATTTGTGTGACTCGTTCGAGGTCTTGCGTGACCTTATCATTTGGTAACGTGCTTCTGAACCAGGTCACGCAGATCATGACACAAGCTATTGTGCAATTCGTACACTGGACCCTTTCGCTTGAAAACTCCACTTTGTAAGACCCATTTGAACTCACAACGTTGGCTGGGCTGTAGCTCTATTGATGCAGACATCATAGCCACATATTATATGAACAGACAAGATCGGATGGATCAGAAAAGAAAAAAACATCTTGATCGTTTGGGAGCCACTGTAACTTCAAATGGCTATAACTTTCAAACCGTAGATCGAAATAATATTATAATATGTCAACGTGTTCATATCAACGAGCCTTACAGGGGTAGCTGCAATGCCCTTACGCCAAATTTTGGAGCATTCTGAGATCGTGTTGGGGGCCAAATCGATAGTTTAAAGTTATTTTTACTATTTTTAATAGTTTTGAGTTTATTAGGATTTTATTCATTGTTTTAGGGTCTATATTTATATTTGAATTTCAAATATTGATTTGAATTCAAATTTGAATATTAGTTAGGATTAAATAAAGATGTGTTTGTTATTTTTCAGATTTAGATAATCTGTTAGGATCATAGTTTACATATTTAGATAATTAGTTGAGATCCTAATCTGTTAAGGATTCTCTACTCTATAAATAGACCTGTAAACCAATTGATTAATAAGTTATTGATTATTTGAGTTATTATTTTTCCTTCGCTTTTGTTATTCGTGGTGAATATCAACTACGCAGAATTCCAATCATCTGGTATTTCTGAAAAAATCAACAGATTATTGAAGCCCGACGCCCTGACATTCTTCTTGAAGAATCAACAGCGCCGCTAGAGCCTGCCAATTTCGTTCTTTTGATTGAATCCGTAGAAGAGCGTATTCATACGCTACATCACTTATGCACTCGCCCATGTGTCATCATGTGAGAGCTGGGATCGGATTAGGTCCAACAGGCATTGGACAATTTGATTGTCCAACGTGTTTGCGACCGTCCGATCTTATAATTTTAAGATACACAAATTAATTGAATCATAAAAAAGAAGTTTTAGAATATAATTGCATTTTAAGTTTAGTTTTGAAATTTTATTAAGTATCTCATTTACAATAAAATTATAAGTTCGAACAGTAACGAACGCGTTGTACAATCAAATTATCGAACGCCTGTTAGACTTAACCCGATCCCATGAGAGCTCGCTATATTTTCCTTCCACTGCACACACACATGCTTGCCTTGTGTGTTTTAAAGTAATGCAATGCACATGGTTTGATTTTATAATTCAAATGAGCCTCTAACAACTAATATATCTTATGGAATAACTACCGCTCTCTTTTGCATGAAGAAAATGATCAATGATGCATTTGAAATGGCCCTTGAAACTCAAAATCATGTAATCAAAAGATAGGTCATTAAATAAGCAGAGGGAGGAGACAGTACATTATTTGATTCTGTTTAACACGACGTGCACGTGTTTAAGCAAGTAACGACAACAGGTGAGACAGCGAGGTAATCGATCTACGAAAATGCCACATCGATCTCGTTTGTTTGACCAGATCTACTATTCAGTTTTAGTCAATATTTATGTCTCAAAGTGTATATATATATATATTTTTATCGTAAATCATTCGATAGTTCACGTGAACAATACAATCAAATAAAATATTAGTCATATGTCTTGGCTGTGTTTTGATTTAATTCATCAACATACATGTCAGTTTTTAACGAGTGACAAACACGTATCCAAAAGTTTAAAATCTATGTATTAAACATATGAGGTGACATGTATCAATTATATTTTTCATTTGAAAGGCACTGAATTAATGCATGTGTATTCAAGAGGCATGGCTTGCTAATGTGTATCAGTATCAGTCTCATTTATGTATGCGAAGTACGTTATACTAAGTCCGTTTTATAATCTTGTCTGTAACTTTATACACTGATACATCGTACTATCATAGTGTATATATGATTTTATCATATTGACATAATTTTTTTTTTCATATTCTTTCAAAACGGAAAAGAATATAGTATTGCATTTGATCAGTCTATAGTTCATTTCATATAACAATATATAATTCAATTGGAGAATGTATAAATTTTTTTTTAAAATTAAATGGTATACGTGGATTTTGGATGGGGCCGCAATTAGGGCTGGACCTATCATTTCCCTTATACAAATGCCAATATTTCAGAAATGTTATTGTTTTTTTCACGAGCAGATCGAATAAGAAACTATTCGTTTATTTGACGTGTGTGTGTATGTGCATACACAGTTAATTAAGTTATGATAAAGATGAAGAGCTTTAGTAACCACGTGATCTGATATGCCTCATGCATGTTTATAGACCAACTGGAAGTTTGTTAAACAAGAATATATTCTTGTAGCTACACTGTCGGTCGGCCTTTTTTTTATATTTTCTTTTTGTTAAAACTCCGTACTTGCATTGGTTTCAAGTCATGGTTTTGCTTTTTCCCAGACTAGAAATTTTTATTTGCTAATATTTTACCTAATTAAATTTCATATCAGGCATGCATGATTTTTGTTAACGTAATCCATAACAATTGTTACAAAACATATAAGCTCATACTCGCATGATCACATGTGGATCCATTCACACAATTTTTGGTACCACAACTGTTACATGAGAGAGACACACCCATCCAAATAACCCCTTGCAAACATATGAAAATTCACATAACATCCGGCAAACTTTCAAAATCCAAATAACTCTATGTAAACATACCCAAAATCCAATTTACCCCTTATGTCAATTTCTTTAACTCAAGGTTGACTTGACTTAAACCCAATAAGGGAAGTTACTATTGTACCCTTCCTAGGGCTGCAACTCGGGCGGGTTGGGTTTGGATTGGAGTCAACCCGAACCCAACCCGAATTCTAAACTACTCAATCCTAACCCGATCCAACCCGATTTTCAACCCGAATTGGACCAACCCGAACCCAGCCCGTAATTAAATAAACCAACCAGACCTAATCCGAATTGGACCAACCCGATTTTCAACCCGAATTGGACCAACCCGACCCAACCCGATTTTCTAACATGATTTGCAAATTAAATAAATCAACCCGACCCAACTTGTAAGATTAGCTAGGTTTACCTAAAATTTGGACTACCTAGATTAGAAGCTACAGAATGAACGGCAATGATATTTCTTTTTAACTAATAATTTACGGGTTCGGGTTGGGTCGGGTTGTGAGTGAGGCCAAAACCCGAACCCGGCCCGATTTAGTCAACCCAACCATGTAAAAATTGGGTTCAACCCGACCCAAGTTGCAGCCTTAACCCTTCCCCATTTAACCCAATTGAGAAACCCTAAAAATCTAATAACACATTTCTAGGGGGGTAGTCAATTAGGATTTTGATGGACAAAATGTCCATGTCCATGTATTTGTAAATCTTGTGTTTTTCAATCAGGATATTGGTTCGTGGACAAAAAGTTCAGCGTTATTCGATTAAGACATTATTTCATGGACAAAAAGTCTAGCGTTATTCGATTGACACATTATTTCGTGGACAAAAAGTCCATCGTTATTCGATGGAGACATTATTTCATGGACATAAAGTCCAGCGTTATTCGATTGAGACATTATTTCGTGGACATAAAGTCTAGTGTTATTCGATTGAGACATTATTTCGTAGATAAAAAGTCCAGCGTTATTCGATTGAGACTCCTCATAGTAGACATTTTGTCATGTGTTATTCAATTTAAACAAGATTTGTGAAGACTTTCATAAGTGATGGATTCTTGTGGACTTTTGTGGATTTTAGAGAGAGAAATATAAAGGAAAAAATCATTTCAAAATCCCACCCAAATGGGTGGGATTCTCATGGACTTTTATTCCAGCATTGTGAATATTTCTTCTTTTTTTTCTTTTAACAAATCTCCTTTATAATTTTTATCCCATGCCTTTCATATTTTTATTCACATTTTTTTTCTTTATTTATCATCTTTTTTTTATGAATGTCCATATGTATGAAATATTCCTATCACCTCATATATTTGAGTGATAGATTATATTATATAATATATGCTTAGATCATCCACATTTATTTTCTAAAATATAGATTTATCATATATTTGATTATATGTATAATGTTTGATTTGATTTTCCTTGAAAATGTTTCTATTATTGTACAACATAGATGCATATATATATTTTTTTATAATGTTCAGACATATATAAAAATAAAAAGATATATATTTAGGCATATATACATATATAACTAAATATATTGATTGCCTCTTTTTCATTTTTTTTATCATGGCATTCTAGCAATATGCATTTCAAATATGTGAAGATTGATATTTACTATATTGAATTACATTTTATGTTGGGTATGCATAATTCATGTTGAATTTGAATATTTGAGTTCTTTATTTGTTATTTTAAAAATCCAAAAACATTATTGTGTTTATTAATATAAATCCACATGTGAAAAGAGTCAATCAGTGGAAGCCTGTGAAAGTCCATGAGAGTGATTTGTGAAAGTCTACAAATGTCTGTGAAAGTATGTGAAAGTCCATGAGAGTCAATTTGTGAAAGTCTGCGAAAGTCTGAAAAGTCTACAAAAGTCAATCACTTAAATAATGTTCACAGAAATCCATTAAAGTCCGTATCGAATACCCCTCCTTCATCACCTTCATTGTTGCCCCAACCCATCGACACACTATTCGCGAACCCCGCGATTCGGCAAAAATAGAGAGCTCATCCAGCATTGGTTGGACACAAACCCCGCAAGCGAGAACCCGATGAGGAATCGACGATGAATGCTTCATGGGATCTGACAGCGGAGAGCTCGAACACAAACGGCGCGGTCGAGAGGGACCCGTGGGCCGAGGAGGTTCTAGGCCGAGCCGATGAGGAGGCCGGCGAGGACGACTGCAAAGAAGGAGGCAATGACGGAGAGGGATGGGTGGGAGTCGGCGAGGGAGATAGAGTGGTGAATAAGGGGGAGGAGGGGGGAGGGGAGTGGATGGAGAAGAAGCAAGCAAAGAGGGAGAGACATGAAAGGTGGAAAGCGAGCCTGTGAGGGGTGGCGGTGAGGGAGAAGGGGTGGAGCTCCGTCGCCTTGCCGTCTGAGTCCATTGGGAGAGTCATCGGATGAATGGATTTTGAAAAAAATGATTTATTTTGATAATGAAATCATGATTTTCATTTTTTTTTGCTTGGTAAATACAAGTGCACATGGGTTTGCACGTGCATCGCATGTGTGCGCGCACGTGCATAATTTTATTTATTCTTATTTGACCTTTTTTTTTTTTTGTAACTAAGATAGATCAACACTCAAACAAAACGTACACAATAACAAATAGAAAACACCTATCCCCCTTTGAGACCCTCCTCCCCCTGGCCCGACTTTGGTCCCCCGCCTCCGCTCAGGAGGTCGCCCGGCTATGCCAGTCCGGCCCTCTGTGGCGGGGCTCCCTGCCCCGTCCGTACCACAAGATAAAACCTTAGTCCCCCCCCCTAAACCTCCCCCCCTTCCTCCACTCTCAATGCTCTTCTGGATCTAGGGCCTCCTGGGCCTGCCCCTTCTCCTTCTTCTCTTTCCGTTGGTGTAGTCCCCTCTTCCTCGGTGGATCCTGCATCGGTACCCTCCTCGGTAGGGAAGGCGACTGCTCTTGGTCCCTCTTCTTCAGGCGGGATGGAGGCTGCTCCTGGCCCCTCTTCTTCAGCAGGGATGGTGGCTGACCATGACCCCTCTTCCTCTTTGGCGCAGCCTCCCTTTGTTCATCTTGGGGGCTCTTCCAAAGGTATTCTACCACCCCTTCTACCAAACCCTTTTCGAGTTCGGGTCCTAATATGAGATCTGGTGCTCCACGGCCAAGGAATTTCAAAGTTAATCTGCCTCTTCTAGAGGTGAATGTTGAATCCAAGACATGGGCTAGCCTTCTCTCTTCGTCATGCACAAAGGGCCCTCTGACCAGCATGGATTTCTTTCCGTTGGAGTCGGACTACTCTCAGAAGTTTGCTGTCCTTGAGGAGGAGGATATAAAAGAAGCAGAGGATGCTTGGGGTTTTATCCTTGTGGGATATGTATGGGGCGAAAACCCAGTTTACACCCCTTTTTTACATTTCATCAAGAACCTCTGGAGACCAAAGGGCGAGCTCACCCTCTCCCTTCAAGGGAATGGGTTTTTATGGTCTCTTTCTCTTTAGAGGAAGATCTTACTCATGCTCTTGAGAGGGGGCCATGGTCAATGGACAACCTGCCCTTTGTAATCCAAAAACTAAATAGAAATACGAGAATGGAGCGGGAGAGACTCTCTTCGATCCCCATATGGATCAAATTTCCTTATTTGCCTCTCCATTTCCGGTCTCGAACATGCATTGGAAAGATAGCCAGTTTAGTTGGTACACCACTATATATGGACACGCCCACAGCAAATCGTTCTCGCACTGCCTTCGCCCGAGTTTGTGTGGAAATTAAGGCTGGAAGTGAACTTCCGGATTAAGTGTTCGTTCAAATACAAGATGGGGATAGAGAAGCACTTTGTGTAACCTACGATTGGAAGCCTCAAGCTTGCAAACACTGTAAGACTTTTGGGCATGAAGAAGACTTATGTTGCAAAAAGTCTCGAATCTCTCATACTCCTTCTAATGGAGCCTCGTCTTACCCTCTCCAACTGAAACTGCCACGAGCCCAGTGGAGGTCCCAATTGTCAACCTGGAAGCGGGCTCCAATTTAGCTGTTACTTTGGTGTCCTTAGAGGTTCCTAAAGGGGTTCCACCTCTGAATTCCCAACTAGACTTGAAACTGGAGTCCACAGTGGTTCCCACAGGGTCCTCATTTCTGGCTTCCCACCCAGAAGCAGAAAAGGTGATGGCAGAGGTTCCCTCAGGGACTTAGGTGATGGTTCCCCACTCAATAGAAGATAGTACCTCTCCGGAAGAAACTAGTCCATCTATATCTCCGGCCTCTCTTTTTTGTTTTTCGACAGGAGCTTCAAATCCGAAAGACCATGTACTTGAAGTTCTGCTCCATCCTCAACATATTATTTTGGACAAGGCTCCAAAACCAGCAAAGAAGATGGGTCCTGCCAAAAGTATGCTTCAGCCTGGAATTTTGGTTCCCCTCGGGCTTCCCTCGAAGGCAAAGAAGAATATAAAGAAGAAGGTGATGTCCTCTGCTGGACATTCAAAGGCTTCAGCCTAGGTATCTCTCACCTTCCAAAATAAAATCTTTTTGATGGACTGTGTTTTTTGGAACATTCGTGGCTTAAATAGTAGAGAAAAACAGATAGATGTTAAAAACTTTTTGTCAAAGCATGCCACCCCTATTATCTCTCTGGTAGAGACCAAGGTGGACACTCCACATGCTTCCCTGATATTTTACCTCACTACCAACTTTTGAATCCCTCTCCGGGGGGCCGTATCTGGTTACTTTGGAACAGCTCCCTTGTAGAGGTCGAGTTAATCTCCTTCTCTGATCAATATTTGCACTGTCAAATCACCCAAATCAACTGTAGTATCTCACCTTATTACTTTACCTCTGTCTATGCATCTAATTCTTCTTCTGAAAGGCTTACTCTATGGCAATATTTGAAGTCCATTGCAGTGACTATCAATTCTCAAAATTGGATAGTTGGGGGTGATTTCAATGAAGTCCGATATGCAAGCGAGAAAATGGGTGGACATGCTCCTCACTCTCGAAGGCTAAACAGATTCAACAATTGTATTTCAGATTGTTATTTGCAGGACCCGTGGTCTCTAAGTTCTCCTTTTTCATGGTGTAATAATCAAGATGCTCAAATTGCTTGCAAATTGGACCGTGTCTTGGTTAATTCTTCATGGATGCTAACTCACACCGACAGTTTTTATTAGTCTTTGGCCCCTGGTCTTTCAGACCATACTGCACTTCAGGTTTCTGTTACCCCCGATATTCCATCAGGGCCTAGGCCTTTCAAGTACATGCAGGCTTGGGAATCTCACCCTGACTTTGGACACGTTGTCTCTTCAGCTTGGAATTGTTCTATTGTTGGCTTCCCATTATTTGTTCTTGTCAAGAATTTACAAAACTTGAAAGGGGTTCTTAAGACATGGAACATGGATTATTTTGGGAACATTCATGATCAGCTTGCTTCCTCTCGATGCAGGCTTGACAAAATACAGGTTGCATCTCTTCTTGATCCTCTCAATGCCGAGCTGATCCTTCAAGAGAGATTAGCTAGGACGGCATACCTTGAGGTTCTCAAAAGGGAGGAAGGTCATCTCCGCCAAAAATCTGGACAATTGTGGCTAAAAGAAGGGGATAGCAACTCAAATTTTTTTTACTCATCTATGAAAGGTCGAGCAGCCTATAACTCCATTCGGAAAGTGAAACTTACAGATGGTTCTTTCTCATCAGATCCAGTGGTGGTAAAGAGTCATGCAATTGAGTATTTTCAGTCCACTCTTAATAGGCCTTCCATGGATCCACTCCTTGCCCTTCACTCTCCGGTTCAACTCAATGATGACAACATATCCTCCCTCACCAAGCCAGTTTCTGATGCAGAGATCAAGTCAGCTCTTTTCTTAGCTAATTCCCTTGGCAGTCGAGGCCCAGATGGCTTTCTGGCTTGGTTCTTTCAATTATTTCGGCACCTTGTCAAAGATGACTTCCTACGGGGAATTAAGTCTTTCTTTGCCTCAGGATTTCTTCTTTGGCAACTTAAGCACTCCTTCATCTCCTTAATTCTGAAAGCTAAGCATGCAGACTCGTTTGACAACTTCCGCCCGATCTCTTTATGCAATTCGATATATAAAACAATCACTAAGATCCTGGCTGTTTGGATTCAAGGTGTCCTCCCCAAAATCATACTCCCCAACCAATCGGCCTTTGTGAAAGGTAGGAGCATTGTCCATAATACCATGCTAGCTCATGAACTTGTGAGATATTTGGCTATTCCCTCCACAAAGGGCCGGTCTTGCATCAAGGTGGATCTGCGCAAAACTTTTGACTGTGTGAGATGGGACTATCTTCAGGGAGTTTTAAGAAGCTTGAATTTTTCAGAATTCTGGACTCATATGATACTCCAATGTGTATCTACTGCATCTTTCTCAGTCCTCGTTAATGGCAGCTCTTCATGGTTCTTCACAGCATCCAGCGGGTTGCGACAAGGAGACCCTCTATCCCCTATCCTTTTAGTTCTTGTTATGAATTCATTTTCACACTCTTTAGAAGGTGCGGTTTCCACCGAGAAGGTGGGACGGTTTGCCTACTCTGCTCACAATGTCACCCATCTATCTTTCACAGATGATCTACTTATCTTCACAGATTACACCTTATCCTCTGCAAGAGAGCTTTGGAGCCTACTCGATAACTTTTCCAAGGCATCAGGGCTACACCTTAATCCCCAAAAGAGTCAACTTTTCTGCAGTGCAAACTAATCTTTGCTATCAAATTGATTAGGCATTCCTGCTGGATCACTATCGGTTAAGCACCTAGGCCTGCCTTTGCAAACGGGGTACATCTCATATGCCGCGTGTGCTCCTTTGGTAGACAAGGTGAGGGATAGGCTTCAGTGCTGCACAGGTCTCTTGCTTTCAAAGGCAAGAAGACTAGAACTCGTAAACTCGGTGCTGCTAAACTTGTGTCATTACTGGACAGGCGGCTTTAGCTTGCCACGTAAAACCATTAAAACTCTTGATCAAATTTGTAGAAGGTTTTTTTGGGCAAGGGATGAAGGCAAAGCCAAACTAAATGCGGGGAGTTGGTCCACAATCTTCTTGCCAAAGGTAGAGGGAGGGCTTGGGGTCAAAAGGATTGCAGACTGGAATGCAGCAGCAATGGGGACTCATCTATGGGAGATTGCCATCCATCACCATTCCCTTTGGACCTCATGGATGAATGAAAGGTATTGCAAAAAATCCTCTGTCTGGGACCTAGATCCTTCCTCAGTCAGTTCCTCTCTTTGGCGAAAGATATTGTATTCAGTTACGTGGTTAAGAGACCAGGTCACATATATTATATTTGAGGGGAAATCCATAAATCTTTGGACTGACCCTTGGTTAAAGGGTTGGGGTCTAAAGAAGCATTTTAACAGCCAAGCCCTTCTTCTATGGGGTCCTCTTACAAAAACTACTATCGGTTCACTGATTAAGGATGGACAATGGTGCAAACCACCTAGGTGGCCACCAGAATTTGATAGTATGTGGGAAGATATATCCCAATTGGAAACTGGAGGAACGGGCCACAATATTCTTGTATGAACAGGATGCAAGACAGGAACTGTTACTTGCTTTGCAGCTTGGAATAGAGTAAGGAGGTCGAGTACCTCTCTTGACTGGACAAAATCCATTTGGAATCCAATCCAGCCCCCTAGGAGGAGTCTTCTTTGCTGGCAAGCTGCATTGAATAAGCTTCTAACTTGTGATCGATTATTTAAATGGCATTTGGTACAATCCAATCAATGTAGGCTTTGCAACTCCACTGAAGAATCTGCTGTCCATCTATTTCTTCACTGCTCCTTTTCAGGATTCATTTGGAATGCCATCTTAAACTCTTTACTGTCCATCTATTTCTTCACTGCTCCTTTTCAGGATTCATTTGGAATGCCATCTTAAACTCTTTACGGATCCAGAGGGAAAGCAGAGACTCTTTGGGGGATTTCTATGTTTGGTTCACTAAATGTGCAACCACTGATGATGAGAAACAAATCCTTCAATACATTCTAGTCTTAACCTTATGGTCTATTTGGACTGCTCGAAATGATTTGATTTTCAACCAATCTGTCCCCAATAAGATATAGGTGCGCTTGATTCTCTCGGACATAAAAGCAAGGTTCTATGGCCATTCGATGGAGGGATCCGACTCCCATCTTTTTAAAGCTTGTAGGGACTTGTTCGGGGTCTGCTTGGTCCCTAAAATTTCTGCAGTGGCGCTGGTAACATGGACACCCCCTCCTGTGGGTTGGGTAAAAGCTAATTCAGATGGATCGGTGTCGGATGATCGATATGGTTTTGGTGCAATTGTTAGAAGTCCCTCCGGTGATTGTAAACAAGCCATAGCTGCACGATCTAGAGCATCTTCAATCAATATTCTTGAATTGAAAGGTATTCTTGCTGGCCTTAGACTTTGCAAAGAGTCAGGATGGAAAGCTTGGTCCGAATCTGATTCCACTACTGCAATGGCGTGGGCTAAAGGAAAGGGGATCATACCATGGACCGCTCTACGTGATCTTCGTGAATTAAACCAATTGGTCTCTTTGCTTCCGGACTGGAAAGTCTCCCATGTTTTTTGGGAGGGAAATCGAGTCGCCGACGCTTTAGCACATTGGCAGTCATCCATTGGGTTCTTTTGTCTCAGCTCAAGCCAATTGGATTCAAATCTTTAAAAGCTTATTCTCGAAGACAAGGAGGGCCAATTGCAACAACGAGTTTTCTGTCCCTGTCTGCAAACCGGCAATCCTCTCTAATGGAAATCATTCTCCAAAGTCTATGTAATTCATCAGTTATCATGACTTCCATTGGTTTTGAATTGGCTTATAAACGGGAACCATTGTGGGAGTTACTCAGGCTCTATGCTCTGCTATAACTGATATGGTCTCCTTTCATCACTGTAACAAATTCAACAACAATGCCATGCTTGACAACATCTTTTGGGAGGCCACGCACGTGCCAACGGTGCTCATATTCGAAACAGTTGATTTGGGTAGAGGAGGTCTGTTGAGTGCAAGGGGTAAAACAGTCTGTGGTAGGGGGTATTTGGATATTTGTCAGTTTACAGAGACCTAAATGCATTATTGAATTTTTATTGGATTAAAAACGAAATATTCGAGGAATATTCTAATTCCATCGGTTTTAATTTAACTCAGGTGATAATTTTGATTTTAAAGATGTTTAAGGGGGGTTATTTTGATTTTGAAAGTTTGTAGGGGATTATGTGAATTTTTATATGTTTGTAGGGGGCTATTTGGATTTTTCCAAAAAAAAATTGTTTATTCAAACAGCAAGCGAAAAAAAAAGAAAAAACGATAAAAGCCAACAAATCATGGGATAATCATTCCAATATGAAAAGGTCAATTTTTTTAGCACACCATTAACTTAACCTTTCCTCCCTCATCGTATATGTCAACCTTTGCCCTATATAAATTATAAACATAACCATCCCATCTTTTACTCTTCACCACCTCTCTCAATAACAATGAACAACAACAATTTAATCCCTCATCATATATATTTACTTCAAAACCCCATTGTGAGCGGCAAAAAGAAAGCTAGTTTCTCATTTTGTGTTACCAAATACCTTCAAAGTGATGCTGGAGAGAATGAGCAGCACAAACACCTTCCCCACCAACCCATCTCAACAACCCAACCCATCACTACCCATACCTCCAAAGAAGAAGCGAAGCCTCCCGGGAACACCAGGCAATGATATTTACCAACATGAATTCATCATCACAAATCCTCATTTAACACGCCTTATCTTAAACATGCAATGCTTACATTTTCTCTCACAGATCCGGAAGCGGAGGTGATCAGTCTCTCACCCAAAACTCTAATGGCGACCAACCGGTTCTTGTGCGAGATATGCGGGAAGGGCTTCCAGAGGGACCAGAACCTCCAGCTTCACAGGAGGGGACACAACCTTCCATGGAAGCTGAGGCAGAGGAGCTCGAAAGAGACAAAGAAGAGGGTGTACGTGTGCCCGGAGAGGACATGCGTCCACCACAACCCGTCGCGGGCACTCGGAGACCTCACAGGGATCAAGAAGCACTTCTTCAGGAAGCACGGGGAGAAGAAGTGGAAGTGCGAGAGGTGCTCCAAGAGGTACGCGGTGAAGTCCGACTGGAAGGCCCATTCTAAGACCTGCGGCACTCGCGAGTACTGCTGTCACTGTGGGACTCTCTTTGCCAGGTATATTAATTGTCATACATATTTCTTTTTTTGAATGTATATGAGCAAGTAACACAAATACACACCATTTTCTCCTTTTCTTTTGGCTGTATGTAAGGATGTGAATCATGTAAACATTTTGACTATAGCACTAACAAACAGCAATACAGTAACATTTTGAACAAGATAGAAGTATTGGAGAATACACGAGAACGCGGTAACCGTTTTGTTGAAATTGGCTATGACCATGCAGTAACAGCCAAACACTTATTTATTTTTCCTTTTCATTTCTGGATGTTTGCAGTAGAACAGGGGCTTTTCTTCTCAAGGGGGTGCTCACTTTTTGTGATACCTATTGAGACATAGTTTCCCATTTTGTTTCTCTGTATAAAAACTGTGCATTTGTACATGTTTTCATTCTCATAGTAATACAACTATTTGATTACCCACACACAAAAAAAAACACATTCAATGTTGAGAGTGATAAAGACATGGAAAAAAATATCTCTGAAAACTGCGTGGAAGCATGTAGTAATTAAATCCAAGATCAAAATAACACCACACTAAAAACACAAATTAAATTTAATTTTGTGGTTCTACTTAATCTTACATGCATTAAATAAACTTTGAACCACCTGTTTGAATAGTGGAATAAAGGGATAATAAGCAGGAATAAGAATATACAAGTTCAATAACTTGTTTGTCTGCGAAGAAAATATGAATATAATTATGCTAAAATACGTGAAAATAACATAGTATTGGTATTCTAGATCTGCCTTAAAATTGTGTTATTATCCGTACACAATTTATAAATCAAGGAGTCACATGTCACTTTTTATAAATTTTTATTTACATCTTATTTAATTTTTATTAATATCTTATATATGATTAACCAATCAATAAAAACTTTATTATTATATTTTTCAACGAAAACAACAAAAAACATAAACAAATATAAAATGATTTATTTTTGAAATAATTATCTACCAAAATAGCTTTTATCCATGCCAGAAAGACACATTAAAATCAAACTTTTCCAAGCAATGTAATTTTTTTTTTTTATGTGATTGTTGTGATTTTCCCCCACTGTACTCCATCAACCATCAGCATGTATAAGTGTTGCTCTAATGACCTTCATTTGTTTAATTCAAAAAACAGGAGAGGCAGCTTCATTACACACAGAACCTTCTGCGACGCCCTAGCAAAAGAGACCGCCAGAGCCTCCATAGGGACTACAAACATGAACAATACGATCATCACAAACTCGAACCAATTCAGGTCCGATTGTATCTCGTTTTGGTCCGATACCACTCACGGACCCCCCAACCAACCAAGATGATCACCATGAACGGCTTCTCCGACATGCACCTGACGGCCATGTACGGCGGTCCCTTTGCCGCTTGTGTTCAAACACCCAACCGGCGGTGGATTATCAACTAAGCTCTGCATTGTTGCTTCCAATTAGTAATCCAAGCACGACGACGACGATGTGCAGGCCGTCGATCTATAGCGACGAAGACTGGTGGCACCGGCCAGTGATGGTTCCCGGCATGTCGGCGACGGCGCTGTTGCAGAAGGCGGTGCAGATGGGCGTGACAACGTCGTCCTCTGCCGACCCACCCTTTCTTGGTGGCGGCTTGGACATGAAGTGCATGAACAGTTTTGGACAGAACAGATTGAATGTCGGTTTTGGATTGCCTGAAGTCGTCTCAGACAGAGCGAACTGTTTCATCTCGCCCATGTCGAGCTCCTTGTTGTGGAGGGAGAACGACATGGGAGATGGGGAGACGAAGGACTTCTTAGGAGTTGGGGTTGAACCGCGTTGTCCACCATGATTGAATTCAATGATGGGTTCTTTTGAAATCAAGTGGTTCACAATCAAAAGGAAATGAAAGGGTTAGTGCGTGCATGCATGTGTGCGTGCTTGCTTGGTGGGGAGAACCTTAGAATAGTTAAATGGGTTGCATAGAAAAGAAACGTAAGCTTTGGTTGAGGAACTGCAAAGATCTATATATGTATTTTGCCTTTGAAAATTGGTTGCTTTCGGAGTTTAATTTATATACGCACACATGTATAGATGAAAAATACAGTGATGGCAACTAGTTGGGGGTGGGTTGGGATGGGATTGGTTAATCCTAATCTCAAATCCTGTAATAAAATCCTATCCTAATCCCATTCTAAACATGTGAGGGGTTTGATTATTATTCCGCTTCAAACCCATCCCTACGGATTTTCAAAGAACTCAAATCCGTTCCAATAAGTTTTTTAAAAAAATCCAAACTCGTCTCATCCCATCACATTTAGAGGGAAGCGAAATTAAGAATTCTAATTTTTTATATATTTTAAATATTTTTAATTCTTTTTTGGATTATAAATTAAATAATTATCTTTTGTAATATTACTTGACACAGGGTTAAATATTTTAATATTTTAATAATGATGATGATGATGATAATATATAATGGGGTGGGGTGGATTTTATTCCTGAATCTACAAACTTATTCCATATCTTCATAGGATTTGAACATATCAGGCTCAGGTTTGACATTAGCGGACCAAACCCATCTCAATAGAGGTTAAGATGAGTTTCTCATTTATCGTGTCTCACTATTGCATCTGGTTCCTTCTTTTCATCATTGGTTTGTGGTCTTCTTTGACACGTGGAGATCCTAATTTAATTTATATTTTTTTTTATCTGTTTGGGTAGAAAAATAAAAATAGGTTCATTCAATTGGAAATGAAGAGATATATAATTTTTATCAAAGTATATACCTCATTAGATCATGTTATTATTTTTAAAAAAGTGAAAACATGTATTGTCTGAGTTTTGATTGGTAAAAAAAATCGAGTCTAACATTTTCCTTCAAAAAAAAAAAAGATTGGGTGGTTTTTTAAAATTTTTATGTTTTTTTATTTTCAGTTTCACCTACAAAAAAGGCAAAATAAATATATTTTTAAACTAGATGATATCATATTTATATTCACTTCAAACTATTTCAAACGAATGAATGACAAGGATAATATATGAGGTATTCACCTCATCTGTTTTATAGAATTTCGCAAAATACTTAAATTAAAAAAATCATAAAATATATGATTTAATTAGAACATATTTTAACTAAATATTTTAGATAAATAAATATTATTTTACATATATATTTTTTTTATTTCAAACTTTCCGCTAGAAATATTTTTAAGCATAACATATTTCTTCTAAGTTAAAACTTTTAACACAATCCAGGCTTTTAATCAATGTGGTTTTTACCCCCACCTATCTGGCGTACTAAGTCACCGTGTGCATGAATATGTGATTAAGTCTGTCAATTGGATGGATACGGATCAAATAAGTCCATATCCGTATCAGTATCCGAACTAGATACCCGAAAAAATATCCATATACGATATCAGACGGATATTCCAAAACACATATCCATATCCAATCCGAAAATCCAGATACGGATTCAGATAAATATCTGAAATATCCGAACTAGATTAAAATACAAAAAAATTATAATAAAATTTTAAGTCCTAATATGGTTAAATAGATATCCATCAAAGACATAAAAACATAAATCTTAATATAGCTAAACAAATTTTCAATAAAGACAGAAATATAAATCATAACATAGTTAACCCAATAGTGACTA
Source organism: Acorus gramineus (assembly GCA_030737835.1). NCBI lineage: Eukaryota > Viridiplantae > Streptophyta > Magnoliopsida > Acorales > Acoraceae > Acorus > Acorus gramineus. Next base: position 28,345,795 of record CM060849.1, on the reverse strand, counting down.
GTTGGTGATTTGTTGGTGCTTTGGTTTTTTTTTTTGTTTTTGGTGGGTGAGATAGTGAGAAGAAGACATGTGATTGGTGATTTGTTGGTGATTTTTTTTTTTTTTTTTTTGGGCCAGAAGAAGATTGATTTGAATGAGTTTCTTTGTTTTTGGTAAGAGATGAAACTCCGAGGGACCAAGGGGTTGGTAAGTCTTAATTGGTTCTGTGTTTCATCCTAGATTATGAGTCATTGGATTTTCATCTAAGGGTTGAAATTAATTCTAACATATATAAATAAAATAATAGTTCAGATACGGATATTGTTCGGATCGGATACAAGTTATATACGATCCGATCTGAAAATTTTTAGATACAAATAATTTGGTTCGAATACAGATTTTCAGATATCAGATATTTTATGTATTTTCAGATACAGATTTGGATCAGATACATATATTTTTTTGAATAATTGAAAAGTTTATATGTGACTCCCTGTTGAGTGATGGTGATCAGTGGACCGTTTTAACTTTGTGGAGACTACGGATCAGACGATCCGGAACAACAGGACAGTGCTTGATGATTCTTTTGAATCCAATCAGAGATACAAGGATTGGATTGCTTCATGGTTCGTGGATTGGAATAACAATTTATCCCGCTATCATAAAAAAATAGATCAGGATATAATATTAACAATTGTTCAAATTTTAAAATAAAAATAAATATTTATCCTTTCTTTTCTCTCTTACAAAGTTAAGACTAATTTTTTTATATACGTGCTAAATGCACGTGGACTTAATTTGTTTTGTTTTTTTTAAAGAATGGTGCTTCTATTACTTGATTCCTTGACTTTTTTTAACATGGATCTAAATGTTAAATCTCTACCTATATTATTGATATGAATAACCCTATGTAAATGAAATGTTTATAGATTTATTTATATATTACTAACTGGGTGGTACAACCGTGTCACATCAACATATTTTTTTTGTTATTATTAATTTTATTAAATTTAAATTGAGATAATTATAGAATATAGGTGATAATTAAATAGCAAATTTAGAGTTAAATATGAGTTTCAATATTTGATCTCACTTTTCATCATGTAATAATTATTTTTGAGAAAAATCTATTGCATAGTAATAGCATATATCGAAAAGCTATTTCTAATGAGTTATTGAGCATCTCAATCGGAGTTATACTTTAAAGGTTATGAATTTTTAAAGAATTTTGGGAATAATTTAATTCTTTTTTTTTTGTATACATATAAATTGGATAATATCATAAATATCCACAAAATCTTAATTTTTTTTTCTATATAAACCCCTAAAAAATCATATTTTTAGCAAAATATCCGTGATAATTTGTTATTTCTAATAATATTATTCAAAAGGGATTTAAATTGTATATGATTTTTTTTTGAGCTATATTGTTGGTTTTAGAGTTTCAAGTGGGGTATTTTTACAATATAGGGATGATGGAGGGGTATATATGCGAAAAACTCATTTTCAGTTGTAACATATCTCTTTTATGTTTACAAATGATTTATTTATTAAAATTATTATTATATAGTTTATATATATGTAACATAGTATATTATATCGTATATAAATAAATTGAAAAAAATTGAGAGTATTCATTGTGGGCAGCTTTATCAAATATTTTATTTATTTATACGCACATAGTGCGTGGGAGAAGATTATTTTTGAACTACTCAATGCATAAAATAGTAAATTTATATATCATGTAATATATATTAATTTTCATATATATTATAATAAAAATAATTAACAAATCTTATAGAATTTAATTGAGATTGATTGAATATCTTTAATTTTGAATTACTAAATCTGAATATATTGTTACGATTTATTTAAATCTGATTTGAAATATTAAGTAATTAAAAAATTTATAAAAGCGGAAAAGAAATGTGGTATTTTGTTTCACTAATAAATGAAATTATGATATCCGATTTATGAAATCCTAGTTTGGATGCATAATAAATGGTCCGTATCTATGGTTTTATTAAAAACAAATAACTTCATCATCATCTATCACAAGGACCCATTGATGTGAAAACATCAAAAATAACATGGCTATCGTGGTAAAAGATGATGTGGCACGTGAATTCTGAATTTTTAAGATCTTGATTAGGTGTTTTTTTTTAACATAATAAGAGTATATTATTAAAATTAATTACGGTCTATAAAATCCGATTAAAAGGACCTCTTTGAATTAATTTTTACGCCCATTCAAATTAAAAAGTTTCATTTATACATGCAAGTTTTGAATAACAAATAAGATTATGATCCCTGATTTATTTCAATGTGATAAAAGAAAATCAAATTGGTGGAGATTTTGGCTTCTTAAGGCTAGAGTAGATAAGGGTCTTCTTTCTCCAACGTGTCTAGGGTTTTTGTTAGTCTGATTTTATAAAAACCATTTTTCTTTAATCCAACTTTCGTACCTTACCAAGCGAAAAACAAAAAAAAAAAACTTTCGTACCTTCGATTCTTTAATCCACGATGTCTACCTTTGTCAAACGTAAGCTTTCTTCCCAATTTCTTAAAGCATGAATTTATTTGATTTTATTGATCAGTGGAAGTCATGAGTATTTTACGTATCTTACCTTCAACTCTTGTTTTGGTCTTTTTATCAAAAAAAAAAAAAAAAAAAACTCTCTTGTTTTGGTCCTGTTCATGAGAGTCATTCACCCTGCACCTTTTTTATTTTTTTCTTTTCTTTTCTCCTCTCTTATAACCAAAAATTCAAAAATTGTTTGTTTTGATGAAATAAATGCCCCACGTTCCACTTCAAAAAAAAAAAAAAAAAAACACAACACTATGTGAAATTAAAATAATTAGATATATATGTATTTATTTATTTGCCCAACAAAAAAAGAAAAACCTAGAATTAATGCCTGTGATTGATTATGTAGAATTAAATAAAACTATGGCTGGAATGAAGTTGAAGGATCCGATGGTTAGTGAAGATGAAATCAATAAGAAATTGAAGGAGTTCAAGAAATTCGATGCCGTACAGGATTGCTCTGACCATCATTACAAGGAACGAAAACATGGAATACTTGATACATTGTTCAGGAAGTTCAAGAAAATTGATGTGGGAAGATCTTCAGAGGCAAAGGTGGTTACTACCATATCGACAGATTGGTCGAAAAAGATTCATAAAGAGTGGCAAATCCTGCAAAAGAATTTGCCTGGTAAGTAACTCTTGTTACGTTGTATTTTATATGTAGAAAAAATGATATATCACGCTCTGAGAATCACCCTAAAAATCATCTAAAACTGTTATATACTCTGAGGTTATTTGCAGTTTGATTAATATTTTTTAAGTGCATATGAATTCTAAATAAATGTATATGACTATTCTCAAGACTAACTGGATCAAAACTCATTTATGTTGAATTACATTATTTAATTGTATGACATTATTTAATGACAGATCATGAAATCAAAGTTGATCGACTTAATTTTATTTGGTGATTCGTTTCTGCATTCTGTGTTTTATATCCATTAGTTCATTAGTGTTTGTTCATTAGTTGATCAAGATATTTCAAATAGGGAAATATGTTTTGGTGACAGTTACGTGTGAAACCCCACTTGTGATCTTTGGATTCTTTAATTTTTAAATGGTGAATACGTACTCCAGTGAATTTTATGAATCTACATATAGAATTAAAAAAAAACATATGTTTCATTTAACGAGATATATATTTATAGAGCGTTGATACACGCAGTCCTTTTTGCAGCCCGTTTTACAGCCCCATACAGCTATATAATGTATGGGTCCTATCATAGTATATGACCCAATTTTTTTTTTCATTTTCTTATTATGAAAAAAAAACTAATGTATTTTAGTATATATTAAAAAAAAAAATCAGGGTGGATTGTAATTGGGGCTGCAATAGAGGCTGTGTGTATCTTTTTTCTTATTTATATGGAACTGCATGGAACTATAAAACAAGACTATGTGTCAACATCCTTCTAATAAAAATTCAAAATTCTGATTGTTATTGATGCCGTGCAAATGATTTTTAGGAGGTGTTTGAAAATATGATTTGAGTGAATTTGTTTTGTAAGAAGTAAGGGTATGTTTGGTTGACAAGTAGAATTGAGATTATGTGAATCATAAGATTTCAAATCCAAGTGGATTAGGATTGAAAATCCTTTTAACTTGTTTGGTATAGAACATGATTCAAAAAATAAGATTGAGATTCTCAATCCCAATAAAGTGTTTGATAATATCTGGATTACAATATAAAAAATATATATTTTCAGAAAAACCCTTTCTACAAAATCTAACATATGTTAACTCAGATTCAATTTTAGATTATTTAACACACACATTTTCTAAAATTACCCTTTATTTAACAAAATTCTAACAAAGATTCATTTCTTTTCAATGTTATAGCATCCAAATTCATATATTTTTTTTGAAATAAAATTTTCTTCATTGTCGTAACATCATGAATTAATATGTTGACAACACAAGTAAAATAAAATAAATTATTCATAAGCAATGACAAAAAAATTAAAGAAAAATAATCATACAAGTTTAAAAAGGCACATTTAATCATAACAAAATATTTTTTTGTAATATTTGGTGAGAGTTAAGATTCAGGGGGGAGTTGGTTAATATTAGGAAAAGTGGAGAATTGGTTATGATAGAAAAAGGAGATGTAAAGGCTGGGTAAAATAGTTTTTTTTTTCAATCCATCTAGATAGGGATTGGGGGAATACCACCTCTTGAGTGATATTCTCAATCCTCTTAATTAAGGATTCACAATCCCTTTTTTCCGATCACAATCCCCATTTTAAAAATTATCCAAATCATTTATTAATTTGGATTGGGATTCTCAATCCTAATTCATTCATCCAATACTCCTATCCAAACAGACTCTAAAAGATTGCAAATTAGTTTCAAAACATTCAATTTGCAAGTGTGACTCAGTATTTTATTATCAATAATGATTCCTAGACCCCAACTTTCCAGGCCCCATCACAAGCCCCATGATGTGGCAATAGAACATTACCTATTATACCCTCTAATTGATAACCACCTCTAAACAAGTAAAACGGTTTGATTTATTCCTAGGATTGTGGAGATTTCATTAATTACTGTATTTCTTCTTCCTTGCATTGTGTAAAATCATTAATCCCTATAATTTACGATGAACATATTCGTAGCAGTCCCGAAATTGATCTCTCTTTCAAATCAGGTTTGTCAATTATTTTTTTTATTTTTTTTTATCTTATTGAATGAAAGTCACATCGAATTTGAAATTAAATTTTTGATGATCAAATATTCAATCTATGTTACATGTTTCAATTCAAAAAATGAATTTTTTTATATGTTTTGATCACTATTTCACACTTTTTTTTATATTTGTTTTGTTATAATTTCATAAATGTAATTTTGATATTGTTACATTTAATTATTACTGGTTCGTGTGATGTTTATATTAGACTCCCGAACTCGGATATTCATTTACACAATTTTGTTACATTCATAAATGTAACACTCTGAAATGTAACATTATCTCATGTTGTGCATTTCTTTTAACAATGCAAATAGAAATGACGTATAAATGTAACAGTGAAGTACATACTTTTACAGAGGATTCTGATACATTTTCTTTGGAAGGCAGTGTACTAGAAATTGAAATAGATAATTTTAAATAGTAAATGTAACTGTTTGACATTTAGGTAAATATAATTGTTTGTTTCACTATATAAATGTAACAGTTTTTATATAAATGTAACAAATCGTTGTGAGAGATGTAAACATTTAAGAAATGTATTTGTAACTACCAATATAAAATGTAACTGTTTCATATGTTAACTATGTGTGTTTTTTATTTAAATTTGAATACAATAATTACCTAGAGAAAATGAGTTGTTTGAAGGATTTTAATGAAAACAATTTCGGTAATTTTTGGTGTAATCTAGGTTCAATTATAATTTAGGTAATGATTTCAAAATTTAAGTAATGATCGAACGGTTGTTATTCAAACTATTTGAATAACAACCGTCTGATCTTTTTCTTTTTTTTTGGTGAAACCAAATCATTTTAAATTGTTTCATAAACATTCAGAAAATACTAAATCTTAAAATCAATAAGATAAGATTGAATATAAATGTAAACAAACTAAATAATTTTAAGATTTTAAGGATTTTAAGATTAAGTAAGGATTATGGGGCCTAGGTATCATGACTCTTTTATTATATATATGTCACTTCAAAAAAAAAAAAATTTTTTTTTTCAAAAAAAAAAAGAAGGTATGGTTCATGTAAATCAATTTTTAAAAGCAGATTAAAGACCAATGATTCCTGGGGAAGCAATATGTTACAATAATTTATTTTAAAGTTCAAATGCAAATTCCTACATTTTTATTGTTAAAAAAATTCAACTTCATCTAATAAAATATATAGTTTTATAAAACGGGAAGTAAATACTCTAATCAATCGAATGATATCATATATAGAAAATATGACAAAAATTTAATAAAATATATACTTCATTATAGTGAGTGGAAGAGGATAACGAGATATGTGAGACTGCATTCATATATGTGAGATATGTGGACTTGAAAAATATATAACTGTGTAACAATGCTCTTCTGAAATCATATTGAATTTTCAAACACACCCTTAGTTGGCAGGGCAGGACCATATATCCAATGTATGCCTCTTATGTTTGTACTAACTACTATTACATGCAATCTTTATATGCAGTCCCACCTGCAATTCCATGTGAGATAATCGATAGTAAGACTGTCAAATTGTTCCTCACACTGTCCTAATTTTTTTTTCAGACTCCATATATGTCAGAGTTTATGAAGATAGGATGGAACTTATGAGAGCTGCTATTGTGGGGCAACCTGGAACCCCATACCATGATGGGCTCTTCTTCTTTGACATTCATTTCCCCCAAGAGTACCCCAAGCAACCTCCGGTGCGTTAACAGTGTTTGAATGAATTGAAAGCATGCATTTTTACAGTTTTTTATAATAAAGTATATGATGCCATAACAATATTCCATTAGAGGTTTCACTTACTATATTAGGTGACCTAGTATCTCCAGAGGTTCCTCGATAAGATTGGATGATCACGAACATGTTGAACAATTTGTCCATTGGACGTAACCCGATCGTTCGATCTTCTCATTTTGGATTGATTAAGATACTTTATAATATTTTAAAATTAAACTTACAATGCAATTAAATTCTGAACTATCCTTAATAAGATTCAATTAATTTGTATATCTCAAAATTATAAGATCAGATAATCATTAACGCGTTGGATAATTAAATTGTCCAACGTCCATTTGATCTAACCCGAATCCAACCCGATTCTGCAAGTGTACCAAAGCCAAAATCAAAATAGGAAATCAAATATGTTTGGCAATCAGTTATCTGTTTTTTCTTTTTGCTTTTGTAGAAGCATAATCAGTTTAACAATTGGTTTCCAAACTGATAACTTTTGTTTTCCGATTCGTAACGTCAGAACGTGCATTATCATTCTCGCGGCCTTCGCCTGAACCCTAACTTGTACTCAAGCGGGATGGTGTGCCTTAGCCTTCTGAATACTTGGACAGGCTCTGGAACAGAGAAGTGGCAACCAGAGACTTCAACAATGCTGCAGGTCTTGGTCTCCTTGCAGGCTCTTGTCTTGAATGCTAAGCCTTATTTCAACGAGCCAGGCTATTCTAGATGGGCAAACACAAGAGATGGAGAGTTGAAGTCCCTGGCTTACAATGACGACAAATTCATCCTCTCTCTCAAGACCATGCAATACACACTTCGGAGTCCTCCAAAGGTATTTTCTTTTTAGATTTCCGGATGACTTTTTTTAGTGTTTGTTTTTTGAACAAGTTATTTTTAGAATCATTTCTTTATTCCCTCAACACCTTTTGATTTTTTGAAAGATATATACATGTCTCATGAATTATGTATCTTTATAAAAAAAGTGAAATTCATAATCGAATGAATTTTTTTCTAATCCAGCATATATATAGTATGTATTAGAAATCCTCCGTTATATGTTGTTGATTTTGCTCTGGCAATATTTCTTAATTTTGTTTTACATAAACTGTTTTGAAATGTCATTATAATTGAAAAGTTAATCCTAGAAACCCTGAATTTTTTTTTTTTATGTCATTTAAAAGATGTTTCACCATAGGCCTAAATAAGAATTCTCTGTGTTTTTTTATGCTCTGGAAGATTTGTATGCTTGTCCCTTGCAGCACTTTGAAGATCTTGTGGCAATGCATTTCCGAGGCCGCCGGCACGCCATTCTTTCAGCATGTCAGGCATACATAAATGGTTCTCTGGTTGGACACCCAGATAAACAGAGTGCGCGTGATGTGAGTGGGCTTTTTAAGAGAGAATTGAGTAGACAACAAAAGCTTCTGGTGGAGTGCATTGACAAGTTTCTCAAGTAGCAGCACAAGAAGGCCTAGTTTGATAAATTAATAAATTTTTAGAATAAGTTAATCTAATTTATGGGAATAAAAAAATCACTATTTTTATTTAAATTTGTATTTGGTAATGCTTTTTATTATCCTCATTTTTTCTTATCCTCAATCTTGCATTTGGATCAAATATGGGATAACTTTCATTTTTTAAAAAAAATATCAAATTTACACTTTCTATTAATGAAGCATTAATATTGTTTAGTGGAGCACATTTTTTTTTTTTTTTTTCATTTATTTTCTTGGAAATGGTAGTAATAAATCTTATCCCAATTTTACAAAATTAGGATAAAAAATTGGAACAAAGTCTTTTTCACCTTTTACCCAGAACAAACCATTCTTGTTCTTTATCTCAAAATATGGACAATTATTTATACTTTATTCTTATTTTTTTTTATGTCATATGGGATAACAAGTGATTTAATTCAATTCTTTCCTTATCTTAACTCTTTATCTTCATGCCAAACTAAGCTGAAGGGTCCAGAAAACAAGCCCATCACTGAAGAGGCTGTGAAGCACTAGAGCCCCAGACTAATGGCATGTTTTTTTTCTTTTCCTTATTAGGGTTCTCAGGACATGTTCACTTTTTTTAAACCACAAAATTGTGATCTTCGGTTTTCTTCGTATTTATGGTCAGAGCATGAGATAGTTATTATATATTGGGCCGGAGCACCTCCCTTTTTTTATTTTTTTCCCTTGCTCGTTAGCGACGGATCTAGATCCTCTGCTCTCTGACATATACTCTGACCGTGTTTTTGTTTTATCGTGGGATTGCCACGTACCATACAATGCATACAACGGATGAAAAAAATTTGAGTTTGTGTAATGGATCCCACGTTTTGCTTTATTCAAATGTTTTTTTTTTGTTTGTATAAGTTGTGGGCCCCACAACTTTTTTCTTTCGTGTTCTTCTTTCTTTCACTTGTGACTTGTTTTGTTTGGGGAACCACTTCATTTTTGTGGTGTTTGTGGTTTCTTATAATTTTTTTTTTTTTTTTGGTACCAAATTTTTTGAAGATAGGTGGATAAAGAATCCTAAAAAAAATACGTGATGTTCAAGTAAAATTTTATAAGGTGTCTTCATCTATATTTATATTGAAATTTTATGTTTTTGTAGTATGATGATTATTATGAAGATTAATTTATGTATTTATTTTAACTTAAAATATGTAGTTTGATTTTTTAAAATATTATAAATATGATGTAACCCAGTTATTTCAATTTAAAAAATTAAGACATGCGCGGACTATTTGTGAGACTATATTTGAGGCCATATATAATATTATTCTTAAAAAAATATTATATTTGAATTTCATTTTATCTCCTTTGATGATATAAAAAAAACTATACAAGAAACTAACAAACACCACAAAATGAAGTGGTCCCCTAAACAAAATAAGTCCTCGGTGAAAGAAAGATGAAATAAAAAAATTGTGGGGCCCACGGCTTAAATAAAAAGGTTTGTATGAGTTTTATTCAATTGTAATTAAGTCTCTCAATCGGACGGATACGGATCGGATATACCAATATCCATATCCTAACTTTTGAATTCGGATACGGATATTAATTTTCGGATTCGGATCCCTTCGGATACAGATCGGATACGGATTTTTTTTCCGGATAATTGACATGTTTGAATATTAACATTAATTTGGATAATTAAGTGATATTTTAGAAAGATATCAAAATTAAAATTACGATTTTAAAGCTTATTATCTCTTTCAGATATTATACATTGAAAATTTAATAATATTATAATATATTATCTTAGTGATTAATCATACAAGATAACAATATGGGTAATATATAATACAAATATATATATTTTTATAATATATGTCGGATACGGATATTTTCGGATCAGATAGACTGATATCCATATCTGCATTTCGGATCTTCGAATATCAGATATTTCTATTTTTTTAGATATGGATTCAGATCGAATTTGGATTTTTTTTGGATAATTGACAGGCTTAATTATAATTGTGTGCGTTAAAGAAAAAACAAAATGTGAGTTTCACCAGACAAACTCAAATGCTTTTTCATCCGTTGGATGTATTGCATGGTACGTGGCAATACCATGGTAAAACAAAAGTACGATCAGAGTATTCATTAGAGAGCAGAGGATCTGGACCCCATGAGCAACTTGTTTTAATGGAAAATGATATAGTAACTTAAAAAAAACTTTTGATACACTTAATCTGTTTTACAACTTTATCCTATAAATTGCGCTACTATCGTGTATAATGCGTTATTGTAATGTATGAGCTCTATTATTCATATGAGACTGCTAAAACAAATTTTTAAATAAAAAATATACTATTATATTTTAATATATATTTTAATTAGTATAATAATATGTATTTTAATGTACAAGTATGTAAATATATTTGAAAAAAAAATCATTTAGGATCACGTCTGCACACAGGGCTGTACAATGGGTTAAACATTTCATTTTTTTGACCACATCCATAAACCAAACTGATGTGAACTAAATACAATAAAATGTCATCTGCATAAAAAAAATGATAGTATTATATACTCTTCTGTGATTGATCCACCTCGAGAAAATGGTGAAATTTTTAGTCAATTTTTAAGACTGCCCTTAAGAATAAAAAGAGAAAACAAAAATGTTCTGCTCGTACCTAATTAATTAATATTTATGGCCTTGGACTTGGTCAAAGGGTGGTCAAAGTGTCCACCAGAAAAAAAATGAAGACATGTTTGGTTCATGTAATTTTAGAATTGATTTTGATTCATTTGATGATAATTATGAGCCCCTATAAATTTGGGATGGGGTTAAGTCCAAAGGCATTTGAACAATTTGATTGTCCAACGTGTTTGTGACCATCCAATTTTATAATTTGAGATATACAAATTAATTGAATCTTAAAAAAGAAGGTTTTATAATTTAATGACATTCTAATTTTAATTTTGAAATCTTATAAAGTATCTCATGTTATATATTGTGGAGCCTGATGATGTGCGCAGAGGATTGTTGGCGGCAGGGTCAGACGGGGGTCGAGCTCTTCAGGGGTGTCTTTCGTGTATTTTAATCTAATTTTTTTTGAGGTGCCTTTCGTGTATTGACTTTTTTGTCCTTAATGAGATGTCAGTATAAAAGGACATCTCATATTTTTCATTAGGCTCTAGGGTTTTTATCTTCGGTGTGGCCATTGTAAAAACTTTTCATTGATAGTGGATTGATCTCTGGTGTGCTCCGTGGACGTAGGCAAGATTTGCCGAACCACGTAAAATTTTGTGTCTTTGCTTCGATTTGTTTGTTTATTTCTTTTGATTGATTACATCCCAAGATCCAAAATCATAACAATTGGTATCAGAGCCTCGGTTTTACTAGATCTAGGGCACAGGAGGTGCCTATTCGCGAGATCTGTAGATCTAGGGCACAGGAGGTGCCTATCAGCGGGATCTGTAGATCTAGGGCACAGGAGGTGCCTATTCGCGAGATCTGTAGATCTAGGACACAGGAGGTGCCTATCAGCGGGATCTGTAGATCTAGGGCACAGGAGGTGCCTATTCACGGGATCTGTAGATCTAGGACACAGGAGGTGCCTATTCGCGAGATCTGTAGATCTAGGGCACAGGAGGTGCCTATTCGCGGGATCTGTAGATCTAGGGCACAGGAGGTGCCTATTCGAGTGGGAGCAATGGATTCAGATAAGGAATTATCTAAAATCGAGAAATTTGATGGCACAAACTTTGGCTACTGGAAGATGCAGGTGGAGGATCATCTGTACGAGAAAGATCTCTATCAACCGTTGAAAGAGAAACCAGAAGAGATGGAGCAAGCGGCGTGGGATCTGTTAGATCGGAAGGCTCTCGGCGCAGTCAGGAAGACGTTGTCGAGGCATATAGCCTTTAATGTCAAGAAAGAGACATCCACGACTGCTCTCATGACCAAACTGTCCAAGATGTATGAACAGCCTTCTGCGGCAAATAAGGTGCGTCTCATTAAGAAGTTATTCAATATGAAGATGACCGAAGATTACAATTTCAAGGATCATCTCAACGAATTTAATGAAGTTACGGATCAATTAAATTCAGTCGATCTCGTTTTCGATGATGAGATCCGTGCTTTATTGATCCTCGGGCAGTTACCCGAGAGTTGGAACGGCACTGTTACCGCGATCAGTTCCTCTACAGGAAAGAAAAAATTGAAGTTCGATGATGTGGTGAATCTAATTATGACAGAGGAGATCAGGCGACAAGCAGATGGTGGTTCCACTTCCGGATCAGCGTTGAATGTTGATAGCAGAGGCAGAAGTTCAAACAAGGGCAATGGGCGTGGCAAATCAAAATCGAGGAACGGCAGATCCAAATCGAGAAACCCAAGCAATTCCAACAATAATCAAAATCAGAATGCGAAGAAGATTATTGAGTGCTGGAATTGTGGTAAAACTGGACATTACAGAAATCAGTGCAGGTCAGAGAAGAAAGAAACACACAACAAGAATGAATCCAATGTTCTTTCAGAAGAATCAGATGATGCATTGATTTGTTCCATGGAGAACAAGTCCGATTCTTGGGTGATGGATTCTGGTGCATCGTTTCATGCGACCTCTAACAAAGATCTTCTCATAAATTACGTCCCAGGCAGCTTTGGGAAGGTGTACCTTGGTGATGATCAACCATGCGATGTGGTCGGCAAGGGTAAAGTGCAGATCAAGCTGAATGGCTCTGTATGGGAATTGAATGATGTGAGACACATTCCTGACCTAAGAAAGAACCTGATTTCAGTTGGACAGCTAGCAAAGGAAGGCTATATGACAACCTTCAGTAGTGACAGCTGGAAGGTTTCGAGAGGCTCATTGATCGTTGCACGAGGTAAAATGACTGGTACTCTTTATGTGACAACTGATGCTTGTGGTTCTATTGCAGTTGCTAACAGCAAGGATGATCCCAATATATGGCATCAGAGACTTGGTCACATGAGTCAAAAGGGACTTAAAGTCATGCACTCGATGGGGAGATTGCCAGGATTGCAGTCAGTTGATATCGACTTGTGCGAGAGTTGTATCTTTGGAAAGCAGAAGAGGATCAGTTTCAAGACGTGTGGCAGAACTCCGAAGCAGAATAAGCTTGAGTTGATTCACACAGATGTCGGGGACCGGCTGCGGTCTCATCCATTAGCGGAAAGTCATATTTTGTGACTTTCATTGATGACCATTCCAGGAAGGTATGGGTTTACTTCTTGAGACAGAAATCAGAGGTGTTTGAAGTGTTCAAGAAGTGGAAGGCAATGGTGGAAAATGCAACAGGCTTGAGAATCAAGAGGCTGAGGTCCGACAATGGTGGTGAGTATGAAGACACCAATTTCAAGAAATTCTGTTATGATAGTGGAATCAGATTAGAGAGAACTGTGCAAGGGACTCCACAACAGAATGGTATAGCAGAGCGGATGAATCGAACATTGACTGAGAGAGCCAGAAGCATGCGTATACAGTCAGGTCTACCAAAGCAGTTCTGGGCAGAAGCAGTCAACACAGCATCTTACCTGATCAACCGAGGACCATCAGTACCTTTGGACCACAAGATACCAGAGGAGGTATGGAGCGGCAAAGAGGTAAACCTTTCTCATTTGAAAGTTTTCGGTTGTGTTTCATATGTACATATTAGTGATAATGCTAGGAGTAAGCTTGACTCTAAATCACTAACATGCACTTTTATTGGATATGGTGGTGATGATTTTGGTTATCGTTTCTGGGATGACCAAAAGAAAAAGGTTATAAGAAGTAGAGATGTCATATTCAATGAAAAGCTGATGTACAAGGACAGAAATGCAACACAGTCTAGTGATTCGAAGAATATTGATCCTGTTTATTTTGAGCCTAACAATACTGCAGTAGTTAGAGTGTCACAGCAAATAGTTGACAGATCTCAGAGAGAGGAAACTACACCACAGAATAATCAACAGCAAGTTGATATGCCACAGGCCCCAGCTCCTGAGCCTCCTCCACTCAGGAGATCCACCCGTCCACATGTTCCGAACAGAAGGTACATGAATTATTTATTACTGACTGATGCAGGTGAACCTGAATGCTATTTTGAAGCATGTCAAGGAGAGGATGCTAGCAAGTGGGAGTTTGCTATGGAAGATGAGATGAAGTCACTCATCTCCAACGAGACATGGGAGCTAGCTGAGTTACCCATGGAGAAGAAGGCTCTTCACAACAAATGGGTGTATCGAGTCAAAGAGGAGCAGGATGGCTCTAAGAGATACAAGGCGAGATTAGTGGTCAAAGGCTTTCAGCAGAAAGAGGGGATTGACTACACCGACATTTTCTCACCAGTTGTGAAACTGACTACCATTCGGTCAGTTTTGAGTATCGTTGCATCCGAGGGTCTGCATCTTGAGCAGTTAGATGTCAAAACTGCTTTTTTGCATGGTGACTTAGAGGAGGAGATATACATGCAGCAACCAGAGGGTTTCATAGTGAAGGGCAAGGAGAAACTCGTTTGCAAGTTGAAGAGGAGCTTGTATGGCTTAAAACAGGCTCCAAGACAGTGGTACAAGAAATTTGATAGCTTCATGCAGCGAACTGGCTACCACAAGTGCAACGCTGATCATTGCTGCTACTTCAAGAGGTTTGATTCCAGTTATATTATTTTGCTACTTTATGTTGATGACATGTTAGTGGCTGGTTCAGATATGGATGAAATCAGGAACTTGAAGAAGCAATTATCAACTGAGTTTGATATGAAAGATCTGGGTCCAGCAAAGAAGATCCTTGGGATGAGGATTACGAGGGACAAGCAGAGAGGTACTTTGCAGTTGTCTCAAGCTGAATACATTAATCATGTTTTGCAGAGGTTTAGCATGTCTGATGCTAAGGTAGTTAGCACACCTTGGCTGGTCATTTCAAACTGTCCAAAGATCAAAGTCCCAAAACGGAGGAGGAGAGAAACTTCATGGCTAATGTTCCATATGCCTCAGCAATTGGAAGTTTGATGTATGCCATGGTTAGCACGAGACCAGATATAGCCTATGCAGTGGGAGCTGTGAGCAGATTCATGTCAGATCCAGGCAAGCAACACTGGAAAGCAGTAAAGTGGATACTTAGATACTTGCGAGGTACGACTGATAGATGCTTATATTTCAGCAGGGGCGAGTTGAGGCTATAGGGTTTTGTAGATGCAGACTTTGCTGGCGAGGTTGATCATAGGAGGAGCACTACTGGTTATGTCTTTACAGTAGGTACTACTGCTGTTAGTTGAATTTCACAAACACAGAGATTGTTGCTTTATCAACTACAGAGACAGTATATAACTATGACAGAGGCTAGTAAAGAGATGATATGGTTACAGGGCTTGTTGACAGAGTTGGGATTCAGACAGACAAAGAATGTTTTGCATAGTGATAGTCAGAGCGCTATACACTTGGCGAAAAATTCAGCATTTCATTCGAGGACTAAGCACATAGGACTTCGTTATCATTTCATCAGGACGCTTTTGGATGATGGGAGTCTAATGCTTGAGAAGATCCAGGGAAGCAAGAATCCAGCTGACATGTTGACTAAGACAGTGACTACAGAGAAACTGGAGCTGTGCGCAGCTTCAGTTGGTCTTCTAGCTTGAGGACAGGGATGAGCACACCAGATTATAGATCAATCATTTGATAGAAGTTATTTACTCTTAGTTCAGTCTCCAAGTGGGAGATTGTTATATATTGTGGAGCCTGATAATGTGTGCAGAGGATTGTTGGCGCTACGCAGGGTCAGACGGGGGTCGAGCTCCCCGCAGAGCTCGCATATTTTTGCCCTTAATGAGATGTCAGTATAAAAGGGCATCTCATATTTTTTATTAGGCTCTAGGGTTTTTATCTTCGGTGTGGCCATTGTAAAAACTTTTCATTGATAGTGGATTGATCTCTGGTGTACTCCGTGGACGTAGGCAAGATTTGCCGAACCACGTAAAAAATTTTGTGTCTTTGCTTCGATTTGTTTGTTTATTTCTTTTGATTGATTGCATCCCAAGATCCAAAATCGTAACATCTCAATCACAACAAAATAAAAAGATCGGACGATCACAAACGCGCTGTACAATCAAATAATCCAACGTATGTTAGACCTAACCTATAATCCCTATAAATTTAGAATCAAGGTATGTGAAAAATATGATAAAATCAAATTCCTACTCTTTTTTGTGGTAATCTCAAAATTGACATGGATTTTTAAAGGTTTTTTTTGCATGTATACCATCCAAAAACATGCTGTTTATATTTATACTACTCCAAATGGCATATTTATTTTTATACCATTAGAATGTTAACAATTATTCATTTTTATCATCCTAGTTAACTTCCATCCAAATTTCTATTGTGACCGTTAAATTCTTGAAGAAATGACTAAATTACCCTTATTTTTTCATTTTGCATATTTTATCTTACTAATACAATATTTATAAAAATAAAAAGTATTAATTTTAATATGAAAATGATAAATTTCATCTAAATTCCAAAAACATAAAAATTAAATATACAAACTATTTATTAGCAAATACATAGTAATTATTAATACTTACAATAGTATAAATGAAATAAAATTATTTTGAGAACAATTAATCATATCTATTACAAAATGGTAAAATAAAAAAAAATCTAGATCTTGATTGAAAGAAAAGGAAAGAAGGGATAAGGTTGAATAGCTCACGATTGACTTTGAAAGAACAAGAGATTAATTAGGTTATCATGTTTAATTATTTACATTATGAAAAATATTATGTTAAGGTTATTTTTGTCATTTTTATTTCTCGGTGAAGAACTAACTATAGTTAAGTTTCATTTTGGTTAAAAAAGATAAAAGAGAGGCACATTTTTTCATTAAGAGAATTTTTAATGGTATAAAAATAAATATGTTATATGTAATGGTATAAAAATAAATATAATTTTTTTTGATGATATACATGCAAAAAATCTATTCTTAAACTAGATGATTATTATATTATTTATAATTTAATTAAATTACTATATACGTCTATTTTAAAATAAAACAATTCCTCTCTCTTTTTTTTGCGGTCGTTTGATGTTTTCAAGGGAGCTCATAACACTGAACTAATTCAGGAGGATTAGTTTGTCATTGATCCAGGCGCTGTAGTGTCCCTATTGATCGCTAGGTCCCATTTGGATCCCAATTTCAAACATTGGTTTTACATTTGTTTTTCTTCTTTCCAGAACCGTTAGTTTTTGGAGATTTTGGAACATTGAAGAATTTTAACGAAGAAAAAACACGCGTTGGGATTGAAACGCGAAATGACGGAAAACGTTTGGCGTTTAATTTTTTTATAGTTAAATTCACTTCAAACCATATCTAAATAGAACCAAATTAAACAGAAAATGAGAATTGCCTAGGTATATATCCGGGCTATCTTATTAAAACAAGAGTCCTACTACCCAGACCCCATTATTTAAACCCCATTAACAAGTCTTATGAGCTGTCTTTCCTCATTGATTGTTTGTTTGACTTTTAAAAAAATTTAAAAAGATAAAATATAATATTACCCTCATTTAAAACCCACGTTTTCATCTTCATTAAATCCATCCTCACCTTTTTCGAAAAACATATCAACATATTCAATCCATTTAGGAAAACCTAGTTTTTTTTAAAACTAATTCAAAAAAAAAAAAAGAAACCAGTCATTACATTTGTGAAAAAAAAATGGAAATTCAACTCCGACCTTTTTTCCAAATTAATCACATTTAATTGAATAATTACCGAAGTAATCACGGTTTTAAAAAAATTTACCAAACTAGTCGCCTGACTTGGTCAAACCAGCCACGTGAGCATTTTTATTTTATTTTTAATCCGCCCGCTTAAAACGTCAATGGAGGCAGCATTTGACATGTATGTTGTTTTTAATACGCCACTGGCACTGACGTTTTGACACTTAACAAAATTTTCAAAATAAAAAACCACAAAATGCCACTACCGTTGGCAGCTTTACCTGTAGGGGCATAAAACGCCACTGCGAGTGGCTTTTTACGCGGGTTTATCCGGATCCAGATCCCCGCTATTTTGACTTAAAACCCCTCTTCCCCCTTACCCGATTTTCAACCCCCCAAACCCTTAGAAAACCCTAGCCGTCCTCCTACAAAAACCCACCTAAGTTCTCCCAAATCATCCACCAAATCCGACCCCAACGCCATCTTAGCGGCCCACCATGATCCCCTCTTGACCTCATTCCAGCTCAAGCACATGTAAGATTGTATTTTTTTTTGGTGCTACAATATTTGTATATAATATGATGGGTTTTTGATTGCTATAGGCAATTTTTTTATTTTTTATACTTCAATCCAATGGAGTAAATCTTGTTGTTTTTACAATACTTGTTTATGTGAAAGGGTAGAACATGGATTTTCAAGTTTCAATAACTTGTTATTGTTATGGACAGTTAGTGAACAATGGTGGAAAGTCTTGTTATGTTGGTGGACATCAAGAAATCATTATGATAGATAAAACAACCACTTATGAGAAGTTGGTCAATATGATTCATGCATTAACAAGTATTGATCAAAGTCAGTACAAATTAGTTATGACCTATAGATATCCGACGCTTGCGAATGAATGCATGAGCGTATACAATGACACAATTGTAAAAGTAATGTTGAATTTGTACTCTAATCATGCCGCTGGTGTGGAGCTTTATTTGGAAAAAGAGGAGGTCGGTCTTTATCATTTGATGAAGGCAGCATGGATTCGGTTAGACTATGTATTGATCACAGCTCTAGTTGAGCGATGGAGACCGGAAACATACACATTCCACCTACGCAATGGAGAAATGACCATCACGTTACAAGATGTCTCCATTTTGCTTGGTCTACCGATTGAAGGTTGCGTTGTCACGGGTAGATTTGAGGATCTTGGCTGTCTATGCCAACAATTACTTGGTCGAATTCCTCCTGACAATCAGATGCGTGGGGGAGCAATTGAGATGGGATGGTTGAGACAACAATTCATGTTCGTTCCTCGTCGAGCCTCACATGACATACTTTCTTATCATGCTTGTGCTTACCTGTTGTACGTCCTCGGTTGCACGATATTCTGTAACTCAATCGGCAGTCGCATTCATTCGTCTTATCTGAGACTCTTGGAGCGGTTAGAACTTATATACTCATGGGGGTCTGTAGCATTGGCGACTTTGTACGAATCCCTTACCAGGGGATGTATGAAAAAGCTAAGACCGTCACTGGATGTCTAACCCTATTACAGGTACAAAACTTTTGCATTGAATTAGTCTTATTTTAAGAAATCACAACTTTTTGATTAGTATTACTTGATGTTATCATTTTATAATTAGCTTTGGGCTTGGGAGAGGTTGCACGTTGGTCGTCCAAGTTGTAGAGTTCTCATATTGCAAGAAGATGCACCTCTTGGTGCTAGACATGTATCCAATTGTTGATGTTTTATGTACATCATGGGTCATTAAATAATGTTGTGACTTCTTATATATAGGTGGAATGTTTCTAGAGCTACCACGGAGAATCCGATTCGATGTCTCTATTTGTATAGGGCAGAGTTGGATCTACAAGAGGAGATGCATGTAGCATGACTTATGTTTTTTTGGTGTTCTCTACTCACTTATGATTTATTAATACTATTCGTTTTGCGTGGTAGGTGATATGGGAACCGTACACGCCTGATGTTATTGCGCAACTACCCCACATATGTCGTGTAGGAGAAGGGATCTGGCTGTCGAGAACTCCAATAATTTGCTTCGAAATTGTAGCCATGCATGTACTCGATAGGGTAATAAGACAATTTGGGCTTCCACAACGCATACCATGGGAGGTAGGACGCATTGATCGTAAGAGTAGGCGTGGTAGATCGACTGAGGATTTCTCTACTCTCCATCGTATACATATTGAGAGATGGAACATAAGGAGGAGGATGGTCATTGCTCCCACTAAAGCATACCCTTTGGACCAATATTTAAGTTGGTATTGGGCGTATACGATTCGATATTTGACCCCATCCATCATCTTTGGAGGAGTACTTTGGCACCCATCCAACTAGTTTCATTCAAAACGCATGGTAAGTAATGTATATTTAGAGTGCGTTTGGATGTGAGGTTGAAACACTGAGATTCTTAAAATCTTATATTTCAAACTCTGTTTTTGAAAAGCTATGTTTTATTAGGTTTTCAACCGCAAGATTTTTTGGCCTAAACATGAACATTATAGTTTAAAAAGCTAAACACTGAAAATGTGTTTGGATATGAGTTTAAGAATTTTTAGTTTTTCAAACGCAGAATCCACCTAAACTCATATCCAAACGGACCCTTAATCTACTATTTTATGACAACAATTAGTTATAATATAAGCATGACTTTTGTTTTTCAGGGGCAATGCCTTAGTAGCGTTGAGGGGATCATAAATTCACTTCAAGCACATGACATTCAAGATGTTGGGGAAGCTAATGAGATTATAGAGAGCATAATGACTCAAATGCAAAATCTCATGCGCGAGGTGCGTCCAAGGGACATACCAGAGGAATATGTTCCCCGAAGTGATGAAGATCAAGATGATGATGAAGGGGACGATGGCGATGGCGACGGTGGAGGAGACGACGGGGATGATGGCGGGGACGATGGAGGAGATGATGGGGACGATGGAGGAGACAACGGGGATGATGGAGGGAGCGATGGGGACGATGGAGGGGGCAGAGACGAAGATGGTGGCAACGATAATATATGGAAGTGACGATGCAGAGGCTCCACCTCCCCCACCTCCTCCATCTCCGCCTAGGCATGGACGTGGCCGTCCTAGAAAAGACAATGTACCGCAACCTCCTCTTGCCACTGGGCCTTCGAAGCCAAAGAGGGAAAATGCTCGAAGGTTTAATCTTTGGCCATTTTGAGTTTTATAAACATGGGTGTCCGTATCGGATTTTGGAAGGAAAAAGGAAAGAAAGGGGGCCCTCTCTTCCTTCCTCTCCGGTCCTCTGGTGGTCTGTGCGTGTGTGGGGGTTCTTCGGAGGCTCAGATCCGGAGAGCTACGCCTTGGCAGGACTCGGTCGGATCGTCTCTCGAAAGGGGTGGTCAGGGGTTTCGTTTCTGGTTGAGGCGGCCGACGGGTCCTCAGGAGGATTCAGGTGTGGTTGTGATCGCCACCTACTTTTTAAAAAAAAATCAGGAAAAGTAGGGGTGGATTTGATCACCTTCGTGGGGAGTTTGGGATCTCCGCTTTGAGACACGGATATGCTGTACACAGAGGTAAAGACAGGGATCCTCTTCTGCTTCGGGAACCTGACTAAAGGAGGATTGGGACTTGAGGTGGGCTAAGGAAGGGCCGGCTAGTTGGATTTAGCCGCCTGGTGGGGGCGGCTGGTTGGGAGTAGCCGCCTGGTGTCTGGTTCAATTTGGGCAGAACCTGGGTAGGGTTTGGGTTTGGTTTTGGCAGAGGTTAAACTTGATTTAATCTGGGTTTTGGAGAGTGGATCTGGAGAGTGGTTTGGTGTATGGAATAGGTTTCTCTCACTTTTCTCTCAAGGGTTTTTGAAGTGGTGGTGTGGCTTGATGGTTGGGAATGTGGGTGGTTGGGGGTTATTGATGGGTATTGATTATGGAATTGATGATGTTGATATGAATTGGTTGCCCACCTATTTATAGTAAAAAAGGGATATAGGAATGCCCACTAGACAATAGATCAAAATGGGTAATAAGGTGTTTGATTTGACCTCCCATTAGATCTTTGTTCTTTGACAGTGTCCAGGTGAGGGGCGGCTAATGGTATTTAGCCGCCCAGTGAGGGGCGGCTATTCTCAGGTAGCCGCCCCCATCATAACCTGTCATATGTCCCATCTCTGACAAGCGGTGGCTTGGGTTGGTTACCAAGGATGAACCGGCTGAGATGGGGCGGCTAAAAGGGACAATCTGCCGCAATCATGCTTGCTTTATGTCCCATCCAGGAAGGCGGTTTTGGGTCGGTCAGGGGGGCGGCTAATTGTAACTAGAAGCCCGGAATTGGGCGTCTACTCTCAAGTAGTCACCCCTGTCCAGGCTCTTAGATATTTCTAAGTATTGGATTTAGGGTTTCTGGTTTTGGTTTCTGGGGGAGTTTTCTATTAGATGTCCAAAAGTGGTTGTTTCCAATATTACTTGAAGTAAATTTTTTTTCTTTGGACAGTCAAAATTAGGGTATCTACAATAGGCTGGTGTGGAATAACATGTATGTTATAAACTTGAGTTTTAAACTTGGGCAAGTGTGGAAATTAGTGAATGTGGAATGACATGTATGTTATTTTGATTCTCTGTCTTTCATTTGGATTGGATTATCATTTTTCATGACATATATGTCAGCTATCAGAGAAAGGTTTGAAGCTTACACATTTATGAATAACTGTATAATTTTTTTTGTCTGTCAGCAGCATAAAACGCCAACCTGACTGGTGTTTTAATAAATTCCAACATAAAATGCCAATCCTATTGGTGTTTTACCATTTTTTTGAGCAAAACACCACTACCATTGGTGTCATTGTTTTAGCTATATTAAAAACGCCATGGGGTTGGCGTTTTACTATAAATATTAAAAAAAACGCTAACGGGGTTAGCGTCATACTATGTGTTCTTTGTAAAACACTAACAAGGTTGGCGTTTTGTAAGGGAAAGTTAAAAAAAAATATAGGTGTGCAAAACACAAACAAGGTTGGCGTTTTGTAAAGAAAAGTTCAAACAAAAAAAAAATTAAAAATATAATTGTGTAAAACGCTAACAAGCACAACAAAAAAAAGGGACATAGCCGAAGGCTACCTTCACCCTTGCGCAACGGATTAAAGCCGTCGGATAATGGCGACGGACAAAAGCCGTCGCCGAAAGACCCAAATCAATTTGGCTTAAAATCCTTCCATCCCCAGCCCATTAAAACGTCTGTATCCTCTCCCATGAAAAAAAAATATCCCCCAAAATCCTCTCATCCCATCTCTCTCACCCGATAAAACCAAATCCTCTCATCCCATCTCTCTCACCCGATAAAACCAAATCCCTCAAACCTCTCGCACCCCTTCTCTCTCACCCAAACCCTAGACCTGCGATCTGTCTCTTTGCCCGTCTCTCCGCATTCTGTTTGCTCCCGGCAAGGTGGCTTCTCTATCTCTCTCTATTAGTTTTATTTTTGGAGATCTACGATCCGCCGTCTCTCTGCATTTGATTTGGTAATCTCTGTCTCTCTCTCTTTGTTTTTTTATTTTCATATTTGATCTACATCTCTCACATTTGACCAGATTTGCTTCTCTCTCTCTCTCTCTCCACCTATTCATTTTTGCTTTTCACATTTGATTAATGGATATTTTTTAGTGACAATCAATTAGTTTTCATTTCATGTTTGGAAAGATTAAGTTTGGTTCTACACATATATTGGATCTCTTGTTTTGAAAGCTAGGTGGTCACCCAAATTTGAATTTCCGCACTAGCAATAAGTGGTCTAACACCATTATAATATTTAGTATTTAATTTTTTCTTTGGTGGTGAGACCTCTCAGAATTGATGATTTGAATGATCAGTTGGCTGATGAAGATTGGGTTTGATGGAATGTGAGGTTTTATTATGAGTTTTGCAGTTTTTATACGAAATTATCTTCTCCACTCTCCTTGAAGAAATAAACACAATTGAGAGACCTTTTGTGTACTTAGGATTAATATGTTTGAAATGTTTGGATGTGGGGCTAGGGCTATTTATAGGTTTGCATTTTTCATCCTTATTTTTATATGTTTCATTGAAAATTTTGAAGATATTCAAGTTTTACAGGCAAATATGTGTACACATTCTTATTTCAATTTTTAATAAAACAGTTGAAGGACTATATGCAAGTATTTTTTATCAGACATTTGAATACCGCAACTTATACAATTGTTAAATTTAGATTTTTTTTGTTTTTATTTTTGAGGAAACTCAAAAATGATTTACTATCGTGAAAAAGCATGTTCATCTTGGAACTGATGGATATCAGTGCCCTTTGAGCATGATAACATAGTAATTATTTTATTTTTTAATCTTTTGGATGAGTAATGAGATGGTCACAAGATCCTGAGTGGCATGTGGTCTTGCAAGTTCCAAGAAAAGTTTATATTCAGGATGAATCATCTTTAATACCTGAGGAAAAAATTATAACTGATGCTGATGTAGGACCAGCCAATTCTGAACCCATCATTGCCGATGAATACATATTTATTGATCCTGATGATGATGTCATGGTTGTAGAAAAAACCAAAAAAAGGAAGAGGTCAATAAAGTGATTGATGAAATTAGATATGTATATTTTTTTTCATTTGTTTGGTCATAAAACTGTGATTGCTTCATACTTGTTTGTTGAAATTTTGGTGTATATTGAGCGGTGAATTATATGAATTGCATTTAATACTTCTGTTTTATCTATCAGGTTTCATATTTTTTTTCCTTCTTAGACCTATCAAATTTGAAAAGATTATGAGAGGAGATCTGTAGTTTATCTACACAGATAATTTTTCTATTCAGCAAGCTATCCATGAGGAAGTCTGACAATTCTATTATTTCTTGGGTGGAGGAACTAATTAATAAGAAGTTGTTAATCATTTTCAATCCTTATTGAATCAACAGTTTAATGGCTCCCCTGTTCAGTCTATGGTTCATGAAGTTTTCTTAAATCGAAGGTTCACTCTAGTTCAGATCTGAAGGTTCACTCTAGATCTGGAACATCCAAGGTGTGTATTAAGGCTGACCTAAATAAATCTTTTGATTCATGGACAAAACATATATTCTCCAAATGCTCCACTTGATGAAGTTTTCAAAACCTTAGATTGCTTTAATTGTTCTTCTGAATGGTTCTCCCTATTGATATGGTGTATTAAGGCTAATCTACTTTTTTTAAAGTTTTTTAGCACAGAATCTCTGCTGTCTGCTTGTGTATACATACTAAAATTTTGGTGTATGTTTCACATCACTTGTTGCCCTTTAATTTCTTCTTCTGAATAACTGAATAGAAAAAAAATCAAATGGGTTGTAAAATCTGAATTTTTCGTGTATGTTTTACATAATCTAAGCTTTTGGTCTATGTTATACATAATCTGATATGGTGTATGCTATTTATAATATAGGTTCATGGATTCGGACTCGCAATCATCACAAGGTTTGTCATACATCAAATTAAGTTTTTCAATATCATTTGTATGTATTTTCAAGTTCATTACTTTGTGACAATTTACATATACATGCTTTTCTGCTGCTTAATCTTGACTGATGATTTTAAAAACCTTTAACTACTGTAGCTGAAATATGCTTTTGGTACCACTTATAGCTGCTTTTGTAGTTGAGCAATGACTAATAGGTTAAGCATGAAGCTGGAAATTCTGGAGGGGTTTTTAATATAGGACTATTTATTAAGTTTTTAATTTGATTGTTTCATTCATAGGGTCATTAAGTTTCAAACTCCCTAGAATTCTTCAGCTTTTTACATAACAGTAGAGCTGTTTGTAATTTTTATCCTTGAAATCAAGCTTTTCTATAGGTTTTCACCTGAATTAATGACTACAAATAGTTTATGTTGTGGGTGCTTGGTGTGTTAGATTTCAATGATAAGCTAGTGGGGCAATGTAAAATCAATATCACTAGTAAATTGATTTTTCCCTCGGTCCTAATACATTACTCAGATGCTCAACTAGATCATTTAAAGAAAAGACTGTTACATGTGAAAATACCCAAGAATCTCATTATCTGCTGGAAGTATGTCATCTCAGATTGTTTGGTCATAGCAGAGATATTCTTGATTAAGCATATCTGGAGATACAATAGACATCAATCTTATGATTTTGTGATTATTTCTGAAGCTAATAAATGTCTTCGTTTTAAAAAATTTCTGGAGCTAATAATTGTTAAGAGTCATGGCTTATGTTTCAGAGAACAAACATTGATGACTTTGATTTGGTGATGATATTTTGATTTCTGTTTTTCTTACAACATAGTTAATCTGGCACAAGTTTAACTACATGAATAAGTAGATATAGTAATATTTCTTTGTATTTGTGGACTTTTTTCAATAAATGCAAATAATCATGAATGGATTCTTCAAATAAAGTATATATATGTATCTTCACTGTATATATGAAATTAATTACAATGTCTTTCAGGTTTTATTAATGGATATATGAATTAATGAATTTGTGCTCCATTTTTGCAGGTTCTTCTATCTTTTCCATGAATATCTAATGACATCACCTAGAGAAAAAAGACTCGTTGAAAATTCCTCAAAATAGTTTGTATATGCTGTCACCAAAGTTTTAGGTGTAGAAAAGACTGTACATTATCTTAGTTTGTTTCTTTGTTTTGACATTGTTTTATTCAGATTTTTAGTTGATGAGATATCATCATTGATAATCCTTTGTTGTTGGAGTTTATTGTTTAAATGAATATTATAAATTTGTTTTATGAATGAAAATCACTTTAAATTAATGTTTATAGAATGATTTAACACAATTATTGGAGATGTAACCTATGCTAAAAACTAGACAATGGGATTGGTTTTACCAAAAAAAAAAAAAAACAGACAGAGCACAACCCCGACGGCTCAGAGTCGTCCCTCTTTACAAATCCCCAATCACTCGTGTGAATAAAAGTCATTAGCGACGGTTTTATCTGTCGCTAATTCAATTTGCTATCATCAGTCACCGCCGAAATATCATCAGCGACGGCCATATGTTGTCACCAAATAACCTACAGCGACGGCTTTAATCCGTCGCAAAATACAGCAACCGCAATGACCTAAATCTGTCGGTTAACTTTTCCCGACACCCTCAACGCCGACGGACGCGCGGCGGATAAAGGCCGTCGGTAATAAGCAATGGCGACGGCTAATAGCCGTCGGTGATTCTCAAAATTCTTGTTGTGAAGGTTGGGGTTTTGTAAGGTTTCAAAAAAAAAAAAAAAAAAAAAAATACAAGTGCTGAAAACGTTACCACTGTTGGCGTTTTATGTGAGGAGATCAAATTTTTTTTAAAAATGTTAACGTGGCAAGTTTGATTTGGTCATGTGACTAGTTTGATAATTGTTTGAAAAACGTGATTATTTTGATAATTAAGCAAGTAATTATGATTAGTTTGGAAAAAATGCCATTCAACTCCTCTAGGGTTCCTTAAAAAGAAACTCAAAAATGAAATCATTCGAGAAACCCATTTAATAAAAAACACCAAAAAAAACTAATTTTTTGTTTGTGGCCTCTCATTTAACCAGAAAACGATGTCGATAAGAAATAATTAACGTTTTTAATTAGTTTTTTTTTTAAATGTTATTGTTAATTTGATGATTATTCAATTCCAATAATCAGACAAAGTACTTGCGATGAATGCAATGTTTTTTTCGATGATCAATGCAAAAATAAAACGCAAATCACAGTATAAAATTAGAGTTCAGAATAAAATTCAATTGCAGTTATAAAATGTAACTTATTTGTAACAATAAATTGCATTAAGTTATTTACATTTGTAAAATGTAACTGACTTTTGTTATATAAAGCAATTGAAAGTTAGTTACATTCCACAAATGTAACTGACTTCCAAGTATAATGCATACATGTTCATATTAGATTAACATGTCTCTGAGTTTTGAAAAATAATGCATATAAGTCAGAAATAATAGTTTGAAAATGTAACTACCTTTCGAATGTTACACAACCCATGTCATTGTAAAATAATTTAAGATGAAGTGCCACATTCAAGATAAAATTGTAATAAAGGCCTGGCTAAAGGTTGTCAAATTTAACATATAACACCAAATTCTTTTAAAAAAAGTAACAAATGCTAAACAAACAAAAAAAAAGGGTCACACCAGAATCGACAAACATTGGAAACGACACCCAATTGTTCAATTGTGATTTCCGATCCGATCGGAGGCTGAAAAGTCCTCCTAAAACAAATAAACGCCTGAAAAACCTCCAGTTCTCCGAAAAAAAATCAATGTTTGAAAAACCTCAATTCCTCTGAAAAACAAATCAATGTTTGAAAAACCTCCAAAAAACCTTCTGATCTGATTTTAAGTGTTCTTAAGAAAAAAAAAGGTTGAAATAAAGCTAATGACTATTATGGATGATTAACCATTCAATTGAGACTAACAAAGAAGAAAATCGCAATTAAAAAAACAACTCTCTCACGGTTGATATGAGGAAATCATAACCGTTCCATAATTGTGAGAAGAAGTTACTAAAAAAAATATCGACGGCATATTAGGTAGTACATATATACCATGTCATGAGACTTATAATGAGGTTTAAAAGATGAGTATGAGAATCATTATTGTTAAAATAAACAAAGTATATCATTTAGAACCCAGTCACACGTACTGATAACCAGTAATCATCATCACCACCAAGATTTTTCACTTTGACAAGTGAATGGATGATAATGCACGTCACTCGACATACACGTTTACAACATTTGATATCAAAATGTGACTCTGATTGGTCCATGACATTGGTGGCCATAATCCATGCTTACCAGTAATGATGTTGAACATCTATGCTTACATTTCTTTGAAGAATCTTTTTCCTCCGCCTTAAAAGCAGCCAACACAACCTCAGTTGCTCTTCACAGAATAAGCTAACAATGGCAATCATACTGAATCAATTCCTTGAATCTGTCCATGCACCACTTCTCTGGGCGGTGACGGCGGTGCTTTTGTTCCTCGTCATCACCTCCACAAAGGGAGCCAAGAAGCTGAAGCTACCCCCATCTCCGCCGGGCCTCTCCATCATCGGCAACCTCCACCAGCTCAGCCGCCTCCCCCACCACGCCCTCCGCGACATCACGCGCAAGCACGGCCCAATTATCTACCTCCGCCTCGGACAATCTCGCGCGGTCATCGCATCATCAACTGAGGCGGCGTCCCAGTTCCTCAAAACCCACGACAGGATATTCGCGGGCCGGCCCTGGTTCGATGCCGGGGAGCTCATGGCGTACGGAAGCCGCGACATCACGTTCTCAAACTATGGCCCGCACTGGCAGAACATCAAGAAAATCTGCGTGATCAAACTGTTGAGCGCGCGCAAGATCGACTCGCTTCGGTGGCTGAGGAAAGAAGAGATGACGCTCCTGTTGCGGCCGATCGGAGACTCGGCGAGGCTGCATGAGCCGGTGAACGTCGCTTCGGCGATAGCCTCGCTGAACACGGGGATGATGTGTCGGATTCTCTTTGGGTGTAAATTGGAGGAGGGATCGATGTTGAGGGTGTTAGAATATGAAAAGAATGAATCAAGAATCTTATTAGGGTTTGTATCCAATATTTATAGTACAAAAAGGGAAACAGGGAAAAGACTAATCTACCCTTAACCCTAACATATATATACATTTAACACCCCCCTCAAACTCATTATGGATCATACACCGAGAGTTTGCTCAACAAGAAACCATGCCGCTAAAGTATATGGGACTTTGTGAAAAAGTCTGATAACTGAACAGAAGAGGAAATATATGGGAGTGATATAGTGCCTGCAATAAAATGATGACGGACGAAGTGACAATCGATCTCGATGTGCTTCATACGTTCATGAAATACTGGATTGCTAGCAATCTGAATGGCGCTCTTGTTGTCACAATATAGAGGAGTAGACGCAGATAGAATGACACCCATGTTGGAGAGGAGGCGCGGAAGCCAAACAACCTCAGCAGTAGTAGATGCCATAACACGATATTCGGTCTCAGCACTCGAATGAGAAACAATGTTTTGTTTCTTGGCCTTCCAAGATATAAGAGTCCCCAAGAAAGACACATATACCAGTTGTGGATTTTCGATCTGTGACATCTCCTGCCCAATCAGCATCAGTATAAGCGCGAAGTTCAAGAGTAGAAGAAGACGGTAACAGCAAAGCACGAGATATAGTACCACATAGATAGCGTATAATCTGAAGAACTGCTGCATAATGAACAGTACGAGGGGCAGCGACAAACTGACTGACAATATGCATGGCATAGACAATGTCAGGACGAGTGACAGTGAGATATACGAGGCTTCCAACAAGTTGTCTATAACGAGTAACATTAGAAAGTGGTTCTCCATCGTCAGGCCGGAGCTTAGCATGAAGCTCAATAGGAGTGGGAGAAATGCGATCATCAGTCAAACAGGCACGGTCGATCAAGTCAGCAGTATACTTGCGTTGGGAGAGAAGATAACCACGCGGAGCAGAAGCAACTTCCAAGCCTAGAAAATAGCAAAGTTTGCCAAGATCTTTCATCTCAAATTGACGCTGAAGATGTTGCTTGACCGACTGTATATGAGACGAATCATCGTCGGTGATGATCATGTCATCAACATAAAGCAACAGGATAGTACGATGAGGACCAGATGTGTGAACAAATAAAGCTGGATCAGAGGAACTCAGAACAAACCCAACAGTACAGATAGCATCAGTGAATCGAGCGAACCAAGCACGAGGAGCCTTCTTGAGACCATAGAGAGCATGGTGAAGATGACATACATGACCAGATGAATGAGGAAGACCCAGAGGAGGAGTCATGTAAACCTCCTCTGATAAATCACCATGAAGAAAAGTGTTCTTGACATCAAGCTGATAAATGGGCCATTGACGAACAGAAGCAACAGAAATCAAAGTACGAACAGTTGTCATCTTTGCTACAGGAGCAAATGTCTCATCATAATCAATACCATGCTGCTGAGTGAAACCACGGGCAACCAACCGAGCCTTGTGACTCTCAATCGAACCATCAGAGTTGGTCTTGATCTTATAAACCCACTTACAGCTGATAGGAGTCTTCCCTAGAGGAAGTGGTACAATTTTCCACGTATGAGTGCGTTGTAATGCACTAAGCTCCTCTGCCATAGCACCTTCCCATTCTGGAATGCCGACAGCCTCACGATATGATTGGGGCTCCCAGTGAGTGGAAACAGTTGAAAGAAAACACTGAAACTAGGAGAAAAAAAATCAGAGGCAACCAAGCTAAGTCGTTGAGGAGGTCGACGAGCGCGAGGCGGATTGCGACGAGGAGCAACTGGTGCGGGATCGACTACCGGTGCGGGGTCGACTGCTGGTGTATGGTTGACTGCTGATGCGGGTTGACTGCTGGGGCATGGTCGACTCATCCGAAGTCGACTACTGGTTGAACAACATCAGGCGCAGGAGCAACAACAGGGGGACTCGGCTCACATGAATCATCCGAAGAAGGAGATATAGGGGATGGCAAGGTCGTAGATGGGACAGATGAAGGAATAGAAGCCGGTGGGATAGACGATGGGGATGACTCAGGAGTTGAGAAATCCAGAAAAATAAGGTCATCAACAGTAGACGGAGGAAGTGGAGCCGGAGGTGAGCAAAGAGCATAATAAGGATGATGCTCCCAAAATGTGACATGACAAGAAATGTGAAGACGTCGTGCAATAGGATCATAACACTTGTAACCCTTATGTTGAATATTGTATCCAAGAAAAACCAGCAGTCGACTACTGGTCGAACAACATTAGGCGCAGGAGCAACAACAGGGGGACTCGGCTCACATGAATCATCCGAAGAAGGAGATATAGGGGATGACAAGGTCGTAGATGGGACAGATGAAGGAATAGAAGCCGGTGGGATAGATGATGGGGATGACTCAGGAGTTGAGAAATCCAGAAAAATAAGGTCATTAACAGTAGACGGAGAAAGTGGAGCCGGAGGTGAGCGAAGAGCATAATAAGGATGATGCTCCCAAAATGTGACATGACAAGAAATGCGAAGACGTCGTGCAATAGGATCATAACACTTGTAACCCTTATGTTGAATATTGTATCCAAGAAAAACACACATAGCAGAACGAGGAGAAAGCTTGGTACGTTCAGTGGGAGGAAGAAGAACAAAACATGTGCAACCAAAAACACGAAGACGAGAATAATCAGGTGACTGATTGTGAAGCCGCTCAGATGGTGAGATACCACCAGTAATAGATGACGGAGTGCAATTGATGAGATACACACTTGTGAGAACTGCCTCACCCCAAAACTCAACAAGGACGGATGCAGAAAGAAGTAAAGATCGAGTCATCTCAAGGATGTGACGGTGTTAACGCTCAGCAACGCCATTTTGTTGATGAGCATAAGGAGTGGAAAACTGAGGAAGGGTGCCTTGGGATGTCAAATATTCACTAAAATCCTTAGAACAATATTCACCACCACAATCAGAGCGTAACACCTTAATACGACGAGAAAATTGAGTCTCAACCATGGTAGCAAAAGAAGTATAAATACGCAATAAATTTGAACAACTAGAGAGAAGATAAATCCAAGTGAAACGATAATAGTCATCGATAAAAATGACATAATATCGATTTCCCCCTTTTGAAAAAATAGGAGACGGACCCCAAATATCAGAATGAACTAAATCAAAGGGAGAATCTGAAATATGCGAACTGGAAGGGAAAGGAAGAGCCACTGTCTTACCCAATTTACAGCCCACGCATGGTTGAAGATCCGTGCGAGAAAATGATCCTAATGCACCGGTGCTAACAAGATATCAGAGTCTAGGCTGAGACAAATGACCAAGACAACGATGCCAAAAATTGAAAGGCGAAGGGGAATTTGGATCTAACTGCACAGAAGTAGCGGAAGGCAGAGGAACATGAAGCTGATCCATGTAATAGAGTCCACATTGTCGTCGCCCAGTCCCAATCCGTCTCCCAGTAAGTCGATCCTGAACAGAACAAGATGATGAATCAAATGTGATTGTATAACCAAGGTCAGCAAGTTGACTGACAGAAAACAAACTCATGGAAAGTTTAGGAACATGCAAAACATTTGGCACATTAAATCGATGAGAATGATCAGAAAGAATGCCAGAGCTCGAGACAGACATAGGAGAACCATCAGCAGTGCGAATAAGTGAAGGAGAACGGAGTGGTGTACAATTAACAAGAATCGATGCATCCGATGTCATGTGATGGGAAGCCCCAGAATCAAGAACCCATGAGGTAACCGGTATACCTGGTACGGGAGTAGAAGCAGACTGAATAGAACCAGAAAGATCTATACCAATCAATGATTGTAACATAACATAAAGCTGTTGATATTGATCTTGTAGCCCCTTTAAATGTGCAATAAGATAAGTTGTGGTAAACTGTGACTGAGCAGAAGCAACGCGAGGTGCAATTGATGTACATATCTGATCCTGACAAAGAGAAGATTGAGTAGACGACTGGATTGATAAAGAGAAAGCGGCATCTCGAGCACGTTTTCTAGCCAACTTGCGGCAATCGAGGGTCACATGACCAAAGGAGTGACAATATCTGCAATCCATAGTACTTGCACAGCAATAGATCAAAATAAACAACATCTGATAGATCCAAAACAGTCACAGATGCGTAGATCACGAAAAGCTGATCAAAATGAGTACCAATATGACTATATTTGGAGTCCGAATGAGCCCGTAGCGGCCAGATAAAGAAAATACCAAAAGATCGATGATGGAGCGACAAACGGGTCGGGCCGCGGATCCGGGTCGGGTCGCGGAACCGGGTCGGGCAGCTGGCGCTGGAACCAGGTCGGGCTTTGGAGCCGGGTCGGGTTGGGCGTTGGAGCCGGGTCAGGTCGGGTCGTGGATCCGGGTCGGGCGCTGGAGCCGGGTCGGGTTGGGCGTTGGAGCTGGGTCAGGTCGGGTCGTGGATCCGGGTCAGGTCGCGGAACCGGGTCGGGCGCTAGAGCTGGGTCGGGTCGGGCGCTGGAGCCGGGTCGGGTCGGGCACTGGAGCCGGGTTGGGCGTTGGAGCTGGGTCGGGCAGTTGAGCCGGGCGCGAGCGGGTGCTGGGCCGAGCGCGCGCGGGCGCGAAGCACGGGATCTCGGGACAAATTCCCGGGAGATCCGGGATGCTGTCCGTGACCGAATCCGGGACAGGATCCCAGGAAATCCGGGCTGATCGGCGCGGATCCGCGCTGATCACGCAATTCCGAGATGACGCGCAGGCAGACGCGGACGTGATGCGCGAGGCTGTGACAGGGGCAGCGGCGGGGCAGTAAATCTGCGACGGGGCAGCGACATGGCTGCGGCAGCGGTGGGGCAGCGGTGGGGTTGCGGCAGGGGCAGCGGATCTGCGCGGGGCAGCGGCGGGGCTGCGCGCGGGTGACACGAATAGAACGACGGACAGCGGAGCGTCGACGATCTCTGAACGGAGAGTATCGCCAACAAAAAATCAAGGAAAAAAATTGAATTCAAGCTCTGATACCATGTTAGAATATGAAAAGAATGAATCAAGAATCTTATTAGGGTTTGTATCCAATATTTATAGTACAAAAAGGAAAATAAGGAAAAAAACTAATCTACCTTTAACCCTAACATATATATACATTTAACAGAGGGCAGCTGTGAGGGAGGCGTTGAAGATGGCCAGGGCGTTCAATTTGGGTGACTATTTTCCGGTCATTGGGGGGTTCGACATCCAGGGGCTACGACGACGGATGAAGGAGGTGCATGGGATGTTGGACGCTTTCTTGGATCGGAAAATTGAGGAGCGGATTGCATCCGCCGTGGGACCGGAGATGATGACACAAGTCACACAACAGGATGGGGAGTTCATTGACGTCCTCCTTGAGGAATTGGTGGATGGCGGTGCGGACAGCCCTCTCTCGATCACATGGCCGTGAAAGTGATCATGGTGGTATGTCACATTCTTTTTTAAATAAATGAATCCATGCAATTAATTGAAATGTATATTTATTTATTTTTTATATAAACAAAAACACTGGTAGACTAGATATATTATTTTTAATAAATTCAAAACACTGTGTACTAGTTGGAGCTAGATAAAGGATTATACATAATATTTTTGTATCTTTTTTCATAAAATAAAAAAATTAATTTTCGTAGAGCCGTAAGTATAATATACACTACTATTAATAAAAGAGGACTTAACGCAGCGAAAAACTAAAACAAAGATCCAACAAGCGTTGAGATCCTTCAACAAACCACAATTTTCAAAGAGAATAATAAAACTCAGAAATATATCATAAAAACTGCCAACCCTAAATGACAAATATCTCTTTTATACTAAAAAGTTATTAAAAATAGCAAAAATGAAAATTTGTTATAACTAACTCAAGATGATCTTACAAGATCTTCGGATTTGATTTCAGTCAAATCTGAATTATTATGAAGGAGATATGCGGAATTTAAAAGGTTACTAAAAATAGCAAAAAGGTCATTTTGAGGGCCGAAAAATGGTAAAAATGGAAAAATAAGCGCGCGATATCTACCTCCAGTAAAAATTTTAGGCGATTCTGAGTTGGGGGCGTCTTTTATTTCTACTAGCTGATTTTTCTGTAAATATTTAAAAATCTTAAAATAAATCTTTTCGGGTTCATCGCTCTTGGAAGACGTCCGCCACCCGTTCTACATCAGGGCTAAGTATAGTTAAAATGGAAAAGCTTATTTCTGCCATTAAAGAAACAAGGATATTCACACAAATTGTCCATAATCAAATGGATTACATAACAATTATTTTTTATCATAGCTCAACAGATCTATTCCCTCTGGTTCGATCAATGACATCAGCCAATTTAACTTCCCCATCCTTCAAATCAGATCATAAGCTCTAACTACAACACTATATATATATATAGTGAGATCAAAGTCTCCTTTTTTATATGATTTATAAACAGGATATGTTGGTGGGAGGGATTGACTCAGGAACAGTCATCATGGAGTGGATACTTTCCGAGTTGATGAAACCACAGTCGATGAAGAAGCTCCAGAATGAGATCGAGAGTGTGGTCGGGCTTGACCGGATGGTTGATGAGTCGGACCTCCCAAAACTGGGCTACCTAGACATGGTGGTCAATGAAGGGTTCAGGCTCCACCCGCCGGTGCCACTGTTGGTGCCTCACCTGGCCATGGAGGACAGTGTGATCATGGGCTACGACATACCGAAGAACACGCATGTCATTGTAAACGTGTGGGCCATTGGGAGGGACCCCAAATACTGGGCGGACCCGAAGAGTTCTACCCCGAAAGATTCATGGGTTCGAATGTTGATATTTCTGGCACTGACTTGAGGGTCATCCCATTTGGGTCTGGGCGTAGGCTGTGCCCCGGGGTGTATATGGGCATGATGGCTCAGATGGTCCTTTGTTTAAACTGGGAACTCCCGAATGGCAAGTCGCCGGAGGACTTGGACATGGAGGAGGAGTACGGGCTCACAGTATTTCGCAAGAACAGTTTGGTTGCCGTGCCGACTCATCGTATTCGTGGTGATGTTGCATAAGTCTTGGGGTATATTTGCGCGCAAATATGAAGGAAAAATGTAAGAAAATAAAAGAATTTGGGTTAAAGAGAAATTGACGAAAAATAAATCTTTTCCTCTTTAACTAATTTATATAGTGTTTGTGTCTTTTATGGAAAGTGGTGGAATTAAAATAAAAACGGTTGTTTGTGCTTCTGATGTAGAAAATAAAAATTATTTTTTGTGTTAGTAATAAAAAATGACAAAAAATAAAATACATTGTTTGTGTTATCACATAAAATGATTAAAAATGATAAAAAAATTAAAATATGTTATTTAATGCTAATTTAAATATAACATAAAAGTAACATAACTTGTCAAAATATTTTAAATGAATAAAATTTTGAAAGATGATTAAGGAGGACATGTCATATAATAAATAAAAATTTTAAATAAATTTTTTTCTTATTTTATTATAAAATAAAAATAAGAACAAACAAAATATATCCAATATAATTAAACATGTAATATTCAAACAAAAAAAAAAACTCACTTTCCCTTACTTTCCTTCATTTTCCCCCTCTAGGGTGAGGAAAAAATTCATTCCCTTCTCCTAATAAAAAAAAAAGCAAAAGGAAAATGGGGGAAATTGAAGTTTTTTTCCTTTTTTTTATTTGGCACAAATATCAGGTTTTTAGGTGGTCAAAAAGAATTTTTTTACTTTCCATTATTTTCTCTCAGTTTCATTGTGGCACAAACACATCCTTTAGAGTCGTAGTATGTTATAATGATAAACCATTATGGGCTAGTTTGGCAAATGGTTAAAGTTTTGATGATAAGTTGTTCTAAATTCAGAGGATAAAAAGATTATCAATTTTGTTCATATTTACATTTGTCAAAATTGGGATAAAAAAGGGAATAAATGCTATCCCAACATTTAGGTGGAACAGAATATCCTAATTTTTTATTTTAAAATTGGGATAATTGTCTGTAGTTTTTTTTCGATTATTTTTTATACCAAACAGGGATAAGTTGTCCTCCCACTCACTTATCCCAATAAAAACCCTTTATCCTACCACTTATCCCCTTGCCAAATATATGTTATGGTACTTGTTGTCATAGTCATAAAGTTCATTTATATAGAATGGATTTTTGATAAGTGTTTCTTAGCCCATCTAACAATTGCTCAAGTATATTACTTGTGTCCTATGCAAACTGGGGTTTGTTTAGGTTCAATGGACATTGGACAATTTGATTGTCCAATGCACTTATGATCGTCTGATCTTCTCACTTTGATATATCTAGTGAATTTAAAATATTATTTATGATAAGTTGATTTTGTGTTAAATATTTATATAATTAATTTTATATTTAAAAATCAATGTATTTTATCAAACACAAATCAATTTTTCACTTTTACAGTTTATGAGTATTTTTTACAATTATACAGCATAAAAGTTTTTTACAACTTATTAAACAATCATCCACCATTGTTTATTTTCTGCTTTTAAACAGTTATAACTAACATATCTATTACTTATTAGAAAAGTTATATTATATGATTATAAGAAATAATCTATAATCTATAAATTTAAGTTGCAATAAACATGGCTTAATTAGTACACTTCAAAGTATTCTATTTATCAATGTATTTAAAGTTTTAGAGGCCATTTAGGAATACAGTGGGAATCCTCGCATTCCGTTAAGCGAGTGATTGAAACCTCGAGTTTGAAAAACATTCTTTTAAGAGCTTCTAAAACTTTTACCATCACTTTGTGATTGGATCCGTGGTGGAGTTTTGGCCCAATGTCTGTTGCAGAATTTACTCTATCGTATAGATCTAAATGGGCCACTAATAATATAGTAAGGCGCATGCATATTCGATTCCCATCCGGATTTTATCAGTGGAATATTAATTCTCTTATTGATCATTCTATTATGTCATCATCTGCTACTATACAAAGGAATTAAAGTGTGCATGCATTTTTTTTTTATAATGAAAATGTGATAATTTCTATTTCAACATAATAATGTCTAAAGGCGATGAGAGAATAGAGATTTTAGAATGAAAAACATAGGTAGAAAACAGAGACCGAAAGGAGGGAATCCCAAGCCCAGCCCTGCCGGTGAGGATCGAAAGACCCCAGTGTCTAGTTTGGTAGAAAAGGTTTCTATCCAACTAAAGCCACCGAGGCCCCTCGATTACATGTCAAGCACCCTCTAACCATCCTCTTCAAAATAGATACCTTGTGTGCCTGCCAATTCTTCCCAACCCTCCCCCCGCATTCATTATTTTTTAAGTTTACATTACATACTTCCATTAGACAACATAGAGATCCTCTGTGACCCTAAAGAGGATCTAGACTCCATGCAACAACGGTGGAGAAATACCATTCTTACTCTCCCCCCATTCTATTCTTTATGTTAAGTTATAAAATGTCTACCATCTTTTCAAAAAACAACAGAGGAGGAATCGATCTTGGACGTTTATCAGTATAAAATGTAATGTATTTCTCTATAGAAAGACAAATTTACAAGAAGTAGAACTTGCTTAGCACATCCAGTTAGTTTTAGGGAGTAGAGGAGAAAAAGGAGAGCCAATCTCCATGTATCCCTACAAACGTTTAAATTTTTTTGTAAATAAAACTTCTTTCTCTCTTATTTGTGCTTAATTAGATCTCGTCTCCCTCCACCATCCAAACATTCAATAATCCGAAAATAAAACATCTTTCTCCTTTCATCAACGATAAATGCATAGATATATAACTACAATAATGAGTCAATGCGTTTGGAATATTCAATCAATAAAATGGGTGATTGACCCATGAGTAATGGGGTTGAATATCTACATCATCTCTTTCTTATATAAAAAAAAGAGTACCTATTTTGGAGTGTATATATCACAACAATTCTTTTTTATACATAGAAGGTGTGATTTATATATCAGGTTTACCGTGAGACTTTTTTTTACTTAATTAACATTCATATCTATATCTTGCTACATATTAGGGATTTAAAATTAATATGAAATTGGAAAAGATAGAAACAAAATTTAAATATTTAATTATATCTCAAAAATGAATAAGATTATTTCAAAACTTATCATTGAAATTCTAAAATTTTAATTATATGAGATTTTAAAATTCAGATAAAATCTTAATATATATGATTGGGATGAAATTTAAAATTTGAATTATATTTCAATATTGAAAATAAGATTGAGATAAAATTTAATTATATTTAAAATTATAGATAAGATTTAGATAAAATTTAAATTTTAAAATGTAACTCAATTTTATATCACACCTTTTTTTAAAAATGAGGCTTATAAATTAAAAAGAAAATTTTTGCTCAAAGGTGTGGTTATTTATGTTAATATTAAAAAACGGAGGTTATTTATGAAAATTAACAAAAAAAAAAATCTCTCCTCCTATGAATACCTCTTCACTGATGGATAATGATGATCCCAAAATGGCAACCATACTTACTATTGCACTTCTCTTGGTGGCTCTGGCGACTGCATTGCTATCTCTCCTGATCACCCCCAAAAGGGGAGCTAAGAAGCAGAACCTACCCCCATCTCCACCAGGTCTCCCCATCATCGGTCATCTCCACAAGTTCGGCCCTCCGTGACATCGCCCACAAGCACGGACCCGTGGTCCACCTCCACCTGGGACTGTGCCCCACGGTGGTCGTTACATCCCCCGACGCGGCATCCCATGTCCTTAGGACACACGACACCTCCTTCGCAAGCCGGCCCCCGTCCCTTGCCGGGGAGTTCATCTTCTACGGCAGCCGCAACATCACCTTCGGCCCGCACTAGCCCAATATTAAGAAGCTTTGCACAATGAAACTGTTTAGCGAGCACAAGATCGACTCACTTTCGTGGCTGAGGAAAGAAGAAGTGGCGCTTCTAGTCCGGTCGATCAGAGACTTGGCATGTCGACGTGAGCCGGTCGATGTTGGTTCGGCGTTGGTCTCGCTCAGCACCGACATGATATGCCGGATGATCTTTGGGCGCAAGATCGAGGCAGGGTCGATGCTTAAGGTGGTGGCGAGGGAGATGATGGCGACTTTGGACGCGGTAAACATTGGTGACTTCTTCCCTTTCCTCAGGTGGCTCGATGTCCAGGGGCTACGCCATCGGATGAGGAGGTCAGCTAGACGTTGGACGAGTACTTTGAGCGCGTAATTGAGGAGTGCCTCCTCCGATCCACGACCCAACAACAACAGGACTTCTTGGACGTCCTCCTCACAACCTTGGTAGAGGGAAAAGCGGACATCCCCCTCGATCATGTATGAATGAAAGCGATCCTTCTGGTATCCAATGAAACTTAATCTTTAATGGGATTATACATAGTGAAGATTGAATGCGCGCGCCTTTTATATGTGTTGAACAGGACATGTGGATTGGGGCAATTGACACTGGGGTAGTCATGATAGAGTGGATACTCTCCGAGCTCATGAAGAAACCACAGTTGATGAGGAAGCTCCAAGAGGAGATTGAGAGGTGGTTGGGCTTGAACGGATGGTTGAAGAGTCGGACTTCACGAAACTGAAATACTTGGACATGGTGGTTAAAGAGGGATTCAGGCTCCACCTGACAGCGCCGCTGATGACGCCTCACCTGGCAATGGAGGACTGCTATGGTCATGGGCTATGACATACCCAAGAACACGCGTGTGATCGTGAATGTATGGGCCATCGGGAGGGTCATGGGATCCTGGACTGACCCTGAAGAGTTCATCCCTGAAAGGTTCATGGATTTGAACGTGGACGTCAGCGGCATGGACTTCAGGGTCATCCCGTTTGGGTCTGGGCGTAGGCGGTGCCCCGGGGTGCATCTGGGCATGGTAGTCGTGCGGTTGGTCACTGCTCAGCTGGTGCACTGTTTCAATTGGGAATTTCCGAACGGCATGTCGCTGGAGGACTTGGACATGGAGAAGGAGTTCGGGCTCTCTGTGCCTCGCAAGAACAGTTTGGTTGCGGTGCCAACTTATCGTCTTCATGGTGATGTTGTATGATTCTAGCGCAATTGATTGCAGTAAGTACACTGTATGGCTCCATGAGTGTGGTATTGGTGACTGAGTTACCTATATGAAGGAATTATATGAGTAAGTATATTGTCAAAGTAGTAAGTACACTCTATGGCTCCATGAGTGTGGTATTGGTGACTTGAGTTCACCGGTAAATGAAAGTATATTGTAAAAGTGTTATATTATACATGTATTATATTATTGTGTTATACTTGTAACATTATCCTAAACTATTATATAAAAAGTTTGAGTTTCTCTCTAATAGAGTTACGTCTTATTATTATTTCTCTCTCTTATTGTATATCAGAGCCATTTTAAAAACCCTATAGATCTACAAAAAATTATTCTTTCTTCTTATTCACTTAGATTGAGTCTTCAATCGGAGCGGGGGAGAACTTTTGAATATCAAAAGAAAAGATAAACTGGCGAGAGAAGACATCAGCCCTATTCCATCTGGGTCGATCAATGACATTAGCACGTCAACGTTCCATTCCTTCGAATCAGATGATAAGTATTTAAACAATTAAACACTATATATAGTGAGATCAAAGGCTCCTATTTTAATGATTTATAAACAGGATATGCTGGTGGGCATATGATCAATCACTGTGGATAATGAAACCGCAATCCATAATGAGATCGAGAGTGTGGTCGGGCTTGACCGGATTGTTGACTAATCGGACCTCCCGAAACTGGGCTACCTAGACATGATAGTGAAAGAAGGGTTCAGGCTTCACCCAACGGCCACCTATATATGTTGTCACACCTGTTGTTATAGTCATAAAGTTCGTGTATGTACGACGGATATCCAACAAGTGTTAGCTTATCGAGCAATCGCTCAAGGATATTACCTTCAACAAAAAATCGCTCAAGGATATTTGTTGTCTCATATGCAAACCGATGTCTCGTATGTAAACTGATGTAGCGTAATCAAGAAGTTTGTGTAATGCAAGAAATATGTTTCTATGATTTATAGGCCAATGTCTGAATTTAATACTTTTCAAAGTCATGGCCTTTCACATAGTTGAGGGTGCATTTGACAACTGCTCAAAAGTGTTTCTGGGTGACTTCCCCTTCTGCAGAAGGAGAAGTGATTGCGTTTGAAAACCTGGTAACTACCACTTCTCCAGAAGAATGAGAAAAGTTTATTTTTATTGTTAAAGAAAAAAATTATTTATACAAATTGTTCTTAATCAAATGGATGACATAAGAATTTTAGCTCAACAGACCTATTCCATCAGCCCAAGTCAACATTCCAATTTTTTGAATCAGATGATAACTATATTAACAATTAAACATTGTATATATAGTGAGATCAAAGGCTCCTATTTTATACGACTCATAAACAGGATATGCTAGTAAGAGGGATTGACACAAAATCAGTCATGATAGAATTGATACTCTCCGAGTTGATGAAGAAACCATAGTCGATGAAGAAGCACCAGAATGAGATCGAGAGTGTGGTCGGGTTTGACCGGATTGTTGACGAATCGGACCACCCGAAACTAGGTTACCTAGACATGGTGATCATAGAAGGGGGCCGCTGTTGGTTCCTCACCTAGCCATGGGGGATAGCGTGATCATGGGCTACGACATACTGAAGAACACACGTGTCATCGTGAACGTGTGGGCCATTGGGAGGGAACCCCAATATTGGGCGGATTCCAAAAGCCTAGTTTGGTAAAGTGATAAATTTTTAGGATAAGTTAGCCTAATTTATAGGGATAAAAAAATCACTATTTTTATCTAGATTTGCATTTGATAATGCTTTTTATTATCCTCATTTTTTGTGTTCTTATCCTCAATCTTGTATTTGGATCAAATATGTGATAATTTAATTTTTTTTAAAAAAATACCAGATCTACCCTTCCTATTAATAGAGCATTAATATTGTTTGGTTGAACACAATTTTTTTTTTTTTTTTGAAGGGTAGTCATAAATGTTATTCCAATTTTATAAAATAGGGATAAAATATTGGGACAAAGTCTGTTCCACCTTTTATCTAGAACAAACTATCCCCATTTTTTATCTTAAAATGTGGACAATTGTTCATGCTTTATCCCATTTTTTTTTAATGCCATATGAGATAATAAGTGATTTAACCCAATTTTTTTCCTTATCCCAACTCCTTATCCCCATACCAAACTAGGCCGAAGAGTTCAACCCCGAAAGATTCATGGATTCAAATGTTGACATTTCTGGCACCGACTTCAGAGTCATCCCATTTGAGTCCGTGCGTGGGCTGTGCCCCGGAGTGTATATGGGCATGACGGTTATGCGATTGGTGATCGCTCAGATTGTGCATTGTTTCGAATGGTAACTCCCGAATGGTGTGTCGC
Organism: Acorus gramineus; assembly: GCA_030737835.1. Classification (NCBI taxonomy): domain Eukaryota; kingdom Viridiplantae; phylum Streptophyta; class Magnoliopsida; order Acorales; family Acoraceae; genus Acorus; species Acorus gramineus. The sequence goes on along the minus strand of CM060849.1, from coordinate 28,301,788 downwards.
TGGAGGACTTGGACATGGAGGATGAGTACGGGCTCACCGAGTTTTGGAAGAACAGTTTGGTTGTCGTGCCGACTCATCGTCTTCATGGTGGTGTTGCATAACTCTTACGAGTCATCGATTGTTAAAATGATAAGACTCTTATATGTTATCGCACTTGTAGATATAGTCATAAAGTTCGTGTATGTACAACGAACATTCAACAAGTACTGTTTCTTAGCCCATCGATCAATTGCTCAAGCATATTACTTGCGCCGTATGCAAATTGGTTCGGGTTAGATCTAGCGGGCATTGGATATTGGACAAATTTATTGTCTAATGTACTCGTGACCGTCTTATATATCTTTCTTTTTGAGATAGACAATGTAATTGAAATATTGTGTTAGATTACAAAATTAAAATTAAGATTCAATTAAATTTTAACCCTTCATTTTTACAATTTAATTAAATTGTATATTTCAAAGTGATTAGATTAATTAAATTGTTTAATGCGTGTTGGATCTAATCCAATCCCTGCAAACTCAGGCAGAATGGAGTGTCAAGAAGTCTTGAGTAAAGCAAGAAATACTTCCTATGATTTCATGAGCTAGCGGATATACATAATGCCAAAGCTGGCCCTGGGTAGAGGCTACCAAGACAACTGCCTAGGGTCAGGGAGAGTCCCAAATCTCTAAATTCTTGAAAATCCCATCATATCAGGAAAGCTATTAAACCTTGATAAATCCATATCAGGAGTGCTCATCTTGAAAATCTTGAAAAATTCTATATGAATCCTATTAAATCTCTCTAAACATTTAACACACACAAAAACTGTTTCATATTTCCAGATCCCATGAATTTTTCTCTTTCCAAAATTATCTCCCAAGCCCATAATTCCTTGGCCGTTTCATCTTTCAATGTGGCCGTCTCTCTCTATCTTTCGACCTCTCTCACTCCCCTTTCAAGTTGGTTCTCTCACTCACTCTGTTTATCTGAAATTATCTGGCTCCCTCAAATCCATCTCTCTCTCTCTCTCTCTCTCTACATTTCTCCCCCTTTGGGCCTCTCAAAGTCCCCAAAATTGTTGTAGCAGTGAATCAATCACTGGTTAAACAATGTAGTCATCAAACCATTTTCAAAGATATTTTATGATTGTTACATTTTTCTTATTTCATTAGAAATTAATTTGATAATGTTATAAACTAAGTAGTATACATAAACAAAGCACACAAGCATATAGAAGAGAAGTAGAGAGAGATTCTAATTCACTATTTGTTGGTTGGTTGTGGAATACGTGAGAAACCCCTCTATTTATAGGGTGCATGGAGGAATCTCAAAGATAGGGTGTTACAAGTCTATAGAGGTGAGGGGGTAGATAGTGGGGTGATTAATAGTTGGGTTATGGAGTTAAATGAGAGGGGTTATGGAGTTGAAGAGTGGGTGAGGTTATGGCTAGGATTAGTGGTGGTTATCTACTACATTCACAACACTCCCCCTTGGATGACCACCACGCTAAGATAATTGCCTTATTAAAACCTTGTTTGGAAAACCTAGCAGGAAAAAACCAAAGCGAAGGAAAAAGAGTACAATATACTTTATCTTAGATTGGTGTATGCGCTTTAACACTGCCTCGTTAAAACCTTGCCAGGAAAATCCAATGGGACAAAACCTAGGCGAAGGAAAAAGAGTACAGCACGCAAATGTCATTTAATAATACTCCCCCTCATAACGATAAGGCCAAAAAGATTAGTTACAAATACATTGCATCTGATTTCGTACACCACCTTTTTTAATGTTGACGTGGGCATGCTTTAGTGAACAAATTGGCGTGATTGTCTTTCCACTAAATCTGTAGAACATCGATTTCACATTTATAAGCTTCATAATGATTAGCCTGTAAAATAAAACTCCAAGATGTAGATACATAATGATCGTTGTACCACCACATGTAGATACATAACCTGTTTGTGAGGATCTAAAAAATATCTTAAATATGCACATAATATTCTTTCAACAAGAGACCACTTGTGGAATTCTTTGAGTACAATAAATCAACATATATTGTTACACGAATATAACAGAAAATGTGTTTAACATCATGTCAGTGTATTCAGATTGACGTAAATTTAAATATAATACACTGTATCAAATATAATAAATCATCAACTGCAATAAGATATAGTACTTCAGGTTCAAGAAGATTTTTAATATCCTCTTTCACATGAAAAAAATGGTCCTTCTTTGGGTCAAGTGACCTGACCACCATATGAGTACTTAATGGATAATATTTGTCCATATTAAAATGCTTCAAGACTTTTTCAATATATGTTATTTGATGGACAAGTATCTGACTTGGGCTTTGCTCGATCTGCAGGCCAAGACAATATTTAGTTTTCCCAAGGCCTTTTATTTTGAATTCATGCATAAGATATTATACAGTTTTGTTGAGCTCTTCAGGAGTCTCAATTGAATTTATGTTATCAACATAAACTGTCAAAATGGCAAATCCCTTACTTGATATATTATAAAGACACATGGGCAAATGAGATTGTTTTCATAACCTGCTTTTATCAACTATTCACTAAGACGGTTGTACCTACTGCATTAAGCTGTCCAATAATCATTTGGCTTTATTGAGTACATACGCTTTGATTTTGCTTTAGGCAATTTATATCATTCAGGGATTCATATAAATTCGCATATAGATAAACTGTTATTTCGTTCATTAGTCTCATATCAAGTTTTTCAGAAACCTTGAGACTTTCTAGGTAATGGAACGTTATTGTATCCATGATTGATGAGTATGTTTCTTCATAGTCAAATCCTAGGTTTCTGCAGGAAACCTTGTGCCACAAGACGTGTATTTTATCTAGCAATTTTATTTTCTCATTTTGCTTTCTTACAAGCACCCATTTGTAACCTTCAGGGTTAACATCTTTTGGGGTATGTATTATAGGTTCGAATACACCACATTTTTCAAGAAAACTCAATTCTGCTGGAATAGCATCTTTCTATTTTGGCCAATTATTTCTTTGTCAACATTCATTTATGTTGTGTGGCTCATTGCAATCATCGCCCTTTGAAATTTCGGTAGCTACTTCGTATGATAAATATGTCATCGATGATCATTTATTTGCGATTCCACATTTCTCTTATATGCATATAAAATATAGAGATCTTAATATTATTAGGTACCTTTTCCTCTTCAAGAGTTTGTGTAGTCACTTCTGGGACTCGTTTCTCTTCAGGGACATTATACTCTTCTGGAGTTTTTAGAGAAAGTGGATCTATTGTTCATAATCTCTTCTGAAGCATTATGTATAAGTTCTTCTGGAGCATTATTAGAGCATGATTTTTCATTTGATCTCCACTTCTGGAGAGCTGAATCTTTTGAATCTATAAGTCTGTCACACTTCCGGCATGCATTAGGAATTTGATTTTCACGTTGAGCTGTACGTGAGTCTAGATGAGACAGAGTGGATGTATTCTACGATAATTCTTGTCATTCTTCATGAACATATTGTACTTCAGGTACGTCTTCCCTCCCCCTAACGGCGGGAATATTGTCTCATTAAAATGATAATCCAAAAAAATAATACACATAATTGGATGAAAGAATCTTCTGGTTCTTTAATGGGTATGCAATAGAATTTTTAATTTTTTGAAGCATCATTATATAATCCATGATCATATGATGTTTGCTCTTCTAGAGCTTACAAACAATTTTGTAATGTTTAAGATATAATATTACAATTTTCATACTTTATTCTACAAAAGATGTGAGAAGAATAAAATAAATCTAGAAATGTAAAACTGCATTTCATATAACATAGAAAAATAAAGACGTAAATATAAAATTGACAAATATCTAATCATATATCAAGTACATGACTAATAAAGAGTTTAAGCGTACTTCAGGTACGTAACCAATTTAAAGATTTGGACATACTTCAGGTACGTGACCAAAATTATTATCTGAAATACAACATGGATGACAATAATTTTCTTTTGCATTTTAGGGGTTTGTTATGCAAACTTTTCCCTTGCTTTCATTCAACATCATTCCACTTCTGATGGTTTCCGATAACTTGTCATCTCTACGATTGTTGTGGTTTTATTAACCATGAAATAACCCTTGATCATGTCTATTGTTCAAAATAAAATAAAATAAAATGAATTTACTTCGGGCAGCGATGCTGAGTCAATAGATTGAGTTTCATGATTGTAATGGTGATGGATTATTTTTTTTGTGGGGGATTGTAGTTGTACGGTTAGGATGTATTTTTTTTTTGTGGGGTTTTGGGGTTGTACAGATGGTATGTGATGTTTTTTTTTTTTTTTAGATACGGGTAAGGGGTAGATAATTGGGATATTGAATTATCTCGATGAATCGACATGGCTATGATACCAATTGATATAGTGTAGAGTTCACGCTCTTCTGTGGATCAGATCAATAGGCTTTTTATTAACTATGAAATAACCCTTGATCATGTCCATTGCTCAAAATAAAATAAAATAAAATGAATTTGCTTCGGGGAGCGATGCTGAGTCAATAGATCGGGTTTCATGATTGTAATGGTGATGGATTATTTTTTTTGTGGGGGATTGTAGTTGTACGGTTAGGATGTATTTTTTTTTTGTGGGGTTTTGGGGTTGTACAGATGGTATGTGATGTTTTTTTTTTTAAATACGGGTAAGGGGTAGATAAATGGGATATTGAATTATCTCGATGAATCGACGTGGCTGTGATACCAATTGATATAGTGTAGAGTTCACGCTCTTCTGTGGATCAGATCAATAGGCTCCAACGGCATTATTGATTCTTCAAAAAAATGCCAGGACGATGGACTTCAACAAGTCTGTTGATTCCTAAGAATATCAGAAATGATGAAAATCTACGTATTTGATAATCGTCTTAGAATAACAGAAATACAGTAGAGAAATATAAAATTATATTGACCAAATCTTATTCTTAATTTTTTTATTATAAAACTACTTATAGAACAGAGCATCCTAATAAATAGGATCTCGACAAATCTTTAAATCTCTTAAATCACAAATAAATCATAACCAAATTCAAATTTAAATTTCAAATTTCAAATTCAAATTTAAATTTAAATTCAAATTCTAAAAATTAAAAAAATAAAGAAATCTTAAAAAATTAAAAAATTATTAAAATTGCAAATCAACCATAATCATCCATTTGGTAGTCCTCTATATCAATGGAAGCGGTCCATGATCATGCTACATCACATGCACATACATATAGATGCACTACAATATTTTCCATATGGACCTTAACATTGGTTAATTAACACTTGCATTTGAGGAAATATCTTCACACACTCTTCGTCGCTCCAATCATGCATTATCAACTGCACAATCCAACAACATACTCAAGGATCAGTTGTCAAATTGATTCAGCTTTGGTGAAATAATCATTTTCAAATATAGTGTTAAAAGTTAACAAAACTAATTTTTATGACTAAAATGACAGATAAGACTCATAAATAATAATAATTTTTCTTTAAAAAAGTTGTTTTTCATTATTGTTTCATATGAATTTTATATTATAATTCATTAAGTGAGTTCACCTTGAAAATGACGGCATCGGATGGTGGGATGTACTCGAACATGTTCCCCCCCTCGAAGTTCACCAGTGTCCCCTCCGGCGCATCGGCTACAACGTGGGGGAGGTCAAACACGGTGCACTTGATCCACGGGAAAGCCTCCGCGATCGTCAGCGTCAGCCCTCCGGTCCCATCGCCAACGTCGACGAGGGACTTGAGACTGACAAAGGCCTGACGTTGCTTCTGGACGAGCCACTTCGACACGAGCCTGGAATCGCATGCCATCGCCTCGTTGAACATGCGGTTGAGCCCTTCCGACTAGCCGGTCAGCCCCCAGATGTAACGTCTCTGTATTTTTAGCCTTATATAATTATTTTTAATTATATAATGGAAATTTTAATTGAAATTTAATTATTTCATTTTTTTGTTTTGGCGGTAGGCCCAAATGGGTCTAATTTGATTTATAATTTTAATAATTATAAATTGATGTTGAAATAATTATTTTATATTTTTCTGGAGATCTTTATAGTCTCAAGATATTTTGGTTGAAATTTAGTGAAATTCAGAGTTTAGGAAATTAGGTTTTAGGATTTTGTGTTAAGTTATTGGGCCCAGGGATCTAGTTGCAAATCCAGAATATCTTTTAATAGGCTTCAGGGATCCGTTTGTAAATCGGATAGGGATCTGTCTGTAAATCGGATAAGGACCTAGTTGTAAACCCGTAATACTTGAGGGGTCGTTTTGTAATTTGGTAAAAACCCCTTTTATATATAACATGTTTTGGGTTAGGGTTTGCATCAGAATTCTCATGAGAGAAGAAAGGTGGTGATGACCTAACTCTAACCGTCGAGCACTACAAGGTGATAAATATTTCTCTTTTGATTTTTATTGTTTAGTGTTTCAATTTAGTTTGGTTAGGAGATGATTGTGTCAATCTATTATTTGGGAAAGAATGTTGATGGATTAGGGTTAGGGTTTGATTGATTTTAAATAGATGATGTTTTTATTAGATTTCAATGGATCTTGAAGGATTTCTTAAGATCAAACTAGATTTATTGGTTTTGGGATTTAAGGGTTATTTTCGGGTGGATTGAATACTTGATCATTAAATCGTGTTTTTTACTATGATAGTGTCATTTTTGGGAAAATTGTATTTCACAAACAGAAATAGGTTTCGCAAATATCTTTTCAACGAATCATGAATCGTCCAATTCGGAGTTACGGGTAGAAAGTTATGATTTTTCAAAGATTTCTGTGCAGTTTCCTAGAATTTAAATATTTTGCTTTATGACCAAGTTTGATGAATTTTTGAGATTTAAGGGATCCCAAATGGATGTTTAATGAGTATAATTTAATTTGTGAGTTTTGATGATTTCATTAATCTTGGTGACTCAATTTCGATCTTAAATCAATTAATTTGGTTTAGTGGGATCAATGAATATTAATTGAATATTATTGTTATTTGGATGTAAATTGATTGGATTGAGTTATTTGGATCATTGGAGTTATAGTGGAGCCGTAGTGGATCATTGGAGTTGTATTGGATTATTTGTCTAAATATTTTATTCGATGATTGATCGATTATGTGGGCCTTACGAAATAAATGGATATTGATTATCAGATCATTGTGAGATATGAACATTTTAATTTTTATTCAGAGTTGGGATTTTTGTTAGGTCTATTTGGTACGGGCTCTTGGGATTTATTGGGCCGAGTGTTGTTGTCAGTTGTTTGTCATGATTGAATGATTTTCTTATTTATTGATTGCATAATTGTTATGCTAGGTTATCCACGTGCAAGTGTATAGCGTTTATGCACGTGCATCGGTTTGTATTGCGTGGACTGGAGGTGAGTGGATGTCTCTATATTATTTGAAAAGCATCATGTTATTTTATGATTATGAAATCTATCTTGTATGAACCATATGAGCATGTTATCATCATATAGGTTGATATTTTGGATATATTGTATGCATTGAAAATTATGGGATTTATGAAAATTGTCGCATGCTGTATACTTGAAAGAATAAGTAGTTTTGATTGTGCATGCATGAAATCGTCTAGGTGGCTCAGTCTAGGTGGCTGCGGTCTAAAATTTGACCCAAGTCTAGGTGGCTATGTCTACGTGGCCCGATTTCCAAAGTGAAATCTCTGCGGCTAGGTGTCGTGGAAAGCGGGCATGCGTGTCCGTTGCATTCATATACATCATGTAGTTTGAAATCATGAGAAGATTTTTATGACATCACATTTTATTCGAAAGAGAAATGTTATTATATCCTTGAATGTTTTAAATGGCTTCTTTATTATAAGCTTTGCTTTATATTACAACAATTGTTCCATAGACACTTTTTAACTGATTATTTTGAAGTATAATATATTATTGGGACACTTGTGTCCATTCACTGAGCGTGTGGTAGCTCATCCCTCTCTCTTCCCAACCTTTCAGATTAACTGTTGGTGGTTGTCGATCTCGTTAAGGCGTTGGAGTTTGAAGCTCGTATTTCATTTCTGGAGCACTAGACTTGTATAAAAGGTGTTGATCATTTCTTTGGCATGTAGAGGACCCATATGTATGATAGTGTGGATATATAAATTTAGCTGTTCTCGATGTATATTGAATTTGTGTTGGATTTTGGCCTTGACAATATATGTATAATTATGGTGATGTATTTGTATGTTCTCTGGATGAAGAAAAAAAAAAATATATATATAACTCTGAGATTCGAGGAATTTAGTTAACGCACCCGGATTTCACGCTTCAAAACGGGGCCGTAGATCCAAGGGCGTTACACCAGAGCTCCATCTCGTGCGCCTTTAGTATGGGCGTCCGCACGTCCATGTGGAACCAGACGCCGAGGCTCTGCCAGGGGGTGAGCAGGACCGAGTCGAGCATCGCAAGCAGGAATGGCGAGGTCCCCGTGTCTTTGTCCCTCACGAGGAGGCGCGAAGAGGGGGTCAGGAGATACGATTAAACATGTTTGCATCCTTAGTTATAACAGCATGGACATATTATAATATCGATTTTGATATACGATTTGAAAGTTATGGTCATTTGAAGTCACGGTGCTTCCAATCGATCGAGATGTCTTCTTCTTTTTTATTTATCTAATATCGTCCGTCCATATAATGTGTGGCTATGATGTCTGCATCAGAAAGACAGTAAGATATAGAGTTCAAAATGACAACCATATGGAATCACTTTCTTGCATGATGCAGAACAGATGGCCGACGCGTTCTTGGAGGGATGAACCTGGAAGAGTCCACTTTTAAGATTTTCAAATAATTACAAAAAAAACCAGCTAGTAAAAACAAGTACCCCAAATTCGTAATCGCCTGAAATTTTTACTGGAGTTAGATATCAATGAGATCTTCAAAAAGTATCGCTACATCACAACATGCGCTTATTATTCAATTTTCCTTATTTTTTGGCCCTCAAAATGGCATTTTTTTGCAATTTTTAGTAACTTTTTTTTATTTCAAATATCTTTATCATAATAACTTGGATTTAATCTTTATCAAATACGAGGATCTCTTAGAATCATGTAGAATTAGTTATAACAAACTTCCTTTTTTTTAATTAGTATAAAAGGGAGGTTTGTAATTTAGGGTTTTCAACTTTGATTAATATATTTTTGAGTTTTGTTTCTCTTTTGAGAATTGTGGGTTTGTTAAAGGATCTCAACACTTGTTTGATCTTTATTTAATTTTCTGTTGAGTTATTACATTCCTTCAACAATTCTCTTCGACCAACTTCACTTCTGCACTTCTCTGGCTGGCCACGGTGGTGCTAATGCTCCTCATCACCTCCACAAGGGGAGCTAAGAAGCAAAGGCTACCCACATCACCGCGGGGATGAGGTGTGATTGGAATGTTGGTGAGATTGGAAAGGAGTGATATAATTTTTTCATAATGTTTCCAATATCCACACCCATTTTGTCTTCTGCCATAGTAACAAAGTTCGTGTACTACAATTGTTCAGCAAGTGTTCCAGCTCGTGAATCATACGGGTTGGATACAGGAAATGTATGGGGATACATAAATATGATATAAACCATGAGTAAACATAAAACATCAAACTATATTTTATCATCCTAATACAGTGTCAAATAGGTAAAATTTAATATTAAATGTAATGAACATTAACGTTCAAAACTTTTATTTTAATAAATAAGATCATAGTAAAAACATAAAAAAAAACACAATCATCTTTAATATTATGATGTTATGCATCATCTAATTGTTTGCTTCTTCTTCTCCCTGCTCTTCAATGATCAAATTGTCTTATTCAGCTTGAAAAAGCATTAATGTGATCCAAATATATGGGCTTCAAAGTATCACTTTGCAGAATATGAGTATTTTCAAGTGAAAATTCATTCACACAAACACGAGATCATTGAGTATTTTTTGCTCCAATCGATTTCGTTTCTTTGTATATGTTGCACTCCAATTTTTTTTACAAGCTTAATGCAATTATTTGAATTTTTTGAAATTTATCAACTACGATCATAGATTTCCACCATTGACCTTTTCACATAATATAAAACTGTGAATTAATAGATGTCTTATGTAATATGGAAAAAAATATAAAATGAACAAGAAATAATAAGTTTTGAAATAAACCATACTTGGATGTCTAGAATGAATAGTGAGTTTCCTAAACGACGAGAATATGTTGGATTCAAATGCAATGTATATGTAATCCATCGTTTGAATGCTAAAGGCCTCTTTTTCAACTTGAGTTGTGAGCATCTTTTGAAGTACTTCTGAAATCCCCTTATCAGTTTCTTCATCATGTTTTACAATTTTATCATAATATAGATGAGGATTGAGGAGGGCTGCAACCACATGGATAGAATGATGTAAGTTATCTGCCCATCATTTGTTCCATTAAGGTTCATATTTAGCAAATATTCCATCATAATATTTGGATATTGCTTCCTTTGCTCGATCCATGGTTTCATATACACAACCAAGTGTCATCCCTTCACTATCAACCATTCTTAATACTTTCACAAGCGGCACAATAACAACTATAATTTCTCTTCCATCCTCTAAAAAAAAAGTATCCTGTATGATATAACTAACTTCTTTGCCATCCACAGTTTTGGTCTATGATAATGCACACCACTCATTGATGCAACCCTAAAACGCAATGATTGGTCTAAGTTAATTATGGATTTCAACATCAAAAAATTTGTTTCAAGGAGGGTGTTTGATGACCTATTCAATTACTTTCACTTTGTAAAACTTCGTATGCAATCTAAAACATGAGTAGATTTATAAATAAAATTTTTATATCCATGCCTTATGTATTGTGTCTCTGACCTTTAAAATTTGCCTATCAATGTCTTCAAGAATCAAATCCAAACAATGTGCAGCGCAATTTGTTTTAAAAACATGAGACATTTGAGCTTCTATGATATATTCAGCAGCCATGTAATTTGAAGCATTGTCTGTTATAATTTGTACTACATTTTCTCTTCCCACATGTTCATCAATGCCGTGTAAAATAAAAAAACATTGTTTTTTTTTTATTGAAGACGCTAATAAATTAATATGATTTTTGTTTCTCTGGTCCTTCCAACCATCAGGCATAATCGTACATCCAGTTTCCACCCAAGAGTTATTTTATCACATTTACATATTATGTACCTTCTTCTTTCAAATCGCATAACAACTTGGTTCTAATAGCTTCACTGCTAGATGACCTATAACCAGGACCATGATTTACTACTGCACCAATCGCATTAATAAACTCGGGTGACTTTGCAACATTGAACGCAATATTATTGCCAATAAAAAATCTTCTAATTGCCAAATCAGCTACTTTTTTTTCTTTTGAATAAGAGTACTAACAATACTTTTGTATACTCCTCTTGTTTGATGGTCTTGCTCCACATATAAATCAATGAGGTTTGTCGTTTGAGAACCTGATTCACTTGAAGAAGAAATATTTTCAGACCACATTTTTTTCTTTCTTTCATGCTTCATCAATTAAGTATCTAGCAAAAGTTTGTACAGAATATGGGACCGCATTACATATTTTAATATCCATGCCAATTTTTCTTGCTAAATGAAATTTCAATCATCCGTAGCTCTTCACAATTTTTGCATTTAATTTTATTTCATGTTCCATCTTTTTCACAATGGTCCCATATGTTTCCTTTGTCTATAGGCATTTTAAATTCTACAAAATATAAAAGACGCATCAGTGTTGTTGAATAAATATTATACTTAAAATTTACATCATTAAAAATATTTAGAAAATATTAATAATATTAAAATACGCATTAGTCTTATCAAATCATAAAAAACACAAAGTACACCATTTATCAATACGAAAACTCTCCCGTATAGCATTAAAATATCGAACAAATAAAATAATTATTATATCGACAAAAAAAATTAGAATTCAATTTAAAATAAAAAGTATAAAATATAATGTCATTGTCAATCTGCCATTCAATAAACATCTATAAAAAATTTCAATTTTTAATATTCAATGGGCATGTGATTTGTGAGGTTTATAGAGAGTTTCATATTACAGACAGACCAATGTGCTGTAGATGTCACTTGTCAAGCATTTAATGTTAAAGAAACATATTAACAAAACCACTTTTACACTTCCCATTTAATGTTAAAGAACTATAAAAAAAAATAACAGAAAACATGAGAAACTCATGTAACAAAACAACAGACCAGTCACCTAAGCAGAAGGAGGAGGGACAGCCGGATTGGAAAGGGAGGACCAGAGGAGTCAATGATTGGACCAGAAGGAGATTCAGCCTGAGATGATGTGGGTGTGGCCGTGCCACTAGTAATGAAAATTATTTTTCTTTTTATATTTAATTTGAAAAAGGAAGAGATTTGATAGTTGATAATTGATATTGTTCCTACGAGAAATCCAAACTGTTCAGATTCAGAACTTATTTTTTGAATATACGGCAGATTTGTCGGACATGATTATATTCAGCCGTTTCATATGGCTAGTCTCCAAATATGTGAATTTCTTTGAATGCTTGGTAAAGTTCGCTGAATTGTGATTCTGCACCGTCCTCTGTGTCAGAATAAAGGAAAAGATTATTCTTTGTATTACATGAGCCAAATGCTCTATTTATATATATACATAAAGAAAAACCTAAAATACCAAAAAAGAAATCACAAAAATTAAAAAAACAATAATGTCATAATAATAACTCTTTAACATCCTCTCTGATGTAGACGCATTCTACTCAACTATAAATGAGCCAAATGCATCTATCATATGATCAATTTTATAGAGCAAAATAGAGCTCAAAACATACACAACATGACCAACTCATAGTTTGACAATTTCAACCAAACACCTAGTCCAACAAGCCCATGAATATTAATTCCCCATCCAAGGTTCTCTAAAAGCAGCTTTGATTTATCTCATTAGTGTTAATTGAGTAATTGGCTTTCTCTTGAAAGATGATATTTTGTAAGTTGTGTTTCAAGCATTGGAACATAACATTCTCTTTAATTTTTATTTTATATTTTCTAAGTCATGTAAGTTGTAGTCAAAATTTAATAAGTTGTAATATCTATTTTCAAAGTTTTGGAATGAGTTTCCTTTTATTTAAAGTCATTGGAAGAATCAAAACCAATCTAGAGCTTGTTGTCTAGTTATGATATTTGTCTGCTTCCTTTGCTTATATAAGGTTGTAAGACGGATGGGAAAAAAATCAAGTTAAATTTTAATTATATCTTCAAAGTGAGTCTAAGTGTAGACTCTCTAGTGCAAACTTATCATTTATCCTTTTCTTTGTAGGAGTTGAAGGGGATGAGATCCAATCTCTTATCCTACTTACGTTTAATCGTGACTGATCCGTTATATTCCACCCCTAATGAAGTCAGGTTTTCATTGCGAAGGAGGGCCCCATATCCGCCCTATGTAATTTAATTTTGGAGATACGAGACTGGGTGCATTTGGTTGCGCGATTGCGCAATATTTGCGATTGCAGGAAGCTGCGTTTACAATTGTGCAACCAAATAGTTTTACTGTAGTAGCTTCTTACACGCAGATTTCGGACAAATAATACCTAAAAGCTGCGATTTTAAAAAGCTGAGAAAGTGAGCTTCCTGCATAATCAATTTTGTAATCGTAGATTCCTACATAATTAGTTTTGCAATCACGCAACCAAACGCACCCTGAGACTTGCTATACATTTTATAAAAGGTATTATGACATAGTTCAGAAACATTGATCAATAATTTCAAGTTTGTCAGAAATGGTGAGGCATCTCCATCACCGATTTGTTTTATCCCCAGCTAAATAAAGGCGTCACTCAATTAATTTCTATCATTATTTCATTACTGCGCAAAACATGTGGTAATTGATAGAGAGAACCCATTTATACTATATGACTTGCCAGTTAGGTGGCCGACAGGGATTGCCAAACACGTATAGAACACATGGTGTCAGTTAATCAGTGCAAAACACATGGTTTCAGTGATTAATTAATCAATAGAATAACGTGGGGGACCCCAATCCATTCGTACTGATGAAGTTGGATACACATCATTTCTTTTTCATGGAATTGAATTTTCTGTTCTTAATTATGAACTCTCTAACACAAACACAGTTTGCTCTTCAGAGAAAAATGGCAACCATATTGAATCACCTCCTTGCATTCCTTAAAGAATTCTCTTCGACCAACTTGACTGCTGCATTTCTCTGGTTGGCCACGGCGGTGCTAATGCTCCTCATCACCTCCACAAGAAGCAGGGGAGCCAAGAAGCAGACGCTACCTCCATCTCCTCCTGGCCTCCCCATCATCGGCAACCTCCACCAGCTCGGCCGCCTCCCCCACCGCGCCCTCCGTGACATCGCCCGCAAACATGGCCCCGTGGTCTACCTCCGCCTAGGCCTGGCCCGCGCTGTGGTTGCCACATCACCCGAGGCGGCATCCCAGTTCCTTAAGACCCACGACGCAAACTTCGCGAGCCGTCCCCCATCCGATGCCGGGGAGTTCATATGCTACGGCAGCCGGGACATCACGTTCTGCGAGTACGGGTCCCACTGGCGCAACATCAAGAAGTTCTGCACAATGAAACTGTTGAGCGCGCACAAGATCGACTCGCTTTCGTGGCTGAGAAAAGAAGAGCTGATCCATCTAGTCCAGTCGATCAGAGATTCCGCGAGCCGACGAGAGGCGGTCGACGTTGCGTCAGCGTTGGGCTCGTTCAGCACCAACATGATGTGCCGGATGATCTTCGGGGGCAGGTTCGAGGACGATTCAATGTTGAAGACGGCGGTGAAGGAGGCGATGGCGACTTCGGCGCGTTCAACGTTAGCGACTTCTTCCCGTTCGTTGGGCGGCTCGACCTCCACGGGCTCCGCCAGCGGATGAAGGAGGTCAACCGGATGTTGGACGACATCTTCGAGCGCGTGATTGAGGAGCGCCTCCGCTCAACGACGACCCAACAACAACAGAACTTCATGGACATCCTCCTCGCGACATTGGCGGACGCCGAAGGGGACATCCCTCTTGATCGCGTGGCCATGAAAGCAATCCTCGTGGTAATGTCTAAGGAAACTTAAATTTTCATCTAAGGGTACCATTGATTTCACAGGGATTTCCTTTCACCTGAAAAAAGTTTGGGTTTTTATTTTTAAGTTTTCACGGATTATTTCATTTAATGATCTATCTCTCACTTATTCATATTTCAGTTTAAGTTTCTAGATTTAAAAGATATGTTCTTTATAGTCTCATTCAGGGACTAAAAAGACAACAAAAAAATTTAAGGATAGATCTCTCCTAAGGATTAATAAGAAACATACTCTTTAAATCTGTAGACTTAAACCGAAATATGAAGAAATGAATGATTAATTACTAAATCATATAATTTATAGAGACTAAAAAATAAAAAACCCATAAAGTTTTCCAATAAAATCAAAACAATTTCCGGCGTTTGGTTGTAATGAAATTATTTTACAGAAAATGATTTTCGTCATTTGTTTTCCCGTAAAATGTTCACATGAAATTGTTTTCTAGTGTTTGGTTCTATAAAATTTAGAAAATCTTATTTTTCCATATATATGCATTACTGTCAAAATATGAATATAAAAAAAATATAATGACCATAAACAAATCGAAATCATTATAAATTTTAGTACAAAAATTGTTTTTGCATTATTATATTTATTGAGAATAAAGATACCTACACTATTTTACCTTACTCATGCAAAACGCCTAAAATAAAAAAGTTCAAGTACTATTGTAAATCCGAATTTCAAAATAAAATTTAAAATTTGAATTTAAATTTAAAAGTGGGATCAAACTAGAGCATATATGAGATCTTTAGATTTCCTGTAATTACTTTGGGTTATTCCGAGATAAATTTGATGGGTTAAATTTACATTGGACATTTTTTCTAAATTTTTGAATTTTGATTTTTAGTTAAAAGACTATTCTTAAGCAAACAATATTCAAGTTACATATTTTGTAATATTAAAAAAAATTCATGAAAAAAATTTTTTAGTTATAAAAGTCCTATTTATGGGATATCAATATTAATGAGATATAAATCATTTTATATATTTTTCCATATATATATATATATATCCTAAAATCTCTCTCATTCAAGTTAGGATATTTATCGTAATTAAAAAAAATTGTTAAAATGTAATTAAATCTAGATATTTTTAAGGTTTTGCATTTTATTATCAAACCTAATAGATGATGGGTTCATATAATTTTGAATTTATATTAAAATTTATTATAAGGGCATATTATAATATCATAGGAAATAATTTTCAAAATTTATAATATCTAATTTATATTATAAAAATTTATTATTAAATTGTAAATAATAATTTTAAATTTTAGAAAATATCATCTAATTCAATGAAATGTATTTTCACATTTTTTAAATATTAAAAAAATGATTTAAAATATTTAAATTTATAATATTCATGGAAAAAAAGATACATAAACTTTTGAGATGCTTTTAAAAAATATAGAGTTCTTAATCATCGGAAAACGGCGTACGAACTCCTCAGGGCGAATGCCAAAATCGGGATTTTAAAGCGGTTAAAGAAATACTTTTCTGTAACCGTTTTTTTCTATCTTTTCAAAACTTCTCTGTGTAACTACTTTTCCTGAAAAATAGAGTCTTCACCTTTTACATCAAAACAAATGGACCCTAAGGACGCGTTTGGATGTGTGATTGAAACTCTCGAATTCTTAAAATCGTGCAGTTTTTAAAAGACAATGTTTTTTTAGCTTCTTAATCGTTGAATGTTTTGGTCTAAAAAAGTAGGACATAGGCAATGGCAGAAACATGATTTTTATGGGGAGGGGGGGGGGGGGGGGGGGGGGGGATAATATAATGTGACTTATATAAATATTTTCTAAAGTTATATCATTATATATATATTTTTAATTTCAATAGCATATATTGAAAATATGTATAAAATGAAACAAAAACATTAATATAAAACGTATCACTGAATAATTATAAAAAATAATTATCATATTTTAAAACAATATATCATATTTCATATTGATAATTCAAAAAAAAAATGTTAAAAGATAAATCTAATAAGCAATGCATACCTTTAAATTTGGCATCGACGATGTTTCATATTATAAAAATGTTGAATGATTTGATTATTTAGATATTTACACACATATTTTAAACTTTAAATAAATTAATTAGTAACAATGACAATAAGATAAAAGAAAAAAATTATATACTTTCGAAGTGTTGATGAAGGAGAAGAGAGGATTACATATCGTAAATTCTTGATTGTGGGACATTTAATAGAACAAAAAGTAAAAAATTATTGATTTTTTTAAAGATGATGATTGATATCAGGAACAGTCGAGATACAAAAAAAAAAAAAAAAAAAAAAAAATTTATTTTTTTCTAGATGGGCGTCTAGATGGGGACGCTGAGGAGTGGGATCCGTGCTTTCATGACTGTTCGTGAGATATGGATAGAAGGGGAGTTGACGGTAAATGAAAAAGGAGTAAAAAAAAGCTTTGGTTTTATGTAGAGTGGGAAGGGTTAATCAAAAGAAACGGTGAGGGCACACTATATACTTGGATGATCCAGATGGATTATAGATGTTGTTTTATTTTTTTTTATTTTATTTTGAGTTGTGAGCGGTTGCCGTTTAAAGAATTTCATATGTAGGTGGGCTCATGATCTATGGGCTCTAATTAAAATCAATCTACCAAAAAAAAAATTAAAAACATCTAGAAAAAAATTAAAATGATATGTAAATAAATAAAAAAATCCATGAGGTTCGCATGTGTTAGGAATCGTGTTTGAAAATCTGTCATTTTTCAAATGCGAAATATGCCAATGTAGATCATAATAATCATTGAAGGTGCTCTATATGATTTGAACAGGATATGTTTGTGGGAGCGATTGACTCGGGGTCAGTCATGATAGAGTGGACACTCGCCGAGCTCATGAAGAAACCGCTATTGATGAGGAAGCTCCAGGAGGAGATTGAGAGGGCGATCGGGCTTGAACGGATGGTTGACGAGTCAGACCTCTCGAAACTGGGTTACCTAGACATGGTGATCAAAGAAGGGTTCAGGCTCCACCCGCCCGCGCCGCTTCTGGCGCCTCACCTGGCAATGAAGGACAGTGTGATCATGGGCTACGACATACTGAAGAACACGCGTGTCATCGTGAATGCGTGGGCCATCGGGAGGGACCCGGAGTCCTGGACAGACCCTGAAGAGTTCATCCCGGAGAGGTTCACGGATTTGAATGTGGATATCGGCGGCACCGACTTCAAGATCATACCGTTTGGGTCTGGGCGTAGGCGGTGCCCGGGGATGCATCTGGGTGCGGCGGTTGTGCAGTTTGTGATGGCTCAGCTAGTGCACTGTTTCGATTGGGAGCTCCCGAACGGCATGTCGCCGGAGGACTTGGACATGGAGGAGGAGTTCGGGCTCACCGTGCCTCGGAAGAACAGTTTGGTTGCGGTGCCTACTTATCGACTTCTCGGTGATGCTGTATAAGTTTAATTCTAATTATCACATCAAGGCTACTGTATGTTTGTGTCGCTGGTTAATTTAAGCTATTGTATGTTAGACTTGTTGGTGAATTTTGTTCACATGTCTCTCCGGTGGCTGTTTTTTAAATTGGCACAAAGTGAAATACCTATTATAGGTGAAGGGAAGACTTGTTGTCTACATGTATATATTCGGATCGGAGATGGGATATGGATCCCATCAGTGCTATCAATCCTCAATGATAAGGGACACTTATTTTAAAAATACATTAAATAGAGAATATGTCAGTTTCTTAATTAGCACGTAGAAAAACTAATAAAATTCACCATTCATTGTTGATTAAAAGAATACATTTATTTAAGTGAAAAATTTATCTGAAAAATATGAAAATTTTTGAGATAGAACTAAATCTTATATTTATGTGACTTCTGATGCGTTTGATTGCGCGATTACGCAGCGTTTGCGATTGCAGGAAACTGCGTTTGCAATCGTGTAACTAAACATTTTACTCTAACAGCTTCCTACACACATTTCAGGCAAATAGTGCTCAAAAACTATTATTTCAAAAAGCTGAGAAAGTGAGCTTCCTGCAGAATCAGTTTTAAAACCCATATTCCTGCAGAATCAGTTTTGCAATCGCGCAACCAAACGCACCCTTAGCCATTGTTTGGATGGGGAATAAAATGGGAATACATGTGGATAGTGGGGATAAAACAAAAAAATGTGTTTGAATGAGTGGGTATAACATGGTATAGGTATGTCAGAATAAATTGGTATAAAGTGGTATATAAATTCCAACCAACCCCTTGAATTAAAGTTATTCTAAGTTATTCCACCCAAAGAATATGTGGGCCCACTGTTAGATGAACTGTCATCACCTCTTACAAATCACATCAAATCAACTATCATTATTTTTTCACATTTTATAAATCTTTATCCACATTTTACCCAAACTACAAAAACTTTATTATTAAGTTTTTCAACTAAAATAATTCAAAACACAACTAAACATAAAATCATTTTATTCTTTTTTATACTAAAATAGTCATAAACATCATAATAACTTAATTCTATATCCAAACGGGGTAGGGTTCCATGAAAAGTTGTCAAGGATAAGGGTCATCATTTGATCGAAAGTTTGAAAGTCTGACTTGCATGGCCGGGCCTATAAGACTAAAATATATCCCAGCCCGCCCGTGGCCCGAAGCTTGAGTCCGTTTGCCAGATAGGTCCACGAGTGGGCCTAGTTTTCAAGAGCTGGCCCGGCCGATGCCTAGTTTGGGGGGGGGGGGAGGTCGATAGGTAGCATTTGATAAAAATTTCTCATCGGTGAGGATTCGGAAGGGAAAAATACAATCATTCAATAAAATATATATATTGAGATGTATTATTGTTTTTTTTAAAAGAAAAAAATAGACTTTAATTTTCATATCATCGCTGTATAAATAGCTTGGGGACAACTTCTGATAAGCTTGTCAATCGGACGGATACAGATCGAATAAGACCATATTTGTATCCGAACTAAATATCCAAAAAAATATCCGTATACGGTATCCGACGGATATTGAAAGTAAGTATCCGTATTCGATCCAAAAATTCGGATTCGGATAATTATTCGAAATATCTGAAAATTCAAAATAATCATTTGGCTTTATTGAGTACATACTCTTTGATTTTGCTTTAGGCAATTTATATCATTCAGGGATTCATATAAATTCGCATATAGATAAACTGTTATTTCGTTCATTAGTCTCATATCAAGTTTTTCAGAAACCTTGAGACTTTCTAGGTAATGGAACGTTATTGTATCCATGATTGATGAGTATGTTTCTTCATAGTCAAATCCTAGGTTTCTGCAGGAAACCTTGTGCCACAAGACGTGTCTTTTATCTAGCAATTTTATTTTCTCATTTTGCTTTCTTACAAGCACCCATTTGTAACCTTCAGGGTTAACATCTTTTGGGGTATGTATTATAGGTTCGAATACACCACATTTTTCAAGAAAACTCAATTATGCTGGAATAGCATCTTTCTATTTTGGCCAATTATTTCTTTGTCAACATTCATTTATGTTGTGTGGCTCATTGCAATCATCAACCTTTGAAATTTTGGTAGCTACTTCGTATGATAAATATGTCATCGATGGTCATTTATTTGCAATTCCACATTTCTCTTATATGCATATAAAATATAGAGATCTTAATATTATTAGGTACCTTTTCCTCTTCAAGAGTTTGTGTAGTCACTTCTGGGACTCGTTTCTCTTCAGGGACATTATACTCTTCTGGAGTTTTTAGAGAAAGTGGATCTATTGTTCATAATCTCTTCTGAAGCATTATGTATAAGTTCTTCTGGAGCATTATTAGAGCATGATTTTTCATTTGATCTCTACTTCTAGAGAGCTGAATCTTCTAAATCTATAAGGCTGTCACACTTCCGGCATGCATTAGGAATTTGATTTTCACGTTGAGCTGTACGTGAGTCTAGATGAGACAGAGTGGATGTATTCCACGATAATTCTTGTCATTCTTCAGGAACATATTGTACTTCAGGTACGTCTTCCCCCCCCCCTAACGGCGGGAATATTGTCTCATTAAAATGATAATCCAAAAAAATAATACACATAATTGGATGAAAGAATCTTCAGGTTCTTTAATGGGTATGCAATAGAATTTTTAATTTTTTGAAGCATCATTATATAATCCATGATCATATGATGTTTGTTCTTCTAGAGCTTACAAATAATTTTGTAATGTTTAAGATATAATATTACAATTTTCATACTTTATTCTACAAAAGATGTGAGAAGAATAAAATAAATCTAGAAATGTAAAACTGCATTTCATATAACATTGAAAAATAAAGACGTAAATATAAAATTGACAAATATCTAATCATATATCAAGTACATGACTAATAAAGAGTTTAAGCGTACTTCAGGTACGTAACCAATTTAAAGATTTGGACATACTTCAGGTACGTGACCAAAATTATTATCTGAAATACAACATGGATGACAATAATTTTCTTTTGCATTTTAGGGGTTTGTTATGCAAACTTTTCCCTTGCTTTCATTCAACATCATTCCACTTCTGATGGTTTCCGATAACTTGTCATCTCTACGATTGTTGTGGTTTTATTAACTATGAAATAACCCTTGATCATGTCCATTGCTCAAAAAAAAAAAAAAATGAATTTGCTTCGGGCAGCGATGCTGAGTCAATAGATCGGGTTTCATGATTGTAATGGTGATGGATTATTTTTTTTGTGGGGGATTGTAGTTGTACGGTTAGGATGTATTTTTTTTTTTGTGGGGTTTTGGGGTTGTACAGATGGTATGTGATGTTTTTTTTTTTTAAATACGGGTAAGGGGTAGATAAATGGGATATTGAATTATCTCGATGAATCGACGTGGCTGTGATACCAATTGATATAGTGTAGAGTTCACGTTCTTCTGTGGATCAGATCAATAGGCTCCAACGGCGTTATTGATTCTTCAAAAAAATGCCAGGACGATGGACTTCACCAAGTCTGTTGATTCCTAAGAATATCAGAAATGATGAAAATCTACGTATTTGATAATCGTCTTAGAATAACAGAAATACAGTAGAGAAATATAAAATTATATTGACCAAATCTTATTCTTAATTTTTTTATTATAAAACTACTTATAGAACAGAGCATCCTAACAAATAGGATCTCGACAAATCTTTAAATCTCTTAAATCACAAATAAATCATAACCAAATTCAAATTTAAATTTCAAATTTCAAATTCAAATTTAAATTTAAATTCAAATTCTAAAAATTAAAAAAATAAAGAAATCTTAAAAAATTATTAAAATTGCAAATCAACCATAATCATCCATTTGGTAGTCCTCTATATCGATCGAAGCGGTCCATGATCGTGCTACATCACACGCACATACATATAGATGCACTACAATATTTTCCATATGGACCTTAACATTGGTTAATTAACACTTGCATTTGAGGAAATATCTATAATGCACTGGACTCTATTTATTCAAACTCTTTATGAAAAAATAGGAATGAAAAAATCCAAACAAAAAAATGTGGTCTCCACAACCTGAATGTGCAGTGCTTTTTTTCACTAAAACAAAACTTTTCTCATCTTCTTCTCCTCTTCCTTCCTTTTTTCAAACTCTTTATCTTTTTTCACAAAAATGAAGGCGATAGAAGAAAGAAAAAAGCCAAGTTCAACTCTTAAGAAATCACTCGACCTCTCCAAGTTTAGTATTTTCTGGTCTGATCTAAGCTTGTTAGTAGATAAACCCGAACCCGATAAAAACATAAAATACTCAATCCAAATAATTGGATAATCAATTGGGTCAGGTCTGAATCGACCGACCCCTTGAGAGGCTTAAAGATGACTGTCATGTGTCAGCCGCCATGGACGGATTCACCACGGGATCCGAACTCGTTGAACACGCAGGACGTACTCCATGACAAAATGCATAGATTGTCTTTAGATTCTCTTTGGGTGCATAAGTGCATTAAAGAGAAAAAAAAAACCTCCTCTGTTTTGTGGTACCACAACATGTGAGCACCGTACTGGTGTTGTCAAGAAATTCTCACAACTAGAATTCAATCTGTAAATAATTGCCAAACTCTGCGATACTTTACCTGGATATATACACAGGTCGTACAAAGACTACTACTCTGGACACCATCACTCTCACACAAACATACACATACATATAGGTGAAATACGATACACTACAAGAAAAAGGGGCTTTTGCAACATATTGTTTTACTACGGTCTAAAAAAGCGTCGCAACTGCAATTAATTGCAATCAAATATCTAATCCACCGATAATATTTCATTCTTTTTGTTCCGGTGTAGAAAGCCTCCGTAAAAATAATTATATGCGACGGGAAAATTCATTTTAAATGTCAGATAACAAAAATAATCCTGACAACACCGTGAACGCTTGATTCATTTTCCCCAATTTGTTTAAAAAAAAAGGCTTCAAAACCCTTGATTTAGAGAGACCTCGACGTCTCTTCCGATTTCTTCAACGAGTTCCCCAAAACCCTGTCCCTTCTCAACGAAAACCCTTCATCGCCGTCGTCTTGGCTATGGCCGCAACTTTTGCGCCGAGATCGACCTCTCCTCCCTCGGTTCCGTCACCGCCGCCCCCGCATCTGACACGGGGAGGTCTCGGGAGCACCTCCAAAGGTCGATCCACGGTGGTCTCCGCAGTCTGCATCAGCGACGATCTACGTCACCTGCATCGGCGGTAATCCACTACGCCTGCATCGCATCGGCGGCGGTGTGGACCTCGCCGTCGCCTGCGACGCAATGTGCTGCTGTGAGGGGGCCTTCTTCTCTGTCAAGGAGGTTGACGTAGCGATCTCGCCGACATCGAGTCGCTCCAGGCAATGGTGTGTATAAACTCTCTGTTCAGTTCGAAATTGTTTTTTGTTGCCTCTATTGAGTATTTTTTGCTGCTTTTATTAAGAATTTTGCTTTTTTCAGATGTGGATATCTGAAAATCATTGATCATGTTCAATATGATCTTCTAATCAAGGGATTACAACATAAACATCTGTTTTTTAGTACAATACTGTGAATTCATTGTAATCTGCTTAGTTGATTCTAGGGTTTTTTTTCTGATCTGTTTTAGTACAATATTGGCTTGATTATCTATCGAAGTTTGTGTGTTTTTTTGTTATATGAAAAAAATCATTGTCATGGTTTGATTTTGATTTTTGATTTAATTATGCAGTTGGGCTTCTACAGATAGGAAATCTACAACATATAGGTAAACTAAATTAATGAAAAAAAGGCATGCCTGTGTCTATAACTAGTAGGCACATTGTAATTTGAATGTGTCTAATGTACATATCTAATTCTCTCCAAGTAGTATGGTTTACCCAGGGGTGGGATGAGGATTGTTGCAACTGCTACTGGCACAGATGGAGTGTCACTCTATACAATGTATGTTTTTCATGTTTTATGATTCATATCAGCAAATTTATAATTCATACATGCAATTTCTTTTCAGTACTAATTATGTAATCTATTGGCGAACTTCAAATTTCTAACAGATGAGAGTGGATTTTCTACATTGTGAATATGGCAGAGTATTGTCATAATACAGTAAGCATGTGAAGTATATAAAATAGCTCAACACATAGTTTTTTTTATTAGATGGATCCTCATATTTAATGAAATTGGTGCTCCTAATTTAAATAGAAATTTATTTATGACTTTGTGAATACTTTTGGTTGTATCTTTCAGGTCTATATAAAAATTTGAAGTCTTGAAATCATCTTAGATGACTGAAAAAAATACTACTTAGTATAACTCATCATAACACACAAAGATGAACCACTCCGTCGGTAGGGGTTGGAGACGAGTAGGTTGGGGTGGGGGTGGGGGTGGGGTTGGGGGGTGGTTGGAGAGGTGGGGCTGTGAGAGCTGTACGGGGTGACGGATAGAACCTTGATTGTCATGAATTTTTATTTTATCCATTGTTTTACTCTCATATCATAATCAGTCATCTCAGTCCATAAACCTGACCTACATGGATGGAATAAGGCTTGTTAGTTATGGTTATCTTTCTAGTATCATAGGTTTATTTTTTTCACTAGATGAGAATGCAGATAGATTGAAGCAGCCAATATGTCATTGAATTATATATTTGGGTTCATCCTGAATTTATTATCCGCTTTTCACATGGGGACATAGCTCTGTTCTTAATTATTTACGAGTATGCTTATATTAGTGTGACTTAAGAGGTTGATTCAATGAGTTTTGAAATTGTACTTCCTCAACTTGTGATATGGGTAGATAGATGAAACCGATTAATGATTATTAAAATCTCAGTTCTTAATTATTTAAAATGTGTTTGATATACTGAAAACAGATCAGAATGAGTTATGTTTTTTGCTTAAATTATGGTATTTACTCACATGAACTCACTTGCAGGGTAGTACAAACCTTGAGAGTATTCTAATTATCAAGAAAGCAGAGAGATCTTTGAAGGATTCTTTCTTAGATGAAGGGTATGATTCAGATTTATGAAATTTTAAATACATATATGATAAATAATGCTTTAAATACATATGTGATAGATGATTTCTTCTGGGGGGGTAGGGGGGAGTTTCTGCTAATGAAGCTGTTGATGCTGATGCTATTACTGCTGATATTTTTTATTTGGTTTGGAATCATTTATGCTGCAAATGGCAAACTTAGATATGTTGTTACTCATGTTGAATTGTATGAATCTGATCATGTTTGAAGGCTTTTTTGAATGATTGCAACAATATATTTTCAAATCCTCAATACTTTATTGTTATGTCAAATACTTTTGATTTTTTTTTTAGGCTTCTTCCTTTATTTTTGGTGTTTTTCCTTTGTAAATACATTTTTTATTTTTATTTATTCTCAAAAGTCAGATATGACTCATTTCATTTTTATTATTTTTACAGGTTCAACAATATACTTATTTTCATAACGAGTTTGCTTGGGGAAGAATTCCAGTCCAAATTTACAATGGCTTTGGGAGGATAGTTTGATGTTTTATATATAGTTATTGATGTTGTATTCATCTTTTTATACATAGTTATTGATGTTGTATTCATGATTTTTTATTACTTTTCAATTTTTTAATGAAATTGAATCTTTTGTCATTGGATGAAAATTTGAATGTCACAGGATTGAAATGAGTAATGATTTTAATGGTGAAATACTTATATTATTTTTCTAACAGGATTATTTGAATGAAATATTATTAGTTTTTTAGATTTTTTTTTTACAAAAAAAAAAATGTATTTGCGACGGTTTAGGGCCGTCGCAAATAAACAAGCACTTCTTTGTTAGACTTTTGCGACGGCAGTTGGGACTGTCGAGAAAAAGATTTTTTGCGACGGCATAAAAAATTTGGTAGTAAAAGTACTTTTGCGGCGGGTATTAAACCGTCGCGAATTATTTGCGACGCCAGCTGATGCGGCGCCATCAAAACCGTCGCAAATACTTTTTGCGACGGTTTGGGTGCCTTTTTGCGACGGATTTGAACCGTCGTAAATACCTATTTTTCTTGTAGTGATACTTTCCTATGGACCTTAACATTGGCTAACACTTGCATCCGAGAAAGTAAATAACGGAAACAACCGATTCATGGGTAAACCTCGATGAGCGAAAGCACGCCAGACCCATGCGTCGCCTTGTAACCACCATGGAACCCCGCCTCTATAAACATCTTCTCCCACTCGCGCTCCTCCCGCTCCCTTCCTCCGGTTAACACCATCATCAGCATGTCGAAGAAGAATTGTGTCTCGGTGGCCTTGTGATCGTGTATCTTCGAGTTCACCACCATGTCGAGAATCATTACTTTCCCTCCCTCCTCTTTAGTGGGGATCGCTTTCTTGCACTGTTTCAATATCTTCACACACTCCTCGTCGCTCCAATCATGCATTATCAACTGCACGATCCAACAACATACTCAAGGATCAGTTGTCAAATTGATTCAGCTTTGGTGAAATAATCATTTTCAAATGGATATGTTAGTTTTATATTAAATTTCTATTTTGAATATAGTGTTAAAAGTTAACAAAACTAATTTTTATGACTAAAATGACATATAAGACTCATAAATAATAATAATTTTTCTTTAAAAAAGTTGTTTTTCATGATTGTTTCATATGAATTTTATATTATAATTCATTAAGTGGGTTCACCTTGAAAATGACGGCATCGGATGGTGGGATGTACTCGAACATGTTCCCCCCCTCGAAGTTCACCAGTGTCCCCTCCGGCGCATCGGCTACAACGTGGGGGAGGTCAAACACGGTGCACTTGATCCACGGGAAAGCCTCCGCGATCGTCAGCGTCAGCCCTCCGGTCCCACCACCAACGTCGACGAGGGACTTGAGACCCACAAAGGCCTGACGTTGCTTCTCGACGAGCCACTTTGACACGAGCCTGGAATCGCATGCCATCGCCTCGTTGAACATGCGGTTGAGCCCTTCCGACTTGCCAGTCAGCCCCCAGAGCTCCATCTCGTGCGCCTTTAGTATGGGCGTCCGCACATCCGTGTGGAACCAGACGCCGAGGCTCTGCCAGGGGGTGAGCAGGACCGAGTCGAGCATCGCGAGCAGGAACGGCGAGGCCCCCGTGTCTTTGTCCCTCACCAGGAGGCTCGAAGCGGGGGTCAGGAGGTACGACTCCTCGGATTCAGTTGCGAAGCAGCCAGAGGAAACAAGGACGCGCATGAGACGACGGAGGGAGTCGGTCCTCCCTGGAGGGATTTCGAGTTTCGCGGAGAGGTCGGAGAGGGAGATGGGCTTTCCGTGGGCGTGGAGGATGTCGGGGATGCGGAGTTCGACCGCGGATTTGAGGGACATGGAGGTTATGAACTGGAAAATGTGGTTCCATACGAGGGCCTGGGCATGCAATTCTTCATCAACTTTATCGAATGTGATTGTGGGCTGCTCCATTTGTTTCAACTCTCGGTCTCAGAACTCACAAGTCTCTGTGTTATGTGTGTCTTTTAAACTGCATTGCATTAGTTAGTCAATTTAGTCATTAGCTTAAATTTGCATGAATTTAAATGGCATATTCTCATAATATTCCATAAGAAATTAAACATTCGTATAAGTCTTTGAAAACACATAGATATTGCATTGAACATTAAATTAACAAGTAGAACGTGTTAATAGGGACTTGATAGAAAATCCAAATTAAAGAGGACCCAGGTTACATAGGGTGTTAGGATAACATTTGGTGCTGTGTGGATAGACATAACTAATTATGAGATTTATAAATATTATGAGAATAGATTATTATACCCACGAAATATGTGATCTTTTAATAAAGAAATTTAAATTTCAAATTTCAAATTCAAATTTAAATTCATATTCAAATTCTAATAATTAAAAAACTAAAGAAATCTTAAAAAATTAAAAAATTATTAAAATTGCAAATCAACCATAATCATCCATTTGGTAGTCCTCTATATCAATGGAAGCGGTCCATGATCATGCTACATCACATGCACATACATATAGATGCACTACAATATTTTCCATATGGACCTTAACATTGGTTAATTAACACTTGCATAGTGGAAGACCCCCTTAGCGGGGTGGTCGAGACACACCCTCTCCCAAGGAGAGGTCGGGGGTTCGATTCTTACCAAGCAAAAAAAAAAAAAAAAAAAAAAAAAAAAAAAAAATTAACACTTGCATTTGAGGAAATATCTTCACACACTCTTCGTCGCTCCAATCATGCATTATCAACTGCACAATCCAACAACATACTCAAGGATCAGTTGTCAAATTGATTCAGCTTTGGTGAAATAATCATTTTCAAATGGATATGTTAGTTTTATATTAAATTTCTATTTTGAATATAGTGTTAAAAGTTAACAAAACTAATTTTTATGACTAAAATGACAGATAAGACTCATAAATAATAATAATTTTTCTTTAAAAAAGTTGTTTTTCATGATTGTTTCATATGAATTTTATATTATAATTCATTAAGTGGGTTCACCTTGAAAATGACGGCATCGGATGGTGGGATGTACTCGAACATGTTCCCCCCCTCGAAGTTCACCAGTGTCCCCTCCGGCGCATCGGCTACAACGTGGGGGAGGTCAAACACGGTGCACTTGATCCACGGGAAAGCCTCCGCGATCGTCAGCGTCAGCCCTCCGGTCCCACCGCCAACGTCGACGAGGGACTTGAGACCCACAAAGGCCTGACGTTGCTTCTCGACGAGCCACTTCGACACGAGCCTGGAATCGCATGCCATCGCCTCGTTGAACATGCGGTTGAGCCCTTCCGACTTGCCGGTCAGCCCCCAGAGCTCCATCTCGTGCGCCTTTAGTATGGGCGTCCGCACGTCCGTGTGGAACCAGACGCCGAGGCTCTGCCAGGGGGTGAGCAGGACCGAGTCGAGCATCGCAAGCAGGAACGGCGAGGTCCCCGTGTCTTTGTCCCTCACGAGGAGGCGCGAAGAGGGGGTCAGGAGATACGACTCCTCCTCCCCTTTTCCATCGCCATTATTATTGTTGGTTTCGATTGCGAAGCATCCAGAGAAGACGAGGACGCGCAAGAGGCGGCGGAGGGAGTCGGCCTTTTCTGGATGGATGTCGAGTTTTGCGGCGAGGTCGGAGAGGGACATGGGCTGTCCGTGGGCGTGGAGGATGTCGGGGATGCGGAGTTCGACCGCGGATTTGAGGGACATGGAGGTTATGAACTGGAAAATGTGGTTCCAAATGAGGCCCTGGGCATGCAATTCTTCATCAACTCTGTCTAACGTGGGGAGCTCCATGTCTACCAGCTCTTTTGGTCTCTGGTGTGTCTGTGTTTGTTTAAATTACTTGTGGGATTTATAAAAGAGAATAAATAGTTATTTATAGAGTTGATTAAGCCGCCTCGTTGTAAACGAAGTCGTGTGTTTGCTGAATTCGCTTATTTTAATTTAAATGCCCGTGCATCAATACGTGCTAGTGATTTATTTTATTTTATTGGGTACAATTGCATCACAAGGAATTCAAAGTATCTTTGATTGTCGATTAGCTGTAGTGAAACTCTTAAACTAATTAGATTGGTATTCACAACACTAAACTCTTAAACTCTTAAACCGCACGCTTTTTTGTTATTGGATCACCTGGAATGGTAGTTCGCAGTCAGACACATGAAGTTTGGTGGATGATTCCCACAAGTCTTTCAAAATATAATATATATAGATTTTAAATGATGTTTTTAAATTTTTTGCTCCTATAACAAGTTGCTGAAGGAGCTCTTTTTTATTGTCACACCAGGGAACAAAATCTACTTATCCTTGAAGTCCAATAGAATATATATTCAATGAAAGGAACATGTTGAAATGATGCATTCAATTTATTTGAGTATGTAATTTTTTTATAGTATATATCCATTTCATTTGACAAGTATGTATATTTATTTAAATTAGACATGTTTGCATCCTTAGTTATAACAGCATGGACATATTATAATATCGATTTTGATATACGATTTGAAAGTTATGGTCATTTGAAGTCACGGTGCTTCCAATCAATCGAGATGTCTTCTTCTTTTTTTATTTATGTAATCTCGTCCGTCCATATCATGTGTGGCTATGATGTCTGCATCAGAAAGACAGTAAGATGTAGAGCTCAAAATGACAACCATATGGAATCACTTCCTTGCATGATGCAGAACAGATGGCTGACGCGTTCTTGGAGTGATGAACCTGGAAGAGTCCACTTTTAAGATTTTTAAATAATTACAAAAAAAATCAGCTAGTAAAAACAAGTGCCCCAAATTTGTAATCGCCTGAAATTTTTACTGGAGTTAGATATCAATGAGATCTTCAAAAAGTATCGCTACATCATAACATGCGCTTATTATTCAATTTTTCCTATTTTTTTGCCCTCAAAATGGCATTTTTTTGTTATTTTTAGTAACTTTTTTTTATTTCAAATATCTTTATCATAACAACTTGGATTTAATCTCTATCAAATATGAGGATCTCTAAGAATCATGTAGAATTAGTTATAACAAACTTCCGTTTTTAATTAGTATAAAAGGAAGGTTTGTAATTTAGGGTTTTCAACTTTGATTAATATATTTTTGAGTTTTATTTCTCTTTTGAGAATTGTGGGTTTGTTAAAGGATCTCAACACTTGTTTAATCTTTATTTAATTTTTTGTTGCGTTATTACATTCCTTCAACAACTCTCTTCGACCAACTTCACTTCTGCACTTCTCTGGCTGGCCACGTTGGTGCTAATGCTCCTCATCACCTCCACAAGGGGAGCTAAAAAGCAAAGGCTACCCACATCACCGCGGGGATGAGGTGTGATTGGAATGTTGGTGTGATTGGAAAGGAGTGATATAATTTTTTCATAATGTTTCCAATATCCACACCCATTTTGTCTTCTGCCATAGTAACAAAGTTCGTGTACTACAATTGTTCAGCAAGTGTTCCAGCTCGTGAATCATACGGGTTGGATACAGGAAATGTATGGGGATACATAAATATGATATAAACCATGAGTAAACATAAAACATCAAACTATATTTTATCATCCTAATACAGTGTCAAATAGGTAAAATTTAATATTAAATGTAATGAACATTTACGTTCAAAACTTTTATTTTAATAAATAAGATCATAGTAAAAACATAAAAAAAAAACACAATCATCTTTAATATTATGATGTTATGCATCATCTAATTGTTTGCTTCTTCTTCTCCCTGCTCTTCAATGATCAAATTGTCTTATTCAGCTTGAAAAAGCATTAATGTGATCCAAATATATGGGCTTCAAAGTATCAGTTTGCAGAATATGAGTATTTTCAAGTGAAAATTCATTCACACAAACACGAGATCATTGAGTATTTTTTGCTCCAATCGATTTCGTTTCTTTGTATATGTTGCACTCCAATTTTTTTTACAAGCTTAATGCAATTATTTGAATTTTTTGAAATTTATCAACTACGATCATAGATTTCCACCATTGACCTTTTCACATAATATAAAACTGTGAATTAATAGATGTCTTATGTAATATGGAAAAAAATATAAAATGAACAAGAAATAATAAGTTTTGAAATAAACCATACTTGGATGTCTAGAATGAATAGTGAGTTTCCTAAACGACGAGAATATGTTTGATTCAAATGCAATGTATATGTAATCCATCGTTTGAATGCTAAAGGCCTCTTTTTCAACTTGAGTTGTGAGCATCTTTTGAAGTACTTCTGAAATCCCCTTATCAGTTTCTTCATCATGTTTTACAATTTTATCATAATATAGATGAGGGTTGAGGAGGGCTACAACCACATGGATAGAATGATGTAAGTTATCTGCCCATCATTTGTTCCATTAAGGTTCATATTTAGAAAATATTCCATCATAATATTTGGATATTGCTTCCTTTGCTCGATCCATGGTTTCGTATACATAACCAAGTGTCGCCCCTTCACTATCAACCATTCTTAATACTTTCACAAGCGGCACAATAACAACTATAATTTCTCTTCCATCCTCTAAAAAAAAAGTATCCTGTATGATATAACTAACTTCTTTGCCATCCACAGTTTTGGTCTATGATAATGCACACCACTCATTGATGCAACCCTAAAACGCAATGATTGGTCTAAGTTAATTATGGATTTCAACATCAAAAAATTTGTTGCAAGGAGGGTGTTTGATGACCTCTTCAATTACTTTCACTCTGTAAAACTTCGCATGCAATCTAAAACATGAGTAGATTTATAAATAAAATTTTTATATCCATGCCTTATGTATTGTGTCTCTGACCTTTAAAATTTGCCTATCAATGTCTTCAAGAATCAAATCCAAACAATGTGCAGCGCAATTTGTTTTAAAAACATGAGACATTTGAGCTTCTATGATATATTCAACAGCCATGTAATTTGAAGCATTGTCTGTTATAATTTGTATTACATTTTCTCTTCCCACATGTTCACCAATGCCGTGTAAAATAAAATTAGGATGGTATTTTGCATCTTTCACTTTTCCTTCGCTCGTCTCCGAGCATAGGAAAACATTGTTTTTTTTTATTGAAGACGCTAATAAATTAATATGATTTCTGTTTCTCTGGTCCTTCCAACCATCAGGCATAATCGTACATCCAGTTTCCACCCAAGAGTTATTTTATCACATTTACATATTATGTACCTTCTTCTTTCAAATCGCATAACAACTTGGTTCTAATAGCTTCACTGCTAGGTGACCTATAACCAGGACCATGATTTACTACTGCACCAATAGCATTAATAAACTCGGGTGACTTTGCAACATTGAACGCAATATTATTGCCAATAAAAAATCTTCTAATTGCCAAATCAGCTGCTTTTTTTTCTTTTGAATAAGAGTACTAACAATACTTTTGTATACTCCTCTTGTTTGATGGTCTTGCTCCACATATAAATCAATGAGGTTTGTCGTTTGAGAACCTGATTCACTTGAAGAAGAAATATTTTCAGACCACATTTTTTTCTTTCTTTCATGCTTCATCAATTAAGTATCTAGCAAAAGTTTGTACAGAATATGGGACCACATTACATATTTTAATATCCATGCCAATTTTTCTTGCTAAATGAAATTTCAATGATCCGTAGCTCTTCACAATTTTTGCATTTAATTTTATTTCATGTTCCATCTTTTTCACAATGGTCCCATATGTTTCCTTTGTCTATAAGGATTCTAAATTCTACAAAATATAAAAAACGCATCAATGTTGTTGAATAAATATTATACTTAAAATTTACATCATTAAAAATATTTAGAAAATATTAATAATATTAAAATACGCATTAGTCTTATCAAATCATAAAAAACACAAAGTACACCATTTATCAATATGAAATCTCTCCCGTATAGCATTAAAATATCGAACAAATAAAATAATTATTATATCGACAAAAAAAATTAGAATTCAATTTAAAATAAAAAGTATAAAATATAATGTCATTGTCAATCTGCCATTCAATAAACATCTATAGAAAATTTCAATTTTCAATATTCAATAGGCATGTGATTTGTGAGGTTTATAGAGAGCTTCATATTACAGACAGACCAATGTGCTGTAGATGTCACTTGTCAAGTATTTAATGTGAAAGAAACATATTAACAAAACCACTTTTACACTTCCCATTTAATGTTAAAGAACTATAAAAAAAAATAACAGAAAACATGAGAAACTCATGTAACAAAACAACAGACCAGTCACCTAAGCAGAAGGAGGAGGGACAGCCGGATTGGAAAGGGAGGACCAGAGGAGACCCGAGGCGACGTGGTGGCAGCCGGCCGACGAGTCAATGATTGGACCAGAAGGAGATTCAGCCCGAGATGATGTGGGTGTGGCCGTGCGACTAGTAATGAAAATTATTTTTCTTTTTATATTTAATTTGAAAAAGGAAGAGATTTGATAGTTGATAATTGATATTGTTCCTACGAGAAATCCAAACTGTTCAGATTCAGAACTTATTTTTTGAATATACAGCAGATTTGTCAGACATGATTATATTCAGCCGTTTCATATGGCTAGTCTCCAAATATGTGAATTTCTTTGAATGCTTGGTAAAGTTCGCTGAATTGTGATTCTACACTGTCCTCTATGTCAGAATAAAGGAAAAGATTATTCTTTGTATTACATGAGCCAAATGCTCTATTTATATATATACATAAAGAAAAATCTAAAATACCAAAAAAGAAAACACAAAAATTAAAAAAACAATAATGTCATAATAATAACTCTTTAACATCATCTCTGATGTAGACGCATTCTACTCAACTATAAATGAGCCAAATGCATCTATCATATGATCAATTTTATAGAGCAAAATAAAGCTCAAAACATACACAACATGACCAACTCATAGTTTGACAATTTCAACCAAACACCTAGTCCAACAAGCCCATGAATATTAATTCCCCATCCAAGGTTCTCTAAAAGCAGCTTTGATTTATCTCATTAGTGTTAATTGAGTAATTGGCTTTCTCTTGAAAGATGATATTTTGTAAGTTGTGTTTCAAGCATTGGAACATAACATTCTCTTTAATTTTTATTTTATATTTTCTAAGTCATGTAAGTTGTAGTCAAAATTTAATAAGTTGTAATATCTATTTTCAAAGTTTTGGAATGAGTTTCCTTTTATTTAAAGTCATTGGAAGAATCAAAACCAATCTAGAGCTTGTTGTCTAGTTATGATATTTGTCTCCTTCCTTTGCTTATATAAGGTTGTAAGACGGATGGGAAAAAAATCAAGTTAAATTTTAATTATATCTTCAAAGTGAGTCTAAGTGTAGACTCTCTAGTGCAAACTTATCATTTATCCTTTTCTTTGTAGGAGTTGACGGTGACGAGATCTATTCTCTTATCCTACTTACGTTTAATCGTGACTGATCCGTTATATTCCACCTTTAATGAAGTCAGGTTTTCATTGCGAAGGAGGGCCCATATCCGCCCTATGTAATTTAATTTTGGAGATACGAGACTGAGACTTGCTATACATTTTATAAAAGGTATTATGACATAGTTCAGAAACATTGATCAATAATTTCAAGTTTGTCAGAAATGGTGAGGCATCTCCATCACCGATTTGTTTTATCCCCGGCTAAATAAAGGCGTCACTCAATTAATTTCTATCATTATTTCATTACTGCGCAAAACATGTGGTAATTGATAGAGAGAACCCATTTATACTGTATGACTTGCCAGTTAGGTGGCCGACAGGGATTGACAAACAAGTATAGAACACATGGTGTCAGTTAATCAGTGCAAAACACATGGTTTCAGTGATTAATTAATCAATAGAATAACGTGGGGGACCCCAATCCATTCGTACTGATGAAGTTGGATACACATCATTTCTTTTTCATGGAATTGAATTTTCTGTTCTTAATTATGAACTCTCTAACACAAACACAGTTTGCTCTTCAGAGAAAAATGGCAACCATATTGAATCACCTCCTTGCATTCCTTAAAGAATTCTCTTCGACCAACTTGACTGCTGCATTTCTCTGGTTGGCCACGGCGGTGCTAATGCTCCTCATCACCTCCACAAGAAGCAGGGGAGCCAAGAAGCAGACGCTACCTCCATCTCCTCCGGCCTCCCCATCATCGGCAACCTCCACCAGCTCGGCCGCCTCCCCCACCGCGCCCTTCGTGACATCGCCCGCAAACATGGCCCCGTGGTCTACCTCCGCCTAGGCCTGGCCCGCGCTGTGGTCGCCACATCACCCGAGGCGGCATCCCAGTTCCTTAAGACCCACGACGCAAACTTCGCGAGCCGTCCCCCATCCGATGCCGGGGAGTTCATAAGCTACGGCAGCCGGGACATCACGTTCTGCGAGTACGGGTCCCACTGGCGCAACATCAAGAAGTTCTGCACAATGAAACTGTTGAGCGCGCACAAGATCGACTCTCTTTCGTGGCTGAGAAAAGAAGAGCTGATCCTCTTTCGTGGCCATGAAAGCAATCCTCGTGGTAATTTGTTAGAATATGAAAAGAATGAATCAATTGTATTATTAGGGTTTGTAGCCAATACTTATAGTACAAAAGGGAAACAAGGAAAAGACTAATCTACCCTTAACCCTAGCATATATATACATTTAACACCCCCCTCAAACTCATGGTGGATCATACACCGAGAGTTTGCTCAACAAGAAATCATGCCGCTGAAGTGTATGAGACTTTGTGAAAAAGTCTGATAACTGAAGAGAAGAGGAAATATATGGGAGTGATATAGTGCCCGCAATAAAATGATGACGGACGAAGTGACAATCGATCTCGATGTGCTTCGTA
Source organism: Acorus gramineus (assembly GCA_030737835.1). Lineage (NCBI taxonomy): Eukaryota > Viridiplantae > Streptophyta > Magnoliopsida > Acorales > Acoraceae > Acorus > Acorus gramineus. The sequence continues at coordinate 28,264,926 of CM060849.1, read as the reverse complement.
CGTTCATGAAATACTGGATTGCTAGCAATCTGAATGGCGCTCTTGTTGTCACAATATAGGGGAGTAGACGCAGATAGAATGACGCCCATGTCAGAAATGAGGCGTCGAAGCCAAACAACCTCAGCAGTAGCAGATGCCATAGCACGATATTCGGCCTCAGCACTCGAACGAGAAACAATGTCTTGTTTCTTGGCCTTCCAAGATATAAGAGAGTCCCCAAGAAAGACACATATACCAGTTGTGGATTTTCGATCTGTGACATCTCCTGCCCAATCAGCATCAGTATAAGCGCGAAGTTCAAGAGTAGAAGAAGACGGTAACAGCAGAGCACGAGATATAGTGCCACGTAGATAGCGTATAATCCGAAGAACTGCGGCATAATGAACAGTACGAGGGGCAGCGACAAACTGACTGACAATATGCACAGCATAGGCAATGTCAGGACGAGTGACAGTGAGATAGACGAGGCTTCCAACAAGCTGTCTATAACGAGTAACATCAGAGAGTGGTTCTCCATCGTCAGGCCGGAGCTTAGCATGAAGCTCAATAGGAGTGGGAGAAATGCGATCATCAGTTAGACAGGCACGGTCGATCAAGTCAGCAGTATACTTGCGTTGTGAGAGAAGATAACCACGCGGAGCAGAAGCAACTTCCAAGCCTAGAAAATAGCGAAGTTTGCCAAGATCTTTCATCTCAAATTGACGCTGAAGATGTTGCTTGACCGACTGTATATGAGACGAATCATCGCCGGTGATGATCATGTCATCAACATAAAGCAGCAGGATAGTACGATGAGGACCAGAGGTGTGAACAAATAAAGCTGGATCAGAGGAACTCGAACAAACCCAGCAGCACAGATAGCATCAGTGAATCGAGCGAACCAAGCACGAGGAGCCTGCTTGAGACCATAGAGAGCGCGGTGAAGATGGCATACATGACCAGATGAATGAGGAAGACCCGGAGGAGGAGTCATATAAACCTCCTCTGATAAATCACCATGAAGAAAAGCGTTCTTGACATCAAGCTGATAAATGGGCCATTGACGAACAGAAGCAACAGAAATCAAAGTACGAACAGTTGTCATCTTTGCTACAGGAGCAAATGTCTCATCATAATCAATACCATGCTGCTGAGTGAAACCACGGGCAACCAACGAGCCTTGTGACGCTCAATCGAACCATCAGAGTTGGTCTTGATCTTATAAACCCACTTACAGCTGATAGGAGTCTTCCCTGGAGGAAGTGGTACAATTTTCCACGTATGAGTGCGTTGTAATGCACTAAGCTCCTCTGCCATAGCACCTTCCCATTCTGGAATGCCGACAGCCTCACGATATGATTGGGGCTCCCAGTGAGTGGAAACAGCTGAAAGAAAACACTGAAAACTAGGAGAAAAAGAATCAGAGGCAACCAAGCTGAGTCGTTGAGGAGGTCGACGAGCGCGAGGCGGATTGCGACGAGGAGCAACTGGTGCGGAAGCAGAATCGTCTTCTGGCGAAGCAGCATCAGGAACAGGTGTAGGAGTAGACAGAACCGTCCCACGTGAATCATCCGAAGACGGCAAGGGTGAAGATGGGACTGACGAGGAAGAGTGGACAGGTACAGACGGAGTAGATGACTGAGGAGCAAAAGATGAGGATGAGAAATCAGGAATGGAAAAGTCCAAAAATGTGACTTCCTCAACCGTGGATGGGGGAAGAGGAACAGGAGGCGAGCGAAGAGCGTAGTATGGATGACTCTCAAAGAATGTGACATGACAAGATGTCCGAAGACGACGAGCAACAGGATCATAGCATCGATATCCTTTGATCTCATTACTATACCCAAGAAAAACACACATAGTGGAACGAGGAGACAATTTGGTACGCTCAAGAGGAGGAAGTAGGACAAAACACGTGCATCCAAAAACACGAAGACGAGAATAATCAGGAGGACTATGATAAAGACGCTGAAAGGGGGAGATGCCAGCAGTGATAGACGAAGGAGTGCGATTGATGAGATACACTTGTAAGAACAGCCTCACCCCAAAACTGAACAGGAACAGAAGCAGAGAGGAGTAAGGACCGGGTCGTTTCGAGGATATGACGGTGTTTGCGCTCAGCAACCCCGTTCTGCTGATGAGCATAAGGAGTGGAAAGCTGCGGTAGAGTGCCTTGGGAGGATAAAAAATCACGAAAAGCACGAGAACAATATTCCCCCCACAATCAGAGCGAAACACCTTGATGCGTTTGGAAAACTGAGTTTCAACCATTGTAGCAAAAGATTTATAGATGGGTAACAACTCAGAACGACTATGCATCAAATATATCCAGGTAAAGCGAGAAAATCATCAATAAAAATAACATAATAACGGTTACCCCCTTTAGAAGGAATAGGGGAGGGACCCCAAACATCAGAGTGAACTAGATCAAAAGGAGAAGCAGAAATGTGTTTACTAGTAGGAAATGGAAGAGCCAAGTGTTTTGCCAACTTGCAGCCCACACATGGTTGAAGCTCAGTTTTTGAAAAGGAACCTAAAACACCGGTACTTATTAGATAACGAAGTCTTGGAGGAGAGAGATGGCCAAGACGGCGGTGCCATACATCAAAGGAGGAAGGAGAAGAAGAAATCAAGCGAGCAGAAGCTGCAGAAGACGAAGGAATATGAAGATGATCCATGTAGTAGAGCCCACCGCGTCTAGAGCCTGTCCCAATCTGCTTCCCCGTACGACGATCCTGTACAGAACAAGTAGAAGAATCAAAAGTAATGAGACAATCATGATCCGCAATTTTACCAACAGAAAGCAAATTTAGTGATAGACCAGGAACATGAAAAACATCAGGAAGTTGAAATCGATGAGAAGGATCAGCAAGAGAACCAGAACTCGACACAGACAGAGGAGTCCCATCTGCCGTACGAATAACAGGAGTGGGAAACATGCGAGTAGGACAACGAATAAAGGATGCCTGAGAAGTCATATGATGGGAAGCCCCAGAGTCAAGAATCCATGAGGAGGTGAGGTTACCTGTCGCCGCAGTAGAAGCAGAAAAGGGAGCAGATGAGTCACTACCAGTCACTGAGCGAAGCATATCTTGAAGTTGTTGTTGTTGAAGGTGGAGCTGCGCAAGGCTCTCAGTGATCTGAGAGGAAGAATATGCCGGCGGATCAGTAAGAAAATCAGAAGCAACGGCAGCTGCAGGTCGAGGCTGATAGCGACGTGGAGGAACTGTAGGAGGTGCCCGAGGTGCTTGCGCCCGAGGCGCTAGTGCACGTGATGCTGCAGGATCTAGCGGACGAGGTGCTGGAGGAAGCGCTCCAGGAGCTGAAGTGCGAGGTACATAAACAAGAGGAGCACCATCACGAGCACGCTTACGACATTCAGATTGCACGTGTCCAATTTTATGGCAATAATAGCAAGTGACCCGAGTGTAGCGATTGTCTTGACGATGTGCAACATTGACAGAACTGTGATCAACGATAGGCGGAGTGACAACAGTGCGAAGACGCGTCTCCTCAGCAACTAACTCAAAAAGAACCGTATCAAGAGACGGTTTGGGAGAACGATGAAGAATCTGTGCACGAATAGCCTCGAACTCAGGACGAAGACGCATCAAGAATTGGTACAATCGTTGACGATTACGGTACTCACGATAGCGTGTCAGAAAAATACCCTCCATCTGAGGATCCATAGGTGCGAGTTGATCCCAGTAATCAGATAAAAGAGAATAAAAATCACGAATAGACAGCTCCCCTTGATAAGAAGTAGAAATGGCCTGATGTAGATAGAATTCCTGAGCACCATCGGTCTGCGTATAGAAATTCTTCAGAAAGTCCCAATATTCCTTGGCTGTAATAACGGCTTCAAATGTTTACGGATATTTGGAATAACCGAAGAAGCAATATAAGCTTTCACCCGAGAATCGGCCTCCTTCCATGTCAACAAAGCCTTAGTATATGCCTCAGCTCTGGCCTTGATGGTTGTCTCATCAGAACCCGGTGGAGATAGTTCAAGTACAGGAGCTAGATTAGTGCCAGTAACATGACCCAATAGGCGACGATAATCAAGCTGAAGTTCAAGACTAATAGACCAGACATCATAATTGTTACCATCAAACTTAACATCGATGATCTGAGTGTTATCCGTAGCCATAATAGGCAAAAAGAGAATAACAGAGAAAAAATATATGCCTCGGATGATGGAAATATAGTCACAGATGCGTGCAGAACGAAAAATGGAGCAAAATGAGTACCAATATGACTATATTTGGAGTCCGAATGAACCCGTAGCGGCCGAATAAAGAAAATACCGAAAAAGGCGATGACGGGGCGGTAAACGGGTCGCGGATCCGGGTCGGGTCGCGGATCCGGGTCGGGCAGCTGGTGCCGGGTCGGGTCGGGCGCTGGAGCCGGGTCGGGTCGGGCGCTGAAGCCGGGTCAGGTCGGGCGCTGGGGCCGGGTCGGGTCGGGCAGCTGGAGCTGGAGCTGGGCCGGACGCGCGCGGGCGCGAGGCACGGGATCTCGGGACAAATTCCCGGGAGATCCGGGATGTTGTCCGGGACCGAATCCGGGACAGGATCCCAGGAAATCCGGGCTGATCAATGCGGATCCGCGCGGATCACGCGATTCCGAGACGACGCGCAGGCAGACGCGGACGGTGCGCGTGTGTGCGGGCACGGCGCGACGGGGCGCCAGCACGGCGCGGACGGGGCGCGGGCACGGCGCGGACGAGGCGCGGGCAGGGCAGGGTGGCGGTGGACGGCGCGGCAGGGTGGCGCAGCAGTGCGAGGCGGTGCGGCAGGGTGGCACAGCCGCGGCAGGGCTGCGCGAGGCGGCGCGAGAGGGCGGCGCAGCGGCGGCGCAGGGTGGCGCAGCGGCTGCGAGGGGCGGTGCAGCGGCGGCGCGGGGCGGTGCAGCGGCGGCACGATGGCGGCGCAGCGGCGGCGCGCGGCAGCACGACGGTGGCGCAACGGCGGCGCGGGGCGACGGGACGTCGACGATAAAAAAAAATTGGATTCAAGCTCTGATACCATGTTAGAATATGAAAATGAATCAATTGTATTATTAGGGTTTGTAGCCAATACTTATAGTACAAAAGGGAAACAAGGAAAAGACTAATCTACCCTTAACCCTAGCATATATATACATTTAACAGTAATGTCTAAGGAAACTTAAATTTTCATCTAAGGGTACGATTGATTTCACAGGGATTTCCTTTCACGTGACAAAAGTTTGGGTTTTTATTTTTAAGTTTTCACGGATTATATGATTTAATGATCGATCTCTCACTTATTCATATTTCAGTTTAAGTTTCTAGATTTTAAAGATATGTTCTTTATAGTCTCATTCAAGGACTAAAAAGACAACCAAAAAATTTAAGGATAGATCCCTCCTAAGGATTAATAAGAAACATACTCTTTAAATCTGTAGACTTAAACCGAAATATGAAGAAATGAATGATTAATTACTAAATCATATAGTTTATAGAGACTAAAAAATAAAAAAACCACAAAGTTTTCCAATAAAATCAAAACAATTTCTTGCGTTTGGTTGTAATGAAATTATTTTACAGAAAATGATTTTCGTCATTTGTTTTCCCGTAAAATGTTCACATGAAATTGTTTTCTAGTGTTTGGTTCTATAAAATTTATAAAATCTTATTTTTCCATATATATGAATTAATGTCAAAATATGAATATAAAAAAAATATAATGACCATAAACAAATCGAAATCATTATAAATTTTAGTACAAAAATTGTTTTTGCATTATTATATTTATTGAGAATAAGGATACCTACACTATTTTACCTTACTCATGGAAAACGCCTAAAATAAAAAAAAGTTCAAGTACTATTGTAAATCCGAATTTCAAAATTAAATTTAAAATTTGAATTTAAATTTCAAAGTGGGATCAAACTAGAGCATATATGAGATCTTTAGATTTCCTGTAGTTACTTTGGGTTATTCCGAGATAAATTTGATTGGTTAAATTTACATTGGACATTTTTTCTAAATTTTTGAATTTTGATTTTTAGTTAAAAGACTATTCTTAAGCAAACAATATTCAAGTTACATATTTTGTAATATTAAAAAAAATTCATGAAATTTTTTTTTTAGTTATAAAAGTCCTATTTATGGGATATCAATATTAATGAGATATAAATCATTTTATATATTTTTCCATATATATATATATCCTAAAATCTCTCTCATTCAAGTTAGGATATTTATAGTAATTAAAAAAAATTGTTAAAATGTAATTAAATCTAGATATTTTTAAGGTTTTGCATTTTATTATCAAACCTAATAGATGATGGGTTCATATAATTTTGAATTTATATTAAAATTTATTATAAGGGCATATTATAATATCATAGGAAATAATTTTCAAAATTTATAATATCTAATTTATATTATAAAAATTTATTATTAAATTGTAAATAATAATTTTAAATTTTAGAAAATATCATCTAATTCAATGAAATGTATTTTCACATTTTTTAAATATTAAAAAAATGATTTAAAATATTTAAATTTATAATATTCATGGAAAAAAAAGATACATAAACTTTTGAGATGCTTTTATAAAATATAGAGTTCTTAATCATCGAAAAACAGCGTACGAACTCCTCAGGGCGGATGCCAAAATCGAGATTTGAAAGCGGTTAAAGAAATACTTTTCTGTAACCATTTTTTTCTATCTTTTCAAAACTTCTCTGTGTAACTACTTTTCCTGAAAAATAGAGTCTTCACCTTTTACATCAAAACAAATGGACCCTAAGGATGCGTTTGGATGTGTGATTGAAACTCTCAAATTCTTAAAATCGTGCAGTTTTTAAAAGACAATGTTTTTTTAGCTTCTTAATCGTTGAATGTTTTTGTCTAAAAAAGTAGGACATAGGCAATGGCGGAGACATGATTTTTATGGGGAGGGGGGGGGGGGGGGGATAATGTGACTTATATAAATATTTTCTAAAGTTATATCATTATATATTTTTAATTTCAATAGCATATATTGAAAATATGTATAAAATGAAACAAAAACATTAATATAAAACGTATCACTGAATAATTATAAAAAATAATTATCATATTTTAAAACAATATATCATATTTCATATTGATAATTCAAAAAAAAAATGTTAAAAGATAAATCTAATAAGCAATGCATACCTTTAAATTTGGCATCGACGATGTTTCATATTATAAAAATGTTGAATGATTTGATTATTTAGATATTTACACACATATTTTAAACTTTAAATAAATTAATTAGTAACAATGACAATAAGATAAAAGAAAAAAATTATATACTTTCGAAGTGTTGATGAAGGAGAAGAGAGGATTACATATCGTAAATTCTTGATTGTGGGACATTTAATAGAACAAAAAGTAAAAAATTATTGATTTTTTTAAAGATGATGATTGATATCAGGAACAGTTGAGATACAAAAAAAAAAAAAAAATTCAAAAATTTATTTTTTTCTAGATGGGCGTCTAGATGGGGACGCTGAGGAGTGGGATCCGTGCTTTCATGACTGTACGTGAGATATGGATAGAAGGGGAGTTGACGGTAAATGAAAAAGGAGTAAAAAAAAACTTTGGTTTTATGTAGAGTGGGGAGGGTTAATCAAAAGAAACGGTGAGGGCACACTATATACTTGGATGATCCAGATGCATAATAGATGTTGTTATAAACTAAATAGAATATGATATATAAGAGTATATAAACAAAGCAAATAAGTATATAGAGAAGAGAAGTAGAAAGAGATTTCTTATTCAACTATTTGTTGGTTCATGGAATACAAGAGAAACCGCTCTATTTATAGGGTACATAGAGGAATCTCAAAGGTGGAGAGTCACAAGTTTATAGAGGTGAGAGGGAGATAGTGGGGCAATAATGGGAGTGTTATAGAATAGAAGAGTGGGGAGGTTACGGAGTTGAATGAGGGGTTTATGGAGTAGAAGAGTGGGGGAGGTTATGGGTTAGAGAAGTGGTGGTTATCCACCATATTCACAACACTCCCCCTTGGATGACCACTACGCTAAGAAAATTGCCTCATTAAAACCTTGCTTGAACAACCCAATTGGAAAAAATCAAAGCGAAGGAAAAAGAGTACAATGTAACTTAATCGTATAATAGTGTATGCGTTTGACACTGCCTCATTAAAACCTTGCCAGGAAAATCCAATGGGACAAAACCTAGGCGAAAGAATAAGAGTACAGTTCACAAAATGTCATAAAAAATTACCCCCCCTCATAAGTACAAGATTTCAAGAATTTTGGTCGCAAACTCGTCGCTTCTCGATTTCGTACACCAACTTCTTGAATGTTGATGTCGACAAAGCTTTAATAAACAAATCTGCAAGATTGTCCATTGACTGAATTTGTTGAACATCAATTTCATGTTTCGTCATGAGTATAAAAGAATTTTGGAGAAATATGCTTCGTTCTATCACCCTTGATATATCCCCCATTGATTTGAGCAATGCATGCTGCATTGTCTTCATATATAGTTGTTGGAACATCTGTAATGAGAGATAGTCCGTATGCAGTACGAATATGATGAACCAAAACCTTATCCACACGCATTCCCAGCTTGCTTCGTGGAGTGCAAGAATCTCAGAGTGGTTAGAAGACGTGGCGACCAAAGTCTATTTCGTAGATCGCCAAGAGATTGCTGTGCCACCGCAAGTGAATACATAGCCTGTTTGTGAGCGAGCCTTGTGAGGATCTGAAAGATATCCTGAATCTGCATAACCCTTTAGTTGTGCACCATTATTGGAATCCTTTGCATAGAATAGACCCATGTCTGACGTTCCACGAAGATAACAAAAAATGTGCTTCACATCATTCCAATGCCTTCGAGTTGGTGCAGAGCTAAATCTGGCCAATAAATTAACTGAAAATGCAATGTCAGGTCTAGTGCATTGGGCCAAATATAATAAGGCACCAATTGCACTAAGATATGGTACTTCAGGACCAAGAAGATTTTCAGTATCTTCTTTTGGATGAAAAGGGTCCTTCTTTGGGTCAAGTAACCTTACTACCATTGGAGTACTTAATAGATAACATTTGTCCATATTAAAACGCTTCAGGATTTTTTCAACATATGTTGTTTGATGAACAAGTATCCCATTTGAATTTTGCTCAATTTGCAAGCCGAGACAATATCTTGTTTTTCTAAGATCTTTCATTTCAAACTCTTTTTCAGATATTCGGAAGCCTTTTCGAGCTCTTCAGGAGTTCCAATTAGATTAATATCATCAACATATACTGCAATAATGATAAATCCGAGTTCCGTTTTCTTAATAAATACACAGGGGCATATTGGATCATTGACATATCCTTCTTTTATTAAGTACTCACTAAGACGGTTATACCACATTCGTCCAGATTGCTTTAATCCATACAAGGATCGTCTTAGCTTGATTGAGTACATGTTTCGTGGTTTTGCTTCAGGCAATTTTAGTCCTTCAGGAACTTTCATATAAATGTCGGTATCTAATTTTCCATATAAATATGTAGTAACCACATCCATTAGATGCATGTTAAGTCCTTCGGAGACTACAAGACTGATTAAATACCGAAATGTGATTGTGTCCATCACAGGAGAATATGTCTCTTCAAAATCTATCCCAGGTCTCTACAGGAAACCCTGTGCCACAAGACGAGCTTTGTATCTAACAATCTCGTTTCTTTCATTTTGTTTTCTTGCAAACACCCATTTTTATCATACTGGTTTAACACCTTCAGGGGTTAGGACTACTGGTCCAAATACTTGGTGTTTTGTAAGTGAATCCAATTCTGTTTGAATAGCAGCTTTCCATTGTGGCCAACAATTTTTTTCGTCTGCATTCATCCACTGAACATGGTTCTAAATCATTATCTGAAATAATTTATGTAGCTACTGCAAATGAGAATATATCATCAACAAGCACTTGCTTTTGATCCCACAATATTTGTGAATTTGCATAATTTATGAAAATTTCTTCATTTCCATGTACTTGTTCTTCATGCACAGGCGTCACTTCAGGGACGTCAGTCTCTTCGGGGACTTGTGTCACTTCAGGGACTTCTTCCTCTGTAGGAGTTATTATTGTGGGTCTTTCAAGTGTTTCATACTCTTCTAGAGAATTATTCTTCATTGTTTTTCTCCTTCGGAGAGCTGAACCTTTTGAGCCTATAGGTCTTCCACGCTTCAGGCGTGTTTTTGTTGATTCATTAGCCGGCATATTAACAGTTTTTCCTATTGGAACATTAATTCGAGCTGGAGTATTAGCAGCTGGAATATGTGATTTCATCACTTTTGCTGCATCATTGAATGCATCTGGCAATTGATGCACAATTCTTTGAAGATGGGTGATTCTTTGCACTTCAGTTTTACATTGATTAGTGTGAGGATCAAGATGAGACAAAGATGGAGTTTGCAATGTAAGTTGACGTCGTTCTTCTACCGACGGATTTTCTCCCCCTAACGACGGGAATATTGTCTCATCAAAATGACAATCCGCAAATCGAGCGGTAAAAATATCCCCTATCAATGATTCAAGATATCTTATAATAGAAGGAGAATCTACTTTGTATGATAAATATGTCATCGATGATCATTTATTTGCGATTCCACATTTCTCTTATATGCATATAAAATATAGAGATCTTAATATTATTAGGTACCTTTTCCTCTTCAAGAGTTTGTGTAGTCACTTCTGGAACTCGTTTCTCTTCATGGACATTATACTCTTCTAGAGTTTTAGAGAATTATGTATAACTTCTTCTAGAGCATTATTAGAGCATGATTTTACATTTGATCTCCATTTTTGGGGAGCTGAATTTTTTTTTTGAACCTATAGGTCTATCACGCATCTGGCGTGCATTAGGAATTTGATTTTCACGTTGAGCGGTACGTGAGTCTAGATAAGACAGAGTGGATGTATTCCACGATAATTCTTGTTGTTCTTCAGGAACAGATCGTACTTCAGGTACGTTCTTCCCTCCCCCTAACGGCGGGAATATTATCTCATTAAAATGGAAATCCACAAATCATGCGGTAAAAACTATCATCGAGCAAAAGAATCTTCTAGTTCTTTAGTATATGCCCAAATGAATAGTTCAACGCATCATCGTGTACCATGGATATCCGAGACGGTCATGTCAAATCATAAAGATCATAAAACTTCTAGTTTATATGAGTAAATATGGATATTTATAATAACCCTTAGGAGAGAGCATAAAGCTTTTCTAATGTATGCTTCTGGCATGAGACATTATTAATGCATAGATACTCCATAATTTTAAAATGGCATATGTTGATATAGGTATCTTCAGTAGACTTCTTCTGGATCTACATGAATACAATGCATTGTTGATACAAAATTTTGTATCTCTTGATAACATGATATCTGCCCTTCTGGAGCCTTCGACCAAGTTTATAATACCAAAAATAATATTATCATTTGCATTAATTAATGTTAAACTCAAAAAATAAGATAAATATGAAAGTGCATTTCATATAATAAAAAATAAAATAAAATAAAGACGTAAATATAAAATTGACAAATATCTAATCATATATCAAGTACATGACCAATAAAGAGTTTAAGCGTACTTCAGGTATGCAACCAATTTAAAGATTTGGACGTACTTCAGGTACGTGACCAAAATTATGTTATGAAATACCAAATAGATGACAATAATTTTCATTTGTATTTTAGGGGTTTGTTATGCAACTTTTGCCTTGCTTTAGTTTAATAGCAAATCACTTCTAGTGATTTGAGATATTTTACAAACTTTATGATTGTTGTGCTTTCTCAACTATATAAATCATGATCTCATCATTTATGACCACAACTTCCATGGCGAACATAAAATAAAATGCATTTACTTCGGGTAATGATGCTATGCCATTGAGTTGAGTTACATGATATTTTAAAAAAATCGTTGTTCGGCAACGAGAATATATAAAATTAATGCTCTCAATATTGCTACAACTGGAGCATATTTGAGGTATAATGGCCGGTGGACCTTTGTCAATGAGGTATTAATCTTTAAATCCTCTTCATTATGATGATGATGGTGAAATCTAATCATAATTTACATGTTCCTACTGGGATACATGGATCTTTTTTTATTATTATTTGGTCCTTCAAGGACCCAAAAAATATATCATATAACTTTTGTTTGGTCATACAGGGACACGAGCAATCATGATTTTTGTATAATCCTTCAAGGATAGAACAAAATAAAATTTTACATGATCCTTCAAAGATTCATATAATCATAATTTTGTACAGTCCTTCAAGGATAAAATAAAATAAAATTTGTATGATCCTTCATGGATACAATATAATCATAGTCCTTCAGGGGCATTTTTAATCATATCTTTTACATGATTCTTCAGGATCCATGTAATAACATTTTTTGTCTGATCCTACAGGGACACAAGACTTTGTAATATCAAAATAAATCACTGATAAGTAAATAAACCTTGAATTTAAGATGTAAAAATAAACTTGTTACAGCATATAAATTTAGTGTTATTTATACATAGATTTACCTCAACTCCTTGTAAACAACAAATAGAGCTTCAAATAGGGTTAGAAGAAATAAGAAAGAAATGTGTACAAAAGTCACCATATAAATATTGTTTTGGTGTGATCAATACTTTTAATAATAATATATAATATATATACAAAGAACAGATTTATCATTGTGGAAAATATTATTCCACAACAGATAAACTATATATAAACAATAATATAAAACAAATGCATATATAAATTAAATAATCGGTGCATCTTGCATTATACTTGTGTTGCTAACCGACTTGGTTAAAAGTTTGCAACAACATATTTGAATAATATCTTCAAGATGAAGTCTTTAAATTAAATCTAATATATGTATTCAGAGGATAAATAATTTTGACATCAATAAAAAAAACATGTAACTGATGTTCTTGATCTGCATCAATTTATTTATTAATCAATAGACTTGTATAATGGGATATTCACAATGACTATGATGGTGTAAATATCAAATATATACAAATACAATAAAATGATTACATCATACTCATCAGATAAGAGAACAAAGAGAGAAATAGTGATGAGATAAGATCAAAATGAAAGCATGCATGAGTGACACCTGTAAAAGCTCATGGTTTGACAAAGAAATCAACATATACCATATAAGACACATATATAATACTTTTTATGTTGAACCAGTCCCTGCACACATCACCAAAAAAATACAAACCATTGAGTCGAATCATTCTCTCTGATTTTGTGTGGGCTTGAAAATCAAAAGCTTATTCATGCTGATAACGTGTTATAAATTAAATAAAATATGATATATAAGAGTATATAAACAAAGCACACAAGTATATAGAGAAGAGAAGTAGAAAGAGATTTCTTGTTCAACTATTTGTTGGTTGATAGAATACAAGAGAAACCCCTCTATTTATAGGGTGCATAGAGGAATCCCAAAGGTGGAGAGTTACAAGTCTATAGAGGTGAGGGGGAGATAGTGGGACAATAATGGGACTGTTATGAAATAGAAGAGTGGAGAAGGTTATGGAGTTGAATGAGGGGGTTATGGAGTTGAAGAGTGGGGGAGGTTATGGGAGAGAAGTGGTGGTTATCCACCATATTCACAACACCATATTCACAATAGTTGTTTTATTTTTATTTATATATATATTTTTTTTTTGAGTTGTGAGCGGTTGCCGTTTAAAGAATTTCATATGTAGGTGGGTTGACAACTCAGACCTCTCGAAACTGGGTTACCTAGACATGGTGATCAAAGAAGGTTTCAGGCTCCACCCGCCCGCGCCGCTTCTGGCGCCTCACCTGGCAATGAAGGACAGTGTGATCATGGGCTACGACATACTGAAGAACACGCGTGTCATCGTGAATGCGTGGGCCATCGGGAGGGACCCGGAGTCCTGGACAGACCCTGAAGAGTTCATCCCGGAGAGGTTCACGGATTTGAATGTGGACATCGGCGGCACCGACTTCAAGATCATACCGTTTGGGTCTGGGCGTAGTCGGTGCCCGGGGATGCATCTGGGTGCGGCGGTTGTGCAGTTTGTGATGGCTCAGCTAGTGCACTGTTTCGATTGGGAGCTCCCGAACGGCATGTCGCCGGAGGACTTGGACATGGAGGAGGAGTTCGGGCTCACCGTGCCTCGGAAGAACAGTTTGGTTGCGGTGCCTACTTATCGACTTCTCGGTGATGCTGTATAAGTTTAATTCTAATTATCACATCAAGGCTACTGTATGTTTGTGTCGCTGGTTAATTTAAGCTATTGTATGTTAGACTTGTTGGTGAATTTTGTTCACATGTCTCTCCGGTGGCTGTTTTTTAAATTGGCACAAAGTGAAATACCTATTATAGGTGAAGGGAAGACTTGTTGTCTACATGTATATATTCGGATCGGAGATGGGATATGGATCCCATCAGTGCTATCAATCCTCAATGATAAGGGACACTTATTTTAAAAATACATTAAATAGAGAATATGTCAGTTTCTTAATTAGCACGTAGAAAAACTAATAAAATTCACCATTCATTGTTGATTAAAAGAATACATTTATTTAAGTGAAAAATTTATCTGAAAAATATGAAAATTTTCGAGATAGACGGTTAATAATGAATCCAATTACTTGCAAATATACTAAATCTTATATTTATGTGACTTACGATGCGTTTGGTTGCGCGATTACGCAGCGTTTGCGATTGCAGGAAACTGCGTTTGCAATCGTGTAACTAAACATTTTACTCTAACAGCTTCCTACACACATTTCAGGCAAATAGTGCCCAAAAACTACGATTTCAAAAAGCTGAGAAAGTGCGCTTCCTGCAGAATCAGTTTTAAAACCCATATTCCTGCAGAATCAGTTTTGCAATCGCGCAACCAAACGCACCCTTAGCCATTGTTTGGATGGGGAATAAAATGGGAATACATGTGGATAGTGGGGATAAAACAAAAAAATGTGTTTGAATGAGTGGGTATAACATGGTATAGGTATGTCAGAATAAATTGGTATAAAGTGGTATATAAATTCCAACCAACCCCTGGAATTAAAGTTATTCTAAGTTATTCCACCCAAAGAATATGTGGGCCCACTGTTAGATCAACTGTCATCACCTCTTATAAATCACACATCAAATCAACTATCATTATTTTTTCACATTTTATAAATCTTTATCCACATTTTACCCAAACTACAAAAACTTTATTATTAAGTTTTTCAACTAAAATAATTCAAAACACAACCAAACATAAAATCATTTTATTCTTTTTTATACTAAAATAGTCATAAACATCATAATAACTTAATTCTATATCCAAACGGGGTAGGGTTTCATGAAAAGTGGTCAAGGATAAGGGTCATCATTTGATCGAAAGTTTGAAAGTCTGACTTGCATGGCCGGGCCTATAAGACTAAAATATATCCCAGCCCGCCCGTGGCCCGAAGCTTGAGTCCGTTTGCCAGATAGGTCCACGAGTGGGCGTAGTTTTCAAGGGCTGGCCCGGCCGATGCCTAGTTGGGGGGGGGGGGGGGGGTCGATAGGTAGCATTTGATAAAAATTTCTCATCGGTGAGGATTCGGAAGGGAAAAATACAATCATTCAATAAAATATATATATTGAGATGTATTATTGTTTTTTTTAAAAGAAAAAAATAGACTTTAATTTTCATATCATCGCTGTATAAATAGCTTGGGGACAACTTCTGATAAGCTTGTCAATCGGACGGATACAGATCGAATAAGAACATATTTGTATCCGAACTAAATATCCAAAAAAATATCCGTATGCGGTATCCGACGGATATTGAAAGTAAGTATCCGTATTCGATCCGAAAGTTCGGATTCGTATAATTATTCGAAATATCTGAAAATTCAAAATGAATATGGAATTATTAAAATATCCACAGATCCAATATCCAAAAATAAAAATCATATATTTAATATTTGAAATATGTAAAAAATCTAATAATTAACTATTATAAAACATAAAACTGTAAGTATATACATCAAACATTACATGCTTTAGAGTAAAAATAAAAATAAGAACTCATATTAATCCTAAAAATATAAATATATAATTAAATAAATAATAATATTTTCGGATACAGATATTTCTCAGATCGGATATAGACATATCCGTATCCGATCCGAAATTTTTCGGATACGGATAATTTTTTTGAATACGGATACAGATTTTTTGGATATCGGAATATTTTCTAAATTTTTGAATTCGGATTCAGATCAGATACAAATATTTTTTCGGATAATTGTTAGACTTAACTTTTGAGGGCTACACAATGAATTGAGAATATCAACACTCTTTCAAAACATGACACTGCTCACATCGACGAGTGTCTCGTTGTGTAAGGAACCTCGTAGCAATTGTGGCGTCAGGTGTAGTTTGGTTGCGGTGCCTAAATATCGTCTTCACAATGAGGCTGTATAATTAATTTTAGCGCAATTGATTGCAGTTAAGGACATTGTATGGCTGCATGCATGAGTATTGGTGACTGAGTTCACCTATAAAGGAATTATATATAGAATAATAGAACTATGAAGTTTCTGCACCATGAAATTTATACAATTTATATATGGCTGCGCATTGTCATTCGTGAAGTCCGAATTAACTTTGCTTACATTTATACTATTGTGGTCTTGTTAGAATCAGAAAGATAAGAAAATGATAATGATACCTAACTCTATTTTAGAAGGAATAAAGCCCTTAATATAAAAGTACATAATAGTGTTGTACATGTAACGCACTAACAAACTAATATAATAATAAACTAACATAATACATATGTAATTTAACACCCCTGCTCAAAGTTAAGGTGGATCAAACAGTGTGAGTTTGCGAACAAGAGATTGAAATTGTGAAAGGGAATGAGATTCGTAAAGAAGTTAGCAAGCTGTTCAATAGAAGAAATATGCGGAAGCGTAAGTGTCTGAGCAAGGAAGTGTTGACGTACGAAGTGATAGTCAATCTCAATATGTTTGGTCATCTCATAAAAAACTGGATTGCTAGCTATCTGAATAGAACTCCGATCATCGCAATAAAGAGGAGTAGGACCAGAAACATCAACTCTAAGATCGATCAAGAGACGCTTGAGATGAATAATCTCTTTGGTCATGATAAACATGGCTCGATACTCGGCTTTTGTGCTGGAAAAAGAAACTATAGCTTGTTTCTTGCTGCACCAGGAAATGACAATCCCCAAGGAAAATGCAAATCGAAGCCTATAGTAGAATGACAAGTAGTAGGATCTCCTGCCCAATCAGCATCAATGTAAGCCCGAAGAATAAGAGATAAGGATGATGACATACAAAGCAATAGAGTGATAGCCACATGCAAATATATGAGGATCCTCATGAGAGGGTCATATTGTACGTGCATATGTTTATATATGTACATACCCTAAGTGATGCAGCGTATAAATATGTTTTTCTGCGGATTCGATCAAAGATGCGAAATCTGTAGGCTCCAGCGATGTTGTTTATTCTTCAGGAAGAATACCAGGACGGTGAGTGATGCAGCGTGAGGATCACGCTCTTCTGCTGACCCGATCAACCTTCAAGGATGCAAGATCTGCAGACTCCAACGACGCTGTTGATTCGCGAAGAATACCAGGATGATGGGCTTCAACGAATTTGTTGAATCCTGAGAATACCAGAAACGGTGGAAATCTATGTATTTGACAATCCTCCTAGGATCACAAAAATACAGTAGAGAAAATAAAATTATATTGATCAAAATTTGAATTCATAATTTGATTTACAAGTCTATTTATAGGGCAGAGAATCCTTAACAGATTAGGATCTTAACTGCTTATCTAAATCTGTTAAATAAGATTTTAACAGATTTTCTAAATCTTAAAATCACAAAGAAATTCATATCTAATCCTCACTAATAAATCTCAAACAAACTTCATATCTATCCTAACTAATATTCAAATTCGAATTCAAATAATTATTTGAAATTCAAATCTAAATATAGTAACTAAACAAATAAAATAAGGGTTAAAGACATCTGCATCCCTGGAAACATGGATAATCCCATATAAGTCCATATGAAAGTTGGGACAAACATATGAGTCTTTGAAAACTCACAAAAATCTAATTATCATCATCGGGTTAAATTTTCATTCAAATTTAACAAAATACTTTATCACCATGTGATTGTGTAGATACTATAGTCTCCATAAAGAATCATAAAAATAAATTAGTGCATGCAAAAATCATATTATTCTTATAAGACTTTTTATGTTTCTTCATTTTCATTAAGGTATTGATTGGAAATGGTTACAAATTTGAGGATAATTTAATCATTTCTTACTTATAAGTTAAAGTTAAGTAAGGTAGGTTGAGTTTTGATTAATTTTTGTTGAAACCAAGGACGTATATGGGTTTTTGTGAGTTTTCAAGGACTTGTAAGTTTGCCCCAACTTTGATAAGGACTTATATGGGATTACCCATGTTTGCCATGACTTGGATGTCTTTAACCCATAAAATAAATCCTAACAATCTCTAAAACCGCCAAAATAGTAAAAATAAAAAAAATTGTGAATCATCTATAATCATCCATTTGATGGTCCTCAATGCCAATCAAAATGTCCCTGATCGTGCTGCATCAATGAGCTTCAACAATCTGTTGATTTCTTGACGAATACTAGATGATAGAACTCTACGTAATTGATATTCACCATGAATAACAAAACAAAAGAAAATAATAAATTCTAATAATCAATACTTAATTAATCATGTGATTTAGGATAAGTTAGCCTAATTTATAGGGATAAAAAAATCACTATTTTTATCCAGATTTGTATTTGATAATGCTTTTTATTATCCTCATTTTTTGTGTTCTTATCCTCAATCTTGTATTTGGATCAAATATGTGATAATTTAATTTTTTTTTAAAAATACCAGATCTACCCTTCCTATTAATAGAGCATTAATATTGTTTGGTTGAACACAATTTTTTTTTTTTTTTTGAAGGGTAGTCATAAATGTTATTCCAATTTTATAAAATAGGGATAAAATATTGGGACAAAGTCTGTTCCACCTTTTATCTAGAACAAACTATCCCCATTTTTTATCTCAAAATGTGGACAATTGTTCATGCTTTATCCCATTTTTTTTAATGCCATATGGGATAATAAGTGATTTAACCCAATTTTTTTCCTTATCCCAACTCCTTATCCCCATACCAAACTAGGCCGAAGAGTTCAACCCCGAAAGATTCATGGATTCAAATGTTGACATTTCTGGCACCGACTTCAGAGTCATCCCATTTGAGTCCGTGCGTGGGCTGTGCCCCGGAGTGTATATGGGCATGACGGTTATGCGATTGGTGATCGCTCAGATTGTGCATTGTTTCGAATGGTAACTCCCGAATGGTGTGTCGCTGGAGGACTTGGACATGGAGGATGAGTACGGGCTCACCGTGTTTCGGAAGAACAGTTTGGTTGTCGTGCCGACTCATCGTCTTCATGGTGGTGTTGCATAACTCTTACAAGTCATCGATTGTTAAAATGATAAGACTATTATATGTTATCGCACTTGTAGATATAGTCATAAAGTTCGTGTATGTACAACGAACATTCAACAAGTACTGTTTCTTAGCCCATCAATCAATTGCTCAAGCATATTACTTGCGCCATATGCAAATTGGTTCGGGTTAGATCTAGCGGGCATTGGATATTGGACAAATTTATTGTCTAATGTACTCATGACCGTCTTATATATCTTTCATTTTGAGATAGAAAATGTAATTGAAATATTGTGTTAGATTACAAAATTAAAATTAAGATTCAATTAAATTTTAACCCTTCATTTTTACAATTTAATTAAATTGTATATTTCAAAGTGATTAGATTAATTAAATTGTTTAATGCGTGTTGGATCTAATCCAATCCCTGCAAACTCAGGCAGAATGGAGTGTCAAGAAGTCTTGAGGAAAGCAAGAAATACTTCCTATGATTTCATGAGCTAGCGGATATACATAATGCCAGAGTAGGCCCTGGGTAGAGGCTACCAAGACAACTGCCTAGGGTCAGGAGCGTCCCAAATCTCTAAATTCTTGAAAATCCCATCATATCAGGAAAGCTATTAAACCTTGATAAATCCATATCAGGAGTGCTCATTTTGAAAATCTTGAAAAATTCTATATGAATCCTATTAAATCTTTCTAAACATTTAACACACACAAAAACTGTTTCATATTCCCAGATCCCATGAATTTTTCTCTTTCCAAAATTATCTCCCAAGCCCATAATTCCTTGGCCGTTTCATCTTTCAATGTGGCCGTTTCATCTTTCGAACGTCTCTCTCTATCTTTCGACCTCTCTCACTCCCCTTTCAAGTTGGTTCTCTCACTCTCTCTGTTTATCTGAAATTATCTGGCTCCCTCAAATCCATCTCTCTCTACATTTCTCCCCCTTTGGGCCTCTCAAAGTCCCCAAAATTGTTGTAGCAGTGAATCAATCACTGGTTAAACAATGTAGTCATCAAACCATTTTCAAAGATATTTTATGATTGTTACATTTTTCTTATTTCATTAGAAATTAATTTGATAATGTTATAAACTAAGTAGAATACATACACACAAGTATACATAAACAAAGCACACAAGCATATAGAAGAGAAGTAGAGAGAGATTCTTATTCACTATTTGTTGGTTGGTTGTGGAATACATGAGAAACCCCTCTATTTATAGGGTGCATGGAGGAATCCGAAAGATAGGGTGTTACAAGTCTATAGAGGTGAGGGGGTAGATAGTGGGGTGATTAATAGTGGGGGTTATGGAGTTAAATGAGAGGGGTTATGGAGTTGAAGAGTGGGTGAGGTTATGGCTAGGATTAGTGGTGGTTATCTACTATATTCACAACACTCCCCCTTGGATGACCACCACGCTAAGATAATTGCCTCATTAAAACCTTGCTTGGAAAACCGAGCGGGAAAAAACCAAAGCGAAGGAAAAAGAGTACAATATACTTTATCTTAGATTGGTGTATGCGCTTTAACACTGCCTCGTTAAAACCTTGCCAGGAAAATCTAATGGGACAAAACCCAGGCGAAGGAAAAAGAGTACAGCACGCAAATGTCATTTAATAATACTCCCCCTCATAACGATAAGGCCAAAAAGATTAGTTACAAATACGTTGCATCTGATTTTGTACACCACCTTTTTAAATGTTGACGTGGGCATGCTTTAGTGAACAAATTGGCGTGATTGTCTTTCCACTAAATCTGTAGAACATCGATTTCACATTTATAAGCTTCATAATGATTAGCCTGTAAAATAAAACTCCAAGATGTAGATACATAATGATCGTTGTACCACAACATGTAGATACATAACCTGTTTGTGAGGATCTAAAAAATATCTTAAATATGCACATAATATTCTTTCAACAAGAGACCACTTGTGGAATTCTTTGAGTACAATAAATCAACATATATTGTTCCATGAATATAACAGAAAATGTGTTTAACATCATGTCAGTGTATTCAGATTGACGCAAATTTAAATATAGTCCATAAATTAAATAAGAATGCAACGTCAGGTTTAATACACTGTATCAAATATAATAAATCATCAACTGTAATAAGATATGGTACTTCAGGACCAAGTAGATTTTTTTATATCCTCTTTCAGATGAAAAAATGGTCCTTCTTTGGGTCAAGTGACCTGACCACCATATGAGTACTTAATGGATAATATTTGTCCATATTAAAATGCTTCAAGACTTTTTCAATATATGTTATTTGATGGACAAGTATCTGACTTGGGCTTTGCTCGATCTGCAGGCCAAGACAATATTTAGTTTTCCCAAGGCCTTTTACTTTGAATTCATGCATAAGATATTATACAGTTTTGTTGAGCTCTTCAGGAGTCTCAATTGAATTTATGTTATCAACATAAACTGTCAAAATGGCAAATCCCTTGATATATTTATAAAGACACATGGGCAAATGAGATTGTTTTCATAACCTGCTTTTATCAAGTATTCACTAAGACGGTTGTACCTACTGCATTAAGCTGTACAATAATCGTTTGGCTTTATTGAGTACATACTCTTTGATTTTGCTTTAGGCAATTTATATCCTTCAGGGATTCATATAAATTCCCATATAGATAAACTGTTATTTCGTTCATTAGTCTCATATCAAGTTTTTCAGAAACCTTGAGACTTTCTAGGTAATGGAACGTTATTGTATCCATGATTGATGAGTATGTTTCTTCATAGTCAAATCCTAGGTTTCTACAGGAAACCTTGTGCCACAAGACGTGTCTTTTATCTAGCAATTTTATTTTCTCATTTTGCTTTCTTACAAGCACCCATTTGTAACCTTCAGGGTTAACATCTTTTGGGGTATGTATTATAGGTTCGAATACACCACATTTTTCAAGAAAACTCAATTCTGCTGGAATAGCATCTTTCTATTTTGGCCAATTATTTCTTTGTCAACATTCATTTATGTTGTGTGGCTCATTGCAATCATCGCCCTTTGAAATTTCGGTAGCTACTTCGTATGATAAATATGTCATCGATGGTCATTTATTTGCAATTCCACATTTCTCTTATATGCATATAAAATATAGAGATCTTAATATTATTAGGTACCTTTTCCTCTTCAAGAGTTCGTGTAGTCACTTCTGGGACTCGTTTCTCTTCAGGGACATTATACTCTTCTGGAGTTTTTAGAGAAAGTGGATCTATTGTTCATAATCTCTTCTGAAGCATTATGTATAAGTTCTTCTAGAGTATTATTAGAGCATGATTTTTCATTTGATCTCCACTTCTGGAGAGCTGAATCTTTTGAATCTATAAGTCTGTCACACTTCCACCATGCATTAGGAATTTGATTTTCACGTTGAGCTGTACGTGAGTCTAGATGAGACAGAGTGGATGTATTCCACGATAATTCTTGTCATTCTTCAGGAACATATTGTACTTCAGGTACGTCTTCCCTCCCCCTAACGGCGGGAATATTGTCTCATTAAAATGATAATCCAAAAAAATAATACACATAATTGGATGAAAGAATCTTCAGGTTCTTTAATGGGTATGCAATAGAATTTTTAATTTTTTGAAGCATCATTATATAATCCATGATCATATGATGTTTGCTCTTCTAGAGCTTACAAACAATTTTGTAATGTTTAAGATATAATATTACAATTTTCATACTTTATTCTACAAAAGATGTGAGAAGAATAAAATAAATCTAGAAATGTAAAACTGCATTTCATATAACATAGAAAAATAAAGACGTAAATATAAAATTGACAAATATCTAATCATATATCAAGTACATGACTAATAAAGAGTTTAAGCGTACTTCAGGTACGTAACCAATTTAAAGATTTGGACATACTTCAGGTACGTGACCAAAATTATTATCTGAAATACAACATGGATGACAATAATTTTCTTTTGCATTTTAGGGGTTTGTTATGCAAACTTTTCCCTTGCTTTCATTCAACATCATTCCACTTCTGATGGTTTCCGATAACTTGTCATCTCTACGATTGTTGTGGTTTTATTAACTATGAAATAACCCTTGATCATGTCCATTGCTCAAAATAAAATAAAATAAAATGAATTTGCTTCGGGCAGCGATGCTGAGTCAATAGATCGGGTTTCATGATTGTAATGGTGATGGATTATTTTTTTTGTGGGGGATTGTAGTTGTACGGTTAGGATGTATTTTTTTTTTTTGTGGGGTTTTGGGGTTGTACAGATGGTATGTGATGTTTTTTTTTTTAAATACGGGTAAGGGGTAGATAAATGGGATATTGAATTATCTCGATGAATCGACGTGGCTGTGATACCAATTGATATAGTGTAGAGTTCACGCTCTTCTGTGGATCAGATCAATAGGCTCCAACGGCGTTATTGATTCTTCAAAAAAATGCCAGGACGATGGACTTTACCAAGTCTGTTGATTCCTAAGAATATCAGAAATGATGAAAATCTATGTATTTGATAATCGTCTTAGAATAACAGAAATACAGTAGAGAAATATAAAATTATATTGACCAAATCTTATTCTTAATTTTTTTATTATAAAACTACTTATAGAACAGAGCATCCTAATAAATAGGATCTCGACAAATCTCTAAATCTCTTAAATCACAAATAAATCATAGCCAAATTCAAATTCAAATTTCAAATTCAAATTTAAATTTAAATTCAAATTCTGAAAATTAAAAAAATAAAGAAATCTTAAAAAATTAAAAAATTATTAAAACTCTGTACTGGTGTTGTCAAGAAATTCTCACAACTAGAATTCAATCTGTAAATAATTGCCAAACTCTGCAATACTTTACCTGGATATATACACAGGTCGTACAAAGACTACTACTCTGGACACCATCACTCTCACACAAACATACGCATACATATAGGTGAAATACGATACTTTCCTATGGACCTTAACATTGGCTAACACTCGAGAAAGTAAATAACGGAAACAACCGATTCATGGGTAAACCTCGATGAGCGAAAGCACGCCAGACCCATGCGTCGCCTTGTAACCACCATGGAACCCCGCCTCCATAAACATCTTCTCCCACTCAAGCTCCTCCCGCTCCCTTCCTCCGGTTAACACCATCATCAGCATGTCGAAGAAGAATTGTGTCTCGGTGGCCTTGTGATCGTGTATCTTCGAGTTCACCACCATGTCGAGAATCATTACTTTCCCTCCCTCCTCTTTAGTGGGGATCGCTTTCTTGCACTGTTTCAATATCTTCACACACTCCTCGTCGCTCCAATCATGCATTATCAACTGCACGATCCAACAACATACTCAAGGATCAGTTGTCAAATTGATTCAGCTTTGGTGAAATAATCATTTTCAAATGGATATGTTAGTTTTATATTAAATTTCTATTTTGAATATAGTGTTAAAAGTTAACAAAACTAATTTTTATGACTAAAATGACAGATAAGACTCATAAATAATAATATTTTCTTTAAAAAAGTTGTTTTTCATGATTGTTTCATATGAATTTTATATTATAATTCATTAAGTGGGTTCACCTTGAAAATGACGGCATCGGATGGTGGGATGTACTCGAACATGTTCCCCCCCTCGAAGTTCACCAGTGTCCCCTCCGGCGCATCGGCTACAACGTGGGGGAGGTCAAACACGGTGCACTTGATCCACGGGAAAGCCTCCGCGATCGTCAGCGTCAGCCCTCCGGTCCCACCGCCAACGTCGACGAGGGACTTGAGACCCACAAAGGCCTGACGTTGCTTCTCGACGAGCCACTTCGACACGAGCCTGGAATCGCATGCCATCGCCTCGTTGAACATGCGGTTGAGCCCTTCCGACTTGCCGGTCAGCCCCCAGAGCTCCATCTCGTGCGCCTTTAGTATGGGCGTCCGCACGTCCGTGTGGAACCAGACGCCGAGGCTCTGCCAGGGGTGAGCAGGACCGAGTCGAGCATCGCAAGCAGGTACGGCGAGGTCCCCGTGTCTTTGTCCCTCACGAGGAGGCGCGAAGAGGGGGTCAGGAGATACGACTCCTCCTCCCCTTTTCCATCGCCATTATTATTGTTGGTTTCGATTGCGAAGCATCCAGAGAAGACGAGGACGCGCAAGAGGCGGCGGAGGGAGTCGGCCTTTTCTGGATGGATGTCGAGTTTTGCGGCGAGGTCGGAGAGGGACATGGGCTGTCCGTGGGCGTGGAGGATGTCGGGGATGCGGAGTTCGACCGCGGATTTGAGGGACATGGAGGTTATGAACTGGAAATGTGGTTCCAAATGAGGCCCTGGGCATGCAATTCTTCATCAACTCTGTCTAACGTGGGGAGCTCCATGTCTACCAGCTCTTTTGGTCTCTGGTGTGTCTGTGTTTGTTTAAATTACTTGTGGGATTTATAAAGAAGAATAAATAGTTATTTATAGAGTTGATTAAGCCGCCTCGTTGTAAACGAAGTCGTGTGTTTGCTGAATTCGCTTATTTTAATTTAAATGCCCGTGCATCAATACGTGCTAGTGATTTATTTTATTTTATTGGGTACAATTGCATCACAAGGAATTCAAAGTATCTTTGATTGTCGATTAGCTGTAGTGAAACTCTTAAACTAATTAGATTGGTATTCACAACACTAAACTCTTAAACCGCACGTTTTTTGTTATTGGATCACCTGGAATGGTAGTTCGCAGTCAGACACATGAAGTTTGGTGGATGATTCCCACAAGTCTTTCAAAATATAATATATATAGATTTTAAATGATGTTTTTAAATTTTTTGCTCCTATAACAAGTTGCTGAAGGAGCTCTTTTTTATTGTCACACCAGGGAACAAAATCTACTTATCCTTGAAGTCCAATAGAATATATATTCAATGAAAGGAACATGTTGAAATGATGCATTCAATTTATTTGAGTATGTAATTTTTTTTATAGTATATATCCATTTCATTTGACAAGTATGTATATTTATTTAAATTAGACATGTTTGCATCCTTAGTTATAACAGCATGGACATATTATAATATCGATTTTGATATATGATTTAAAAGTTATGGCCATTTGAAGTCACGGTGCTTTCAATCGATCGAGATGTCTTCTTCTTTTTTTATTTATCTAATCTCGTCCGTCCATATAATGTGTGGCTATGATGTCTGCATCAGAAAGACAGTAAGATATAGAGCTCAAAATGACAACCATATGGAATCACTTCCTTGCATGATGCAGAACAGATGGCTGACGCGTTCTTGGAGTGATGAACCTGGAAGAGTCCACTTTTAAGATTTTTAAATAATTACAAAAAAAATCAGCTAGTAAAAACAAGTGCCCCAAATTTGTAATCGCCTGAAATTTTTACTGGAGTTAGATATCAATGAGATCTTCAAAAAGTATCGCTACATCATAACATGCGCTTATTATTCAATTTTTCCTATTTTTTTGCCCTCAAAATGGCATTTTTTTGTTATTTTTAGTAACTTTTTTAAATTTCAAATATTTGTATCATAACAACTTGGATTTAATCTCTATCAAATATGAGGATCTCTTAGAATCATGTAGAATTAGTTATAACAAACTTCCGTTTTTAATTAGTATAAAAGGGAGGTTTGTAATTTAGGGTTTTCAACTTTGATTAATATATTTTTGAGTTTTATTTCTCTTTTGAGAATTGTGGGTTTGTTAAAGGATCTCAACACTTGTTTAATCTTTATTTAATTTTTTGTTGCGTTATTACATTCCTTCAACAACTCTCTTCGACCAACTTCACTTCTGCACTTCTCTGGCTGGCCACGTTGGTGTTAATGCTCCTCATCACCTCCACAAGGGGAGCTAAAAAGCAAAGGCTACCCACATCACCACGGGGATGAGGGGTGATTGGAATATTGGTGTGATTGGAAAGGAGTGATATAATTTTTTCATAATGTTTCCAATATCCACACCCATTTTGTCTTCTGCCATAGTAACAAAGTTCGTGTACTACAATTGTTCAGCAAGTGTTCCAGCTCGTGAATCATACGGGTTGGATACAGGAAATGTATGGGGATACATAAATATGATATAAACCATGAGTAAACATAAAACATCAAACTATATTTTATCATCCTAATACAGTGTCAAATAGATAAAATTTAATATTAAATGTAATGAACATTAACGTTCAAAACTTTTATTTTAATAAATAAGATCATAATAAAAACATAAAAAAAAACATAATCATCTTTAATATTATGATGTTATGCATCATCTAATTGTTTGCTTCTTCTTCTCCCTGCTCTTCAATGATCAAATTGTCTTATTCAGCTTGAAAAAGCATTAATGTGATCCAAATATATGGGCTTCAAAGTATCAGTTTGCAGAATATCAGTATTCTCAAGTGAAAATTCATTCACACAAACACGAGATCATTGAGTAATTTTTGCTCCAATCGATTTCGTTTCTTTGTATATGTTGCACTCCAATTTCTTTTACAAGCTAATGTGCTGCATGGCTGACTTAATAACCTTAATGCAATTATTTGAATTTCTTGAAATTTATCAACTACGATCATAGATTTCCACCATTGACCTTTTCACATAATATAAAACAGTGAATTAATAGATGTCTTATGTAATATGGAAAAAAATATAAAATGAACAAGAAATAATAAGTTTTGAAATAAACCATACTTGGATGTCTAGAATGAATAGTGAGTTTCCTAAACGATGAGAATATGTTGGATTCAAATACAATGTATATGTAATCCATCGTTTGAATGCTAAAGGCCTCTTTTTCAACTTGAGTTGTGAGCATCTTTTGAAGTACTTCTGAAATCCCCTTATCAGTTTCTTCATCATGTTTTACAATTTTATCATAATATAGATGAGGATTGAGGAGGGCTGCAACCACATGGATAGAATGATGTAAGTTATCTGCCCATAATTTGTTCCATTAAGGTTCATATTTAGCAAATATTCCATCATAATATTTGGATATTGCTTCCTTTGCTCGATCCATGGCTTCATATACATAACCAAGTGTTGCCCCTTCACTATCAACCATTCTTAATGCTTTCACAAGCGGCACAATAACAACTATAATTTCTCTTCCATCCTCCCAAAAAAAAGTATCATATATGATATAACTAACTTCTTTGCCATCCACAGTAAAGTCTATGATAATGCACACCACTCATTGATGCAACCATAAAACGCAATGATTGGTCTAAGTTAATTATGGATTTCAACATTAAAAAATTTGTTGCAAGGAGGGTGTTTGATGACCTCTTCAATTACTTTCACTCTGTAAAACTTCGCATGCAATCTAAAACATGAGTAGATTTATAAATAAAATTTTTATATCCATGCCTTATGTATTGTGTCTCTGACCTTTAAAATTTGCCTATCAATGTCTTCAAGAATCAAATCCAAACAATGTGCAGCGCAATTTGTTTTAAAAACATGAGATATTTGAGCTTCTATGATATATTCAGCAGCCATGTAATTTGAAGCATTGTCTGTTATAATTTGTACTACATTTTCTCTTCCCACATGTTCATCAATGCCGTGTAAAATAAAATGAGCATGGTATTTTGCATCTTTCACTTTTCCTTCGCTCGTCTCCGAGCATAGGAAAACATTGTTTTTTTTTATTGAAGACGCTAATAAATTAATATGATTTTTGTTTCTCTGGTCCTTCCAACCATCAGGCATAATCGTACATCCAGTTTCCACCCAAGAGTTATTTTATCACATTTACATATTATGTACCTTCTTCTTTCAAATCACATAACAACTTGGTTCTAATAGCTTCACTGCTAGGTGACCTATAACCAGGACCATGATTTACTACTGCACCAATAGCATTAATAAACTCGGGTGACTTTGCAACATTGAACGCAATATTATTGCCAATAAAAAATCTTCTAATTGCCAAATCAGCTACTTTTTTTCTTTTGAATAAGAGTACTAACAATACTTTTGTATACTCCTCTTGTTTGATGGTCTTGCTCCACATATAAATCAATGAGGTTTGTCGTTTGAGAACCTGATTCACTTGAAGAAGAAATATTTTCAGACCACATTTTTTTCTTTCTTTCATGCTTCATCAATTAAGTATCTAGCAAAAGTTTGTACAGAATATGGGACCGCATTACATATTTTAATATCCATGCCAATTTTTCTTGCTAAATGAAATTTCAATCATCCGTCGCTCTTCACAATTTTTGCATTTAATTTTATTTCATGTTCCATCTTTTTCACAATGGTCCCATATGTTTCCTTTGTCTATAGGCATTCTAAATTCTACAAAATATAAAAGACGCATCAGTGTTGTTGAATAAATATTATACTTAAAATTTACATCATTAAAAATATTTAGAAAATATTAATAATATTAAAATACGCATTAGTCTTATCAAATCATAAAAAACACAAAGTACACCATTTATCAATATGAAAACTCTCCCGTATAGCATTAAAATATCGAACAAATAAAATAATTATTATATCGATAAAAAAAAATTAGAATTCAATTTAAAATAAAAAGTATAAAATATAATGTCATTGTCAATCTGCCATTCAATAAACATCTATAAAAAATTTCAATTTTTAATATTCAATAGGCATGTGATTTGTGAGGTTTATAGAGAGTTTCATATTACAGACAGACCAATGTGCTGTAGATGTCACTTGTCAAGCATTATATTTAATGTTAAAGAAACATATTAACAAAACCACTTTTACACTTCCCATTTAATGTTAAAGAACTATAAAAAAAAATCACAGAACACATGAGAAACTAATGTAACAAAATAACAGACCAGTCAACTAAGCAGAAGGAGGAGGGACAGCCGGATTGGAAAGGGAGGACCAGAGGAGACCCGAGGCGACATGGTGGCAGCCGGCCGACGAGTCAATGATTGGACCAGAAGGAGATTCAGCCCGAGATGATGTGGGTGTGGCCGTGCGACTAGTAATGAAAATTATTTTTCTTTTTATATTTAATTTGAAAAAAAGAAGAGATTTGATAGTTGATAATTGATATTGTTCCTACGAGAAATCCAAACTGTTCAGATTCAGAACTTATTTTTTGAATATACGGCAGATTTGTCGGACATGATTATATTCAGCCGTTTCATATGGCTAGTCTCCAAATATGTGAATTTCTTTGAATGCTTGGTAAAGTTCGCTGAATTGTGATTCTGCACCGTCCTCTGTGTCAGAATAAAGGAAAAGATTATTCTTTGTATTACATGAGCCAAATGCTCTATTTATATATATACATAAAGGAAAACCTAAAATACCAAAAAAGAAAACACAAAAATTCAAAAAATAATAATGTTAGACGCATTCTACTCAACTATAAATGAGCCAAATGCATCTATCATATGATCAATTTTATAGAGCAAAATAGAGCTCAAAACATACACAACATGACCAACTCATAGTTTGACAATTTCAACCAAACACCTAGTCCAACAAGCCCATGAATATTAATTCCCCATCCAAGGTTCTCTAAAAGCAGCTTTGATTTATCTCATGTGTTAATTGAGTAATTGGCTTTCTCTTGAAAGATGATATTTTCTAAGTTGTGTTTCAAGCATTGGAACATAACATTCTCTTTAATTTTTATTTTATATTTTCTAAGTCATGTAAGTTGTAGTCAAAATTTAATAAGTTGTAATATCTATTTTCAAAGTTTTGGAATGAGTTTCCTTTTATTTAAAGTCATTGGAATAATGAAAGCCAATCTAGAGCTTGTTGTCTAGTTATGATACTTGTCTCCTTCCTTTGCTTATATAAGGTTGTAAGACGGATGGGAAAAAAATCAAGTTAAATTTTAATTATATCTTCAAAGTGAGCCTAAGTGTAGACTCTCTAGTGCAAACTTATCTTTTATCCTTTTCTTTGTAGGAGTTGAAGGTGACGAGATCCAATCTCTTATCCTACTTACGTTTAATCGTGACTGATCCGTTATATTCCACCCCTAATGAAGTCAGGTTTTCATTGCGAAGGAGGGCCCCATATCCGCCCTATGTAATTTAATTTTGGAGATACGAGACTGGGTGCGTTTGGTTGCGCGATTGCGCTGTGATTGCGATTGCAGGAAGCTACGTTTACAATCGTGCAACCAAACAATTTTATTGTAGCAGCTTCTTGCACACAGATTTCAGGCAAATAGTACCTAAAAGCTGCGATTTCAAAAAGCTGAAAAAGTAAGCTTCCTGTAGAATCAATTTTGCAATCGTAGATTCCTACAGAATCAGTTTTGCAATCGCGCAACCAAACGTACCCTGAGACTTGCTATACATTTTATAAAAGGTATTATGACATAGTTCAGAAACATTGATCAATAATTTCAAGTTTGTCAGAAATGGTGAGGCATCTCCATCACCGATTTGTTTTATCCCCGGCTAAATAAAGGCGTCACTCAATTAATTTCTATCATTATTTCATTACTGCGCAAAACATGTGGTAATTGATAGAGAGAACCCATTTATACTATATGACTTGCCAGTTAGGTGGCCGACAGGGATTGTCAAACACGTATAGAACACATGGTGTCAGTTAATCAGTGCAAAACACATGGTTTCAGTGATTAATTAATCAATAGAATAAAGCGGGTGACCCCAATCCATTCGTACTTATGAAGTTGGATACATCATTTCTTTTTCATGGAATTGAATTTTCTGTTCTTAATTATGAACTCTCTAACACAAACACAGTTTGCTCTTCAGAGAAAAATGGCAACCATATTGAATCACCTCCTTGCATTCCTTAAAGAATTCTCTTCGACCAACTTGACTGCTGCATTTCTCTGGTTGGCCACGGCGGTGCTAATGCTCCTCATCACCTCCACAAGAAGCAGGGGAGCCAAGAAGCAGACGCTACCTCCATCTCCTCCCGGCCTCCCCATCATCGGCAACCTCCACCAGCTCGGCCGCCTCCCCCACCGCGCCCTCCGTGACATCGCCCGCAAACATGGCCCCGTGGTCTACCTCCGCCTAGGCCTGGCCCGCGCTGTGGTTGCCACATCACCCGAGGCGGCATCCCAGTTCCTTAAGACCCACGACGCAAACTTCGCGAGCCGTCCCCCATCCGATGCCGGGGAGTTCATAAGCTACGGCAGCCGGGACATCACGTTCTGCGAGTACGGGTCCCACTGGCGCAACATCAAGAAGTTCTGCACAATGAAACTGTTGAGCGCGCACAAGATCGACTCTTTTTCGTGGCTGAGAAAAGAAGAGCTGATCCATCTAGTCCAGTCGATCAGAGATTCCGCGAGCCGACGAGAGGCGGTCGACGTTGCGTCAGCGTTGGCCTCGTTCAGCACCAACATGATGTGCCGGATGATCTTCGGGGAAAGGTTCGAGGACGATTCAATGTTGAAGACGGCGGTGAAGGAGACGATGGCGACTTCGGGCGCGTTCAACGTTAGCGACTTCTTCCCGTTCGTTGGGCGGCTCGACCTCCACGGGCTCCGCCAGCGGATGAAGAAGGTCAACCGGATGTTCGACGACATCTTCGAGCGCGTGATTGAGGAGCGCCTCCGCTCAACGACGACCCAACAACAACAGAACTTCATGGACATCCTCCTCGCGACATTGGCGGACGCCGAAGGGGACATCCCTCTTGATCGCGTGGCCATGAAAGCAATCCTCCTGGTAATGTCTAAGGAAACTTAAATTTTCATCTAAGGGTACGATTGATTTCACACGGATTTCCTTTCACGTGAAAAAAGTTTGGGTTTTTATTTTTAAGTTTTCACAAACTATATAATAATTTAACGATCGATCTCTCATTTTTTCATATTTTAGTTTAATTTTCTAGATTTAAAGAATATGTTTTTTATAGTCTCATCCAGGGACTAAAAAGACAACAAAAAAATTTAAGGATAGGTCCCTCCTAAGGATTAATAAGAAACATACTCTTTAAATCTTAAGACTTAAACCAAACATGAAGAAATGAATGATTAATTACTAAATCACATAATTTATAGGGACTAAAAAATAAAAAACTCATAAATTTTTCCAATAAAATCAAAACAATTTCCGGCGTTTGGTTGTAATGAAATTATTTTACAGAAAATGATTTTCGTCGTTTGTTTTCCTGTAAAATGTTCACATGAAATTGTTTTCTTGTGTTTGGTTCTATAAAATTTAGAAAATCTTATTTTTCCATATATATATGCATTAATGTCAAAATATGAATATAAAAAAAATATAATGACCATAAACAAATCGAAATCATTATAAATTTTAGTACAAAAATTGTTTTTGCATTATTATATTTATTCAGAATAAAGATACCTACACTATTTTACCTTACTCATGCAAAACGCCTAAAATAAAAAAGTTCAAGTACTATTGTAAATTTGAATTTCAAAATTAAATTTAAAATTTGAATTTAAATTTCAAAGTGGGATCAAACTAGAGCATATATGAGATATTTAGATTTCCTGTAGTTACTTTGGGTTATTCCGAGATAAATTTGATGGGTTAAATTTACATTGGACATTTTTTTCTAAATTTTTGAATTTTGATTTTTAGTTAAAAGACTATTCTTAAGCAAACAATATTCAAGTTACATATTTTGTAATATTAAAAAAAATTCATGAAAAAAAATTTTTAGTTATAAAAGTCCTATTTATGGGATATCAATATTAATGAGATATAAATCATTTTATATATTTTTCCATATATATATATATATCCTAAAATCTCTCTCATTCAAGTTATGATATTTTTCGTAATTAAAAAAAATTGTTAAAATGTAATTAAATCTAGATATTTTTAAGGTTTTGCATTTTATTATCAAACCTAATTGATGATGGGTTCATATAATTTTGAATTTAAATTAAAATTTATTATAAGGGCATATTATAATATCATAGGAAATAATTTTCAAAATTTATAATATCTAATTTATATTATAAAAATTTATTATTAAATTGTAAATAATAATTTTAAATTTTAGAAAATATCATCTAATTCAATGAAATGTATTTTCATATTTTTTAAATATTAAAAAAATAATTTAAAATATTTAAATTTATAATATTCATGGAAAAAAGAGATACATAAACTTTTGAGATGCTTTTATAAAATATAGAGTTCTTAATCATCGGAAAACGGCGTACGAACTCCTCAGGGCGAATGCCAAAATCAGGATTTTAAAGCGGTTAAAGAAATACTTTTCTGTAACCGTTTTTTTCTATCTTTTCCAAACATCTCTATGTAACTACTTTTCCTGAAAAATAAAGTCTTCGCCTTTTACATCAAAACAAATGGACCCTAAGGATGCGTTTGGATGTGTGATTGAAACTCTCAAATTCTTAAAATCGTGCAGTTTTTAAAAGACAATGTTTTTTTAGCTTCTTAATCGTTGAATGTTTTTGTCTAAAAAAGTAGGACATAGGCAATGGCGGAGACATGATTTTTATGGGGAGGGGGGGAGGGGATAATGTGACTTATATAAATATTTTCTAACGTTATATCATTATATATATTTTTTTAATTTCAATAGCATATATTGAAAATATGTATAAAATGAAACAAAAACATTAATATAAAACGTATCACTGAATAATTATAAAAAATAATTATCATATTTTAAAACAATATATCATATTTCATATTGATAATTCAAAAAAAAATGTTAAAAGATAAATCTAATAAGCAATGCATACCTTTAAATTTGGCATCGACGATGTTTCATATTATAAAAATGTTGAATGATTTGATTATTTAGATATTTACACACATATTTTAAACTTTAAATAAATTAATTAGTAACAATGACAATAAGATAAAAGAAAAAAATTATATACTTTCGAAGTGTTGATGAAGGAGAAGAGAGGATTACATATCGTAAATTCTTGATTGTGGGACATTTAATAGAACAAAAAGTAAAAAATTATTGATTTTTTTAAAGATGATGATTGATATCAGGAACAGTTGAGATACAAAAAAAAAAAATCAAAAATTTATTTTTTTCTAGATGGGCGTCTAGATGGGGACGCTGAGGAGTGGGATCCGTGCTTTCATGACTGTTCGTGAGATATGGATAGAAGGGGAGTTGACGGTAAATGAAAAAGGAGTAAAAAAAAAACTTTGGTTTTATGTAGAGTGGGGAGGGTTAATCAAAAGAAACGGTGAGGGCACACTATATACTTGGATGATTCAGATGGATAATAGATGGCTGTTTTATTTTTATTTATTTATTTATTTTGAGTTGTGAGCTGTTGTTGTTTAAATAATTTCATATGTAAGTGGACTCATGATCTATGGGCTCTAATTAAAATCAATCTACCAAAAAAAAATTAAAATGATATGTAAAAAAATAAAAAAATCCATGAGGTTCCCAGGCCCGCCCCCCCCCCCCCCCACACACACACACACACACCAAAACAATACAATGGTCCCTCAGCCACTAGACACAGGGAATTTAAAAAAAAATATACAAGAAATGCATGTGTTAGGAATCGTGTTTGAAAATCTGTCATTTTTCAAATGCGAAATATGCCAATGTAGATCATAATAATCATTGAAGGTGCTCTATATGATTTGAACAGGATATGTTTGTGGGAGCGATTGACACGGGGTCAGTCATGATAGAGTGGATACTCGCCGAGCTCATGAAGAAACCGCTATTGATGAGGAAGCTCCAGGAGGAGATTGAGAGGGCGATCGGGCTTGAACGGATGGTTGACGAGTCAGACCTCTCGAAACTGGGTTACCTAGACATGGTGATCAAAGAAGGGTTCAGGCTCCACCCGCCCGCGCCGCTTCTGGCGCCTCACCTGGCAATGAAGGACAGTGTGATCATGGGCTACGACATACTGAAGAACACGCGTGTCATCGTGAATGCGTGGGCCATCGGGAGGGACCCGGAGTCCTGGACAGACCCTGAAGAGTTCATCCCGGAGAGGTTCACGGATTTGAATGTGGACATCGGCGGCACCGACTTCAAGATCATACCGTTTGGGTCTGGGCGTAGGCGGTGCCCGGGGATGCATCTGGGTGCGGCGGTTGTGCAGTTGGTGATGGCTCAGCTAGTGCACTGTTTCGATTGGGAGCTCCCGAACGGCATGCCGCCGGAGGACTTGGACATGGAGGAGGAGTTCGGGCTCACCGTGCCTCGGAAGAACAGTTTGGTTGCGGTGCCTACTTATCGACTTCTCGGTGATGCTGTATAAGTTTAATTCTAATTATCACATCAAGGCTACTGTATGTTTGTGTCGCTGGTTAATTTAAGCTATTGTATGTTAGACTTGTTGGTGAATTTTGTTCACATGTCTCTCCGGTGGCTGTTTTTTAAATTGGCACAAAGTGAAATACCTATTATAGGTGAAGGGAAGACTTGTTGTCTACATGTATATATTCGGATCGGAGATGGGATATGGATCCCATCAGTGCTATCAATCCTCAATGATAAGGGACACTTATTTTAAAAATACATTAAATAGAGAATATGTCAGTTTCTTAATTAGCACGTAGAAAAACTAATAAAATTCACCATTCATTGTTGATTAAAAGAATACATTTATTTAAGTGAAAAATTTATCTGAAAAATATGAAAATTTTCGAGATAGACGGTTAATAATGAATCCAATTACTTGCAAATATACTAAATCTTATATTTATGTGACTTACGATGCGTTTGGTTGCGCGATTACACAGCGTTTGCGATTGCAGGAAACTGCGTTTGCAATCGTGTAACTAAACATTTTACTCTAACAGCTTCCTACACACATTTCAGGCAAATAGTGCAAAAAAACTACGATTTCAAAAAGCTGAGAAAGTGAGCTTCCTGCAGAATCAGTTTTAAAACCCATATTCCTGCAGAATCAGTTTTGCAATCGCGCAACCAAACGCACCCTTAGCCATTGTTTGGATGGGGAATAAAATGGGAATACATGTGGATAGTGGGGATAAAACAAAAAAAATGTGTTTGAATGAGTGGGTATAACATGGTATAGGTATGTCAGAATAAATTGGTATAAAGTGGTATATAAATTCCAACCAACCCCTTGAATTAAAGTTATTCTAAGTTATTCCACCCAAAGAATATGTGGGCCCACTGTTAGATCAACTGTCATCACCTCTTATAAATCACACATCAAATCAACTATCATTATTTTTTCACATTTTATAAATCTTTATCCACATTTTACCCAAACTACAAAAACTTTATTATTAAGTTTTTCAACTAAAATAATTCAAAACACAACCAAACATAAAATCATTTTATTCTTTTTTATACTAAAATAGTCATAAACATCATAATAACTTAATTCTATATCCAAACGGGGTAGGGTTCCATGAAAAGTTGTCAAGGATAAGGGTCATCATTTGATCGAAAGTTTGAAAGTCTGACTTGCATGGCCGGGCCTATAAGACTAAAATATATCCCACCCCGCCCGTGGCCCGAAGCTTGAGTCCGTTTGCCAGATAGGTCCATGAGTGGGCCTAGTTTTCAAGAGCTGGCCCGGCCGATGCCTAGTTGGGAGGGGGAGGGGTCGATAGGTAGCATTTAATAAAAATTTCTCATCGGTGAGGATTCGGAAGGGAAAAATACAATCATTCAATAAAATATATATATTGAGATGTATTATTGTTTTTTTTTTAAAGAAAAAAATAGACTTTAATTTTCATATCATCGCTGTATAAATAGCTTGGGGACAACTTCTGATAAGCTTGTCAATCGGACGGATACAGATCGAATAAGCACATATTTGTATCCGAACTAAATATCCAAAAAAATATCCGTATGCGGTATCCGACGGATATTGAAAGTAAGTATCCGTATTTGATCCGAAAGTTCGGATTCGTATAATTATTCGAAATATCTGAAAATTCAAAATGAATATGGAATTATTAAAATATCCACAGATCCAATATCCAAAAATAAAAATCATATATTTAATATTTGAAATATGTAAAAAATCTAATAATTAACTATTATAAAACATAAAACTGTAAGTATATACATCAAACATTACATGCTTTAGAGTAAAAATAAAAATAAGAACTCATATTAATCCTAAAAATATAAATATATAATTAAATAAATAATAATATTTTCGGATACAGATATTTCTCGGATCGGATATAGACATATCCGTATCCGATCCGAAATTTTTTGGATACGGATAATTTTTTCGAATACGGTTACGGATTTTTTGGATATCGGAATATTTTCTAAATTTTCGAATTCGGATTCAGATCGGATACAAATATTTTTTCGGATAATTGTTAGACTTAACTTTTGAGGGCTACACAATGAATTGAGAATATCAACACTCTTTCAAAACATGACACTGCTCACATCGACGAGTGTCTCGTTGTGTAAGGAACCTCGTAGCAATTGTGGCGTCAGGTGTAGTTTGGTTGCGGTGCCTAAATATCGTCTTCACAATGAGGCTGTATAATTAATTTTAGCGCAATTGATTGCAGTTAAGGACATTGTATGGCTGCATGCATGAGTATTGGTGACTGAGTTCACCTATAAAGGAATTATATATAGAATAATAGAACTATGAAGTTTCTGCACCATGAAATTTATACAATTTATATATGGCTGCGCATTGTCATTCGTGAAGTCCGAATTAACTTTGCTTACATTTATACTATTGTGGTCTTGTTAGAATCAGAAAGATAAGAAAATGATAATGATACCTAACTCTATTTTAGAAGGAATAAAGCCCTTAATATAAAAGTACATAATAGTGTTGTACATGTAACGCACTAACAAACTAATATAATAATAAACTAACATAATACATATGTAATTTAACACCCCTGCTCAAAGTTAAGGTGGATCAAACAGTGTGAGTTTGCGAACAAGAGATTGAAATTGTGAAAGGGAATGAGATTCGTAAAGAAGTTAGCAAGCTGTTCAATAGAAGAAATATGCGGAAGCGTAAGTGTCTGAGCAAGGAAGTGTTGACGTACGAAGTGATAGTCAATCTCAATATGTTTGGTCATCTCATAAAAAACTGGATTGCTAGCTATCTGAATAGAACTCCGATCATCGCAATAAAGAGGAGTAGGACCAGAAACATCAACTCTAAGATCGATCAAGAGACGCTTGAGATGAATAATCTCTTTGGTCATGATAAACATGGCTCGATACTCGGCTTTTGTGCTGGAAAAAGAAACTATAGCTTGTTTCTTGCTGCACCAGGAAATGACAATCCCCAAGGAAAATGCAAATCGAAGCCTATAGTAGAATGACAAGTAGTAGGATCTCCTGCCCAATCAGCATCAATGTAAGCCCGAAGAATAAGAGATAAGGATGATGACATACAAAGCAATAGAGTGATAGCCACATGCAAATATATGAGGATCCTCATGAGAGGGTCATATTGTACGTGCATATGTTTATATATGTACATACCCTAAGTGATGCAGCGTATAAATATGCTTTTCTGCGGATTCGATCAAAGATGCGAAATCTGTAGGCTCCAGCGATGTTGTTTATTCTTCAGGAAGAATACCAGGACGGTGAGTGATGCAGCGTGAGGATCACGCTCTTCTGCTGACCCGATCAACCTTCAAGGATGCAAGATCTGCAGACTCCAACGACGCTGTTGATTCGCGAAGAATACCAGGATGATGGGCTTCAACGAATTTGTTGAATCCTGAGAATACCAGAAATGGTGGAAATCTATGTATTTGACAATCCTCCTAGGATCACAAAAATACAGTAGAGAAAATAAAATTATATTGATCAAAATTTGAATTCATAATTTGATTTACAAGTCTATTTATAGGGCAGAGAATCCTTAACAGATTAGGATCTTAACTGCTTATCTAAATCTGTTAAATAAGATTTTAACAGATTTTCTAAATCTTAAAATCACAAAGAAATTCATATCTAATCCTCACTAATAAATCACAAACAAACTTCATATCTATCCTAACTAATATTCAAATTCGAATTCAAATAATTATTTGAAATTCAAATCTAAATATAGTAACTAAACAAATAAAATAAGGGTTAAAGACATCTGCATCCCTGGAAACATGGATAATCCCATATAAGTCCATATGAAAGTTGGGGCAAACATATGAGTCTTTGAAAACTCACAAAAATCTAATTATCATCATCGGGTTAAATTTTCATTCAAATTTAACAAAATACTTTATCACCATGTGATTGTGTAGATACTATAGTCTCCATAAAGAATTATAAAAATAAATTAGTCCATGCAAAAATCATATTATCCTTATAAGACTTTTTATGTTTCTTCATTTTCATTAAGGTATTGATTGGAAATGGTTACAAATTTGAGGATAATTTAATCATTTCTTACTTATAAGTTAAAGTTAAGTAAGGTAGGTTGAGTTTTGATTAATTTTTGTTGAAACCAGGGACGTATATGGGTTTTTGTGAGTTTTCAAGGACTTGTAAGTCTGCCCCAACTTTGATAAGGACTTATATGGGATTACCCATGTTTGCCATGACTTGGATGTCTTTAACCCATAAAATAAATCCTAACAATCTCTCAAACCGCCAAAATAGTAAAAATAAAAAAAATTGTGAATCATCTATAATCATCCATTTGATGGTCCTCAATGCCAATCAAAATGTCCCTGATCGTGCTGCATCAATGAGCTTCAACAATCTGTTGATTTCTTGACGAATACTAGATGATAGAACTCTACGTAATTGATATTCACCATGAATAACAAAACAAAAAAAAATAATAAATTCTAATAATCAATACTTAATTAATCATGTGATTTAGGATAAGTTAGCCTAATTTATAGGGATAAAAAAATCACTATTTTTATCCAGATTTGTATTTGATAATGCTTTTTATTATCCTCATTTTTTGTGTTCTTATCCTCAATCTTGTATTTGGATCAAATATGTGATAATTTAATTTTTTTTAAAAAAATACCAGATCTACCCTTCCTATTAATAGAGCATTAATATTGTTTGGTTGAACACAATTTTTTTTTTTTTTTTTTGAAGGGTAGTCATAAATGTTATTCCAATTTTATAAAATAGGGATAAAAAATTGGGACAAAGTCTATTCCACCTTTTATCAAGAACAAACTATCCCCATTTTTTATCTCAAAATATGGACAATTGTTCATGCTTTATCCAATTTTTTTTTAATGCCATATGGGATAATAAGTGATTTAATCCAATTTTTTTCTTTATCTCAACTCCTTATCCCCATACTAAACTAGGCCGAAGAGTTCAACCCCGAAAGATTCAAATGTTGACATTTCTGGCACCGACTTCAGAGTTATCCCATTTGAGTCCGTGCATGGGCTGTGCGCCGGAGTGTATATGGGCATGACGGTTATGCGATTGGTGATCGCTCAGATTGTGCATTGTTTCGAATGGTAACTCCCGAATGGTGTGTCGCTGGAGGACTTGGACATGGAGGATGAGTACGGGCTCACCGAGTTTCGGAAGAACAGTTTGGTTGTCGTGCCGACTCATCGTCTTCATGGTGGTGTTGCATAACTCTTACGAGTCATCGATTGTTAAAATGATAAGACTCTTATATGTTATTAGGGGTGGTAAACGAGCCGAACGAGCCGAGCTTTGATCTGCTCAGGCTCGGCTCGTTTAGTATCAGGCTCAGCTCGGGCTCGGCTCGGCTCAGGAACGAGCTTCATTTTGTGTTCAAGCTCGGCTCGTTGGACTCGTGAAAAGCTCGGTTAAAGCTCGGCTC
Organism: Acorus gramineus; assembly: GCA_030737835.1. Taxonomy (NCBI): domain Eukaryota; kingdom Viridiplantae; phylum Streptophyta; class Magnoliopsida; order Acorales; family Acoraceae; genus Acorus; species Acorus gramineus. The sequence goes on along the minus strand of CM060849.1, from coordinate 28,222,758 downwards.
GGCTCGTTTGTTAAACAAGCCAAGCTGAAGCTCGAATCAAGGCTCGGCTCGGGCTCGGGCTCGTTTAGCTAAAAAAAATCTTGTTTAGCATTTAAGAAGTCACATTTCATAAATCACAACACCTTATACATGTGAAAGTAACATAAGTTCAGGCTCGGGCTCGGCTCGTTAACCTTTTTTCAGTTAAGTAAACGAGCTCGTCTAGGCTCGGGCTCGGCTCGGGCTCGGCTCAGGCTCGGCTCGTTTACAAACCGAGCTTTAAAAATTGTTCAAGCTCAGCTCGTTTGTCTAATCGAACGAGCCTGAGCGAGCCGAGCCCGAATCGAGCCCAAGCTGCTCGACTCGTTTACCAGCCCTATATGTTATCGCACTTGTAGATATAGTCATAAAGTTCGTGTATGTACAACGAACATTCAACAAGTACTGTTTCTTAGCCCATCGATTGGTAAATCTCTAAATTCTTGAAAATCCCATCATATCAGGAAAGCTATTAAACCTTGATAAATCCATATCAGGAGTGTTCATTTTGAAAATCTTGAAAAATTCTATATGAATCCTATTAAATCTTTCTAAACATTTAACACACACAAAAACTGTTTCATATTCCCAGATCCCATGAATTTTTCTCTTTCCAAAATTATCTCCCAAGCCCATAATTCCTTGGCCGTTTCATCTTTCAATGTGGCCGTTTCATCTTTCAAACGTCTCTCTCTATCTTTCGACCTCTCTCACTCCCCTTTCAAGTTGGTTCTCTCACTCTCTCTGTTTATCTGAAATTATCTGGCTCCCTCAAATCCATCTCTCTCTCTCTCTCTCTACATTTCTCCCCCTTTGCGCCTCTCAAAGTCCCCAAAATTGTTGTAGCAGTGAATCAATCACTGGTTAAACAATGTAGTCATCAAACCATTTTCAAAGATATTTTATGATTGTTACATTTTTCTTATTTCATTAGAAATTAATTTGATAATGTTATAAACTAAGTAGAATACATACACACAAGTATACATAAACAAAGCACACAAGCATATAGAAGAGAAGTAGAGAGAGATTCTTATTCACTATTTGTTGGTTGGTTGTGGAATACATGAGAAACCCCTCTATTTATAGGGTGCATGGAGGAATCCCAAAGATAGGGTGTTACAAGTCTATAGAGGTGAGGGGGTAGATAGTGGGGTGATTAATAGTGGGGGTTATGGAGTTAAATGAGAGGGGTTATGGAGTTGAAGAGTGAGGGAGGTTATGGCTAGGATTAGTGGTGGTTATCCACTATATTCACAACACTCCCCCTTGGATGACCACCACGCTAAGATAATTGCCTCATTAAAACCTTGCTTGGAAAACCGAGCGGGAAAAAACCAAAGCGAAGGAAAAAGAGTACAATATACTTTATCTTAGATTGGTGTATGCGCTTTAACACTGCCTCGTTAAAACCTTGCCAGGAAAATCCAATGGGACAAAACCTAGGCGAAGGAAAAAGAGTACAGCACGCAAATGTCATTTAATAATACTCCCCCTCATAACGATAAGGCCAAAAAGATTAGTTACAAATACGTTGCATCTGATTTTGTACACCACCTTTTTTAATGTTGACGTGGGCATGCTTTAATGAACAAATTGGCGTGATTGTCTTTCCACTAAATCTGTAGAACATCGATTTCACATTTATAAGCTTCATAATGATTAGCCTGTAAAATAAAACTCCAAGATGTAGATACATAATGATCGTTGTACCACAACATGTAGATACATAACCTGTTTGTGAGGATCTGAAAAATATCTTAAATATGCACATAATATTCTTTCAACAAGAGACCACTTGTGGAATTCTTTGAGTACAATAAATCAACATATATTGTTACACGAATATAACAGAAAATGTGTTTAACATCATGTCAGTGTATTCAGATTGACGTAAATTTAAATATAGTCCATAAATTAAATAAGAATGCAATGTCAGGTTTAATACACCGTATCGAATATAATAAATCATCAACTGCAATAAGATATGGTACTTCAAGACCAAGAAGATTTTTTTTATATCCTCTTTCAGATGAAAAAATGGTCCTTCTTTGGGTCAAGTGACCTGACCACCATATGAGTACTTAATGGATAATATTTGTCCATATTAAAATGCTTCAAGACTTTTTCAATATATGTTATTTGATGGACAAGTATCTGACTTGGGCTTTGCTCGATCTGCAGGCCAAGACAATATTTAGTTTTTCCAAGGCCTTTTACTTTGAATTCATGCATAAGATATTATACAGTTTTGTTGAGCTCTTCAGGAGTCTCAATTGAATTTATGTTATCAACATAAACTGTCAAAATGGCAAATCCCTTACTTGATATATTTATAAAGACACATGGGCAAATGAGATTGTTTTCATAACCTGCTTTTATCAAGTATTCACTAAGACGGTTGTACCTACTGCATTAAGCTGTACAATAATCGTTTGGCTTTATTGAGTACATACTCTTTGATTTTGCTTTAGGCAATTTATATCCTTCAGGGATTCATATAAATTCCCATATAGATAAACTGTTATTTCGTTCATTAGTCTCATATTGAGTTTTTCAGAAACCTTGAGACTTTCTAGGTAATGGAACGTTATTGTATCCATGATTGATGAGTATGTTTCTTCATAGTCAAATCCTAGGTTTCTGCAGGAAACCTTGTGCCACAAGACGTGTCTTTTATCTAGCAATTTTATTTTCTCATTTTGCTTTCTTACAAGCACCCATTTGTAACCTTCAGGGTTAACATCTTTTGGGGTATGTATTATAGGTTCGAATACACCACATTTTTCAAGAAAACTCAATTCTGCTGGAATAGCATCTTTCTATTTTGGCCAATTATTTCTTTGTCAACATTCATTTATGTTGTGTGGCTCATTGCAATCATCGCCCTTTGAAATTTCGGTAGCTACTTCGTATGATAAATATGTCATCGATGATCATTTATTTGCGATTCCACATTTCTCTTATATGCATATAAAATATAGAGATCTTAATATTATTAGGTACCTTTTCCTCTTCAAGAGTTTGTGTAGTCACTTCTGGGACTCGTTTCTCTTCAGGGACATTATACTCTTCTGGAGTTTTTAGAGAAAGTGGATCTATTGTTCATAATCTCTTCTGAAGCATTATGTATAAGTTCTTCTGGAGCATTATTAGAGCATGATTTTTCATTTGATCTCCACTTCTGGAGAGCTGAATCTTTTGAATCTATAAGTCTGTCACACTTCCGGCATGCATTAGGAATTTGATTTTCACGTTGAGCTGTACGTGAGCCTAGATGAGACAGAGTGAATGTATTCCACTATAATTCTTGTCGTTCTTCAGGAACATATTGTACTTCAGATACGTCTTCCCTCCCCTTAACGGCGGAAATATTGTCTCATTAAAATGATAATCCAAAAAAATAATACACATAATTGGATGAAAGAATCTGGTTCTTTAATGGGGTATGCAATAGAATTTTTAATTTTTTGAAGCATCATTATATAATCCATGATCATATGATGTTTGCACTTCTAGAGCTTACAAACAATTTTGTAATGTTTAAGATATAATATTACAATTTTCATACTTTATTCTACAAAAGATGTGAGAAGAATAAAATAAATCTAGAAATGTAAAACTGCATTTCATATAACATAGAAAAATAAAGACGTAAATATAAAATTGACAAATATCTAATCATATATCAAGTACATGACTAATAAAGAGTTTAAGCGTACTTCAGGTACGTAACCAATTTAAAGATTTGGACATACTTCAGGTACGTGACCAAAATTATTATCTGAAATACAACATGGATGACAATAATTTTCTTTTGCATTTTAGGGGTTTGTTATGCAAACTTTTCCCTTGCTTTCATTCAACATCATTCCACTTCTGATGGTTTCCGATAACTTGTCATCTCTACGATTGTTGTGGTTTTATTAACTATGAAATAACCCTTGATCATGTCCATTGCTCAAAATAAAATAAAATAAAATAAAATGAATTTGCTTCGGGCAGCAATGCTGAGTCAATAGATAGGGTTTCATGATTGTAATGGTGATGGATTATTTTTTTGTGGGGGATTGTAGTTGTACGGTTAGGATGTATTTTTTTTTTTGTGGGGTTTTGGGGTTGTACAGATGGTATGTGATGTTTTTTTTTTTTTTTAAATACGGGTAAGGGGTAGATAAATGGGATATTGAATTATCTCGATGAATCGACGTGGCTGTGATACCAATTGATATAGTGTAGAGTTCACGCTCTTCTCTGGATCAGATCAATAGGCTCCAACGCCGTTATTGATTCTTCAAAAAAAATGCCAGGATGATGGACTTCAACAAGTCTGTTGATTCCTAAGAATATCAGAAATGATGAAAATCTACGTATTTGATAATCGTCTTAGAATTACAGAAATACAGTAGAGAAATATAAAATTATATTGACCAAATCTTATTCTTAATTTTTTTATTATAAAACTACTTATAGAACAGAGCATCCTAATAAATAGGATCTCGACAAATCTTTAAATCTCTTAAATCACAAATAAATCATAACCAAATTCAAATTTAAATTTCAAATTTCAAATTCAAATTTAAATTTAAATTCAAATTCTAAAAATTAAAAAAATAAAGAAATCTTAAAAAATTATTAAAATTGCAAATCAACCATAATCATCCATTTGGTAGTCCTCTATATCGATCGAAGCGGTCCATGATCGTGCTACATCACACGCACATACATATAGATGCACTACAATATTTTCCATATGGACCTTAACATTGGTTAATTAACACTTGCATTTGAGGAAATATCTATAATGCACTGGACTCTATTTATTCAAACTCTTTATGAAAAAATAGGAATGAAAAAATCCAAACAAAAAAATGTGGTCTCCACAACCTGAATGTGCAGTGCTTTTTTTCACTAAAACAAAACTTTTCTCATCTTCTTCTCCTCTCCCTTCCTTTTTTCAAACTCTTTATCTTTTTTCACAAAAATGAAGGCGATAGAAGAAAGAAAAAAGCCAAGTTCAACTCTTAAGAAGTCACTCGACCTCTCCAAGTTTAGTATTTTCTGGTCTGACCTAAGCTTGTTAGTGGATAAATCCGAACCCGATAAAAACATAAAATACTCAATTCAAATAATTGGATAATCAATTGGGTCAGGTCTGAATCGACCGACCCCTTGAGAGGCTTAAAGATAACTGTCATGTGTCAGCCGCCATGGACGGATTCACCACGGGATCCGAACTCGTTGAACACGCAGGACGTACTCCATGACAAAATGCATAGATTGTCTTTAGATTCTCTTTGGGTGCATAAGTGCATTAAAGAGAAAAAAAAAAACCTCCTCTGTTTTGTGGTACCACAACATGTGAGCACCGTACTGGTGTTGTCAAGAAATTCTCACAACTAGAATTCAATCTGTAAATAATTGCCAAACTCTGCGATACTTTACCTGGATATATACACAGGTCGTACAAAGACTACTACTCTGGACACCATCACTCTCACACAAACATACACATACATATAGGTGAAATACGATACTTTCCTATGGACCTTAACATTGGCTAACACTTGCATCCGAGAAAGTAAATAACGGAAACAACCGATTCATGGGTAAACCTCGATGAGCGAAAGCACGCCAGACCCATGCGTCGCCTTGTAACCACCATGGAACCCCGCCTCCATAAACATCTTCTCCCACTCGCGCTCCTCCCGCTCCCTTCCTCCGGTTAACACCATCATCAGCATGTCGAAGAAGAATTGTGTCTCGGTGGCCTTGTGATCGTGTATCTTCGAGTTCACCACCATGTCGAGAATCATTACTTTCCCTCCCTCCTCTTTAGTGGGGATCGCTTTCTTGCACTGTTTCAATATCTTCACACACTCCTCGTCGCTCCAATCATGCATTATCAACTGCACGATCCAACAACATACTCAAGGATCAGTTGTCAAATTGATTCAGCTTTGGTGAAATAATCATTTTCAAATGGATATGTTAGTTTTATATTAAATTTCTATTTTGAATATAGTGTTAAAAGTTAACAAAACTAATTTTTATGACTAAAATGACAGATAAGACTCATAAATAATAATAATTTTTCTTTAAAAAAGTTTAGTTTTTTTTCATGATTGTTTCATATGAATTTTATATTATAATTCATTAAGTGGGTTCACCTTGAAAATGACGGCATCGGATGGTGGGATGTACTCGAAACATGTTCCCCCCATCGAAGTTCACCAGTGTCCCCTCCGGCGCATCGGCTACAACGTGGGGGAGGTCAAACACGGTGCACTTGATCCACGGGAAAGCCTCCGCGATTGTCAGCGTCAGCCCTCCGGTTCCACCGCCAACGTCGACGAGGGACTTGAGACCCACAAAGGCCTGACGTTGCTTCTGGACGAGCCACTTCGACACGAGCCTGGAATCGCATGCCATCGCCTCGTTGAACATGCGGTTGAGCCCTTCCGACTTGCCGGTCAGCCCCCAGAGCTCCATCTCGTGCGCCTTTAGTATGGGCGTCCGCACGTCCGTGTGGAACCAGACGCCGAGGCTCTGCCAGGGGGTGAGCAGGACCGAGTCAAGCATCGCAAGCAGGTACGGCGAGGTCCCCGTGTCTTTGTCCCTCACGAGGAGGCGCGAAGAGGGGGTCAGGAGATACGACTCCTCCTCCCCTTTTCCATCGCCATTATTATTGTTGGTTTCGATTGCGAAGCATCCAGAGAAGACGAGGACGCGCAAGAGGCGGCGGAGGGAGTCGGCCTTTTCTGGATGGATGTCGAGTTTTGCGGCGAGGTCGGAGAGGGACATGGGCTGTCCGTGGGCGTGGAGGATGTCGGGGATGCGGAGTTCGACCGCGGATTTGAGGGACATGGAGGTTATGAACTGGAAAATGTGGTTCCAAATGAGGCCCTGGGCATGCAATTCTTCATCAACTCTGTCTAACGTGGGGAGCTCCATGTCTACCAGCTCTTTTGGTCTCTGGTGTGTCTGTGTTTGTTTAAATTACTTGTGGGATTTAAAAAAGAGAATAAATAGTTATTTATAGAGTTGATTAACCCGCCTCGTTGTAAACGAAGTCGTGTGTTTGCTGAATTCGCTTATTTTAATTTAAATGCCCGTGCATCAATACGTGCTAGTGATTTATTTTATTTTATTGGGTACAATTGCATCACAAGGAATTCAAAGTATCTTTGATTGTCGATTAGCTGTAGTGAAACTCTTAAACTAATTAGATTGGTATTCACAACACTAAACTCTTAAACCGCACGTTTTTTGTTATTGGATCACCTGGAATGGTAGTTCGCAGTCAGACACATGAAGTTTGGTGGATGATTCCCACAAGTCTTTCAAAATATAATATATATAGATTTTAAATGATGTTTTTAAATTTTTTGCTCCTATAACAAGTTGCTGAAGGAGCTCTTTTTTATTGTCACACCAGGGAACAAAATCTACTTATCCTTGAAGTCCAATAGAATATATATTCAATGAAAGGAACATGTTGAAATGATGCATTCAATTTATTTGAGTATGTAATTTTTTTTATAGTATATATCCATTTCATTTGACAAGTATGTATATTTATTTAAATTAGACATGTTTGCATCCTTAGTTATAACAGCATGGACATATTATAATATCGATTATGATTTAAAAGTTATGGCCATTTGAAGTCACGGTGCTTCCAATCGATCGAGATGTCTTCTTCTTTTTTTATTTATCTAATCTCGTCCGTCCATATAATGTGTGGCTATGATGTCTGCATCAGAAAGACAGTAAGATATAGAGCTCAAAATGACAACCATATGGAATCACTTCCTTGCATGATGCAGAACAGATGGCTGACGCGTTCTTGGAGTGATGAACCTGGAAGAGTCCACTTTTTAGATTTTCAAATAATTACAAAAAAAATCAGCTAGTAAAAACAAGTGCCCCAAATTTGTAATCGCCTGAAATTTTTACTGGAGTTAGATATCAATGAGATCTTCAAAAAGTATCGCTACATCATAACATGCGCTTATTATTCAATTTTTCCTATTTTTTTTGCCCTCAAAATGGCATTTTTTTGTTATTTTTAGTAACTTTTTTTTATTTCAAATATCTGTATCATAACAACTTTGATTTAATCTCTATCAAATATGAGGATCTCTTAGAATCATGTAGAATTAGTTATAACAAACTTTGTTTTTAATTAGTATAAAAGGAAGGTTTGTAATTTAGGGTTTTCAACTTTGATTAATATATTTTTGAGTTTTATTTCTCTTTTGAGAATTGTGGGTTTGTTAAAGGATCTCAACACTTGTTTAATCTTTATTTAATTTTTTGTTGCGTTATTACATTCCTTCAACAACTCTCTTCGACCAACTTCACTTCTGCACTTCTCTGGCTGGCCACGTTGGTGTTAATGCTCCTCATCACCTCCACAAGGGGAGCTAAAAAGCAAAGGCTACCCACATCACCACGGGGATGAGGGGTGATTGGAATATTGGTGTGATTGGAAAGGAGTGATATAATTTTTTCATAATGTTTCCAATATCCACACCCATTTTGTCTTCTGCCATAGTAACAAAGTTCGTGTACTACAATTGTTCAGCAAGTGTTCCAGCTCGTGAATCATACGGGTTGGATACAGGAAATGTATGGGGATACATAAATATGATATAAACCATGAGTAAACATAAAACATCAAACTATATTTTATCATCCTAATACAGTGTCAAATAGATAAAATTTAATATTAAATGTAATGAACATTAACGTTCAAAACTTTTATTTTAATAAATAAGATCATAATAAAAACATAAAAAGAACATAATCATCTTTAATATTATGATGTTATGCATCATCTAATTGTTTGCTTCTTCTTCTCCCTGCTCTTCAATGATCAAATTGTCTTATTCAGCTTGAAAAAGCATTAATGTGATCCAAATATATGGGCTTCAAAGTATCAGTTTGCAGAATATGAGTATTTTCAAGTGAAAATTCATTCACACAAACACGAGATCATTGAGTAATTTTTGCTCCAATCGATTTCGTTTCTTTGTATATGTTGCACTCCAATTTCTTTTACAAGCTAATGTGCTGCATGGCTGACTTAATAACCTTAATGCAATTATTTGAATTTCTTGAAATTTATCAACTACGATCATATATTTTCACCATTGACCTTTTCACATAATATAAAACAGTGAATTAATAGATGTCTTATGTAATATGGAAAAAAATATAAAATGAACAAGAAATAATAAGTTTTGAAATAAACCATACTTGGATGTCTAGAATGAATAGTGAGTTTCCTAAACGATGAGAATATGTTGGATTCAAATGCAATGTATATGTAATCCATCGTTTGAATGCTAAAGGCCTCTTTTTCAACTTGAGTTGTGAGCATCTTTTGAAGTACTTCTGAAATCCCCTTATCAGTTTCTTCATCATGTTTTACAATTTTATCATAATATAGATGAGGATTGAGGAGGGCTGCAACCACATGGATAGAATGATGTAAGTTATCTGCCCATAATTTGTTCCATTAAGGTTCATATTTAGCAAATATTCCATCATAATATTTGGATATTGCTTCCTTTGCTCGATCCATGGCTTCATATACATAACCAAGTGTCGCCCCTTCACTATCAACCATTCTTAATACTTTCACAAGCGGCACAATAACAACTATAATTTCTCTTCCATCCTCCCAAAAAAAAGTATCATATATGATATAACTAACTTCTTTGCCATCCACAGTAAAGTCTATGATAATGCACACCACTCATTGATGCAACCATAAAACGCAATGATTGGTCTAAGTTAATTATGGATTTCAACATCAAAAAATTTGTTGCAAGGAGGGTGTTTGATGACCTCTTCAATTACTTTCACTCTGTAAAACTTCGCACGCAATCTAAAACATGAGTAGATTTATAAATAAAATTTTTATATCCATGCCTTATGTATTGTGTCTCTGACCTTTAAAATTTGCCTATCAATGTCTTCAAGAATCAAATCCAAACAATGTGCAGCGCAATTTGTTTTAAAAACATGAGATATTTGAGCTTCTATGATATATTCAGCAGCCATGTAATTTGAAGCATTGTCTGTTATAATTTGTACTACATTTTCTCTTCCCACATGTTCATCAATGCCGTGTAAAATAAAATGAGCATGGTATTTTGCATCTTTCACTTTTCCTTCGCTCGTCTCCGAGCATAGGAAAACATTGTTTTTTTTTATTGAAGACGCTAATAAATTAATATGATTTCTGTTTCTCTGGTCCTTCCAACCATCAGGCATAATCGTACATCCAGTTTCCACCCAAGAGTTATTTTATCACATTTACATATTATGTACCTTCTTCTTTCAAATCGCATAACAACTTGGTTCTAATAGCTTCACTGCTAGGTGACCTATAACCAGGACCATGATTTACTACTGCACCAATAGCATTAATAAACTCGGGTGACTTTGCAACATTGAACGCAATATTATTGCCAATAAAAAATCTTCTAATTGCCAAATCAGCTACTTTTTTTCTTTTGAATAAGAGTACTAACAATACTTTTGTATACTCCTCTTGTTTGATGGTCTTGCTCCACATATAAATCAATGAGGTTTGTCGTTTGAGAACCTGATTCACTTGAAGAAGAAATATTTTCAGACCACATTTTTTTCTTTCTTTCATGCTTCATCAATTAAGTATCTAGCAAAAGTTTGTACAGAATATGGGACCGCATTACATATTTTAATATCCATGCCAATTTTTCTTGCTAAATGAAATTTCAATCATCCGTAGCTCTTCACAATTTTTGCATTTAATTTTATTTCATGTTCCATCTTTTTCACAATGGTCCCATATGTTTCCTTTGTCTATAGGCATTCTAAATTCTACAAAATATAAAAGACGCATCAGTGTTGTTGAATAAATATTATACTTAAAATTTACATCATTAAAAATATTTAGAAAATATTAATAATATTAAAATACGCATTAGTCTTATCAAATCATAAAAAACACAAAGTACACCATTTATCAATATGAAAACTCTCCCGTATAGCATTAAAATATCGAACAAATAAAATAATTATTATATACAATAAAAAAATTAGAATTCAATTTAAAATAAAAAGTATAAAATATAATGTCATTGTCAATCTGCCATTCAATAAACATCTATAAAAAATTTCAATTTTCAATATTCAATAGGCATGTGATTTGTGAGGTTTATAGAGAGTTTCATATTACAGACAGACCAATGTGCTGTAGATGTCACTTGTCAAGCATTTAATGTTAAAGAAACATATTAACAAAACCACTTTTACACTTCCCATTTAATGTTAAAGAACTATAAAAAAAATCACAGAACACATGAGAAACTAATGTAACAAAATAACAGACCAGTCAACTAAGCAGAAGGAGGAGGGACAGCCGGATTGGAAAGGGAGGACCAGAGGAGACCCGAGGCGACATGGTGGCAGCCGGCCGACGAGTCAATGATTGGACCAGAAGGAGATTCAGCCCGAGATGATGTGGGTGTGGCCGTGCGACTAGTAATGAAAATTATTTTTCTTTTTATATTTAATTTGAAAAAAAGAAGAGATTTGATAGTTGATAATTGATATTGTTCCTACGAGAAATCCAAACTGTTCAGATTCAGAACTTATTTTTTGAATATACGACAGATTTGTCGGACATGATTATATTCAGCCGTTTCATATGGCTAGTCTCCAAATATGTGAATTTCTTTGAATGCTTGATAAAGTTCGTTGAATTGTGATTCTGCACCGTTCTCTGTGTCAGAATAAAGGAAAAGATTATTCTTTGTATTACATGAGCCAAATGCTCTATTTATATATATACATAAAGGAAAACCTAAAATACCAAAAAAGAAAACACCAAAATTAAAAAAATAATAATGTTAGACGCATTCTACTCAACTATAAATGAGCCAAATGCATCTATCATATGATCAATTTTATAGAGCAAAATAGAGCTCAAAACATACACAACATGACCAACTCATAGTTTGACAATTTCAACCAAACACCTAGTCCAACAAGCCCATGAATATTAATTCCCCATCCAAGGTTCTCTAAAAGCAGCTTTGATTTATCTCATGTGTTAATTGAGTAATTGGCTTTCTCTTGAAAGATGATATTTTCTAAGTTGTGTTTCAAGCATTGGAACATAACATTCTCTTTAATTTTTATTTTATATTTTCTAAGTCATGTAAGTTGTAGTCAAAATTTAATAAGTTGTAATATCTATTTTCAAAGTTTTGGAATGAGTTTCCTTTTATTTAAAGTCATTGGAATAATGAAAGCCAATCTAGAGCTTGTTGTCTAGTTATGATACTTGTCTCCTTCCTTTGCTTATATAAGGTTGTAAGACGGATGGGAAAAAAATCAAGTTAAATTTTAATTATATCTTCAAAGTGAGCCTAAGTGTAGACTCTCTAGTGCAAACTTATCTTTTATCCTTTTCTTTGTAGGAGTTGAAGGTGACGAGATCCAATCTCTTATCCTACTTACGTTTAATCGTGACTGATCCGTTATATTCCACCCCTAATGAAGTCAGGTTTTCATTGCGAAGGAGGGCCCCATATCCGCCCTATGTAATTTAATTTTGGAGATACGAGACTGGGTGCGTTTGGTTGCGCGATTGCGCTGTGATTGCGATTGCAGGAAGCTACGTTTACAATCGTGCAACCAAACAGTTTTACTGTAGCAGCTTCCTGCACACAGATTTCACGCAAATAGTGCCTAAAAGCTGCGATTTCAAAAAGCTGAGAAAGTGAGCTTCCTGCAGAATCAATTTTGCAATCGTAGATTCCTACAGAATCAGTTTTGCAATCGCGCAACCAAACGCACCCTGAGACTTGCTATACATTTTATAAAAGGTATTATGACATAGTTCAGAAACATTGATCAATAATTTCAAGTTTGTCAGAAATGGTGAGGCATCTCCATCACCGATTTGTTTTATCCCCAGCTAAATAAAGGCGTCACTCAATTAATTTCTATCATTATTTCATTACTGCGCAAAACATGTGGTAATTGATAGAGAGAACCCATTTATACTATATGACTTGCCAGTTAGGTGGCCGACAGGGATTGCCAAACACGTATAGAACACATGGTGTCAGTTAATCAGTGCAAAACACATGGTTTCAGTGATTAATTAATCAATAGAATAAAGCGGGTGACCCCAATCCATTCGTACTTATGAAGTTGGATACCCCAATCAATGGAATTGAATTTTCTGTTCTTAATTATGAACTCTCTAACACAAACACAGTTTGCTCTTCAGAGAAAAATGGCAACCATATTGAATCACCTCCTTGCATTCCTTAAAGAATTCTCTTCGACCAACTTGACTGCTGCATTTCTCTGGTTGGCCACGGCGGTGCTAATGCTCCTCATCACCTCCACAAGAAGCAGGGGAGCCAAGAAGCAGACGCTACCTCCATCTCCTCCCGGCCTCCCCATCATCGGCAACCTCCACCAGCTCGGCCGCCTCCCCCACCGCGCCCTCCGTGACATCGCCCGCAAACATGGCCCCGTGGTCTACCTCCGCCTAGGCCTGGCCCGCGCTGTGGTTGCCACATCACCCGAGGGGGAACATGTTCGTGTTGCACCCCTGGGAAGTACTCATACCAATTGTACCAATTGCTGAAAAAGTTACATGACCTCTTGAGAAGTCCCCGTGTCTCCTTTCTTACCAAGCAAAAAAAAAAAAAAAAAAAACATGTGTGTGACGTGGGCCCTGCATTTTTCCGCAAAATTAAACATTCAGGGTAACATGAGATAACGAGTTGCACGACACGAAACACTCCTTTACAAAGTCCAAAATCACTAAGTGTTAGTGCAAATAATTGTTGATGACAAAAAAAAATTTATCCACTACACTAATAATTTCATCTTTGCACTTGTGCATGTAATAAGTCATGAGAACCAATCGATAATTCTCCTTAGCTTACATGGATAGGAGTTAAAAAAACAAGTTCACACATACAGAATGATACATCTGTAAATATATACAAAGTTTCTATAACTAGTTAAACATATTATATAAAATAACTAGTTGAACATATTATATAACTGTAAATAATGTGACTATAAACTAAAAAAATAAGGTGGGGTCAATTTAAGTATTAAAGTATGATGTTGCATTAATCAGGTGTAAAAAAAGGGAGGGGGGGGGGGGGGACCGGATTGCAGGGGTAAAAAAAAGAAAAGTTGAGAGGTAGAAAAAAATAAAGTTATCGGTGAAGTAGCATTTGGGCAATTCACCCAAATGAAATACATCAATTGCACGAGCTGTCGGTACCGATGCACGCGCATTTAAAATAAGCGAAGTCAGCAAACACACGCCCTCGTTTACAACGAGATTAATCTACCCTTCAAATACTTTAGTTTATCTTTCATTAAAAACCCACAAGTATATACACAAAAACAGAGATAGAGACCAGAGACCAGAGACCAAGAGAACTTGTAGAGATGAAGCACCCACGTTAGACAAAGTTGATCAAGAATTGCATTCCCAAGGCCTCATATGGAACCACATTTTCCAGTTCATAACCTCCATGTCCCTCAAATCCGCGGTCGAGCTCCGCATCCCCGACATTCTCCACCCCCACGGAAATCCCCTCCCCCTCTCCAATCTTGCCGCGAAACTCGTTATCCCTCCCGGGAGGATCGGCTGCCTCCGTCGCCTCATGCGCCTCCTCGTCTTCTCGGGCTGCTTCGCAACTGAATCAAACAGAGCCGACGATGGTGATGAGGAAGTGGTGGAGGAGGAGTTGTATCTCCTGACCCCCACTTCACGCCTCCTCGTGAGGGACAAAGACATGGGGGGTCTAGCTGTTCCTGCTCGCCATGCTGGACTCGGCCATGCTCTCCCCCTGGCAGAAACTCGGCGTTTGGTTCCATTCGGAGACTGATTGTTCACCAATGCTCAAGGCGCACCAGATGGAGCTATGGGGGCTCACCGGCCGATTGGAGGCCTTCAACCACATGTTCAATGGGGCGATGGTAAGTGATTCCAGCTCGTTTCGAAGTGGCTCGTCGAAACGCAACGTCAGGCCTTTGTGGGTCTCAAATCCCTTGTCGACGTTGGCGATGGGATTGGAGGGCTGACGCTGACGATCGCGAAGGCTTTCCCATCGACCAAGTGCACTGTACTCGACCTCCCCCACGTCGTAGCCGATGAGCCGGAGGGGACGCCGGTGAACTTTGAGAGGGGGAACATGTTCGAGTACGTCCCACCATCCCACGCTGTTATTCTTAAGGTAAGGTCCAATATAAGTGTTGTTATACATGGTTCCATTTTCAGCTCACATGTTTCATCAGCGTCATATACTCACATTAGCGGGATCTAAATTTTGTTAAAAATGTTTATATGCATTATTTTTTATTAAAACATATATTTCATACTATTTTCAAAAATCATAATGTGTGTGGACATAAATTGGATTGAAAATGGGTTGTATGTAACATTATCATATGCCTAAACACAACTCGATGTTAAATTTATCTAAATATATGCAGTGGATTTTGCATGACTGGAATGATGAGTGCGTGAAGATACTAAATGAGGAGGGAGGGAAGGTGATGATAGTGGACATGGTGGTGAACTCAAAGAGAGAGGATGTGAAGGCGACTGAGACACAGCTCTGCTTTGACGTGCTGATGATGGTGCTCACCGGAGGACGGGAGCGAGAGAAGCATGAGTGGGAGAAGAAGTTCATTGATGCGGGATTTAGTGATTACAAGGTGACGCATGGGCCCGGTGTGCTTTCGCTGATCGAGGTCTATCCTTGATTTGGTTGTTGTTTCTGTAACTTCATCAGATACTTTAAGTCTCCATTTGGATATGGAATAGCCCAGAGAATAAGTAAGAATAAAGCAGAATAAATGTTTTTTATTATTTGGATGCAGGAAATACCTAGGAATAAATTATGTCGGAATAAACCGGTATAAAGTGATATATGGATTCCAACCAACCCCTATAATTAAAGTTATTCTAGGTTATTCCACCCAAAGAATATGTGGACCCATTGTCAAATCAACTGTTATCACCTCTAATAAATCACTTGTCAAATCAACTATCATTATTTTTGCACATTTTTTAAATCTTCATCCACACTTTATTTACATTTTACTAAAAAAAAACAAAAAATTTAATATTACATTTTTTTAACGAGAATAATTCAAAACACAATCAAACACAAAATTATTTTATCATTATTTATACTCACTTATACCGGAATAATTGTATACCCAATAATAAGTCTTATTCTGTATTTAAACATGGGCTAAGTGTTGGCCAATGAGAAGTTTTTTATGTTGTTTTAGGAAGAATAGAATGTATATATATTATGTCTCTTTTGATAGTATCTGGGAAAGTGTACGTGTAATCAAAGTTTTTTTTTTTTTCTTCTCGTCAAATAAAATGGTCCTTATTTGTTGGGCTTTTCTCTTACATTCAGATTTTGGATCATCAAAGAAGAATTGCATGCAGCAACTAGAATTTTCCTTTGATCGAATATATATATAGTTTATGCCTTCAAGGCTATAACCGAAAACAAGATGATATGTATTATGTGTGGGGCATTATGATAATGCATTTAGCTATATATACTTATTTTGTGATGAAGGTTTTCAAATATAATTGAGTGTCTGTACGCAATAGGGTTTGAGAGGGGAAACCAAATTTGTAGACTTATTATACAAGAGGTCTACATTTTAAAAAAATGGTTATTGTTGTGAATATATGTGGATAACCACCACTTCTCTAACCCATGACCTCCCCCACTCTTTAACTCCATAACCCCCTCATTCAACTCCATAACCCTCCTATCTTAATCACCCCACTAACTACCCCTTCACCTCTTTAGCTTGTAACTCTCAACCTTTGGTACCCTATAAATAGAAGGGTATTGCCTTGTATTTTATGACCAACCAACAAATAGTGAATAAGAATTTCTCTCTACTTTCCTTCTCTATATACTTGTGTGCTTTGTTTATATACTCTTATGTATTCATATTCTATTTAGTTTACAACACGTCATCAACACGAAAAGCCCCTTATTAAATAGAAAGGTTTGTATCGATGGGTTCTTAATGATCTATATCAAATATATACTCCCCCTTGATGTTATATATTTTTATGTAAATCATCTACTACATACATATGATTAATTTTTTTCAATATGCATGGAACCGTATGCAAATTATGTGTAGAACCCGTATACATCTATCTTTTATTTTCATCTGATGTACTGCATACATCTATCTTTTATTTTCCATGCATGCAATCCCCGTGAAAATTTTCCATACATATGTTATGATATGATTAATTTATGAAAACTAGTATGCAATTTTTCCATGCAACAGTATGCGGCATCTATCATTTGATTATTTATTTTTCATGTAACCGTTCCATGTTTGTCATCTTTTATTAAAATTTAAATATTATACATCTATGTGTAGAACCAGAAGTTCTCACAAATATCAATTAATTTGATATTTATATTTGATTTGAGATTCATTTTAATGTTACAATGTCATGTGTCCCTATAGGATCATACAAAAATTGTATTTACATGGATCCCTGAAGGACCATGTAGAAGTTATGAATAATGTGTTCCAATAAGACCATGCAAATTTTATTCTATCCCTGAAGGACTACAAAAAAAAATGTTATTACATGGATCCCTGAAGAATCATGTAAAAGATATGATTAAAAATGTCCCTGAAGGACTATGATTATATTGTATCCATGAAGGATCGTACAAATTTTATTTTATTTTATCCCTGAAGGACTGTACAAAAATTATGATTATATGAATCTTTGAAGGATCATGTAAAATTTTATTTTGTTCTATCCCTGAAGAACTACACAAAAATCATGATTACTCGTGTCCCTGTAGGACCAAACAAAAGTTATATGATATATTTTTTGGGTCCTTGAAGGACCAAATAATAAAAAAAAATATCCATGTATCCCAGCAAGAACATGTAAATTATGATTCGATTTCACCATCATCATCATAATGAAGAGGATTTAAATATTAATACCTCATTGACAAAGGTCCACCGGCCATTATGCCTCAAATATGCTTCAGTTGTAGCAATATTGAGAGCATTAATTTTATATATTCTCGTTGCCGAACAACGATTTTTTTAAAATATCATGTAACTCAACTCAATGGCATAGCATCATTACCCGAAGTAAATGCATTTTATTTTATGTTCACCATGGAAGTTGTGGTCATGAATGATGAGATCATGATTTATATAGTTGAGAAAGCACAACAATCATAAAGTTTGTAAAATATCTCAAATCACTAGAAGTGATTGCTATTAAACTAAAGGAAGGCAAAATTTGCATAACAAACCCCTAAAATGCAAAGGAAAATTATTGTCATCTATTTGGTATTTCATAACATAATTTTGGTCACGTACCTGAAGTACGTCCAAATCTTTAAGTGGTTGCATACCTGAAGTATGCTTAAACTCTTTATTGGTCATGTACTTGATATATGATTAGATATTTGTCAATTTTATATTTACGTCTTTATTTTATTTTATTTTATTATATGAAATGCACTTTCATATTTATCTTATTTTTTGAGTTTAACATTAATTAATGCAAATGATAATATTATTTTTGGTATTATAAACTTAGTCAAAAGCTCCAGAAGGGCAGATATCATGTTATCAAGAGATACAAAATTTTGTATCAACGATGCATTGTATTCATGTAGATCCAGAAGAAGTCTACTGAAGATACCTATCTCAGCATATGCCATTTTAAAATTATGGAGTATCTCTCCTAAGGGTTATTATAAATATTCATATTTACTCATATAAACTAGAAGTTCTATGATCTTTATGATTTGACATGACCGTCTCGGATATCCATGGTACACGATGATGGGTTGAACTATTCATTTGGGCATATACTAAAGAACTAGAAGATTCTTTTGCTCGATGATAGTTTTTACCGCATGATTTGTGGATTTCCATTTTAATGAGACAATATTCCCGCCGTTAGGGGGAGGGAAGAACGTACCTGAAGTACGATCTGTTCCTGAAGAACAACGACAATTATCGTGGAATTCATCCACTCTGTCTTATCTAGACTCACGTACCGCTCAACGTGAAAATCAAATTCCTAATGCACGCCAGATGCGTGATAGACCTATAGGTTCAAAAAAAAAATTCAGCTCCCCAGAAGTGGAGATCAAATGTAAAATCATGCTCTAATAATGCTCCAGAAGAAGTTATACATAATGTTCCAGAAGAGATTATGAACAATAGATCCACTTTCTCTAAAACTCTAGAAGAGTATAATGTCCATGAAGAGAAACGAGTTCCAGAAGTGACTACACAAACTCTTGAAGAGGAAAAGGTACCTAATAATATTAAGATCTCTATATTTTATATGCATATAAGAGAAATGTGGAATCGCAAATAAATGATCATCGATGACATATTTATCATACAAAGTAGATTCTCCTTCTATTATAAGATATCTTGAACCATTGACAGGGGATATTTTTACCGCTCGATTTGCGGATTGTCATTTTGATGAGACAATATTCCCGTCGTTAGGGGGAGAAAATCCGTCGCCAGAAGAACGACGTGAACTTACATGGCAAACTCCATCTTTGTCTCATCTTGATCCTCGCACTAATCAATGTGAAACTGAAGTGCAAAGAATCACCCATCTTCAAAGAATTGCGCATCAATTGCCAGATGCATTCAATGATGCAGCAAAAGTGATGAAATCACATATTCCAGCTGCTAATACTCCAGCTCGAATTAATGTTCCAATAGGAAAAACTGTTAATATGCCGGCTAATGAATCAACAAAAACACGCCTGAAGCGTGGAAGACCTATAGGCTCAAAAGATTCAGCTCCCCGAAGGAGAAAAACAATGAAGAATAATTCTCTAGAAGAGTATGAAACACTTGAAAGACCCACAATAATAACTCCTACAGAGGAAGAAGCCCCTGAAGTGACACAAGTCCCGAAGAGACTGACGTCCCTGAAGTGACGCCCGTGCATGAAGAACAAGTACATGGAAATGAAGAAATTTCATAAATTATGCAAATTCACAAATATTGTGGGATCGAAAGCAAGTGCTTGTTGATGATATATTCTCATTTGCAGTAGCTACAGAAATCATTTCAGATAATGATTTAGAACCACGTTCAGTGGATGAATGCAGACGAAAAAATTGTTGGCCACAATGGAAAGCTGCTATTCAAACAGAATTGGATTCACTTGCAAAACACCAAGTATTTGGACCAGTAGTCCTAACCCCTGAAGGTGTTAAACCAGTAGGATGTAAATGGGTGTTTGCGAGAAAACGAAATGAAAGAAACGAGATTGTTAGATACAAAGCTCGTCTTGTGGCACAGGGTTTCCTGCAGAGACCTGGGATAGATTTTGAAGAGACATATTCTCCTGTGATGGACACAATCACATTTCGGTATTTAATTAGTCTTGTAGTCTCAGAAGGACTTGACATGCAGCTAATGGATGTGGTTACTGCATATTTATATGGAAAATTAGATACCGACATTTATATGAAAGTTCCTGAAGGACTAAAATTGCCTGAAGCAAAACCACGAAACATGTACTCAATCAAGCTAAGACGATCCTTGTATGGATTAAAGCAATCTGGACGAATGTGGTATAACCGTCTTAGTGAGTACTTAATAAAAGAAGGATATGTCAATGATCCAATATGCCCCTGTGTATTTATTAAGAAAACGGAACTCGGATTTACCATTATTGCAGTATATGTTGATGATATTAATCTAATTGAAACTCCTGAAGAGCTCGAAAAGGCTTCCGAATATCTGAAAAGGAAGTTTGAAATGAAAGATATGGAAAACACAAGATACTGTCTCGGCTTGCAAATTGAGCAAAGTTCAAATGGGATACTTGTTCATCAAACAACATATGTTGAAAAAATCCTGAAGCGTTTTAATATGGACAAATGTCATCCATTAAGTACTCCAATGGTAGTAAGGTTACTTGACCCAAAGACGGACCCTTTCTTCCAAAAGATGATACTGAAAATCTTCTTGGTCCTGAAGTACCATATCTTAGTGCAATTGGTGCCTTATTATATTTGGCCCAATGCACTAGACCTGACATTGCATTTTCAGTTAATTTATTGGCCAGATTTAGCTCTGCACCAACTCGAAGGCATTGGAATGGTGTGAAGCACATTTTTCGTTATCTTCGTGGAACGTCAGACATGGGTCTATTCTATGCAAAGGATTCCAATAATGGTGCACAACTAAAGGTTATGCAGATTCAGGATATCTTTCAGATCCTCACAAGGCTCGCTCACAAACAGGCTATGTATTCACTTGCGGTGGCACAGCAATCTCTTGGCGATCTACGAAACAGACTTTGGTCGCCACGTCTTCTAACCACTCTGAGATTCTTGCACTCCACGAAGCAAGCCGGGAATGCGTGTGGATAAGGTCTTTGGTTCATCATATTCGTACTGCATGCGGACTATCTCTCATTACAGATGTTCCAACAACTATATATGAAGACAATAGCATGCATTGCTCAAATCAAAGGGGATATATCAAGGGTGATAGAACGAAGCATATTTCTCCAAAATTCTTTTACACTCATGAGCTCCAGTAGAGACATGAAATTGATGTTCAACAAATTCAGTCAAAGGACAATCTTGCAGATTTGTTTACTAAAGCTTTGTCGACATCAACATTCAAGAAGCTGGTGTATGAAATCGGGATGCGACGAGTTTGCGACCAAAATTCTTGAAATCTTGTACTTATGAGGGGGAGTAATTTTTTATGACATTTTGCGAACTGTACTCTTTTTCCTTCGCCTAGGTTTTGTCCCATTGGGTTTTCCTGGCAAGGTTTTAATGAGGCAGTGTCAAACGCATACACTATTATACGATTAAGTTACATTGTACTCTTTTTCCTTCGCTTTGGTTTTTTCCCATTGGGTTTTCCAAGCAAGGTTTTAATGAGGCAATTTTCTTAGCGTGGTGGTCATCCAAGGGGGAGTGTTGTGAATATGGTGGATAACCACCACTTCTCTAACCCATAACCTCCCCCACTCTTCAACTCCATAACCCCCTCATTCAACTCCATAACCCTCCTATCTTAATCACCCCACTAACTACCCCTTCACCTCTTTAGCTTGTAACTCTCAACCTTTGGTACCCTATAAATAGAAGGGTATTGCCTTGTATTCTATAACCAACCAACAAATAGTGAATAAGAATCTCTCTCTACTTCTCTTCTCTATATACTTGTGTGCTTTGTTTATATACTCTTATGTATTCATATTCTATTTAGTTTACAACAGTTATTTAATTTTCATCCCTCCTAAAACATTCTAAAACACAATATAATTATAAATCTCTGCTAAAATGTTACCTGACTTTGTAAAAAAATCTAACAGTCAACAAATTTAGAATGTTAGGAAAATATTCCATCTCATCATATGTAAATTGACAATTGTACCCTCCCCATTAAAACAAAAACACGATGATAATAAAATGATAGTAAAAAGATTAACAAATTTAGAAAGTTATTAGCACAATGAACATTCATTCGATAAAATACAAGACTATAATTGTTTCCTAAGCTTGTTTAAATTTTAAATACTAATTCCTAAATAAATACACAAAAGATAATATGTTCAACACAACCTAATTCACGTGTAAGAGAGCACCGAGCCACCAATTACATTAACCACTCTTGGTCATAAGTTGAAAAATTCAACAGACATTCTTTAATCAGACTCAAAGCATTATGGTTGCTTGCATTCAGTTCCAAAAAATATAAAATCACAAACTTCCTCGGGCAAAACCCAAATCGAGAAAATAAATCATCATGGAAAGCTTAGAATGAACCATCACAAGTCAATCATGACGTTGGGGAGTGCGGGAGGCGGCGACGGCGGGCTATGTTGAGGGGCGTCCGAGGGGGGGGGGTGCTATGTTAACAGTGGTGTCGAGCTTGAGGGGCGGCAGCGGCATCGGGTCTTGAGGGGGGGCGGCGCATCGGGGAGGCCGAGGATCTGCCGGGGAGGGTGAGTGAGTTTTGGTGATTTTTTTTTTTTTTTTTTTTAATTTGGGGAGGGTGAGAGAGGACGACTAGGTTAGGTTAGTCATTGGGTCAGGTTAATCATTGGGTTTGGTTAGAGGGGTATGGTCTGCATTAAATAGTGGTGGGTCTTTTTTTTTTTTTTTTTTGGGTTTGATTGAATTGAGTCCACCTATTCAATGTACCCCCCGACGTCCGCATTTTTGGTGTTGCGAGTGGTCCGCTTATGAACGCGACTGTATGTGTGTTTGTGTGCGTATATATATTATCGCAAGCGACTCTCACGAGAAAGCTAGCAATGAGTTGGTAATGACTTGTATGAATGTTTTGGATTCGTCATGCGTGATTACAGTTAGATAATTGCAATATACGTATACTTACTATGATGTCATTAAATAAAAAATACTTAACCTACTATAATTCATCAATAATAGAAATCTAAACCTCAAAACCAAGGTATAATATTTATTTTCTCATATTTTGTTTTTTTTCTTTTCTTTCTTTCCACTAAAAAGGGAATTATTTTTTACTTTAATGTATGAGAAACTATGACAAGCACCATACAGGAGTCAAGATCATCTTCTTCAATGAATGATCGCTGCTGTGATTAATCGATGAGATGGTTGGATCGATTATTCCATGTAACTCTTTTCACATAGTAGCATTAAATGAGGGTTAAAATAACAACCGCACAATTACCAATAAAAAAGGATGTGTCTTGGTGCATCTAGCTAATGTGATATATAAATATTTTAAAAAATAATGAATTTGTATTTTATTAAAACAATTATTAGAAGTTAAAGTGATTATGATATACATTTTACAAATGGTCGTTTTTTTTTTTTTGTTAATGAGAGCCTTTAAAGTACTTATTAACCCACATTTATTGCTAACTTTTAGACTCACTCCATCAATCTTCTAAAACTCCAAGACATCTTATCCGGTGTGAAACTAGGCATTCAATTGGGAGCCTCTTGCCTCTAGATTGAGTCGGACTCAACAATAGCCTTGGCTTGGTTGAAAAACAGGGGATCTCTACCTTGGACAGCTCTTATAACTCATAGACAACTCTTGCATTCAATCAACATAGGCCCACCTCTATCAATCTACTAGAACTTCAAGGCATCTTATCCGGTGTGAAATTAGGCATTCAATTGGGTGCCTCTTGCCTCTGGATTGAGTCGGACTCAACAACAGCTTTGGCTTGGCTGAAAAACAGGGGATCTCGACCTTGGATAGCCCTTAGAACTCCTAGACAACTCATCATCAGCCTTGACCTGTTACACTCTTGGAAGGCCACTCACATACATAGAGAGAGCAATAGTGTTGCAGACCTCTTGGCATCACATAGATCATCAATGGGAGAAACAGTTTTTAGACATCATGACCTATGACCTGAACATTGAAGAACTATTGAATTAGAATGACAAAGAAGGGAAGATATATCTCATGAAATCATAATTCATTTTTGTAATAGGTGGGAGTAATTGCTCCTGCAGTTCATTTTGTAAACTCGGTGTCACTACACTGGAGAAATTTCCTTCCTCTGTGAACTTCATCATGAATCTTTTGTAATCTTTGTTTAGTTATAGAAATACAACAATCAAATTATCAAAAAAAATAAAAATTTAGACAATCCAACAAATATAATCATGATATGAATTAATAAATTGAAATATTTTTTTAAAATACCAACAATACCCCTAATAAATTCACTACTTTTTTTTCTTCTTTCCTCCCATACTAAATTTTTCCCTTCCATACCCAAATTTTTTCCCTCCTCTCCCACATAAGTTTCATTGGAAAATATAAAAATATACATTTCTTTTCATTGTTGTTCTTATCTAATATTTCATATGATTGTGATACATGTTTTAGTGTTGCTTATGTGAAAATATTTTTTGTGTGGTATATTAGGTAATTTATTTTTATTCTTTATTTGATTTAATTAATCTTTTATTTTAAATATTTTATGTGCACATCCATTCTTTATTGGGTATTTTATCATTTGAATTTATTTCAATATAATATGAATAAATGGTCTTGCATGCTTCCGGCTCCGACTGGTGCTTCACATCAAATCAGTGTAAGCGGATACATGATAACTGAAAAAAAGAGGTGCTTTGTAATTTTATTTATAGAATAGATGTCAAAATTTAAATTTTAAATCTTTCAGTATAGTAGATTGGTATTGTAGATTGTGCATTGAAAAATATATTAATAAAAAAAATTATAAGAAATACATCAAAAAATAAATGTTGATTTAATAAAAAAAAAAATTTGGGTATGTGAGGAAAATTGGGTATGGGAAGGAAGAAAAAAGGGGGTGAATTTATTAGAGGTATTGTTGATATTTTAAAAAATCTTTCAATTTACTCATTCATATCCTAATTAGATTATTGAGTTACCTAAAAAATTAGCAATAAATATGGGTTAATAAGTGTCTTAAGAGCACTCGTTAACAAAACCATTTTATAAAAGCTACTACATAAACATACAGAGATTTGCTACACAGACCCCATTATATAGGCCTCTCCCACAGGCCCCATGAGTTATCAAAATGTCATTGGTTGTCTTGTTGATTTTTGTAAAAGGGCAAAAAAGCTAAATATTAAAATACCCCTCATTAATACACACTTTCTCTACTAGGTGTTTTGAAAAACAAAAATGATGTTTTAAAAAAAAATGAACTATTGATTATGGATGTATAAATAATTTAATTGGAATGAATAAAAAAAAAAAAAAAAAGAAACGTGAATTATAAATGGAAATGATTTATTATCACCGTCACTACTCTATAAATGGAAAAGATTCATTACCTCTCATTTCAAAACCTTTTTTGGTATTTGAAAAAACCTATGTTATTTTTCAAGATTTTATGATTACTTGAATATGATGTTTTTATTTTTTTTTGTCTAGTTTTTTTTTTCGAATGGATACAAAAAGTAACTAACTTTTTTTTTTTTTACAAATAACTGAAATGTATGTTCAATTTCTATTCTTGTTTGTAATAAAATGTAACTCACAATCATAACCAAATTTAAGTAATTTGTATTTTCAGTTTGTTCAATATTACTGCTATGCGCAATGTAACTATATTTAAATGTAACTAACTATAAGTAGATACTAGTGTATATAAGTGCTCAGTAAATGTAACTAACTATTAGAGGAATCTAAACTTTATTCAGTTTTGCATGTATGCATGTCATGATTTATGTTTCTTCAACATTATATGTATTTTGTTGTTATTGATATGCACAAAGTACCTAACATTCCTTCATAGTAATTATGTTATGTTAATGTAAATTTCTTTGTATTCATTTTTAAATTAATATGCATTTTCAGTTTGTTTCATGTTACTGCTATGCAAAAGGTAACTATCTTTGACATGTAACTAACTGAAAATAATTGTACAACAAATGTAACTAATTATTTGAGTTACGTGCAAGTAGATTTTTCCCGTAGATCTTTACAATGCCAAAACTTTAACTACGAGCAAAATTGTTATAAAACAATCGCACATCTTCTTCTGTATCAAATGTCATTCTAACACTTGGCGCAATTGCTTCTACACATTGCTGCTCAACTTCAACAATGAAATCTTTTTGCAGACTGCCTTCCAGAAAAAATATAACTTAGTCAATTGTATTTCCTACATTCAAATGCAAAATAGTATCATTAAAATTACTAATGTACTGTTGTAATCACTAAAAATCAGATAAACATAAAAACCTAAAAATGAAATAATATGACTCATAGTTCCACTAAGATCATATTAAGAGTCGTTCATATTTTGAAATAAAATTTTGTTTCACAATTATATTGTTCAAAAGTTAGTTACACTTGTCTGCAGAAACATTTAATAAGTTAGTTACATTCACAAAAATATAGTTAAAATCACAGAAAAAACCACATAGAAGTCCATAAAGGGTATAAATATGCAACTAACATTCAAATGTTAAACAATTGATATGCCACGTTCAAAACCACGTTTCACATAAAAAAACCATAATTAACATTAAAAAAATTTAAAAACAAATTGAAAAAACATACAATAAACAGACACATCACCTGAATCGGCAGATATTTCAAATGGTAGCTAAAAAAATTTAATTGTTATTTTTCGATCAGATAAAAAACTTAGATAGTCGTCTAAAGAACAAATCCAATTCTGAACGGCCTCAACAAAAAAAAACTCTCAAATTTTATCATGTAAATGAATGCACGATTTAAAAAGAGAAATTCAAAAAACGAAAAAAAACAGAATTAAATGCCCCTACACGGTGATTCTAGAAGCATCAATAATAATTGTTCCATTAATTACGTTGAAAATTAACAAACTCACTTAAGGGGTAAAATTGGTAATCCAAACCATGCCATGTCATAGGATTTATTGGGGGCCTACAAAATGGGATTTGTCAATCATTTTTCAAACAGTATTGATTAATAATTTCAAGTTTGTGCGACTGGCGAGGCATCTCCATCATAAATTTGTTTTTTCTCCTGACTGATGAGTCATGAATTATAGAAGCAAATTAAAGGCGTCACTCAATTAACCTCTATTATTATATCTTGACGTGGTTGATATATTACCCATCAAAATTTAAAAACATTTTTTTCTTGCCTTGCCCCGGCAATGATCGGAATTCTTCTAACATGACACAAATTGACTTGTTACTTGTTGAAGGGGATGATGACTTGGCTGTATATGTACGATGGGATCCCATTAGTATTGTTAATTATTGATGAAGGCTGACATTTGTCTAAACATAGAACACTGACATATATCAACCTTTTAATGGTACTGAAAAATCGATGATATCTAACATTGAGTGGATCTTGTCATGTGGGATGAGATTATTAATGAAATAATGCATTTATTTGATAAAAAAATTCTTTCTATCTCTAGAAAATTTTGACAAATTTAGAGATGACGGTTACTTATGGATCCAAATTTCATGAGTTAAATTACCTACAAACATATTAAGGTCTCGTTTGAATCTATGGTGGAATAGATTTGGCATCAGGAAACACGACGTAATGCCACTACAAATGATCAAAACATAATTTCGACATGTACGTTGTGGCTGCCAAATAGGCGTTCACGGGCCATTCATTTCTGCGGAGCAAAATCCATCTCGGTACCAAACGAGGCCTTTAGTGAAGTATTTGGTAGAGTTGGGAGTTGGGGGGTTTATAATTAGGGGGTTCGGATCTCCTGTGCACATGACACAGAGACCTCACGTGCATGCAAATCACTGGGAGACGTGTGGATTGAAGGGGCACGTGAGTGCCATGTGAAGGAACTAATGAGAGGGATTTCAAATGACTCTGTCGGCCTTTGTTATGGCACCACACGTGAGCGGCACGTGATTGAACATCTCACCGTCTCCATCAAATCCCGTGAGTCCCTCTCACGTGAGCAGCACATCTCAGAACTCTGTGCATCGTCTCCCTTAAACATAAAAAAAAAAAATCCCAAAGTCTCTGCTCCCTCATCTTCTCGACAACAATAGTGACCATTTATACTGATCTGAAGCATTTTCTCCAACCCCGTCAGCTCCTCAATCGGTATTGCTTCGAACACCTCTAAATTTTGATACTTTCATGAATTTATTTTGACTATTTAGGGTTCATGAAACTGTTGCTTGTTTTTTTTTTTACTCACTTAGTTATGGTTTTATGAGTTTTACACATCTATGGGTTTTTTTTTTTCTAAACAGGGCAGGCTTTTTATGGGTTTTATGTGTTTGTTCTTTTTTTACACATCAAGTTATGGGTTTTACAGATGTATGGTTTTATTTTTTTCCCTCGCAAACAAAGCAGACTTTTTATGGGTTTTATGTGTTTGTTCTTTTTTTACACGTCTAGTTATGGGTTTTACACATGTATGAATTTTTTTTTTTCTCCCTTCTAAACAAAGCAGACTTTTTATGGGTTTTATGTGTTTGTTCTTTTTTTACACGTCTAGTTATGGGTTTTACACATGTATGAATTTTTTTTTTCTCCCTTCTAAACAAAGCAGACTTTTTATGAGTTTTATGTGTTTGTTCTTCTTTTTTACACATCTAGTTATGGGTTACTTAGGATAAATTTTTATGGTGAATTTTGAATCTATTATGTTTGTTAATTTAATGTCAATGTATATTTATGTTCTACATTATATCTTTTTCTTAAAGGTGAATATTCTATGAATATGGAAGGAGACAATGAGTTTGTTGATGAATGTAGATATAATGGTGTGCCTGAAATTGGTGTCACATAAATATATTAGAAACGCTCAAGCTGCTCAGATTGATAATATAGATGGTTCAGGATTAGCACCAAAGGCAGTTATGGATTTGATGAGTGGACAAGTTAGAGGTAGAAGGAATCTTGGTTTCGTTTTGAATGATTTTAAGAATTACCTGCGCACCAAAAGGGAAACAAGAATGGAGAATGGAATTGTAGGTGCTCTGATTCAGTATTTCACTAATAAGCAAATGCAAAATCCATCTTTCTTTTACTCAATGCAACTTGATGCTAATGAACAAATAACAAATGTGTTTTGGGCCGATGCTAGCTCTATCGTCGATTATGCACATTATTGTGATGTAATTTGCTTCGACATGACCTATCGTACAAATAATTATGGAAGACCATTTGCATCATTTGCTGGAGTGAATAATCATAGGCAAACCATTATTTTTTGTGGTGCATTACTATTTGATGAGACGGTTGACTCATTTATTTGGTTGTTTAAAAGTTTTCTTCAAGCAATGTCTGGAAGACGTCCTAAAACTATTCTAACAAATCAGCCAGCGGCGATTGCCAAAACTATTTGAATTGTTCTATCAGACACTCATCATCGGCTATGTGTATGGCACTTGACTCAAAATGCAACAAAGCATCTTGGACATCTTTATGCTATCGAAGGTTTCAGAAGTGACTTCTATGCTTGTATTTATGGGTACAAGTAGGGCTGGTAAACGAACCAAGCCGCTCGAGCTTGGCTCGGGCTCGACTCGGTTTAAGCTCGTTCAGGCTTGTTCGATTAAACAAATGAGCGAGCTTGAACAATTTTTAAAGCTCGGTTAGGCTCGGGACCTGGATCGAACTTCATTTTGTGTTCAAATTCGACTCGTTGTGTTATAAAAAACTTAGTTGAAACTTGACTAAACTCTTTTATAAGATCAGAACATTAAATTAATACAAAACTATGCTCATTTAGGCTCATGAACTTGAGTCATTTATGTTAAAATTTTATTTTCGATCCTTAAAAACCCTAAAATGAAGAAGAACGCTAGGCTCGTTGAGGCTCGTGAGCTCAGCTTGGCTCGACTCGTTTATAAACGAGCCGAGCTTGAACATGTCAAAGCTCGGCTCGTTCGGCTCGTTTACCACCCCTAGGTACAAGATAAAGGAGGAGTTCCTAGATGCTTGGAAAATGATGCTTGAAAAATAAAATCTTGAATGTAATAAATGGCTACAATAAACTTTTGTTGAAAATGAGAAATGAGCTCTAGTGTATGGGAGAGACACATTCAACGCAGATATGAGGAGTACACAACGTAGTGAAAGCTTCAATGCTCTTCTAAGACGCTATTTGAACTCAAAGCACGATCCATTGCGTTTCTTTCAGCATTTTGATAGGGTTATGGATGATCGGCGCGAAAGCGAATTGAATGCTGATTTCAGGATGATGGATTCTATACCGGTAATTCCGTTTCACGCTTTGATGGTGTCATGTGTTGCAAAGATTTACACACCAGAGATCCTTGAGTTGTTTCAAGCAGAGTATGGAAAATCTCTTCATTGTTCTATCTACATTCAAGGGGAGGTGGGACATATGTTCCTTCACATGGCACTCATGTGCCCCTTCAATCCACGCATCGCCCGGTGATTTGCGTGCACAAGAGGTCTGTGTATCATGTGCACAGGAGATCTGAACCCTATAATTAGTGCCCAGTGATGGTTTTGTCTTGAGATACAGAACTTTCACACATACAACCTGTAAATATCGAAGGCCAAGTCGAGCATCTGATAAAATTTTCTCATGTTAGGATTTTTATTGATCGGTGTGAGGATTTTAAAGTTAAAAATTAAATGATACATCCTGACTCAGAGTGCAATCTCATCAATATATTTATCAATTTTTTATAAAAATAAATTATAGACTTGTTCTCAGCGTGCAATCTCATCAATATATTTATCAATTTTTTATAAAAATAAATTATAGACTTGTTCTGTAAAGTATACATTGTTATTAATAAAAAAAATATTAACTGAGATATATTATTATATTTATAAAAATAAAAAAAATTAATTTTCATACATAATGATTACTATGATACAGTAATGTATATTGCACTATGTAGTATAGATGGTTTGGATATAGTTTTTGAACTGCTGATAGAATTACAAAGCTATCCAAGCCCCATACGATATGATAATCATATCATAGCGTATGGGGCTCTTTCACAGTATATGACGCAAAAAAAATTTATCATTTTTTTATTTAAAAAAAAATATACTAATATATCTCAATATATACTTCATTTCATATAACAGCATGCACTTCATTTGAAGAGTGTATAATTTAAAAAAAAATGATATAGACTACAATTGAGCTGTAATGGGGGTTGGACGTATCATTTTCCCTGATCTATACAAAAAGATACGAAAGATACAACTGGTGTTAATTTGATGAATTTCGAATGTGGTATATTGTAAAGCTACCTTACAAATTACAATACAGCAATAGGATCCGTTGGGTTATGGCCTTTTCTATTAAATCTTGTGGAGGAGGGGACCGGAAGAAGACTGATAATATTAATGTTTACCAAAAAAAAAAAAAATATGTAAAATATATTGGAATTTCTCGGGTTATCATTGGGATCCTCTATCATTTAGGGACAAATGACAATATATATGGCATTCCTTCTCTCTTCTCTTTATCAAAATACTCAAAAAATTATATTTAAAATCCTTTTATTCGTGTGTTCATTTTTAAATGTTTCAGATTAAAAAAAAAATTCTATAAAATCTCTAAATTGGTATTCTAAGAGCAACTCCAATGAAGCTTCAAAATGAAGATTTTAAGACCGGTTGAAGATTTCTAGCTTCAATGGAGTTTCATTTTAAATACTTCAAGTTTTCAAAAGAAAAAAGACCTCTATATGTCACATCACCTACTGAAATGTCTCAAATACCCTCAAACATCTTTTGTATGAATAGCATTTAACTGCTATATTATTACAAATCTTTAATTATCATTTACATCTAAACAGAAAGTTAGTATTTATATTCAAATCTGTGTTAATTTTTGCACAATTTTTTTTTATTTAAGTTCAAAAGCGATGTTTTAAAATCAATTTCATTCATTAAATCGAAAAAAAATGAATGATTTAATAGTTACCAATTCGATCATTGGGTTAACCGTATCTAAATCTTGTTGTCATTGTTGGATCTTAGAGACATAAACTTCAATAACAAATTGAAGAAAGTAACAAATAGTAGAATGTGTATTTTACAATCTAAAATAGTAATTTGAAGATCCATATAATAAAATTAGAAGATCAACCATTATAGTTTATGGATCTTTAAAACATCAAAATCTTCAAATTGAAGACTCCATTAGAATTCAAAGGGTTTTCAAAAATCCAAAATTTTTAATGGGAGTCTTCAAAATGAAAACCCTGATTGAAGATGCATTAAGGAAGATTTTTCATTCTGCACTAGGTTTATCAAACCAGCTACTAGTAGACTTTAAAGTATTTCTATTCCCGTTGTCAATGTACCTAAAGTTTTAATAGTATATTCTAGCGCATGCAAATTTGATACTCACCCTAGCTAATAATATATTGATAATTATATGATCATTCCAGACTCTAGTGTCATTTTCTGCTACAAAAAAAATAAAAATAAAGTGTGCATGCACCATATAAAAAAAAACAGAGCAACTACATTACAAAATAAATGATAATAACTGGTTGGGGTATTTCAAGTGGTTTAGTTAAAGTAGTGTGTGTTTCATCAATGATTCAATGTTGTAACCAAGGGATTATAGTTTATATATATATATATACAAATGATCAAAATCTAAACAATGACATTAAAATGTATAAGGGGGAGGGAGAGAACCGACCTATTTCATCCGGTTGACCATTGTTGTACCATTGATCCGTCTCCTCCTCGTCCACACCCGTACCCAAAGAATGAAGAAATATTTCTTCAGTTGGTGGTGGAGTCCCACAGGGAAAAGGAAGAATCACATGAAAGAAAAAAAAGATTTGGGAATTTCAGATTTTAGTGGAATATGAAGTACTTTGAGAATAAATATTGTGTTGAGGGTATTTTTGGAATGTAATGACTTGTTATCATCAGATCACATAGTTAGAGATCGTCCGTGATGGCCACTCCGAGGATCCAACGGACTCCACACTGCAAGGGTGGTGAAATAAATCTCCGACCATACTATGAGTGGATTTAGAGTATTTTTTTCATTAGTAAAATGTATGTATGTCACTATATAATAAAATAGATAAATTTACAACAAGAAGCAGCAGTTGCTTAGCACATCCAGCTAGTTTTAATATTAGTCTGAGCTGATTTAACAAGGGAATAAATGGTGGGATAAGAGGTAATTATAGGATTTAGTAAGTGGGAGGAAAGTTTATCCCTGTTTGGTATGAAAAATAATTGGAATAAACTGCGGACAATTATCCCAATTTGAAATGAATATAGGGATATTTTGTTCCACCAAAATGTTAGGATAGATAGCATTTATCCTCACTTTTTATTTTAATTTTGAAAAATATAAATATGATTAAAATTAATGGACTTTTTATTTTATAAAATTATAACAATTTATCATTCAAACTTTAACCCTTTGCCAAAATAGCCTTAGGGGTGATTTGGTAAGAAGATAAACAGTGGAATAAGGAATAATTATGGGAATGAGTGAGTGGAAGAATATCTTAATACATAGAACATGTAAAGCTTGTCGTAGGCCAGGGATGAGATGACAGGTCGATAGGTGGCATCCGATAACATTTTCTCATGTTATGATGTTCTTGATCGGTGAGGTTTTGAAAGTGGAAAATTCTTGTGTGCAGAACTTCCCAATTCTCAACGTGTTTTTTTTTTTTAAGATATACATTTGTCCAGTATTAAGATACATTAATGTATTTTTTTAAAAATAATAAATAAAAATTTTAATTTTCATACCATCGCATTATAAACTGTTGGGGGCAGGGGACAACATTTGAGCTACAAAAAAGCTGCAAAAACAGTGTATGAACTAGGCTTGTCAATGGGTCAAATCCAGACCCAGACCCAAATCCGGACCTGACCTGACCCGACTAAGACCCGATTACATGTGTAACATACCCGACCTGATTTGGACCCGACCCGGTGGACCTGAACAAACAAACGGGTCGAGTCCAGGTCCACCACGCCTCGACCCGTTGGACCCGATCGAGACCCGATTATTTTATTAATATATACTCATATATTACAAGACTATTAGTATTAGTTGACCTATAATTTTATTTCTTATTTAACTTATTTTTGTATCCACAAGTTCATAAATCATAATCATAACAAACCCATAAATCATAAATCATAATCATAACATTTATTTCGTTGTGTTGATGTTGCCACTTGCAAGAACTTAGTTGTTTAATATGTTGTAAACTTAGTAATATATTGTCGTTGGTTTGTTTTGGACAATTAACTTATTAGCTTTTGAATTTGTATAATTAATTATTTTGTTGCATGATTTATGTTTATTGTTTAGGTTAATATGTTAATGTTTATTGTATTGAATGTTGTTTAGGTTAATATTATTTTAAATGTTTGTATAATTAGTTATGTTTATTGTTTAGGTTAATATGTTGTTTATGTTAATGATTATTGTTTTGAATGTTGTTTAATAATTAATTTACTTTTTTTGAATTGTATAAAATTATGTTCAAACATAGTCTCATTAATAATAATGCTTTATTACAAAAACATTTCAAATATAATGATAAGACAAACAAATTTATGAGCTCTCTCCCTTTTTTTAACCAACCATCCGGGTCGGGTCCGACCCAGGTCCACATTTCCCCCGACCCGCCAAGTCCTGGGTTAGACCCGGACCCGCCGGGTTCTGCCACAAGTCAGGTCCGAGTCCAGGTCCACCCCGACCCGTTGACACTCATTGATGTGAGGAGTACCATGGTTTTAAAGAGTGTTCATACTAGGCCTGTCAACGGGTCGGGTCCGGGCCGGGTCAGGGTGGACCTGGACCCGGACCTGACTTGTGGCAGAACCCGACGGGTCCGGGTCCAACCCAGGACTTGGCGAGTCGGGGGAAATGTGGCATCAAGTGTAGGCGTGTAGCTATGTTTTTGTTATCTGAGTTTGGCAATCCAACAACATAATTCCAGATCTGATGCCTCATATCTCACATGAAGAACTTGTTCTTGATCGGTGAGGATGTTCTTCGAATGTGATGCTCTTAGTGGGTGAGGATGCTCTTAGAGCATATTCAATGGATATGTTATCTAACATGTTAAAAATGTTGTTCCAATGGAGATGTTAAAAGGAAGCTAAATGTGAGCTCAACCTAACTATTTTTTATTAAAGAATTAAAAAAATACATTTGCAATGTTGAGTGGGTGGAGATGTGGAGCCCACTATTATTTTGGCTAGTTTATTTAGCTATTCTATTGGAGTAACAACAATCAACTAAGAAGGGTGGCGCGCTGGGTGGAGCGACGGACGAATGAAGTAGGGTACAGAATGAGGACCAGGTGGGGCGGACGGTGGGACAGGGAGCCGGAAAGGAGTGCCTGGAGGGTAGCAAGGCCCTTGGAAGAGGTGGGGTTCCTAGGGGCTCGTGGTGTTTTAGGTGCCTTGGGACTGAGCACTAGATGAGGGATTGCAGAGAACCTCTAATCTATGCAAGGTGCAAGGGAACGGGACACTGGGCATCGGACTGTCCTAAGAGATGAGCAATAGAGGACGGTCGATCATCTGTGAGACCGGAGGAGGAGATGAAAATCCAACTAGGGGATAGTTTCAACCCTTGCGAGGAGGAGAGGTCGTTGCAGTGTTGTGTGGTGATGACGGCGTCCGAGTGTTCCCCCTCCGCAGGGGAGCTCCACAACTTACTGAAAGAGAGCTGGGGGGAGAAGTTCCGGTCGGTAGAAAGAAACCTGGGACCCGAAGTGTTCTTGGTCAAGGTTTTGAATCCTCAACTTCATTTTCGGATGGTCCGCCATGGTGCACTACAAGGCATTGGGGCAACCATTCAAGTGGTGGCATGGACACCGGAGCTAGTGGCATATCCTACTGACACATATAGATGGGTTCTGAAATTGGAAGGGTTACCCCTCCACTGGCAGCATATTGATGGATTGCGGCAGCTCATGTGTGGCTTTGGCAAGATCACGGAGTTGGGACGGCAAGGGATTGACAGGTATGGGTTGGCATTCTCAGAACTTACTCTGGTGGCGGGGGTGTGGCGGACATGGCCAAGGTCCTTGCTGGTGGGATACGGCCTTGAACCTTATCGTATTCGAATCGTGGCGACGTGTAGGCCGATGCCGTCGAAGCGAACATGGGCAGACCTCCTTAAAGAGCACGCAACGGAGACCGGCTCGTCCTATCAGGAGGGGTCGGGAAGTGATAGAGAAGCTTAGAGGAGGAAGAAGAGCCCGAGTCAAGAGGGCACGCCGACTCAGCGAACGAATCGGCGTAGGAGGACTCAGCGGAGGAAGGTACACTCCGTGGGGTCTGACACGTCTTGTCGCGTGGAAGGGCAGAACACGCAAAGCCTCGATAGTGCCTCGGTCCCCAAAATTCTATCAGAGATCTACCGGATCTCCTCCGAAGAAAAGAGGAGAAGGTCGTTATCCTCTGACAGAGCAGACTTAAAGCTCAAATCACATGTTCAAACTATCGACATGGTCAGAGACAAGGAGACCTCGGACCAGGAGACCTTAGACCAGAAAGTGGGTGGGGGGGGGGTCTCGTCTCCAGTTGGCGGGTCGAGTGGAAATTGCGCCGGATCGGGTGAGTCGGGTCAATCCCAATCATGGGTATGGATCCGACGGGATCGACTTGGCAAGGAGGAGGCTCAGCCCATTAATTTGAGTCAGGCTACCCCCTCACCCGACAAGGACTCTCTGAAGTTGCTCGAAACTCCACTCAGGGGAAGCCTTCATGAAAAAGGGAGAGACGCAGGAGAGGCCTCGGGGGACTCACAGGCAACAGCGTCCACACTAGGGTCCTTCACCGGCCAGTGATTTACATCCTCATATCAGGATAAACCTCGCGTGCGATTAGGCGCACTTCATGGGACTCAAAGTCCACAACCAAAGCACTGCTAGTGGCTTCGTCAACTGTGTTTTAGGGGAATTCGGTACATGCGGTTCGTTCTTGCAAGTAGACGTGGAAGCAACTCCACTGTCCGGGGAAGAAAGCACTCCAAGGTTGATCCCAGCAGCCGAACAGTTGACGATCCTGGAGGCACACCATCGTCAAGATGGGTCTTCCTAGAGCAAGGGAGCAATGCACCGTGAGTATAAAAAAAATTTAATGTTTAAGTACCTTGTATGGAACATTAGGGGCCTCAACGATCTAGCGAAGCGAAGGGCCATTAAAGACTTGGTGGCGGCAAACAGAGTCCAAGTCTGTTGTATTCAGGAGACCAAAATGGAGGTGGTCAACCGACAGATCATAAGGGAGCTCGGGGCGGGACTCCTCGACAAATGGGAGTTCAAGGAGGCTAGAGGGGCTGCTGGTGGCATTCTGATCTACTAGAACTCAGCCTTTTGGCGCATGGTGGACAAGTCGATGGGCGGTGATGCCTTATCAGTCTTATTGGAGGACAAACTATCAGGGGGGAGATGGTGTTGTTCTAGTGTGTATAGCCCAAACGAGGACATGGAGCGTCCCGTTCTATTGGAGGAACCATCGGCTACACGCACGTGCTGGAACGCCCCTGAGATGGAGTTGGCAGACATTGGGAGGGATCGGAACTCCTGTGATAGTATCACAGGCTCACCCTGTGAACACCAATGGGAAGGTGCCAGCTGCCCACACCCTCACGTGGCATACTCACCAAACTTCACATGCATTAAACGACGTTTCACGTCGTGAAGTCACA
Organism: Acorus gramineus; assembly: GCA_030737835.1. Classification (NCBI taxonomy): domain Eukaryota; kingdom Viridiplantae; phylum Streptophyta; class Magnoliopsida; order Acorales; family Acoraceae; genus Acorus; species Acorus gramineus. The sequence continues at coordinate 28,184,489 of CM060849.1, read as the reverse complement.
GCACCACGTGATCTCTTTATTTCAAAATGTCAAATGGTCACGTGATCTCTTTATCTTGGATCACAGCTTTGCTTCTCCGAGAATACCTAGCCGCAAGTCGTCTTCTTCTCAAACTCAACAAAAATCATCTCCCCTGTCCAAGCCCCGTTTCTACTCCACCTGTTATATATGTGTCACTTTTAGCCTATTGGTTATATTTGGGTCATTTCTGGCCATTTTTTTTTTCGATCAGAGTCGCTAAAATTTTAAACTTTTAGCTATCTGCATGAGTTCGAGTACTCCGATTGAAAATATAACTGCATATTATGGGTCATGGTACAATTTGGTCTTACCTATAAAAATTTCATCAGATTCCGGTAACGTTTTAAAAAATTATACAGTTCTGAACCGTATCTGGGTTTTGGTCGTTACTGGTTTCGTTGGAGGCATAGTGTTGGGATATTTTGGTGAATATGATCACCCTAGGTAACCTCACCCCCATATTGCTTAATGGTTAAGAATCCATGGGTTATTTTGGGTGTTAGAAGGTGATTTTAGGCTTAAAGTCACCCCCCCCCCCCCCCAATGAGAACTTGTGAGCCCTCTCTCTTTCTCCCTCTCACTCTCGTCTCTCCTTGATTTGTGTGTGTGTGTTGAAGAAGAAAAGAAGGAGAAGAAGGGGCACAAGCTAGCCAAGAAGAAGAGGAGGAGCTTGAGGGGCTGTGATGGTGGTGGTGGTGGTGGAGGTTTGTGGTAGCCGTGGGTGCACACGAGGGCCCCGAACCTTCCCTTTCTCTTTCCCCTCACTTGATCTTGGCAAATGGTCACGCAACGACCTGGGGTGCGATGAGTGGGTCGATCCAACCCAGTGGGAGGCGTTCGATGCACGTTGACGTGCATTGCCCTCCCCTGGGGCACCATAACTGCATATTAGCTTGTTTGAATATATGTATATGTTGTTGCCTATCTTAATAGGTTGCACCCATGCCATGTTAGATATTATATGCTAAGGTTATATATCCATGTATCATGTATAGGAGCCCATACATGTACTGATGCAATGTCACATGTTACCTTAACCTTGATTCATGCATGTTCCCATCTAGTTTAATTTAGTTTAACCTAAATGAGAATGTATAGGTATAAGCATGCCTTAGATAATATTATAACTTCTTGTTATATTTATTTAAATGCCTCCATGATTAATTCCTTGTGTAATTAATTGTGTGTTGTATATTTTATATATACTTTTATGAAGCCATGAATCTCGCCTAATGAGGTTAATCAAGTGTATGACCTCTGATAGGGTCATACCATGACATCGACACTACAAATGATATGTCTTCCCCGCATCTGAGTTATGCGCCCTGGAGAGAATTCATGAGAATTCGTTACCCTTTTTTGATGTCTAAAAGACCGATGACGACGGATCCATGGGGATCACTTTCGCGAGTGTCGAGTGTTCTCCCCTTCGTCAGCTCTGTGTTGCATGTGCCTGATTTTTTTTAGTTTTTTTATTAAGCAGGATTTGTTTTTCGGTGGAAAGGAAATAAGGGGCGGGGGATATGGTCGTATGGGGATTAGGTATGTTTCTAACAATGGTATTAGAATATTAGATGTAAAACCTATTAAAATAGTCACTACATTTTTATTATTTGGTTATTAACTTTGTTCATCGGTTTGGTCTTCTTTCGTAGTCTTTTTTCATAATTAAAGAAGATTTTTATTATTTTTTATTTAGATCCTATTTAGATTTGCGTTTGAATAGATTATAGGTTTAAAAATTTAAAGATTTTCAATTGCCGATCGAACAACATTTTTAATTTTTAATTTTTTAAATTATCATTTTATTTTTCAAACTAAATAATCATACAATTAAAAAATTAACAAAAAAAAAAATTAAGTTGAGTTTAAAACTCGGGATACGTTTAAATCTCACGTCCACAACGCAGCCTTAATCAGTAAATTTGTGCTTTTCGTTTGAAATATATAGAATGAGTGTTCAGTACATACACATGGCAGTTCTATTCTACTGTGATAAATAAAGCCACGTCATATTTGAATTTGATGTAGAGGGTCTTTTTAGAGCGGTTGGATCACCATAATCAGTTCAAGAAATGACATCACACAAATAACAAATAACAATGATAAAAATAAAATACGATTTTTTGCGTGTATACCATTAAAAAATATGTTGTTTTTTATACCACCACAAATAACATATTTATTTTTATACTATTACAATTTTTCTTAATGAAAAAATGTATCCCTTTTATCTTTTTTAACTAAAATTAAACTTAATTATAGTTAGTTCTTAATCACAATGTAAAAAAGACAGAAATAAAGTCAACACAACATTTATCATAATGTAACTAATTAAACATAATAACATAATAACATAATTCATCTATACCAAAGTAATTAAGTAGTACTAAATACCATGTCTTGGACTATAAGTAATTTGAATGTTTAATTTTTGGGAAAAATCCAAATAACCCCCTATAAACTTCTTGAAATCCATATATATAACCCCCTGGATTTTTCAAAAGTTCATATAACCCCCCTAATACACATATATAAATCCAAATAGCTCCCTGAATCAACCTTTCATTGATAGATGAGAAATATTATATGAATATTCCATTTTTTTTAACCCGAACTAAAAATATAATATACCAATAAAACCTCTATAATTTGTTAAAAATGTGAAAAATTATCTTTACATGATGATTTTACCTCTCGGAATATTTTATAAAACTCTATCCAGAGGGATAAAATCATAATTTACATATAATTTTTCACATTTTTAACACATTGTATGAGTTTTTGGTATACTATATTTTTAGTATTAACTATATAAAGTATTTTAAAAATAATCCTAATATGTCAATAAAAATTTAACTCAGGGGGCTATTTGGATTTTCATAGCCATGGGTGTTTTCAAGGGGTTATATGAACTTTAGGAAAAGTCAGAGGGGGGTATGGATTTCAGGTAGCTCACAAGGGGTTATCGAATTTTAGATAAATTTATAATTTTTTAAGTTAAAATTAATATTTTTTATTGATGGATTGCGGCAGCTCATGTGTGGCTTCGGCAAGATCACGGAGTTGCGACAGCAAGGGATTGATAGGTATGGGTTGGCATTCTAAGAACTTACTCTGGTGGCGGGGGTGTGGCGGACATGGCCAAGGTCCTTGCTGGTGGGATACGGCCTTGAACCTTATCGTATTCGAATCGTGGCGACGTGTAGGCCGATGCCGTCGAAGCGAACATGGGCAGACCTCCTTAAAGAACACGCAACGGAGACCGGCTCGTCCTATCAGGAGGGGTCGGGAAGTGATAGAGAAGCTTAGAGGAGGAAGAAGAGCCCGAGTCAAGAGGGCACGCCGACTCAGCGAGTGAATCGGCGTAGGAGGACTCGGCGGAGGAAGGTACACTCTGTGGGGTCTGACACGTCTTGTCGCGTGGAAGGGCAGAACACGCAAGGCCTAGATAGTGCCTCGGTCCCCAAAATTCGATCAGAGATCTACCGGATCACCACTGAAGAAAAGAGGAGAAGGTCGTTATCCTCTGACAGAGCAGACTTAAAGCTCAAATCACATGTTCAGACTGTCGACATGGTCAGGGATAGGGAGACCTCGGACCAGGAGACCTCAGACCAAAAAGTGGGTGGGGGGCTCTCGTCTCCAGCTGGCGGGTCGAGTGGAAATTGCGCCGGATCGGGTGAGTCGGGTCAATCCCAATCATGGGTATGGATTCGACGGGATCGACTTGGCAAGGAGGAGGCCCGGCCCATTAATTTGAGTCAGGCTACCCCCTCACCCGACAGGGACTCTCTCAAGGTGCTCGAAACTCCACTCGGGGGGAGCCTTTAAGAAAAAGGGAGAGACGCTCGCGTGCGATCGGGCGCACTTCATTGGACTCAAAGTCCACAACCAAAGCACAGCCAGTGGCTTCGTCAACTATGTTCGAGGGGAATTCGGTACATGCGGTCCGTTCTTGCTGGAAGACATGGAAGCGACTCCACTGTCCGGGGAAGAAAGCCCTCTAAGGTTGATCCCAGCAGCCGAACAGTTGGCGATCATGGAGGCGCACCATCGTCAAGATGGGTCTTCCTAAAGCAGGGGAGCAATGCACCGTGAGTATAAAGAGTTTTTTAATGTTTAAGTACCTTGTATGGAACATTAGGGGCCTCAACGATCCAGCGAAGCGAAGGGCCATCAAAGACTTGGTGGCGGCAAACAGAGTCCAAGTCTGTTGTATTCAGGAGACCAAAATGGAGGTGGTTGACCGACAGATCATAAGGGAGCTCGGGGCGGGACTCCTTGACAAATGGGAATTCAAGGAGGCTAGGGGGGCTGCTGATGGCATTCTGATCTACTTGAACTCAGCCTTTTGGCGCATGGTGGACAAATCGGTGGGCCGTTATGCGTTATCAGTCTTACTGGAGGACAAACTATCAGGGGGGAGATGGTGTTGCTCTAGCGTGTATGGCCCAAACGAGGACATGAAGCGTCCCGTTCTATTGGAGGAATTGTCGGCTACACGTGCGCGCTGAAATGCCCCGATGGCTATCATGGGTGATTTCAACGTAACTCAGAGGGGGGAGGAGAGGAACCGAGCGGGAATGGTATCATATGCGATGACAGTCTTCTCTGACTGGATAGAGGAGGAAGGGCTTATTGACCTCCCAATATCCAATCACCAATTCACGTGGAGCAACCTACGGGAGGAACCATCGCTCGCTAGAATGGACCGGGTCCTCTTTGATGAGGAATGGGAGGGACTATTCCCAGGACGCTGTGTCCATGGTCTCCCTAGGGTAGTCTCGGATCACCTTCCCTTACTCCTTCAGGATGGGACCTTCCAACAACCTCAAAGCCTGTTTAGATTTGAGTCATGGTGGTGCGAAATCGAGGGCATTGACGACTTCATCCGAAACTCATGGATGTCAAGTGCGTGCGGTTTGAAGGGCGCGCGCATAATTGCTTTTAAATTGCGCAGACTGAAGAGGGTATTGCGAGAATGGAGCAAGGCAGTTCGGGTGGCGAAAATGGAAAGAAAGCAAGGGCTGCTGCAGACTCTTCAGCAGATTGATAGCAAGGAGGAGGAGGAGGTGCTGGGGGAAGAAGACAGAACATCTAGAGCTTCGGCGAAGAGAGAGCTCGTAGACATTCTCAAGCTAGAGGAGATGGAGTGGGGACAGAAGTCGAAGACTTTAAGGCTTAAGGCAGGAGATAACAATACGAAATTCTTTCACCGTGTGGCAAGCCAAAGGCGCCGAATTAACCACATTTCAAAAATGCAGATTGGAGAAAGGGTGTGGGAGGACCCAGAGGACATTCGATACAACCTCGTGGATCACTTCGCACGCTCATTCCACAAGCGGCAAGGGTGGAAGCCAGAATGGGAGGATAGGGAATTGCCACTCCTCAACCCGGGGCACCATGCCTTGCTCGACACAACCTTTTGCGAGATTGAAATATTTTGAGCCATCAAGAAGGCGGAGGGAGACAAAGCACCTGGTCTTGACAGTTTTGGCCTAGTCTTCTTCCAACGATATTGGAGCGTGGTTAAGGACGATTTCATGGCCATGTTTGACAAGTTATACGCGGGCATGCAGAGCGTGGGCTGCCTAAACTCATCCCATTTCTTCCTAATCCCAAAGAAGGAGGGCGCGACAAGGGTGGAGGAGTTTAGACCGATTTGCTTGGTCAATGCGGCGTATATGATCGTCGTCAAGGTGATGGCCAATCGGTTAAAGATGGTCTGTGGGGACCTCGTGGAAGACTCTCAAGCAGCCTTTCTTCATGGACGCTTATTGCAGGACGGTTTCATTTCGGCTCAGGAGATTATTGCAACCCTTCATAAAGACAAACAACGAGGACTCCTGTTCAAACTGGACTTTGCGAAGGCATATGATAGTGTTGACCGTGAATTCCTTATACACCTTTTCGAGATGCATGGTTTTGATCGAAGATGGGTGCGGATGGTAAGGCAATGCGTAGATTCTGTGTGTGCATCACTCGTCATCAACAGCGAGGTCTCTGGTTACTTCCCCCTTAATAGGGGCCTACGCCAAGGAGACCCTCTATCACCCATCCTCTTCGTCTTACTGGCAAACGTCCTTAGTCGTCTCTGTAGTAAGGTAGAGGGGGCGGGTTGGGTCTCTGGGCTGAGCAGTTCGCAAACAGGGAGGAAAGTGGCCATCTTACAATATGCGGACGACACGCTCCTCCTTAGCGCTACCAACGGGAGGAGTGTTCGAGGCCCCAGATTTGTGGTATTCTGTTTCGCGCTGCTCTCGAGTCTCCCTCTCAATCTGCAAAAGAGCTCCATGTGTGGGATACACATCTCACCGGAGGAGGAAGTCACATTGGCAGCGTGCGTGGGATGTCCAACTGGCTCTTTCCCTACTAAGTACCTAGGACTCCCCCTACTCAAGGGAAGGCTAACTAAAGAGCAATGGGACCCTTTGATCGTATGCTTCAAGAGAAGATTGGCGGGTTGGAAGGGCAAGTTGCTTAGTTGGGGAGGGAGGTTGACACTGCTACAAGCGGTCCTAACAAACCTACCGCTGTTCTATCTCTCCGTGTTCAGGATACCGTCCAGGGTGCTTGATCACGTAGACTACATAAGACGGCGCTTTCTATGGCAGGGAAGCGGGGCGGAGCATAGGACCCCTCATATGGTGGATTGGGGACTGGTTTGCCGACCAAATAGAGAGGGAGGTTTGGGTGTTTTGAAGCTCCGAGCCATGAATAGGGCTCTACTTGCAAAATGAGCATGGAGATGGTTCTCACAGCGGGACTCGGTGTGGTCTCAAAGCATGAGGGACCGGTATGGTGGAGCCGGCATTGGTGAACGCCGATGGCCCGCGTTGGGAGCAAGGGCAACTCAACTAAGCAAAGCGTTGTTTGCGGATCGCGCGGAGCTGGAGGAGGCAATTCTGGGGATGGTTGGAGATGGCAGGTCGGTTCACTTCTGGTCAGATAGATGGAGTGGGGAAGACAGATTGTGCGATTTGGCACCCAATATACACAGGCTAGCGCGAGTGAAGGAGGCACCGGTATGCGAGTTCTTTCGCATTGCATCAAGCACTTATGCGCGCGCAACTAGGCGAGGAGGAGACTTCACAATTCACCGCGTTGCTAGACAGACTGGGGCCGCTAGGGGTGACGGAAGTTGGAGAAGACCAGATCAGATGGAATCCGCAACCATCGGGGTTTTCACAGTGAAAACAGCTTACGCGTGGTGGAGATTACAGACTGCTGGAAGTCCTTCGTCATACCCGTTGTTTAAGCAAGTATGGCAGCCGCAGATGCCATTGAAAATCAAAGTATTTGCGTGGCTTCTATCCTTAGAACGCCTCCTCACGAGGTTGTACCGTGCCAGGTGGGCACCTAATGACACCATAGAATTCCCTCTATGTCTGGCCGCCCCAGAGACTGTCCAACACCTCTTCTGTGGTTGCTCGGTGGCCATGGAGTTTTGGGAGATCATTGGCATACAAACGGGGCTCCAGCCCTCATTTCAGAATTTAGAAGGCATGTGAGCAGCTGGGAAAGATCTAGGAAGGTCGTCGGACAATAGGATAGCCACAACCCTCTCACTGTTGATTGTGCCGGCGGGGGCGTGAACAATATGGCGCACTCGAAATGAGGTGGTCTTTCGAGGGGCGTGAGTCTACCAGAAGAACATGATGAGCATGTTTCAGGGGTACATGTGGGAATGGGGGCGAGGGATTGCGAAGGCGGAGGAAATCACCCTCCGCGAAGGACTGATGAGGATCGTGGCGTGAGAGCGATGGGGCACCCCCTTCCTCCAGTTAGATACCTCATCTAACTCGGAGAAGGAGGCTTGCCACGATACTCGCTCATGTTTTTTTCTTTATGTTTGTCTTTGTCATTTTGATCTCTATTCTCCCCCCTTTCAGAGTTTGTAATTCAAATTCAGGAATGAAATCGGGTAGCAAACATCTACCTTTCCTTCAAAAAAAAACAACAATCAACTAAATAAGGATGTTGTAAATGAAGGTGTAGTTGAGGTATGAAATACTAACATGGCACTTTAACATGTTGATCAGCTAACATATCCACTCAAGATACTCATAGGGGGCCTAAATCTTCGTATGATGTAATGCTCTTGACACCGCATCACAGGTGGCTAAATCTTAGGATGTGATGCTCTTGACACCTCATCACATGAGGCTAAATTTTAGGAGGTGATGCTCTTGACACCACATGGGGATAAATCTTAGAATGTGATGTTCTTCAACACTGAGGATTTTCTAAGTATGACTGCACTCCTCGGAGGGACGAGGGACTCGTTATGTACCCCACACACTTCAGAGATGGATAATGATCCCAAAATGACAATCATACTGACTGTTGCACTTCTCTTGGGGGCTATTGCATTGCTATGGCTCCTCATCACCCCCAAAAGTGGAGCTAAGAAGCAGAGCCTACCCCCATCTCGACCAGGCCTCCCCATCATCGGTCACCTCCACAAACTCGGCCGCCTCCCCCACAACGCCCTCCGTGACATCGCCAACAAGCACGGACCCGTGGTTCTCCTCCACCTAGGACTATCCCCCACGGTTGTCATCACATCCCAGGAGGCGGCACCCCAAGTCCTCAGGACACATGACGCGATCTTCGCAAACCGGAATCTCGTCCCTTGTCGGGGAGTTCCTCTTCTACGGCAGCCGCGACATCGGCTTCAGCCCAAACTGGCGCAATATTAAGAAGCTCTACACAATGAAACTGTTGGGCGCACATAAATCGGCTCGCTTTCATGGCTGTGAAAAGAAGAGATGACCCACCTAGTCCGGTTGATCAGAGACTCGGCGGGCCGACGTGAGCCGGTCAACGTTGGTTTGGCGTTGCTCTCGCTCAACACCGACATGACATGCCGGATGATCTTTTGGCACGGTGAGGGAGGTGATGGCGACTTTCAGCGCGGTAAACTTTGGTGATTTCTTCTCTTTCTTCCGGTGGCTCGACGCCCACGGGCTCCACCATCGGATGAAGGAGGCCAGCCGGCTGTTGGACGAGTTCTTTGAGCGCGTAATTGAGGAGTGCCTCCTCCGCTCGATGACCTAACAACAACAGGACTTCTTGGACGTCCTCCTCACGACGTTGGCAGAGGGAAAAGCGGACATCCCCCTCGATCGTGTATCGATCAACGATATCCTCCTGGTATGGGATGAAACTTAAATATTTCATGGGATTATTGATGCAGATCAGATGTTCGACGCGTTCTTGGAGAGTTAAGACCACCAAAAGAATTCCACTAAATAATTAAAAATAGTACAAAATTTTACGCTGAGATAGATATCGATGAGATCTTCAAGGATAGTCGCTACGCCACTACATATCCTCCATTTTCAGAAATTCATTTTTCTATCCCTTCAAATCAATGATTTTGCTAATTTTACAAATTTTTAAAATTACAATCTTTTTGCTAATAAAGTGGAATTGATCTATATCAAGTACGATAATCATTTAGGATCTCGTAGAATCAAGATTAATTGTTATCCTGATTTTTCTTTTTTTTAGTAATTTTTTTAATTTTCTCGAATTAGTTTAAAATGGGACATGTAATTTAGGGTAGAACAATTTTCCATTAATAATATTTTCAAATTCTTCTGAGGTTTGTGAAAATTGTGTTTAAGGATCTCAATGTTAGTCGAATTATTTCTTTCCTTTTTTTTTTTGCTTGGTAAGTTGAGTATTTCATTCATTTTCAAACTGTACATGGTGTTAGGGGGAGAAAAGCAAAGGAAGCAAAAGGTGCTGGTCACATGGAGTAGACCAGATATGCAGTGGAGAAAAAAAAAGAGTACAAATGATTAGTGTTTTTTAGAACACAATAATATTACTTTTGGGGATGAAATTGTGGAGTCAGTCCCACCAGACAGCAATTCAATAGCAGCGGATTTGGACTTGCCCCGCGCTGTCCTCTTGAAGAATTTGCGCTAATTCAGGATAGATGCAAGGTCGAATTGTTTCTTCGTATCACGTTGCATTAATTGTTCATAGTGATGACTGAACGCTCCTTTTATATGTATTGAGCAGGACATGTTGATTGGGGCAATTGACACTAGGGCAGTCATTATAGAGTGGATACTCTCGAAGCTCACGAAGAAACCCCAGTTGATGAGGAAGCTCCAAGAGGAGATTGAGAGGGTAGTCGGGCTTGAACAGATGGTTGAAGAGTCAGACTTCGCGAAACTGAAATACCTTGACATTGGGGGTTAAAGAGGGATTCAGGATCCACCCAGCTGCGCTACTTATGGCGCCTCACATGGCCATGGAGGACTGCGTGGTCATGGGCTACGATATACCCAAGAACCTGCGTGTGATCATGAATGTATGGGCCATCGGGGGGGACATCGGATCCTGGACTGACCTTGAAGAGTTCATCCCTGAAAGTTTCATGGATTTGAATGTGGACGTCCACGGCACCGACTTCATGGTCATTTTGTTTGGGTCTGGGCGTAGGAGGTTCCCCGGGGTGCATCTGGGCATGGTATTTGTGCGGTTGGTGACTGCTCAGCTGGTGCTCTGTTTCGATCAGGAACTTTTGAACAGCATGTCGCAAGAACATGGACTTGGACATGGAGGAGGAGTTCTGGCTCTCCGTGCCTCGCAAGAACAGTTTGCTGATTGTTGGATCAGTGCATCATATCTTCTCATTTCTTCTGTAGAACTTCTTATAGGAATCTAATCGAGTATCTAATGCAAACTCAGTCATTTATAAAGACAACCTTCTTTTTTAGAATTAAATAGTGTTGCAATGCCTGTTGTCATGAATGAACAAACGCAAAACAAGTGTTTAGAATATTCAATCAATAAAATGGGTGACCCATAAGTAATGTCACAACAATTTTTTTTTTTCTATAGAAGTTGTGAAATTTATATATTTCCTCTACAGATTTTTTTAATTAATTAATATTCATATCTATATCTTATTATATATCAGAGATTGAAAATTAAAATAAAATTAGAAAAGATTGAGACAAAATGTAAATATTTAATGATATCTCAATAATATAATAGATAAGATTATTTTGAATTGGGAAATTTGCATGTATACCCCTATTAAATATGATATTTTGTGTTATATCCTCATTAAAAAGCTAATTGCATTTATACCCCTGAAAAAATCTTTCGTGTTGCAACTGTGCCCCTGAAGTTAAGTTCCGTCGGATGAGAGTGGAATATACCGGGAATATTCCATTAACGGCGTTAAATGCAAAATGAATTGACGAAACTACCCTTTAGACCGTAGGAGCTTGAAAAATTGCATTTATACCCATATGTCTGTCTGAAATTTCATCTATGCCCCTGTGTTTGCCTGATGCTTATAAAACCCATTTTCTTCAACCTCAAAACCTGCTGAAACCCTTTTTTTCTCATCTTCTTCAATGATTGATTGAAAACCTTATAATTATTCAAAAGACTAAGATAGATAGTGTTTATTTGGGCTTCACTGACAGATTTTCTTTTTCATAATAGAAAATCTATCAACAAACACTATTTCAACCATATAACCATACCAGAAAATAATCACAAAATTCATTTTAAAATAAAAAAGCAATTACTAATTGCCCTTAAAAAATTATGAAGTGATAACTCCAGTTCCTTTCATTCTTTTTGAAACCAGAAGTTAGATATTTCATTCTAAAGTGAAAAACAAAATAAAAAAAATTACTAAAATAATTTTTTTTTTGTTATGGTTGTTCATTTAAATTACAAAAAATAATGTAATACAAAACTTTAACTATTAGGATTTCTATTTATTTATTTGATCTTCTGTATAAATGACACAATAATATTATATATGAATTAAATGAAATAATCAAAATTACATGTTATAAAAAAAAAAAACATAACGTGTTTAAAGACTTTTAATATCAAATTATATCTTCAATTGTATGTGAACATCATGTCAAGAGTGAGTTTTGCAACCTCCAGACCTATTGAAACTCTTTTTTCTCACCTTCTTCAACATAAAAACAAAATATACTAGGATCTAGCTAAATTCTTCATGTTGAAAACCTTACAATTATTCAAAAGACTAAGATAAATAGTGTTTATTTGGGTTTCATTTATAGATATTATTTTTCATAATAGAAAATATCAACAAATACTATTTCAATCATATAACAATTCTAGAAAGTAAGGCATAATCATCCTGACTATCACAGTGAAAAAAATATAAAAATATTGATTGACAAAATTTTCATGTCAGATGATCCTCAACATGTAGAATAAGCATCAATTAGCATAATACACCACATAGAGACAAAAAACACCGATTGATTGTAGGATGAACAAAAGTAAAAAATCACAAATTTTATTTCAATGTTGAGATTTCACGAACAAAAATCAAAAGACAATAGAATCTCTATTAGCATAATGAGAACCATATGGAACTCAACAATGATCCACTCCAAGCATAGAAGAACCAAGTAGAAATTTGATACTTTTTAGATAAACTGTTTAAACAATTGTCTTGATTTTAAAGTTGATATTATAAATATTTCAAGAAAAAAAAATGGATCTATGTATATTTGTCTATTCAGCTACTTATTTTTGTTGTTTAATAAACAAGATCACAATGATATGTGAAATGTATAAGCATTGAAAAATACAAGACATATGTTCTTATATGTTCCTTTTCCTGAGCCTTTATCAATCTTCCAAAACCCTCCATACCTAAAAATTAGATCAACATGAGTGTTCTATTCTAACTGCAATACAAAACAACATAAATTATATGTTCAGCCTTGGTAACGGAGATGGACGGAGGGGCATAGTTGTAACACGAAAGAAGTTTTCAGGGGTATAGAGGCAATTAGCTTTTCAATGGGGGTATAACGCAAAATACCATATTTAACAAGGTATAAATGCAAAATTCAATGGGATAAAAGAGACATTTCATGGGGTAGAGTTAGATTCGTAACCATGGTTGGTTCAGCCTTGGTAACGGAGACAGATGGAGGGGCACAGTTGCAACACGAAAGAGTTTTTCAGGGGTATAGATGCAATTAGCTTTTTAAGGGGGGTATAACGCAAAATATCATATTTAACAGGGGTATAAATGAAAAATTCCCTTTTGAATTTTATCATTGAAACTCTAAATTTTTAATTATATGAGATTTTCAAATTAAGATAAAATCTTAATATATATTATTGGATGAAATTTAAAATTTGAATTATATTTCAATATAATAAATAAGATTGAAATAAAATTTAATATTATAATTTAAATTAATAGATAAGAATAAGATGATATTTAAAATTTAAAATGTAACTCAATTTTATATCACGTCTCTTTTTAAAAATGAATCGTCTAAATTAAAAAAAAAAAATGCTATTTTTCAAAGGTGTGGTTTTGTTTGCTAATATTAAAAAAATTGAGGTTATTTATAAAAAAAAATAAAATTCTCCTTTTATAGGTACCCCCACACACTTCAGAGATGGATAATGATCCCAAAATGACAGTCATACTTACTGTTGCACTTCTCTTGGTGGCTAATGCATTGCTATGGCTCCTCATCACCCCCAAAAGTGGAGCTAAGAAGCAGAGCCTACCCCCATCTCCACCAAGCCTCCCCATCATCGGTCACCTCCACAAGCTCGGCCGCCTCCCCCACCGCGCCCTCCGCGACATCGCCAGCAAGCACGGACCCGTTGTTCTCCTCCACCTAGGACAGTCCCCCACGGTGGTCATCACATCCTCGGAGGCGGCATCCCAAGTCCTCAGGACACATGACGCAATCTTCGCAAGCCGGCCCCCGTCCCTTGCCGGGGAGTTCCTCTTCTACGGCAACCGCGACATGCTCTTCAGCCCCAACTGGCGCAATATTAAGAAGCTCTGCATATTGAAACTATTGGGCGCGCACAATATCCGCTCTCTTTCGTGGCTGAGAAAAGAAGAGATGACCCACCTAGTCCGGTTGATCAGAGACTCGGCGGGCCGACGTGAGCCGATCGACGTTGGTTCGGCGTTGCTCTCACTCAACACCGACATGACATGCCGGATGATCTTTGGTCGCAAGTTCGAGGCAGGGTCGATGCTTAAGGCTGCGGTGAGGGAGGTGATGGCGACTTTCGGCGCGGTAAACTTTGCTGACTTCTTCCCATTCCTCCGGTGGCTCGACGTCCAGGGGCTCCACCACCGGATGAAGGAGGTCAGCCGGTCGTTGGACGAGTTCTTTGAGCGCTTAATTGAGGAGCGCCGCCTCCTCTCGATTACCCAACAAGAACAGGACTTCTTGGACATCCTCCTCGCGACGTTGGCAGAGGGAAAAGCGGACATCCCCCTCGATCGCGCATCGATCAAAGCGATCCTCCTTGTATGTGATGAAACTTAATAGTTTACGGGATTATTGATGCAGAACAGATGTCTGACACGTTCTTGGAGAGTTGGAGAGTTAAGACCACTAGAAGAATTCCACTCAATAATTAAAAATCATACAAAATTTTCCGTTGAGATTGATATCAATGAGATCTTCAAGGATAGTCGTTACGCCACTACATATCCTCCATTTTAAAAAATTCATTTCTCTATCCCTTCAAATCAATGATTTTACTCATTTTAGTCATTTTCAAAATTACAATTTTTCTTTGCTAATATGTTAGAATTGATCTATATCAAGTATGATAATCATCTAGGATCTCGTAGAATCAAGATTAATTGTTATCCTGATTTTTCTTTTCTTTTAGTAATTTTTTTAATTTTCTCTAATTAGTTTAAAATAGGACATGTAATCTAGGGAAAAACAAATTTTCATTAATAATATCATCAAATTCTCCCTCTTCTGAGGTTTGTGAAAATTGTGTTTAAGGATCTCAATGTTGATCGAATTATTTCTTCGTATCATGTTGCGTTAATTATTCATAGTGATGACTAAATGCGCCTTTTATATGTGTTGAACAGGACTTGTTGACTGCCGCAATTGACACTGGAGCAGTCACGATAGAGTGGATACTCTCCGAGCTCATGAAGAAACCACAATTGATGAGGAAGCTCCAGGAGGAGATTGAGAGGGTGGTCGGGCTTGAACGGATGGTTGAAGAGTCAGACTTAGCGAAACTGAAATACCTAGACATGGTAGTTAAAGAGGGATTCAGGATCCACCCGGCAGGGCCGCTGATAGCGCCGCACCTGGCAATGGAGGACTGCGTGGTCATGGGCTATGACATACCCAAGAACACGCGTGTGATTGTGAATGTATGGGCCATCGGGAGGGACATGGGATCCTGGACTGACCCTGAAGAGTTCATCCCCGAAAGGTTTATGGATTTGAACGTGGACGTCTGCGGCACGGACTTCAGGGTCATCCCGTTTGGGTCTGGGCGTAGGCGGTGCCCCGGGGTGCATCTTGGCATGGTAATCGTGCGGTTGATGACTGCTCACCTGGTGCACTGTTTCGATTGGGAACTTCCGAACCGGATGTCGCCGGAGGACTTGGACATGGAGGAGGAGTTCGGGCTCTCCGTGCCTCGCAAGAATAGTTTGGTTGCGGTGCCTACTTATCGTCTTCATGGTGATGCTATATAAGTCTAGGCTGTTTATCAGAACTAGGATATTGTGCATTTTAGAATTTATAATTTGAAAATTATAGCTTTTAATTTAAAATAAGTAGTTATTTTATGTTTGTTTAAACTTATTTAAATTAAAAATAGCTTAAAAAATCATAATCTGTAAACTGAGATTGGGATGCTTTTGATATTATAGCTTTTAAAATGTTTTAAATTTCCTTATTTTAAAAAATCATGCGATTAATCTTTTTTGCTAATAATGTGTATATATTTCTTTTTACTATTAAATCAAAAAATCTTCAACCCTTTTTTCAACTTTTCTATTTTTTTACTATTACAAATAAGATTTTATCATTTTTTCTATAATTTTATACTTAATTTATTAAAATTCTATAATATAATATTTAAAAAATTATTAGTGAACAATTATAAAAAAATTCTCCACACATCAAAAACGTTGAATAAAATCTCAATTAAAGTTCACACATTTAAAGTTCATGAGTGATTGAGTGAGATTAGAAATAGGACCACATGTAAAGAAGAGAAGTTTTAGAGTCACAGATTCAAAGGTTACGGGTATCAGAAAAAAATCTCCAGACATCAAAAACGTTGAATCAAATCTCAATTGAAGTCCTAAAATCCACACATTGAACAATGTACCAAGTGCTTAAAAAATCTCCAAACACATCAAATACCTTGAATCAAATCTCAATCAATGTTCTAAGATCCACACATTCAAAAAGTTGTACTGACACGTATTTAAAAAAAATCTCTGTACACATCAAAAGCCTTGAATCAAATCACAATCAAATTCCTAAGATCCACACACTCAAAGGTCATACCAAGTATAAAAATCTCCATACACATAAAAACCTCGAATTAAATCTCAATGAAGTCCCATTTAGATTTGATGTCATCCGTCGTAGCCTCCTCCTAACATGGTCGCATCGAAAGCTACTTATTAGTGACAAGTAGTGCTTTATTGTTATTAACTATGGGTTAGATAAATCACGGAAAAACCTATGAGGAGCAATGGCTGCTACCACAAATATATACATCCCCTTTACAGTACTTAGAACTAAGCTTATTAATTATCTAAAAAATCTGAATTTGATCCGAATCCGTATCTGAAAATCCAGAAATATCCGATATTTGAAGATCTGGAGTGTGGATATGGATATCATCAGTGTATTCCATCTGAAAAATATATGCATCCGCACTACTACAATTGTTCATATATTATTCATATTTGTATCTTGTATGATTCATCACAATCATGATATATTATATTACAATTAAATTTTTGGATTTTTATTTTTCTGTCCCTTTAAACATACCTATTTAGAGATCGATCTCTCACTTCTTCATATTTTGATTTTAGTCCTTAGATTTAAAGGATATGTTCCTTTTTAGTCCCTCCCACGGACTAAAAACAAAACCAAATAATTTAGGGATAAGTCCCTTCCAGAGACTCAAAGGAAACATATCCTTTAAATCTGGGCATTAAAACCAAAATATAAAGAATTGAGTGATCGATCACTAAATCCTATGGTTTATGAGGACTTAAAAATAAAAATCCCCTAAATTTTTCAATGTATGGTATCTAAAAGAGTGAAAAATTTTTAAAATCTCAATTTTAATTTTCGTATCTCTCTAATATATTATTGATTATCTAATTTATATAATGTTAATATGCAATAACAATATTTTTTTCTCTTCAGTATTGCTGTTATTTATTTATTTTTATTTTAAATATCCCCAAATCTGAAGATGAAACTGCAATAACTGATTCAATGACTTCATTAAATTCGAACCATAGACCAGCTTGACAGTGCATCTCATTCAAAAGATTTTTTAAAAATCAAAGACGATTCAAAGTTACATAAAGAGAGTTATCAACACTTGATGGCTCAGTCCATGATACCAGCAAAACAAAATGATCACATACAAATTTAATTTTGAGTACAAAATTTTAGGTCAAATATTCCATAGATGATTGAAAATAAAATTTTAAAGAGAAGCGAGGAGCCATCATCACATCAGATAACATCAAAACTTAACAATCAAAAACCCGAGAATAGTCAATCGATCAGACAAAGAAGAATCAATCACGTGCTGACTAGGAGGATCGAAAAACAAAAATGATAAGTATCAATCAAAAGAAAGAAGAAAAAAGGCCAAAGTTGAATCACATATGTGGAGGGAAAGAGAAGATAAGGGTGTAGAAAATAACGGAGATGGTGCAAGGCCGGCCCTGGGGTAGGCGACCAAGGTTGCCTGGGCCCCTACCACAATCAGGGCCCTACGCCACATTAAAACTGCTTGAGTATTTTTTGAATTAAGATTTAATTTTTTTTATATTTTTTTAAAAAAATTAATATAGTTGTCATAGGAATTTAATTTTGCATTTAAATTTATCCCACATTATAAGGGAGTTTATATTTATCCCACATTATAAGGGAGTCTATTTTTAATTTTCTTATTGTTCATTAAAAAAAAAAGCTTAATCAATAATCGTCTGTATTTATAACATTTTTTTGTTTTAATTTGTTTTTATTTTTTTTAAGATTAATTGTGTTATTACTCACTATTTTTTTTTTAAGACCTCATTTCATGAATTTGTCTATCGGCCCATTACCATGTTAGAATAAAGAAAAGGGAATTCTTATTATTATATTGGAGGAGCCAAAGGGCTCTATTTATAGATACATAGAGGAAATCCTAAAATACAAGATAAGGAATCTAGGAAAACTAGGAAACTAATAATATCACAATAATAACAATAAAGATATAATATTATCCTAATAATGATTCTTTAACACCCCCTCCCAAACTCTGAAAGGTAGAACCCTTAGAGTTTGGACAAAAATGAGAAGGTGGCGAAGGCTGGCGACAGCACGTGCAGGCGCGGCAGGGGTGCAACAAAAGCACGGTAAGGGCTCTGCAGAGGCGCGTGTGGTGGCCGCAATGCTGCGAAAAGAGAAAGAGGGCACATAGAAGAAGACATGCGTAGAGGGAGCAAGAGAAGTAGCGAGATTCCACGAAGAGCGCGAGGGCGGTCGATGCCGCAAGGAGATGCGCGGAGGTGTGCAAATCTGTGAAAAAGAGAAAGAGCGCACATAGAAGAAGACATGCGTAGAGGGAGCAAGAGAAGTAGCGAGATTGCACGAAGAGCGCGAGAGCGGTTGATGCCGCAAGGAGATGCGCGGAGGTGTGCAAATCTGCGAAAAAGAGAAAGAGCGCACATAGAAGAAGACATGCGTAGAGGGAGCAAGAGAAGTAGCGAGATTCCACGAAGAGCGCGAGGGCGGTCGATGCCGCAAGGAGATGCGCGGAGGTGTGCAAATCTGCGAAAAAGAGAAAGAGCGCACATAGAAGAAGACATGCGTAAAAGGAGCAAGAGAAGTAGCGAGATTGCACGAAGAGCGCGAGGGCGGTCGATGCCGCAAGGAGATGCGCGGAGGTGTGTAAATCTGCGAAAAAGAGAAAGAGCGCACATAGAAGAAGACATGCGTAGAGGGAGCAAGAGAAGTAGCGAGATTGCACGAAGAGCGCGAGAGCGGTCGATGCCGCAAGGAGATGCGCGGAGGTGTGCAAATCTGTGAAAAAGAGAAAGAGCGCACATAGAAGAAGACATGCGTAGAGGGAGGATCGTAGAGATCTCGGATGAAGAAAAGGATCACACAGATGCATAGAGAACGAAAAATCGAGCAAAATGGACTCCTGGATCACCTTAATCGGACTTCCGGAGAGGAAGTTATGACCGATTTGGTGGTTTTGAGGTCTCAAGGCGGCGCCGGAGGCGGCGGCAGGGTGGCCGGAGGCGGCAGAGGGCGGCCGGAGGAGCACGACGGCGACCAGAGGTGACCGGAGGAGCCGGAGGCGGAGAGCGGCCGGAGGCGGCGGCGAGGGCGGCCGGAGGAGCACGACGGCGACCAGAGGTGACCGGAGGAGCCGGAGGCGGCGGCAGGGCGGCCGGCGGCGGCAGAGGGCGGCCGGAGCGGCGGCAGAGGGCGGCCGGAGGCGGATTCGGGTCGGATGCTGGGCCGGGTTCGCGGATCCGGGTTGCTGGGCCGGGTTCGCGGATCCGGGTCGGATGCTGGGAGGACCCGGGTCGGATGCCGGGTCGGACAGCTCGAGACAGGCTGGCAGGAGCTGTCCCAGCAGATCCCGGGAATACCGGGCAGGATCCGCGCGACAGATCCCGGGAAATCCGCGCCGCAGGGCACGACGCGGCAGGGCGTGCGCGGCAGGGCGCGCGCGGCAGGGCCGCGCGGCAGGGCTGGGCGAGCAGCGGCAGGGCGGCGCCGGCAGCGGCAGGGGAGGCGCCGGCAGCGGCAGGGGCGTCGACGGCAGCGGCACGACGGCGACGGCAAGGGCACGACGGCGACGGCGACGGCACGACGGCAAGGGCACGACGGTGAGTGCAAGGGCACGACGGCGACGGTGACGGCAAGGGCACGACGGCAAGGGCACGACGGCGACGGCAAGGGCACGACGGCGACGACGACGGCAAAGGGCACGACGGCGACGGCAAGGGCACGACGGCAACAGCGACGGCAAGGGCACGACGGCGACGACGACGGCAAGGGCACGACGGCAACAGCGACGGCAAGGGCACGACGGCGACGACGACGGCAAGGGCACGACGGCGACAGCGACGGCAAGGGCACGACGGCGACGGCAAGGGCACAACGGTGAGTGCACGACGCGAGCAAAATTCCTCCAAGGGGTGTTTTTAGATCTCGCCAGCAAAGTTCCTCCCCCGCTTCGATTGAAGACTCTTCAATCGAAGCGGGGAAGAGAAAGAGAAGCTTTTGTGGATCTAGGATTTTTGAGGTGGAAGCTCTGATACCATGTTAGAATAAAGAAAATGGAATTATTGTTATTATATTGGAGGAGCCAAAGGGCTCTATTTATAGATACATAGAGGAAATCCTAAAATACCAGATAAGGAATCTAGGAAAACTAGGAAACTAATAATATCACAATAATAACAATAAAGATATAATATTATCCTAATAATGATTCTTTAACAAAAATGAATATGAGGGCTCACCTGAGATGGAGTTGGCAGACATTGGGAGAGAGAAAAGAGAAAGGTTGCATGCGCGTGATTTTTTTTAGTTTTTTTATTAATCAGGATTTGTTTTTCGGTGGAAAGAAAATAAGGGGCGGGGGATATGGTCGTATGGGGATTAGGTATATTTCTAACAATGGTATTAGAATATTAAATGTAAAACCTATTGAAATAGTCACTACATTTTTATTATTTGGTTATTAACTTTGTTTATCGGTTTGGTCATCTTTCGTAGTCTTTTATCATAATTAAAGAAGATTTTTATTATCTTTTATTTAGATCTCATTTAGATCTGCGTTTGAATAGATTATAGGTTTAAAAATTTAAAGATTTTCAATTGCCGATCGAACAACATTTTTAATTTTTTAAATTATCATTTTATTTTTCAAACTAAATAATCATACAATTAAAAAATTAACAAAAAAAAAAAAATTAAGTTGAGTTTAAAACTCGGGATACGTTTAAATCTCACGTCCACAACGCAGCCTTAATCAGCAAATTTGTGTTTTTCGTTTGAAATATATAGAATGAGTGTTCAGTACGTACACATGGCAGTTCTATTCTACTGTGATACATAGAGCTACGTCATATTTGAATTTGATGTAGAGGGTCTTTTTAGAGCGGTTGGATCACCATAATCAGTTCAAGAAATGACATCACCCAAATAACAAATAACAATGATAAAAATAAAATACGATTTTTTGCGTGTATACCATTAAAAAATATGTTGTTTTTTATACCACCACAAATAACATATTTATTTTTATACTATTACAATTTTTCTTAATGAAAAAATGTATCCCTTTTATCTTTTTTAACTAAAATTAAACTTAATTATAGTTACTTCTTAATCACAATGTAAAAAAGACAGAAATAAAGTCAACACAACATTTATCATAATGTAACTAATTAAACATAATAACATAATCAATCTCTTGTTCTTTCAAAACAATCTTGAGACATTCAACTTTATCTCTTCTTTTCTTTTTTTTCAATCAAGATCTATGTTTTTTAAAAAAATTTCATTTTGTAATATTCTCAAAATAATATTATTTCATCTATACCAAAGTAATTAAGTAGTACTAAATACCATGTCTTGGACTATAAGTAATTTGAATGTTTAATTTTTGGGAAAAATCCAAATAACCCCCTATAAACTTCTTGAAATCCATATATATAACCCCCTGGATTTTTCAAAAGTTCATATAACCCCCCTAATACACATATATAAATCCAAATAGCCCCCTGAATCAACCTTTCATTGATAGATGAGAAATATTATGTGAATATTCCATTTTTTTTAACCCTGACTAAAAATATAATATACCAATAAAACCTCTATAATTTGTTAAAAATGTGAAAAATTATCTTTACATGATGATTTTACCTCTCGGAATATTTTATAAAACTCTATCCAGAGGGATAAAATCATAATTTACATATAATTTTTCACATTTTTAACACATTGTATGAGTTTTTGGTATACTATATTTTTAGTATTAACTATATAAAGTATTTTAAAAATAATCCTAATATGTCAATAAAAATTTAACTCAGGGGGCTATTTGGATTTTCATAGCCATGGGTGTTTTTAGGGGGTTATATGAATTTAGGAAAAGTCAGGGGGGGTATGGATTTCAGGTAGCTCACAAGGGGTTATCGAATTTTAGATAAATTTATAATTTTCAAGTTAAAATTAATATTTTTTATTGATGGACTGCGGCAGCTCATGTGTGGCTTCGGCAAGATCACGGAGTTGGGACGGCAAGGGATTGACAGGTATGGGTTGGCATTCTCAGAACTTACTCTGGTGGCGGGGGTGTGGCTGACATGGCCAAGGTCCTTGCTGGTGGGATATGGCCTTGAACCTTATCGTATTCGAATCGTGGCGACGTGTAGGCCGATGCCGTCGAAGCGAACATGGGCAGACCTCCTTAAAGAGCACGCAACGGAGACCGGCTCGTCCTATCAGGAGTAGAGAAGCTTAGAGGAGGAAGAAGAACCCGAGTCAAGAGGGCACGCCGACTCAACGAGTGAATCGGCGTAGGAGGACTCGGCGGAGGAAGGTACACTCTGTGGGGTCTGACACGTCTTGTCGCGTGGAAGGGCAGAACACGCAAGGCCTGGATAGTGCCTCGGTCCCCAAAATTCGATCAGAGATCTACCGGATCACCACCGAAGAAAAGAGGAGAAGGCCGTTATCCTCTGACAGAGCAGACTTAAAGCTCAACTCACATGTTCAGACTGTCGACATTGTCAGGGATAGGGAGACCTCGGACCAGGAGACCTCAGACCAAAAAGTGGGTGGGGGGGTCTCGTCTCCAGCTGGCGGGTCGAGTGGAAATTGCGCTGGATCGGGTGAGTCGGGTCAAGCCCAATCATGGGTATGGATTCGACGGGATCGACTTGGCAAGGAGGAGGCCCGGCCCATTAATTTGAGTTAGGCTACCCCCTCACCTGACAGGGACTCTCTCAAGGTGCTCGAAACTCCACTCGGAGGGAGCCTTCAAGAAAAAGGGAGAGACGCAGGAGAGGCTTTGGGTGACTCACAGGCAACGGCGTCCACACTAGGGTCTTCACCGATCGGGGATTTACATCCCCATATCAGGATAAACCTCGCGTGCGATCGGGCGCACTTCATTGGACTCAAAGTCCACAACCAAAGCACAGCCAGTGGCTTCGTCAACTATGTTCGAGGGGCATTCGGTACATGCGGTCCGTTCTTGCTAGAAGACGTGGAAGCGACTCCACTGTCCGGGGAAGATAGCACTCCAAGATTGATCCCAGTAGCCGAACAGTTGGCGATCCTAGGGGCGCACCATCGTCAAGATGGGTCTTCCTAGAGCAGGGGAGCGATGCACCATGAGTATAAAAAGTTTTTTAATGTTTAAGTACCTTGTATGGAACATTAGGGGCCTCAACGATCCAACGAAGCGAATGGCCATCAAAGACTTGGTGGCGACAAACAGAGTCCAAGTCTGTTGTATTCAGAAGACCAAAATGGAGGTGGTCGACCGACAGATCATAAGGGAGCTCGGGGCACGACTCCTCGCCAAATGGGAGTTCAAGGAGGCTAGGGGGGCTGCTGGTGGTATTCTGATCTACTGGAACTCAGCCTTTTGGCTCATGGTGGACAAGTCGGTGGGCCGTTATGCCTTATCAGTCTTATTGGAGGACAAACTATCAGGGGGGAGATGGTGTTGCTCTAGCGTGTACGGCCCAAACGAGGACATGAAGCGTCCGGTTCTATTGGAGGAATTGTCGGCTACACGTGCGCGCTGAAACGCCCTGATGGCTATCATGGGTGATTTCAACGTAACTCAGAGGGGGGAGGAGAGGAACCGAGCGGGAATGGTATCATCGCGATGACAGTCTTCTCTGACTGGATAGAGGAGGAAGGGCTTATTGACCTACCAATATCCAATCACCAATTCACGTGGAGCAACTTGCGGGAGGAACCATCACTTGCTAGACTGGACTGGGTCCTCGTTGATGAGGAATGGGAGGGACTATTCCCACGACGCTATGTCCATGGTCTCCCTAGGGTAGTCTCGGATCACCTTCCCTTACTCCTTGAGGATGAGACCTTCCGATGACCTCAAAGCCCGTTTAGATTTGAGTCATGGTGGTGTGAAATCGAGAGCATTGACGACCTCATCCGAAACTCATGGATGTCAAGTGCGGGCGGTTTGATGGGCTCGCACAGAATTGCTTTTAAATTGCGCAGACTGAAGAGGGTATTGCAAGAATGGAGCAAGGCAGTTCAGGTGGCAAAAATGGAAAGAAAGCAAGGGCTGCTGCAGACTCTTCAGCAGATTGATAGCAAGGAGGAGGAGGAGGTGCTGGGGGAAGAAGACAGAACATCTAGAGCTTCGGCGAAGAGAGAGCTCGTAGACATTCTCAAGCTAGAGGAGATGGAGTGGGGACAGAAGTCGAAGACTTTAAGGCTTAAGGCAGGAGATAACAATACGAAATTCTTTCACCGTGTGGCAAGCCAAAGGCGCCGAATCAACCATATTTCAAAAATGCAGGTTGGAGAAACGGTGTGGGGGGACCCAGAGGACATTCGATACAACCTCGTGGATCACTTCGCACGCTCGTTCCACAAGCGGCAAGGGTGCAAGCCAGAATGGGAGGATAGGGAATTGCCACTCCTCAACCCGATGCACCATGCCTTGCTTGACACACCCTTCTGCGAGATTGAAATATTTCGAGCCATCAAGAAGGCGGAGGGAGACAAAGCACCTGGTCTTGACAGTTTTGGCCTAGTCTTCTTCCAACGATATTGGAGCGTGGTTAAGGACGATTTCATGGCCATGTTTGACAAGTTATACGCGGGCATGCAGAGCGTGGGCTGCCTAAACTCATCCCATTTCTTCCTAATCCCAAAGAAGGAGGGCGCGACGAGGGTGGAGGAGTTTAGACCGATTTGCTTGGTCAATGCGGCGTATATGATCGTCGTCAAGGTGATGGCCAATCAGTTAAAGATGGTCTGTGGGGACCTCGTGGAAGACTCTCAAGCAGCCTTTCTTCATGGACGCTTATTGCAGGACGGTTTCATTTCAGCTCAAGAGATGATTGCAGCCCTTCATAAAGACAAACAACGAGGACTCCTGTTCAAACTGGACTTTCCGAAGGCATATGATAGTGTTGACCGTGAATTCCTTATACACCTTTTCGAGATGCATGGTTTTGACCGAAGATGGGTGCGGATGGTAAGGCAATGCGTAGATTCTGTGCGTGCATCACTCGTCATCAACGGCGAGGTCTCTGGTTACTTCCCGCTTAATAGGGGCCTACGCCAAGGAGACCCTCTATCACCCATCCTCTTCGTCTTACTGGCAAACGTCCTTAGTCGTCTCTGTAGTAAGGTAGAGGGGGCGGGTTGGGTCTCTGGGCTGAGCAGTTCGCAAACAGGGAGGAAAGTGGCCATCTTACAATATGCGGACAACACGCTCCTCCTTAGGGCTGCCAACGGGAGGTGTGTTCGAGGGCTCAGATTTGTGGTATTCTGTTTCGGGCTGTTCTCGGGTGTCCCTCTCAATCTGCAAAAGAGCTCCATGCATGGGATACACATCTCACTGGAGGAGGAAGTCACATTGGCAGCGTGCGTGGGATGTCCAACTGGCTCTTTCCCTACTAAGTACCTAGGACTCCCCCTACTCAAGGGAAGGCTAACTAAAGAGCAATGGGACCCTTTGATCGTATGCTTCAAGAGAAGATTGGCGGGTTGGAAGGGCAAGTTGCTTAGATGGGGAGGGAGGTTGACACTGCTACAAGCGATCCTAACAAACCTACCGCTGTTCTATCTCTCCGTGTTCAGGATACCGTCCAAGGTGCTTGATCACGTAGACTGCATCACACGGCACTTTCTATGGCAGGGAAGCGGGGCGAAGCGTAGGGCCCCTCATATGGTGGACTGGGGACTGGTTTGTTGACCAACAAGAGAGGGAGGTTTGGGTGTTTTGGAGCTCCGAGCCATGAATAGGGCTCTACTTGCAAAATGGGCATGGAGTTGGCTCTCACCGCGGGACTCGGTGTGGTCTCAAATCATGAGGTACCGGTACAGCAGAGCAGGCATTGGTGAACGCCGATGGCCCGCGTTGGGAGCAAGGGCAACTCAACTAAGCAAAGCGTTGTTTGCGGATCGCGCGGAGCTGGAGGAGGCAATTCTGTGGATGGTTGGAGATGGCAGGTCGGTTCACTTCTGGTCGGATAGATGGAGTGGGGAAGACAGACTGTGCGATTTGGCACCCGATATACATAGGCTAGCGCGAGTGAAGGAGGGGCTGGTATGCGAGTTCTTTCGCATTGCATCAGGCACTTGGCAAATCAAACTTATGCGCGCGCGACTAGGCGAGGAGGAGACTGCGCAATTCACTGCGTTGCTAGACAGACTGGGGTCGCTAAGGGTGACGGAAGTTCGAGAAGACCAGATCAGATGGAATCCGTAGCCATCGGGGGTTTTCTCAGTGAAAACAGCTTACGCGTGGTGGAGATTACAGACTACTGGAAGTCCTTCGTCATACCCGTTGTTTAAGCAAGTATGGCAGCCGAAGATGCCATTGAAAATCAAGGTATTTGCGTGGCTTCTATCCTTAGAATGCCTCCTCACGAGGTTGTACCGTGCCAGGTGTGCACCTAATGACACCATAGAATGCCCTCTATGTCTCACCGCCCCAGAGACTGTCCAACTTCTCTTCTGTGGTTGCCCGGTGGCCATGGAGTTTTGGGCGATCATTGGCATACAAACGGGGCTGCAACCCTCATTTTAGAATTTAGAAGGCATGTGAGCAGCTGGGAAAGATCTAGGAAGGTCGTCGGACAATAGGATAGCCACAACAATCTCACTGTCGATTGTGTCGGTAGGGGTGTGGACAATATGGCGCACTCGAAACGAGGTGGTCTTTCGAGGGGCGTGAGTCTACCAGGAGAACAGGATGAGCATGTTTGAGGGGTACATGTGGGAATGGAGGCGAGGGATTGCGAAGGCGGAGGAAATCACCCTCCGCGAAGGACTGATGAGGATCGTGGTATGAGAGCGATGGGGTACCCCCTTTCTCCAGTTAGATACCTAATCTAACTCGGAGAAGGAGGCTTGCCACGATACTCGCTCATGTTTTTTTCTTTATGTTTGTCTTTGTCATTGTGATCTCTATTCTCCCCCCCTTCAGAATTAGTAATTAGAATTCAGAAATGAAATCGGGTAGCAAATATCTACCTTTCCCTCAAAAAAAAAACAACAACAATCAACCAAATAAGGATGTTGTAAATGAAGGTGTAGTTGAGGTACGAAATACTAACATGGCACTTTAACATGTTGATCAGCTAACATATCCACTCAAGATACTCATAGGGGGGCTAAATCTTCGTATGATGTAATGCTCACCTCATCACAGGCGGCTAAATCATAGGATGTGATGCTCTTGACACCTTATCACATGAGGCTAAATTTTAGGAGCTGATGCTCTTGACACCTCACATGGGGATAAGTCTTAGAATGTGATGTTTTTCAACATTGAGGATTTTCTAAGTATGACTACACTCCTCGAAGGGACGAGGGACTCGTTATGTACCCCACACACTTCAGAGATGGATAATGATCCCAAAATGACAATCATGCTGACTGTTGCACTTCTCTTGGTGGCTACTGCATTGCTATGGCTCCTCATCACCCTCAAAAGTGAAGCTAAGAAGCAGAGCCTAACCCCATCTCGACCAGGCCTCCCCATCATCGGTAACCTCCACAAACTCAGCCACCTCCCCCACCGCGCCCTTTGTGACATCGCCAACAAGCACGGACCCGTGGTTCTCCTCCACCTGGGACTGTCCCCCACGGTGGTCGTCACATCCCCAGAGGCGGCATCCCAAGTCCTCAGGACACATGACGCAATCTTCGCAAACCGAAATCCCATCCCTTGCCGGGGAGTTCCTGTTCTAC
This sequence comes from Acorus gramineus, assembly GCA_030737835.1. Lineage (NCBI taxonomy): Eukaryota > Viridiplantae > Streptophyta > Magnoliopsida > Acorales > Acoraceae > Acorus > Acorus gramineus. The sequence continues at coordinate 28,156,431 of CM060849.1, read as the reverse complement.
GGCAGCCGCGACATCGGTTTCAGCCCGCACTGGCGCAATATTAAGAAGCTCTACACAATGAAACTGTTGGGCGCACATGAAATCGGCTCGCTTTCGTGGCTGAGAAAAGAAGAGATGACCCACCTAGTCCGGTTGATCAGAGACTCGGCGGGCCGACGTGAGCCGGTCGACGTTGATTCGGCGTTGCTCTCGCTCAGCACCGACTTGACATGCCGGATAATCTTTTGGCGCGGTGAGGGAGGTGATGGCGACTTTCAGCGTGGTAAACTTTGGTGATTTCTTCCCGTTCTTCTGATGGCTCGACATCCAGGGGCTCCACCACTGGATGAAGGAGGCCAGCCGGCCGTTGGACGAGTTCTTTGAGCGCTTAATTGAGGAGCGCCTCCTCCGCTCGATGACCTAACAACAATAGGACTTCTTGGACGTTTTCCTCACGACGTTGGCAGAGGGAAAAGCGGACATCCCCCTCGATCGTGTATCGATCAACGATATCCTCCTGGTATGGGATGAAACTTAACATTTCATGGGATTATTGATGCAGATCAGATGTTTGACGCGTTCTTGGAGAGTTAAGACCACCAGAAGAATTCCACTAAATAATTAAAAATAGTACAAAATTTTACGTTGAGATAGATATCGATGAGATCTTCAAGGATAGTCGCTACGCCACTACATATCCTCCATTTTCAAAAATTCATTTTTCTATCCCTTCAAATCAATGATTTTGCTAATTTTACTAATTTTTAAAATTACAATCTCTTTGCTAATAAAGTGGAATTAATCTATATCAAGTACGATAATCATTTAGGATCTCGTAGAATCAAGATTAATTGTTATCCTGATTTTTCTTTTTTTTAGTAATTTTTTTAACTTTCTCGAATTAGTTTAAAATGGGACATGTAATTTAGGTAGAACAATTTTTCATTAATAATATTTTCAAATTCTTCTGAGGTTTGTGAAAATTGTGTTTAAGGATCTCAATGTTAGTCGAATTATTTCTTTCCCCTTTTTTTTTGCTTGGTAAGTTGAGTATTTCATTCATTTTCAAATTGTACATGGTGTTAGGGGGAGAAAAGCAAAGGAAGCAAAAGGTGCTGGTAACATGGAGTAGACCAGATATGCAGTGGAGAAAAAAAAAAGAGTGCAAATGATTAGTGTTTTTTAGAACACAATAATATTACTTTTGGGGATGAAATTGTGGAGGCAGTCCCACCAGACAGCAAGTCAATCGAGTATCTAATGCAAACTCAGATATGCAGTGTAGAACTTCTTATAGGAATCTAATCGAGTATCTAATGCAAACTCAGTCATTTATAAAGACCACCTTCTTTTTTAGAATTAAATAGTGTTGCAATGCCTGTTGTCATGAATGATTAAACGCAAAACAAGTGTTTAGAATATTCAATCAATAAAATGGGTGACCCATAAGTAATGTCACAACAATTTTTTTTTTTCTATAGAAGTTGTGAAATTTATATATTTCCTCTACAGATTTTTTTAATTAATTAATATTCATATCTATATCTTATTATATATCAGAGATTGAAAATTAAAATAAAATTAGAAAAGATTGATATCTCAATAATATAATAGATAAGATTATTTTGAATTTTATCATTGAAACTCTAAATTTTTAATTATATGAGATTTTAAAATTAAGATAAAATCTTAATATATATTATTGGATGAAATTTAAAATTTGAATTATATTTCAATATAATAAATAAGATTGAAATAAAATTTAATATTATAATTTAAATTAATAGATAAGAATAAGATGATATTTAAAATTTAAAATGTAACTCAATTTTATATCACGTCTCCTTTTAAAAATGAAACGTCTAAATTAAAAAAAAATTAATTTTTGCTATTTTTCAAAGGTGTGGTTATGTTTGTTAATATTAAAAAAATTGAGGTTATTTATAAAAAAAAATAAAACTCTCCTCTTATAGCTAACCCCACACACTTCAGAGATGGATAATGATCCCAAAATGACAGTCATACTTACTCTTGCACTTCTCTTGGTGGCTAATGCATTGCTATGGCTCCTCATCACCCCCAAAAGTGGAGCTAAGAAGCAAAGCCTACCCCCATCTCCACCAGGCCTCCCCATCATCGGTCACCTCCACAAGCTCGGCCGCCTCCCCCACCGCGCCCTCCGCGACATCGCCAGCAAGCACGGACCCGTTGTTCTCCTCCACCTGGGACAGTCCCCCACGGTGGTCGTCACATCCTCGGAGGCGGCATCCCAAGTCCTCAGGACACATGACGCAATCTTCGCAAGCCGGCCCCCGTCCCTTGCCGGGGAGTTCCTCTTCTACGGCAACCGCGACATGCTCTTCAGCCCCAACTGGCGCAATATTAAGAAGCTCTGCATATTGAAACTATTGGGCGCGCACAATATCCGCTCTCTTTCGTGGCTGAGAAAAGAAGAGATGACCCACCTAGTTCGATCGATCAGAGACTCGGCGGGCCGACGTGAGCCGGTCGACGTTGGTTCGGCGTTGCTCTCACTCAACACCGACATGACATGCCGGATGATCTTTGGTCGCAAGTTCGAGGCAGGGTCGATGCTTAAGGTTGCGGTGAGGGAGGTGATGGCGACTTTCGGCGCGGTAAACTTTGCTGACTTCTTCCCATTCCTCCGGTGGCTCGACGTCCAGGGGCTCCACCACCGGATGAAGGAGGTCAGCCGGTCGTTGGACGAGTTCTTTGAGCGCTTAATTGAGGAGCGCCGCCTCCTCTCGATTACCCAACAAGAACAGGACTTCTTGGACATCCTCCTCGCGACGTTGGCAGAGGGAAAAGCGGACATCCCCCTCGATCGCGCATCGATCAAAGCGATCCTCCTTGTATGTGATGAATATTTTACGGGATTATTGATGCAGAACAGATGTCTGACACGTTCTTGGAGAGTTGGAGAGTTAAGACCACTAGAAGAATTCCACTCAATAATTAAAAATCATACAAAATTTTCCGTTGAGATTGATATCAATGAAATCTTCAAGGATAGTCGTTACGCCACTACATATCCTCCATTTTCAAAAATTCATTTCTCTATCCCTTCAAATCAATGATTTTACTAATTTTCATCATTTTCAAAATTACAATTTTTCTTTGCTAATATGTTAGAATTGATCTATATCAAGTATGATAATCATCTAGGATCTCGTAGAATCAAGATTAATTGTTATCCTAATTTTTCTTTTTTTTTAGTAATTTTTTTAATTTTCTCTAATTAGTTTAAAATAGTACATGTAATCTAGGGCAAAACAAATTTTCATTAATAATATCATCAAATTCTCCCTCTTCTGAGGTTTGTGAAAATTGTGTTTAAGGATCTCAATGTTGATCGAATTATTTCTTCGTATCATGTTGTGTTAATTATTCATAGTGATCACTGAATGCGCCTTTTATATGTGTTGAACAGGACATGTTAACTGCCGCAATTGACACTGGAGCAGTCATGATAGAGTGGATACTCTCCGAGCTCATGAAGAAACCACAATTGATGAGGAAGCTCCAGGAGGAGATTGAGAGGGTGGTCGGGCTTGAACGGATGGTTGAAGAGTCAGACTTAGCGAAACTGAAATACCTAGACATGGTAGTTAAAGAGGGATTCAGGATCCACCCAGCAGGGCCGCTGATAGCGCCACACCTGGCAATGGAGGACTGCGTGGTCATGGGCTATGACATACCCAAGAACACTCGTGTGATTGTGAATGTATGGGCCATCGGGAGGGACATGGGATCCTGGACTGACCCTGAAGAGTTCATCCCCGAAAGGTTCATGGATTTGAACGTGGACGTCTGCGGCACAGACTTCAGGGTCATCCCGTTTGGGTCTGGGCGTAGGCGGTGCCCCGGGGTGCATCTTGGCATGGTAATCGTGCGGTTGATGACTGCTCACCTGGTGCACTGTTTCGATTGGGAACTTCCGAACCAGATGTCGCCGGAGGACTTGGACATGGAGGAGGAGTTCGGGCTCTCCGTGCCTCGCAAGAATAGTTTGGTTGCGGTGCCTACTTATCGTCTTCATGGTGATGCTATATAAGTCTAGGCTGTTTATCAGAACTAGGATATTGTGCATTTTAGAATTTATAATTTGAATTGTCTTTGCACTAAATCTGTAGAACATCGATTTCACATTTATAAGCTTCATAATGATTAGCCGGTAAAACAAAACTCCAAGATGTAGATACATAATGATCATTGTACCACAACATGTAGATACATAACTTATTTGTGAGGATTTGAAAAATATCTTAAATATGCACATAATATTCTTTCAACAAGAGACCACTTGTGGAATTCTTTGAGTACAATAAATCAACATATATTGTTCCATGAATATAACAGAAAATGTGTTTAACATCATGTCAGTGTATTCAGATTGACGTAAATTTAAATATAGTCCATAAATTAAATAAGAATGCAACGTCAGGTTTAATACAATGTATCGAATATAATAAATCATCAACTGCAATAAGATATGGTACTTCAAGACCAAGAAGATTTTTTTTATATCCTCTTTCAGATGAAAAAATGGTCTTTCTTTTGGTCAAGTGACCTGACCACCATATGAGTACTTAATGGATAATATTTGTCCATATTAAAATGCTTCAAGACTTTTTCAATATATGTTATTTGATGGACAAGTATCTGACTTGGGCTTTGCTCGATCTGCAGGCCAAGACAATATTTAGTTTTTCCAAGGCCTTTTACTTTGAATTCATGCATAAGATATTATACAGTTTTGTTGAGCTCTTCAGGAGTCTCAATTGAATTTATGTTATCAACATAAACTGTCAAAATGGCAAATCCCTTACTTGATATATTTATAAAGACACATGGGAAAATGAGATTGTTTTCATAACCTGCTTTTATCAAGTATTCCCTAAGACGGTTGTACCTACTGCATTAAGCTGTACAATAATCGTTTGGCTTTATTGAGTACATACTCTTTGATTTTGCTTTAGGCAATTTATATCCTTCAGGGATTCATATAAATTCCCATATAGATAAACTGTTATTTCGTTCATTAGTCTCATATTGAGTTTTTCAGAAACCTTGAGACTTTCTAGGTAATGGAACGTTATTGTATCCATGATTGATGAGTATGTTTCTTCATAGTCAAATCATAGGTTTCTGCAGGAAACCTTGTGCCACAAGACGTGTCTTTTATCTAGCAATTTTATTTTCTCATTTTGCTTTCTTACAAGCACCCATTTGTAACCTTCAGGGTTAATATCTTTTGGGGTATGTATTATAGGTTTGAATACACCACATTTTTCAAGAAAACTCAATTCTGCTGGAATAGCATCTTTCTGTTTTGGCCAATTATTTCTTTGTCAACATTCATTTATGTTGTGTGGCTCATTGCAATCATCGCCCTTTGAAATTTCGGTAGCTACTTCGTATGATAAATATGTCATCGATGATCATTTATTTGCGATTCCACATTTCTCTTATATGCATATAAAATATAGAGATCTTAATATTATTATGTACCTTTTCCTCTTCAAGAGTTTGTGTAGTCACTTCTGGGACTCGTTTCTCTTCAGGGACATTATACTCTTCTGGAGTTTTTAGAGAAAGTGGATCTATTGTTCATAATCTCTTCTGAAGCATTATGTATAAGTTCTTCTGGAGCATTATTAGAGCATGATTTTTCATTTGATCTCCACTTCTTGAGAGCTGAATCTTTTAAATCTATAAGTCTGTCACACTTCCGGCAAGCATTAGGAATTTGATTTTCACGTTGAGCAGTACGTAAGTCTAGATGAGACAGAGTGAATGTATTCCACGATAATTCTTGTCGTTCTTCAGGAACATATTGTACTTCAGGTACGTCTTCCCTCCCCTTAACGACGAAAATATTCTCTCATTAAAATGATAATCCAAAAAAATAATACACATAATTGGATGAAAGAATCTTCTGGTTCTTTAATGGGTATGCAATAGAATTTTTAATTTTTTGAAGCATCATTATATAATCCATGATCATATGATGTTTGCACTTCTAGAGCTTACAAACAATTTTGTAATGTTTAAGATATAATATTACAATTGTCATACTTTATTCTACAAAAGATGTGAGAAGAATAAAATAAATCTAGAAATGTAAAATTGCATTTCATATAACATAGAAAAATAAAGACGTAAATATAAAATTGACAAATATCTAATCATATATCAAGTACATGACTAATAAAGAGTTTAAGCGTACTTCAGGTACGTAACCAATTTAAAGATTTGGACATACTTCAGGTACGTGACCAAAATTATTATCTGAAATGCAACATGGATGACAATAATTTTCTTTTGCATTTTAGGGGTTTGTTATACAAACTTTTCCCTTGCTTTCATTCAACATCATTCCACTTCTGATGGTTTCCGATAACTTGTCATCTCTACGATTGTTGTGGTTTTATTAACTATGAAATAACCCTTGATCATGTCCATTGCTCAAAATAAAATAAATTTGCTTCGGGCAGCGATGCTGAGTCAATAGATCGGGTTTCATGATTGTAATGGTGATGGATTATTTTTTTTTGTGGGGGATTGTAGTTGTACGGTTAGGATGTATTTTTTTTTTGTGGGGTTTTGGGGTTGTACAGATGGTATGTGATGTTTTTTTTTTTTAAATACGGGTAAGGGGTAGATAAATGGGATATTGAATTATCTCGATGAATCGACGTGGCTGTGATACCAATTGATATAGTGTAGAGTTCACGCTCTTCTGTGGATCAGGTCAATAGGCTCCAACGGCATTATTGATTCTTCAAAAAAATGCCAGGATGATGGACTTCAACAAGTCTGTTGATTCCTAAGAATATCAGAAATGATGAAAATCTACGTATTTGATAATCGTCTTAGAATAACAGAAATACAGTAGAGAAATATAAAATTATATTGACCAAATCTTATTCTTAATTTTTTTATTATAAAACTACTTATAGAACAGAGCATCCTAACAAATAGGATCTCGACAAATCTTTAAATCTCTTAAATCACAAATAAATCATAACCAAATTCAAATTTCAAATTCAAATTTAAATTTAAATTCAAATTCTAAAAATTAAAAAAATAAAGAAATCTTAAAACTTTATTAAAATTGCAAATCAACCATAATCATCCATTTGGTAGTCCTTTATATCGATCGAAGCGGTCCATGATCGTGCTACATCACACGCACATACATATAGATGCACTACAATATTTTCCATATGGACCTTAACATTGGTTAATTAACACTTGCATTTGAGGAAATATCTATAATGCACTGGACTCTATTTATTCAAACTCTTTACATATTGTCTTTAGATTCTCTTTGGGTGCATAAGTGCATTAAAGAGAAAAAAAAAAACCTCTTCTGTTTTGTGGTACCACAACAAGGAGCACTGTACTGGTGTTGTCAAGAAATTCTCACAACTAGAATTCAATCTGTAAATAATTGCCAAACTCTGCGATACTTTACCTGGATATATACACAGGTCGTACAAAGACTACTACTCTGGACACCATCACTCTCACACAAACATACACATACATATAGGTGAAATACGATACTTTCCTATGGACCTTAACATTGGCTAACACTTGCATCCGAGAAAGTAAATAACGGAAACAACCGATTCATGGGTAAACCTCGATGAGCGAAAGCACGCCAGACCCATGCGTCGCCTTGTAACCACCATGGAACCCCGCCTCCATAAACATCTTCTCCCACTCGCGCTCCTCCCGCTCCCTTCCTCCGGTTAACACCATCATCAGCATGTCGAAGAAGAATTGTGTCTCGGTGGCCTTGTGATCGTGTATCTTCGAGTTCACCACCATGTCGAGAATCATTACTTTCCCTCCCTCCTCTTTAGTGGGGATCGCTTTCTTGCACTGTTTCAATATCTTCACACACTCCTCGTCGCTCCAATCATGCATTATCAACTGCACGATCCAACAACATACTCAAGGATCAGTTGTCAAATTGATTCAGCTTTGGTGAAATAATCATTTTCAAATGGATATGTTAGTTTTATATTAAATTTCTATTTTGAATATAGTGTTAAAAGTTAACAAAACTAATTTTTATGACTAAAATGACAGATAAGACTCATAAATAATAATAATTTTTCTTTAAAAAAGTTGTTTTTCATTATTGTTTCATATGAATTTTATATTATAATTCATTAAGTGGGTTCACCTTGAAAATGAGGGCATCGGACGGTGGGATGTACTCGAACATGTTCCCCCCCTCGAAGTTCACCAGTGTCCCCTCCGGCGCATCGGCTACAACGTGGGGGAGGTCAAACACGGTGCACTTGATCCACGGGAAAGCCTCCGCGATCGTCAGCGTCAGCCCTCCGGTCCCACCGCCAACGTCGACGAGGGACTTGAGACCCACAAAGGCCTGACGTTGCTTCTCGACGAGCCACTTCGACACGAGCCTGGAATCGCATGCCATCGCCTCGTTGAACATGCGGTTGAGCCCTTCCGACTTGCCGGTCAGCCCCCAGAGCTCCATCTCGTGCGCCTTTAGTATGGGCGTCCGCACGTCCGTGTGGAACCAGACGCCGAGGCTCTGCCAGGGGGTGAGCAGGACCGAGTCGAGCATCGCAAGCAGGTACGGCGAGGTCCCCGTGTCTTTGTCCCTCACGAGGAGGCGCGAAGAGGGGGTCAGGAGATACGACTCCTCCTCCCCTTTTCCATCGCCATTATTATTGTTGGTTTCGATTGCGAAGCATCCAGAGAAGACGAGGACGCGCAAGAGGCGGCGGAGGGAGTCGGCCTTTTCTGGATGGATGTCGAGTTTTGCGGCGAGGTCGGAGAGGGACATGGGCTGTCCGTGGGCGTGGAGGATGTCGGGGATGCGGAGTTCGACCGCGGATTTGAGGGACATGGAGGTTATGAACTGGAAAATGTGGTTCCAAATGAGGCCCTGGGCATGCAATTCTTCATCAACTCTGTCTAACGTGGGGAGCTCCATGTCTACCAGCTCTTTTGGTCTCTGGTGTGTCTGTGTTTGTTTAAATTACTTGTGGGATTTATAAAAGAGAATAAATAGTTATTTATAGAGTTGATTAAGCCGCCTCGTTGTAAACGAAGTCGTGTGTTTGCTGAATTCGCTTATTTTAATTTAAATGCCCGTGCATCAATACGTGCTAGTGATTTATTTTATTTTATTGGGTACAATTGCATCACAAGGAATTCAAAGTATCTTTGATTGTCGATTAGCTGTAGTGAAACTCTTAAACTAATTAGATTGGTATTCACAACACTAAACTCTTAAACCGCACGTTTTTTGTTATTGGATCACCTGGAATGGTAGTTCGCAGTCAGACACATGAAGTTTGGTGGATGATTCCCACAAGTCTTTCAAAATATAATATATATAGATTTTAAATGATGTTTTTAAATTTTTTGCTCCTATAACAAGTTGCTGAAGGAGCTCTTTTTTATTGTCACACCAGGGAACAAAATCTACTTATCCTTGAAGTCCAATAGAATATATATTCAATGAAAGGACCATGTTGAAATGATGCATTCAATTTATTTGAGTATGTAATTTTTTTTATAGTATATATCCATTTCATTTGACAAGTATGTATATTTATTTAAATTAGACATGCTTGCATCCTTAGTTATAACAGCATGGACATATTATAATATCGATTTTGATATATGATTTAAAAGTTATGGCCATTTGAAGTCACGGTGCTTCCAATCGATCGAGATGTCTTCTTCTTTTTTTGTTTATCTAATCTCGTCCGTCCATATAATGTGTAGCTATGATGTCTGCATTAGAAAGACAGTAAGATATAGAGCTCAAAATCACAACCATATGGAATCACTTTCTTGCATGATGCAGAACAGATGGCCGACGCGTTCTTGGAGTGATGAACCTGGAAGAGTCCACTTTTAAGATTTTCAAATAATTACAAAAAAAATCAGCTAGTAAAAACAAGTACCCCAAATTCGTAATCGCCTGAAATTTTTACTGGAGTTAGATATCAATGAGATCTTCAAAAAGTATCGCTACATCACAACATGCGCTTATTATTCAATTTTTCTTATTTTTTGGCCCTCAAAATGGCATTTTTTTGCTATTTTTAGTAACTTTTTTTTATTTCAAATATCTTTATCATAACAACTTGGATTTAATCTCTATCAAATACGAGGATCTCTTAGAATCATGTAGAATTAGTTATAACAAACTTCCGTTTTTAATTAGTATAAAAGGGAGGTTTGTAATTTAGGGTTTTCAACTTTGATTAATATATTTTTGAGTTTTATTTCTCTTTTGAGAATTGTGGGTTTGTTAAAGGATCTCAACACTTGTTTAATCTTTATTTAATTTTTTGTTGCGTTATTACATTCCTTCAACAACTCTCTTCGACCAACTTCACTTCTGCACTTCTCTGGCTGGCCACGTTGGTGTTAATGCTCCTCATCACCTCCACAAGGGGAGCTAAAAAGCAAAGGCTACCCACATCACCACGGGGATGAGGGGTGATTGGAATATTGGTGTGATTGGAAAGGAGTGATATAATTTTTTCATAATGTTTCCAATATCCACACCCATTTTGTCTTCTGCCATAGTAAAAAAGTTCGTGTACTACAATTGTTCAGCAAGTGTTCCAGCTCGTGAATCATACGGGTTGGATACAGGAAATGTATGGGGATACATAAATATGATATAAACCATGAGTAAACATAAAACATCAAACTATATTTTATCATCCTAATACAGTGTCAAATAGATAAAATTTAATATTAAATGTAATGAACATTAAAGTTCAAAACTTTTATTTTAATAAATAAGATCATAATAAAAACATAAAAAAAAACATAATCATCTTTAATATTATGATGTTATGCATCATCTAATTGTTTGCTTCTTCTTCTCCCTGCTCTTCAATGATCAAATTGTCTTATTCAGCTTGAAAAAGCATTAATGTGATCCAAATATATGGGCTTCAAAGTATCAGTTTGCAGAATATGAGTATTTTCAAGTGAAAATTCATTCACACAAACACGAGATCATTGAGTAATTTTTGCTCCAATCGATTTCGTTTCTTTGTATATGTTGCACTCCAATTTCTTTTACAAGCTAATGTGCTGCATGGCTGACTTAATAACCTTAATGCAATTATTTGAATTTCTTGAAATTTATCAACTACAATCATAGATTTCCACCATTGACCTTTTCACATAATATAAAACAGTGAATTAATAGATGTCTTATGTAATATGGAAAAAAATATAAAATGAACAAGAAATAATAAGTTTTGAAATAAACCATACTTGGATGTCTAGAATGAATAGTGAGTTTCCTAAACGATGAGAATATGTTGGATTCAAATGCAATGTATATGTAATCCATCGTTTGAATGCTAAAGGCCTCTTTTTCAACTTGAGTTGTGAGCATCTTTTGAAGTACTTCTGAAATCCCCTTATCTGTTTCTTCATCATGTTTTACAATTTTATCATAATATAGATGAGGATTGAGGAGGGCTGCAACCACATGGATAGAATGATGTAAGTTATCTGCCCATAATTTGTTCCATTAAGGTTCATATTTAGCAAATATTCCATCATAATATTTGGATATTGCTTCCTTTGCTCGATCCATGGCTTCATATACATAACCAAGTGTCGCCCCTTCACTATCAACCATTCTTAATACTTTCACAAGCGGCACAATAACAACTATAATTTCTCTTCCATCCTCCCAAAAAAAAGTATCATATATGATATAACTAACTTCTTTGCCATCCACAGTAAAGTCTATGATAATGCACACCACTCATTGATGCAACCATAAAACGCAATGATTGGTCTAAGTTAATTATGGATTTCAACATCAAAAAATTTGTTGCAAGGAGGGTGTTTGATGACCTCTTCAATTACTTTCAGCTTTTAATTGAAAAGAAGTAGTTATTTTATGTTTGTTTAAACTTATTTAAATTAAAAATAGCTTAAAAAAATCATAATCTGTAAACTGAGATTGGGATGCTTTTGATATTATAGCTTTTAAAATGTTTTAAATTTCCTTATTTTAAAAAATCATGCGATTAATCTTTTTTACTAATAATGTGTATATATTTCTTTTTACTATTAAATCAAAAAATCTTCAAGCCTTTTTTCAACTTTTCTATTTTTTTACTATTACAAATAATATTTTATCATTTTTTCTATAATTTTATACTTAATTTATTAAAATTCTATAATATAATATTTAAAAAATTATTAGTGAACAATTATAAAAAATTTCTCCACACATCAAAAACGTTGAATAAAATCTCAATTAAAGTTCACACATTTAAAGTTCATGAGTGATTGAGTGAGATTAGAAATAGGACCACATGTAAAGAAGAGAAGTTTTAGAGTCACAGATTCAAAGGTTACGGGTATCAGAAAAAATCTCCAGACATCAAAAACGTTGAATCAAATCTCAATTGAAGTCCTAAAATCCACACATTGAACAATGTACCAAGTGCTTAAAAAATCTCCAAACACATCAAATACCTTGAATCAAATCTCAATCAATGTTCTAAGATCCACACATTCAAAAAGTTGTACTGACACGTATTTAAAAAAAAATCTCTGTACACATCAAAAGCCTTGAATCAAATCACAATCAAATTCCTAAGATCCACACACTCAAAGGTCATACCAAGTATAAAAATCTCCATACACATAAAAACCTCGAATTAAATCTCAATGAAGTCCCATTTAGATTTGATGTCATCCGTCGTAGCCTCCTCCTAACATGGTCGCATCGAAAGCTACTTATTAGTGACAAGTAGTGCTTTATTGTTATTAACTATGGGTTAGATAAATCACTGAAAAACCTTTGAGGAGCAATGGCTGCTACCACAAATATATACATCCCCTTTACAATACTTAGAACTAAGCTTGTTAATTATCTAAAAAATCTGAATTTGATCCGAATCCGTATCTGAAAATCCAGAAATATCCGATATTTGAAGATCCGGAGTGTGGATATGGATATCATCAGTGTATTCCATCTGAAAAATATATGCATCCGCACTACTACAATTGTTCATATATTATTCATATTTGTATCTTCTATGATTCATCACAATCATGATATATTATATTATAATTAAATTTTAGGATTTTTATTTTTCTGTCCCTTTAAACATACCTATTTAGGGATCGATCTCTCACTTCTTCATATTTTGATTTTAGTCCTTAGATTTAAAGGATATGTTCCTTTTTAGTCCCTCCCACGGACTAAAAACAAAACTAAATAATTTAGGGATAAGTCCCTCCCAGGGACTCAAAGGGAACATATCCTTTAAATCTGGGCATTAAAACCAAAATATAAAGAATTGAGGGATCGTTCACTGAATCCTATGGTTTATGAGGACTTAAAAATAAAAATCCCATAAATTTTTCAATGTATGGTATCTAAAAGAGTGAAAAAACTTTAAAATCTCAATTTTAATTTTCATATCTCTCTAATATATTATTGATTATCTAATTTATATAATGTTAATATGCAATAACAATATTTTTTTCTCTTCAGTATTGCTGTTATTTATTTATTTTTATTTTAAATATCCCCAAATCTGAAGATGAAATTGCAACAACTGATTCAATGACTTCATTAAATTCGAACCATAGACCAGCTTGACAGTGCATCTCATTCAAAAGATTTTTTAAAAATCAAAGACGATTCAAAGTTACATAAAGAGAGTTATCAACACTTGATGGCTCAGTCCATGATACCAGCAAAACAAAATGATCACATACAAATTTAATTTTGAGTACAAAATTTTAGGTCAAATATTCCATAGATGATTGAAAATAAAATTTTAAAGATAAGCGAGGAGCCATCATCACATCAGATAACATCAAAACTTAACAATCAAAAACCCCAAAATAGTCAATCGATCAGTTAAAGAAGAATCAATCACGTGCTGACTAGGAGGATCGAAAAACAAAAATGATAAGTATCAATCAAAAGAAAGAAGAAAAAAAGGCCAAAGTTGAATCACATATGTGAAGGGAAAGAGAAGATAAGGGTGTAGAAAATAACAGAGATGGTGCAAGGCCGACCATGGGGTAGGCGACCAAGGTTGCCTGGCCCCTACCACAATCAGGGCCCTACGCCACATTAAAACTGCTTGAGTATTTTTTTAATTAAGATTTAATTTTTTTTATATTTTTTAAAAAATCATTAATATATTTGTTATAGGAATTTAGTTTTGTATTTAAATTTATCCCACATTATAAGGGAGTCTATTTTTACTTTTCTTATTGTTCATTAAAAATAAAAGAGTGGTGATACCCAGGCCCCAAAATATAAGCCCCACTAACAAGCCTCATAAGGTGTCATCACCTTATTGATTGTTATTAGTTGACTTGTTGACTTTTTAAAAATGGTAAAATGACAAAATACAAATATGTTCTTCATTAAAAAATCTCTCTCATTAACCCAAATCCCCCCTATTTTCTCTATTCGGTTATTACCTTTTCATGTGAATGAAATCCATTTAACCATTTCAAATTTTGAATTTTAAAATCTTTACCTAAATTACAATTGAACCTAAATTACACTAAAAAAGTTAGATATTTATTGTATTCAAATTTAAATAAAAAAATACATATGGTTACTATATGAATTAGATATTTATATCTCTCACAACGATTTGTTACATTTACAACATTTACATAAATATAACAAACAATTTCATTTTCCTACCTAAATATTTTACATTCCATGCAATGTTTAAACAATTTAGAAACAGATTATATTTTCAATAGTCAGTTACATTTTATAGAAAATGTCAAACACTTTTTTTATTGTGTGATACATTTAACAAACATATGTATTTGACTGTTACAGTAATAAATGTAACAAATATAAATTACTATTTACATTGAAACAAATGCAATACACGAATGAATGTTACATTCATAAATGTAACAAATATAAATCAATACATGCATACGGTTGACTGTTACATTTATGAATGTAACAAAAATAATACAGATTTAAAAAATTACATTGTCAACAATGTAGCAAATGTAGCAGTAACATCAAACAAACTACTCATATATAAAATGTAACGGTATCGAGTGTTACATTTAGATATTGAAACAAAAACAAATCAAAATGTGATAAATGACATTCAATACATGAAAAAAAATTGTGTTTAAATATTTAAAACAAAAAGCAAAACATAATTTTTTTACGAATCTAATAATGTCAAACCTGATCCAAGAGACATTGATGTGAGATCCAAATCGAAAAAAAAAAAAAACGATTTCGTGCCTTCTCCTCAAAAATTGCTCCCATGTATTCTTCATAAACATCAATGGTTTCTCCGGTCTCTCTCAAATATTGTTGCAAGATTTTAAGAATCCATTAATGGTGAATAAATACAGAATTTTCAGAATTAAATGATATTCCACAATCATAGGGATACATGTTAAGGTAGTTATCAAGTAAATGGTATAATAGACAATGTACACTTGCCACATCATGGGGCCTGTGATGGGGCCTGAAAAGTTGGGGCCTAGAAATCATTATTGAAAATAAAAACTTAATCAATAATCGTTTGTATTTATAACATTTTTTTGCTTTAATTTGTTTTTATTTATTTTGTTTTTTTTAAGATCAATTGTGTTATACTTTTCTTTTTTTTTTTTAAGGCCTCATTTCATGAATTTGTCTATCGGCCCATTACCATTAAGTGAATCTCAAGACTGGTGTGAGATGGAGTTGGCAGACATTGGGAAAGACAAAAGAGAAAGGTTGCAAGCGCGTGATTTTTTTTAGTTTTTTTATTAAGCAGGATTTGTTTTTCGGTGGAAAGAAAATGAGGGGCCGGGGATATGGTCGTATGGTGATTAGGTATGTTCCTAACAATGGTATTAGAATATTAGATGTAAAACCTATTAAAATAGTCACTACATTTTTATTACTTGGTTATTAACTTTGTTATCAGTTTAGTCATCTTTCGTAATCTTTTATCGTAATTAAAGAAGATTTTTATTATCTTTTATTTAGATTCCATTTAGATCTGCGTTTAAATAGATTATAGGTTTAAAAATTTAAAAATTTTCAATTGCATATTCAAACACATTTTTAATTTTTTAAATTATCGTTTTAAACTCAACTTAAAATATTTTTTTTTGTTTTGTTCATTTTTTAATTTATCATTTTATTTTTCAAACTAAATAATCATACAATTAAAAAATTAACAAAACAAAAAAAAAAATTTAAGTTGAGTTTAAAACTCGGGATACGTATAAATCTCACGTCCACTACGCAGCCTTAATCAGCAAATTTGTGTTTTTCGTTTGAAATTTATTGAATGAGTGTTCGGTACATACACATGGCAGTTCTATTCTACTCTGATAAATAAAGCCACGTCATATTTGAATTTGATGTAGAGGGTTTTTTTTAGAGCGGTTGGATCACCCTAATCAGTTCAAGAAATGACATCACACAAATAACAAATAACAATGATAGAAATAAAGGTTTTTTGCATATATACCCCTGTTAGAATCCTTGGTTGCATAAATACCCCTGTTAGGATCACGAGTGCAAAAATATTCCTACTAAACTAATAAACAGTGCATCGAAACCCCTGTGATTAGTCCCCGTGAGCTCTGGTTAAAAAATGGCCATTTTGCTCCGTTAAGTACAAGGAAAAGTCAATAATACCCTTCTCCTTCTTCTTCTTTAGGCCAAACCCATGTCTTTTTTCTTCCTTCTCCCTTTTTTTCTTGTTCACAGCAGAGAAAATCACCCCATTTAAATTCACAACAGAGAAGATCCTTCTTTTTCGGTGAAGACTCCTCTCTCCTCTCATTCACTTGTTTCCCTCTTCCATTAGCAACCGAATGAGTAGTTCCATGAGCAGTCCCCACCCAAACCCTAACTATTATTGTGGTTTGCCTTGTAAAATATAGACATCAACCAAAGAAAAAAGCAAGGGAAATCAATTTTACAAATATTTACATTGAGAGGTAAGTTTTTCTTCATGTTCCTCCAATTGTTTTTTTGGCTGTTCAAAAATGGTGGATGTTTTAACAGTTATAATTATTTTTTCAAATTGATGTTCACAGAAACCTGAAGATTGCAAATTTTTTTAATGGGTTAAGGACTGTAAGTCTGATTTTACACTCATGGATGAGTTTACTCTGTTGGAGCAAACAATGGTTTATAAGGTGCAGCTGTTTGAGGAAAAAATTAAAAAACTTGAGAAGAATGTTCAGACCATGGAAGAGAGGATGTCAATGAATGAGAAGACACTCCAGACAGTGCCAAAGATCAATGGAATTCGTGAAGAGATGATCATTTACATGCGCATTGTCTTTGTGATTTTCTTGATTCAGTATTTTATAAATTTGGAATGATGTATGATGTTGTAATTGTGTATGTATGACATTGTAATCATTTATGAATGAAGCTGTTTTGTTTTGGATTTGCTGATGTTATAGTTTTCTTAAGAAAAACATCAATGTTATGGCTGTTAAGCATGTTGTTTCTCTAAGTACATAAACCTATTTATATATAACCATCAAAGAAGAAGCTGTTCAAAACAGATATGAAAGTAGTTTAATCTGTTTATTCTAACATTCAAGGACAAACCTGCTTTTTCATAAACATTCAGAAACACTACAAATGTTTGATACACAAACCGGTTTGATACACTACAAACACACTTAAAATAACCAAGTTTGGTACATACAACACGTCAGAAACACACATAAATGTTTGAAATTACATAAAAGAAGGTACTAGCATCTTTAACTAATGCATCAAAACTGCCATGGGGTTCTTCCACCTGTTGATGCATTACTCCTCCCTCTTAGACCTGTGAAAGCCCTCCCTCTGGTCCTACTTGGTGTGTCACCTAATACAAACATTAGAAGAAGGATGAAGTCATGTATGAATATGTTATTGTAATAAATTAGAAGGCATGAGTAACATAGTGAACTACTTGCATGGTATGGGAACATGCCACTTTGGTCAGCAGCTCTTCTATCATAGGCAGCTCCAGCAGCATGTCCTCCAGCAGCTCCTCTACCATCGGCAGGTCCTCTAGCAGCAGCATCAGTAGCAGGTCCTCTAGCAGCAGCAGCAAGTCCTCTAGTAGTAGCTCCTCTGCCATGTCCTCTACCCTTAAACAACTGATCTTGAACTTCACAACCTTGCACTGCTCTACCAGTCCCTCTCCCTATTCCTTCTAGTTTTCCAGGTCTCCCAGGAGGTCTTCTAATTGAACTGTCAGTAAATAACACAAAACAGAATCAATTACAAACTTATTGAAACAAAAAAACTACATAACCTTCCACTGCTTATACCTAGATGACTCTGATGAAAAACCCTCTAAACTTTGCTCTAGCATCTCCTATGAATGCATTAAATGACTTAGAAATATTATTGGTCAGACGGGAATACTTTGCAGATGTTCCAAACATGCTCCTGCTCCAGCAATGATCCTTTTCAGTCATCAGATAACTGTGGGCTTCCTTAGACACCTGCTCAACCTGTCTCATGTACTCAGCATACCATTGTGATGTATATGTCCTAGCTGTTGACCAAACCAACTTCTCTAAGTATTCACCAGGGTGTTTTCTTTTAAAATTCTTGTACAAGTGCCTCATACAAGCTTTATGCTCAACCCTATGAAAAAACTACTTTATTGCATCATCTATACCTTTCCCTCTATCAGACATAAAGACCAACCCATTCACATCACCAATGGCTTCATGAAGACACTATAGGAACCAATGCCAACTGCTACCATTCTCCCCTTCAACCACAGCAAATTCCACAGTGAACAACCCACTATTTCAATCCATAGCAGTGGCTGACATGAGGGCACCAAGGTACTTCCACTTCAGGTGACAAGCATCTAGGCCTATAGATGGCTTGCATCCAATCAAAAAATCATTAATAGAAGCCCCAAAAGCAACAAAAAAATCTCTCAAATGAGTAATCTACATCAACTGTGTAGTGAACAACACTCCCAGAGTTTCTTCTCAACAACTCAACCCTAAGTGCTGGCACAAGTGCATACAAATCCTCATATGAACCCCATATTCTGTTGTTGCATTTGTCTTTTGCCCTCCAGATCCTGTGATATGGCAAGTTATCTAACCCATACTTCCTATGCAGCCTCTTCTTCAATTGGGTAGTTGGGATATCACCCTCATACTTTACCCATTCAATTATTTTCTTTGAAATCCACTCAGAAGTGGCCATATTGTTCCCTCTATTATTCACTGATGAACAAGTATGTGCTGCTTTGAGTGTTTTAATCTGAAAAGTAACATGGTCAAGGAAAAATGATGCATGAATCCTCCATGGACAAGATTCTATCTCACATGTAGTTGTTAATCTAGATGGTTCACTCCTAATAAGTTTCAAGCAAAACTCATTCTTCATTGCATGCTGCCTTAGAGCATGCCTCAAAGCATGGATATTCTCAAATTTCACCCCTACATTGATGTCAAGGTCCTCTTCATCTAGCTGGTCAAAGGTGTCTCATAATCTGATACATGATTATCTGAACTGCAGATCTCATGATAACTGGACTCTAAACAGATTCTATCAACCTCAATATCTGTTGGATCATACACTGGCTCCTCACACACTGCTTCCACATGCACAGGTTCCCTCTACACCGTTTCAACCCACACTGGATCCTCATGTACTAATGCACCCTGGACTGGTTCCTCATGTACTGATGCACCCTGGACTAGTTCCTCATGGACCTCTTCATCAAATTGGACTATTTCCTCATGGACCTCTTCATCAAATTGGACTATTTCCTCATGGATCTCATGTTCAAATTGAATTGTTTTCTCATGGACCTCATCCTCACATTGCATTGGTTCCTCATGGACCTCATCCTCATTGAATGGTTCATCTACTAGTTGGTCTGGTGGGACAGCAGGGCTAATAGGGACCTCATGAACAGTGGTTGGTGGTACAAGAGGGGCATCATCATCATCCAATTCTTCAATGCTCACACTATGTCTCTTTTTCTTCTGATTCAAGTAATCAACTACACTATACTGCTCTTCCTCAAGATCATAAAAGACAACATAATCAACACCATTTCCCTCCCTATCAAGGAAACTAGAAAGGGCCTCCATAGGATCAACAAAACCATCATTATGAGATTCCACCTCAAACATTTCATCGCTCTGAAATCCTCTATCATCAGGTATGGGATGAACATCATGTTCTATTGTGATAAATATTTCAATATTTGGACTTCCTTGGTACATATTGAACATAGCAATCATATCATGCTCATTAGCAAGAGTGTCATATTCCTCTCTTCCAGGAATTCTAAATTGCATGTTCAAGGCATCATTATCACCCCCACTTCACAAGTTTACCAACTTCCTCAAATATTTCATCCATGTTACAGTAGTCCTTATCTAATCTGATGGTTTTCTGTCTACCCAGCCTATATGACCTTCTATTAGACCCTTTAACCATTTTCCAAAAGCCACCATACCTAAATATTATATTAGTATATGTGTCTTCTTGAATAGACTGCAATCACGAAGAAAAACAAAACAGGATTACCATTAAAACATGCACCTATTTATGTTCAATAACATATTTATACAACAAGATATTCAACAACATATTGAACAAGTATGAATATCAACACTGATTTTGATGTTCAATAATATATCAACAACATATGTAACAAGATATAAACGCAATATTCAATAGGACATCAACAACATATTTAATAGTATGAATATCAACAAAAACATATTTAACAGGATATTCAACAACATATTCAACAAGAAGACTAAAAAATATTTATCAACATTGATTGAACAACATATTTACCATGTGTGAATATTAACATTGATTTTGAACAACATATTCAACAAGATTGAAAAGCATAGATCGATATCTAACATTTATTCAGTAAAACCAAAGGATTTTGTGTCATACATACCTCAAGAGACGTAGATGCATGATGTCGATTTCTAGTTGATGCATTGATGGTATCCCCCACGAGATTCACGGTTGTAGTAGTCCTAGGGACCAAAGCCCCTTCCACAAATCACACGGATCGCCTTTGAGAACTCCTCATCAAATATTTGATTTGCAGATGTGTTGATTGATCAAGATTTGATTTGGGTTGGATTTTGGTTCGATTGGAGTGGATTTAGTCGGTTGCAGGTGTTGCAAAAGGTAGGGTTAGGGTTTGGTTTGAGAGGAGGTAAGGGAAGGAGAGGGTTTTCGAGAGGGTAGGGAAAATCGGGTCGGGTTAGGTAGCTTTAGTTATGGTTAAAATGGTAAAATACATATGTCTGATTAACAAATTAACTATGGTGGATTTGTAGCTGCTTACGGCGAGTAACAGAAGGGTACCGATGCACTGTTTATTAGTTTAGTAGGGGTATTTTTGCATTCGTGATCCTAACAGGGGTATTTATGCAACCAAGGATTCTAACAGGGGTATATATGCAAAAAACCCTAGAAATAAAATAGGGTTTTTTGCATGTACACCATCAAAAAACATATTTTTTTTTATACCACCACAAATAACATATTTATTTTTATACTATTATAATTTTTCTTAATGAAAAAATGTATCCCTTTTATCTTTTTTAACTAAAATGAAACTTAATTATAGTTAGTTCTTAATCACAACGTAAAAAAGATAGAAATAAAGTCAACATAACATTTATCGTAATGTAAATAATTAAACATAATAACATAATTAATCTCTTATTCTTTCCAAAACAATCTTGAGACATTCAATTTTATCCCTTCTTTCCTTTTTTTTCCAATCAAGATTAGGTTTTAAAAAAAATTTCATTTTGTAATATTCTCAAAATAATATTATTTCATCTATGCTAAAGTAATTAAGTAGTACTAAATACCATGTCTTGGACAATAATTTGTATGTTTAGTTTTTGGGAAAAATCCAAATAACCCCCTATAAACTACTTGAAATCCACATTTATAACCCCCTTGATTTTTCAAAAGTCCATATAACCCCCCTAATACACATATATAAATCCAAATAGCCCACTGAATCGACCTTTGATTGATAGATAAGAAATATTATGTGAATATTCCATTTTTTTTAACCCTAACTAAAAACATAGGTCTAAACCCCTTCCGCAAAGGACTGATGAGGATCGTGGCGTGAGAGCGATGGGGCACCCCCTTCCTCCGGTTAGATACCTCTTCTAACTAGGAGAAGGAGGCTTGCGACGATACTCGCTCAAGTTTTTTTCTTTATGCTTGTCTTTGTCATTTTGATCTCTATTCTCTCCCCTTTCAGAGTTTGTAATTCGAATTCAGGAATGGAATCGGATAGCAAACATCTACCTTTCTTTCAAAAAAAACAACAATCAATTAAATAAGGATGTAGTAAATGAAGGTGTAGTTGAGGTACAAAATACTAACATGGCACTTTAACATGTTGATCAGCTAACATATCCACTCAAGATACTCGTAGGGGGGCTAAATCTTCGTATGATGTAATGCTCTTGACACCTCATCACAGGCGGCTAAATCTTAGGATGTGATGCTCTTGACACCTTATCACATGAGACTAAATCTTAGGAGGTGATGCTCTTAACACCTCACATGGGGATAAATCTTAGAATGTGATGTTCTTCAACACTGAGGATTTTATAAGTATGACTACATTCCTCGCAGGGACGAGGAACTCGTTATGTACCCCACACACTTCAGAGATGGATAATGATCCCAAAATGACAATCATACTGACTGTTGCACTTCTCTTGGTGGCTACTGCATTGCTATGACTCTTCATCACCCCCAAAAGTGGAGCCAAGAAGCAGAGCCTACCCCCATCTCCACCAGGCCTCCCTTATGGGGCCCAGCCCGTAGGCCCGCCTGAAGTGGGCCCGCCTGTAGGCCCACTGGCTGGCCCGACCCGTAGGCCCATGGGGGCAATCTAATAAATGAGTAACATGTAATTTTTATTTGAATTGTGATTTAATTATACAAATTATTGACATTTATGTAGGTGTTAACCTAGTTAGATACATGTATTTATTTATTCTTTCAAATAATTAATATATTTAATATTCTTATTTTGAAAATTTAATAGATATAAATATTTTTTTTAATATTATACTTTAAATTTTGTGTTATTTTAACATTATATACAAATAAACAACTTAGAATTAAAAAATCAAAAGAAATAAAATGTTTAGAATTTGGGCCCGTGGGCCCGAACCCAGGCCCGGCCCGTGGGGCCCGTTCAGGCCAGTGCCCATGGGCAGGGCCTTGGCCTTTTTTTGCCACGGGCCAGGCCGGCCCAGGCTGCTGGCCAAGCAGGCCCACGGGCCAGGCCTAGGCCCTATTTCAACGGGCCGGGCAGGCCCGGCCCGGGCCTTTGCCGACCCTTATATGAGCATATAATAATAAAACAATCAGGTCTCGGGTCTAACGGGTCGGGGCGGGGTGCCTCTGGCCCGACCCGTTTGTTTGTTCGGGTCTACCGGGTCAGATCCAAATCGGGTAGAATATATTACACGTGTAATCGAGTCTGGATCGGATCGGATTCGAGTCTAGACCCGACCCGTTGACTGGCTTAGTTATTACTAGATAAATAATCATCGACATGTTTATATTTAATTGTATTATTCCTTCTATTACATTATTTTTTTATCTTTCTAAATAATAAATTGTAGTAAATAAAATGTGGATGAGCGATTTTAATATGACGTTGGAATTTAAATCGGGTAGCGTTCGTGCAAAACAATTAACATATTTTTTTTCCCTTGGGGACTTTAATGTTTATTATTTAAACAGGGATGCATTTCTTGTGTTATAGCTTTATTAATAAAAAAAAGTGTAATCAACTGCTAAACCAATGATAATTTTATAATCCTCAACAACTATTCTGATGTTATTCTTCAATGTAGAGTTCATGATTCATCTCAACAGAAGATAAATCAAACATTGTCGAGTCCGCACTTGGCGCATGATTTAGGACCAGTGTTCGGAAAAGCGTCCTGTGCGGCCGCATATGCGGCCGCACAGGCTGTTCGGTAAGCTTACCGAACCGACTAGGCTATAATCGGCCTATATGCGGACAAGGCCCGCATATGCGGGCCAATGCCGCATGTGCGCCCGCGTAAGCGGGCGCACGGGTTCTGAAATTTCACACTAGGAAAAAAAATAAAAAAAATAAAAGGGGGTCTTCTAATCTTCTCCAGCCGGCCCTAACAGAGAAGTGGGTCTTCTTTTTCAGCTTCACCGACTGCTTCGACTACTTCTCCTTCGACCACCGCAGCAGCAGATCGAGCTTCTTCTTCGATCGACGATGGCTGCTTCTCCTCCTTCAAGCGCTTCTTCTACACCGACTGCTTCTCTTTCGACCACCACGGCAGAGCTTCTTCAACGTAGACTCTGTTTGGTCTTCTTCTTCACTTCTTCTTCTTCAGCACAGACTCGATTCGGCCTCTCTCACTCTCTTTGTTTGTGCCTCTCTCAGTCCCTCCCAGTCAATCACTCAATCTCTCCAAGTCTCTGTTTCTCTTTTTTTATCCTCTCAATCATACCTCTCATGGTAATGTGTCTTGTGGGGTTGATAACATGTGGAAGAGAGAGTGACACGTGGGTTTTTCTTAAGCGGAAGGTAGTACATGTTTTTTTTTTTAATGGAGAAAGTGCATGGACAGAGTGAGATGGATAAACATTAACACATACACAGCCATGTTTTGTTTATAATGTTAATGTGATAATGTGACATGAATTTATATAGTTAGTTCACGTGGATTTATGCTTCTCCACAGTCACAAATATCACATGAAAAATGGTTTGTGAATATTTTTTTCGAAAATTGTTTTTAAACATATTATTAACTACTGTCACAATATTAATGTTACATGTGATAAAAATGTGATAAAAATTAAATCTGATTTTTGATATCTTTAAAATTTATTAGAATTATTTTTTATTAATAAAAATTATAGAACCGCATATACTCCCGCATATACTCCCGCATACCGCACATATTCTATACAGTACCCTAACCGCACGCATACCGCATTTCAGCACACTGTTTAGGACCACCCCTGTTCTATGGGGGCTGTGGATTGGAATCCTGCCCGAGGCAGGAGAAAAAAAACAGGGAGACCACTCCACCACTCCTTTGGGCTATGTGTTTGTGGGCTCTGTCCACCTTAATTTATTAATAAAATAATCTTCTCACTCTAACTAAAATGATGTAACTATTGTCAGATTTATAGAGATAGAAGAAGAGTGCCAAAATACAATATGCAAATTTTTGCAAATGTATGCACGCAAGCAGGCATGAACAAAATGGATGATTTTACGGTCTATTTTTTGTTGCAGTGGATTCGTTGTTTTTTGACGGGGAAATGAAAATAGTAAGAAACGTTACAAAAAAAAAAATGATAATGAGAAACGGTTGATTAGTCATGATCCTTGTTTTGAAACTCAAGTTTAAGACAACTCTATCCATAAAGGGTTCCGGTAATCCTATTTCCAAGTCTCTATTTTTCCAAAACTAGTACATACTAATTTATCATATAATATATATGAATTGTTATTTATTTTACATAAAATTATGTATCTAATTCCTTAAAAAAATATAATTCATTTATGATTATAACACATCATGCATAAGGATCAGTATTTGTTGTGAAACGCCGGCTTGCAAATCAAACCTGCTTAACTAGGGTCCATAGGATCAAATTTAGCCCGACTTATAGATCCGACCACGGGCTCGACTAGTGCCCGGGGGGAGGGAGGTGAGACCCTCCGCTGCCACACATTAACACGTGAGGCAATGGCAAGTCCTCATATGACTATATTTGAGGGGAGCACACATGACTCCCAATGGAGGGAGAGAGTTACCTATTTAAAAAAGTTTAAATAGTAGTGGAGGATTGTAGTGGTGAAAATCTTTTATACCAGGTACTTGCCCCTACATCTCTATGTCCTTGTCTTTTTCTTTCTTTTTTTTATTTTTTATTGTGTGTGTTTTGTTTTTTACTCATCATTCAGATATGATCTATTTTTCTTTAATTTTAAATTAATATGTTCACAGTTCTTTAAAAAAAAAATTTAATTTTTTTTTATTATTATTTTTTTGATCCATTCATGTCCAAATCCGTGGGGGGTCTCAGGCTTATCCGGCGGTCCAGTTCAGCCCGAATCCGTTGGCTAGAAAAGCCTACGTGTTGAGCCTCACTCGGGATTTGTCTGGGATTCACGGGCCGGATCAGCCTGACACGATGAATTGAATAATGTGATTTTATCAATGCACACCTTTTAAAAAAAAAAAAAATTGCATGATTTGACTAGACATTCAGTACTTTCCTTAAGAGGTTCTCCGAAATATATTCTCACGGATGGCAGTGTTCATCCTCGAAATTTTAATGCAGGTGCTGCATTTGTGGTTGTTCAAGAATCTCCTCCTATCCAAGCCAGGGGTTCAGAATCCGGGATCGGATGATGGGCGAAAGGGGGCAGAAATACGAGGGATGTCATCCTCCTCTGCAGCACATTCTCTTCCCCATCCTCCATCGGGACCGATTGTGTCCCTATGGGTGACGGCGGTGCAGAAGATGACAGATACAGGGCTGTCATTTTCGGTTCCGCCGGAGGTGGTCCAGAAACTCAAATGCTCGCACGATCGGGTGTACATGCCTGATGAGGCTCGCTAAGCTGCTAATCGACGTAAGTGGCAGTTCACTCTCTATGGAAAGTTCCTTGGACCGCGGGTGGAGATCCATTATCTTCGGAGGCGCTTGGCGATGATGTGGCCGGTAAAAAACTTATATTTTGTAGGGGATCTTGCAAATGGTTTTTATGTTTTTAAATTCAGTAATGAAGAAGATATGCTAGCAGTGTTGTCGGGGGGCCGTGGGTCATACAGGACCACCTGCTCAACCTTCAACGCTGGAGGGATAATTTTGATCCGTCCACTGCAACGTTTGAAATTACACCTGTTTGGATTAGGTTTCCAAATCTCCCGCTTGATTTCTGGGATGGTCTCACACCCTCTGAGAGATTGCAGCATTTGCGGGTACACCTATTCGAGTGGAGACCACTGTTGAAGACATAGGTAGATGTTGATACGCCCGAGCTTTGGTCGAGGTAGATCTTCGATTGCCTTTATGTCCAGGAATTTGGATTGGGGAGGATCGTCGATGGCAAGCTTTTGTTTATGAACGAATCCCTCGAATTTGTCAGAGATGGGGTCGAATAACTCATACGGTGTCACAATGCAACTATATGCCACCCAGGGCGACATCTCCGATGCCCCTGAAGCACAAGATCATAATAAGGAGTCCATGAGTCCAAATACTCCTACTTCAATGGATGATGCTCAACCTCAGAATTCTACAACCCTCGATTCTGATGAGGGGAAGTGGCAGGTGGTTCCTCCATGTCGAAGGGTGAGAAATGGAGTTCGCAGTTTGCCCGTCTCCAATTCTCATTTGAATGTGGCGGATAGACAGAAGGAAAATGAGGTTAAACCTCAGAATGGTGAGTTGACTGGTCCAAATGGTCTTTCTCGAGGATCGGGTAATCGCCAAAATGCTTCTTTTAACTCCTCAAAATCTGGAGTTGGAAAGGATTCCTATAACTCTATGAAACAGGGACAACAGCTTGGAGTCCCTAGTGTTAAAGGATCAGAAAGGTCTCGGACTAGCCCGGTGGTGCAACCGTTGATACGGCCAATGGAAACATCATCTGGGAAGAACTCTAAAGACAGAGTAGAAGAACAAAATCCGGTGTCAAAGGCCATTGTGGTGGTGTCGAATGCAGCTGTAAGAGTGTCAAAAAAACGAGTGTTTGAACACTCGGCTAATGATCATGATATGATAACCATTGACCAAGATCCGACGACCTCTTTTGGGGTTCATACGAGCAAAGCAATGGAGCTGTTTCGAAGATCTTGGGGGGCTGAAGTGAATTATCCAATGAAGTGAAATTCTGCAGACAATGGAATGGAATATGGTGTATCTTGTAAGGCCAATCCTCCATGGCCTGAAGATGGAGGACCTCATGTATAGGACTGCTATGATAAAGATCATTTTTTGGAATTGTCGGGGAATTTTGAGGAAGGAAGTTCTCAGCATTGTAAATATCTGATGACTTCTTTTAACCTCGATATTCTATTTTTGTTGGAAACTCATGGCCAAGCGGATCAGGTATCCCGTTTCTGCACTCGTATGGGTAATTTGTATAAATGGGCAGGTGTCGATGGTACAGGACATGCGGGTGGAATTTTGGCATTCTGGAAAGAAAGCTTGCCTATTAGTTCATGCTCAGGTTGTGGACAAGCTCTTTACTTGATTTTTCAAGACCCCAATATAGGTCCTTGGGTTATCAGTGGTGTCCATGCTAGTCCAAATAAGGAGATCCGTAATTTGTTGTGGCAGGAATCAACATAGGTGATTAAACTGGATTACCGATGTTAATTGGTGGTGATTTTAATACCCTCTTACATCCCTCAGATAAACGAGGTGGAGCCCCATTTCGTGTCACAAGAGATGTGATTGCTTTCAGAGACTGGGTGGCAGAAAATGGTCTCCACCAATTGATTCATAGGGGAGCAACTTTCAGTTAGTGTAATAATCGTGGTGGGTCTATGCGTACATGGGAATTGCTTGATAGAGTGTTGGGAATTGCTTGATAGAGTGTTTCTCTCTCCAGAGTGTCATGACCAGTTTCCAAGTGCATGTGCTAAAATTTTGCCTCGGTATGTGTCGGACCATGCTCCTATTCTTGTGTACACAGAAATGGACAGACCAGCTGGTAGGAAACCATTTCAATTTGAACGGTTCTGGTTTGAATATCCAGATCTTAATGAGATTGTGTTTAAAGTGTGGAGAGAGAATTAATGCTTCTCCAATGGGATGGGTACACCAGAAGTTGTGGCGACTTCAGCATAATTTGAGGTGCTGGAGTAATAGTCGTATTGGTGATCTTCCAAAGAAGGCAGCTGAAGCACATGGAAGCCTTGATTCTTTGTTACAACAAGATCAAGACCCTGGTTTACCTAACGTGCCAATTGGACGTATCCGTGCTGCCACAAATAAACTAACTGCACTGGAATGTCAGTTAGAAATTTTTTGGGCACAGCGATCACGTGCGAAGTGGATTGTAGAAGGGGATCAGAACACCAGATATTTTCAGGCAAAAGTTCATTGGCGTCGCGCACACAACCGCATTGAAAGAATTCGATCAATGAATGGTTCAATGATTACCAATCCAGAGGATATTCGGCAGTTAGTGTTATCTCACTTCACTAACCATTGGCAATCAAAGATTGAGAATCCTTTAAACTTGCCTCCTGACCTGTTTGACAAGAAAGTCAGTCCAGATCTGGTGGCAGACCTCATTAAACCATTCACGGAGTCAGAAATAGAGTTAGCGGTAAGATCATTGGCATCCAATAAAGCCCCTGGGCCGGATGGATTTCCAGGTGAGTTTTATAAAGCCTTTTGGCCTCTGATCAAGTCAGATATTGTTCAAGCATTGGAATATTTCCATCAATTGGGTGTTCAAACATATAGTGTTGATTCCCAAAGTTCCCAACCCACAAACATTGAAGGAGTTTCGTCCAATCAGCATATGTGATACCAAGTACAAAATTCTGGCAAAAATCCTTGTCAGACGCTTGGAGATGGTTCTACCTTCCATAATAGGGATGGAGCAAGGTGCCTTTGTACCGCACCGCTCCATTCATGGACACCTGTTGCTCGTCCAAGACATTCTTCACTCATTACGGAGTCGAAAAGGTAGGAATGTACTGGTTGCAGCCAAGGTTGATTTGGCTAGTGCGTATGATTCTGTGGAGTGGGAAAGTGTGGTTCCAATATTAGACCGATTTGAACTTCCTTCCATTTGGATTCGATGGATCAGATCTTGTCTGTCTAATGTTCGGATGGCTGTCTTGCTCAATGGTACTCCAACTGAATGGTTCCGACCTTCGCGTGGCCTGAGACAGGGTGATCCCTTGTCTCCTTATCTTTTTGCAATAGTGCCTGAGGTATTATCCAGCTTATTAAGGAGGGAACAGACTGCGGGAAATCTGGTGGGATATCAAGCTGATAGTAGACTCAACTAGACAGGGTATCCACCAGGTTTAACTCATGTCATGTATGCAGATGACCTTCTTCTTGTGAGTCAGGCAACTCCATCTCAATGTAGTATTTTTCATGGAGTATTGGAAAATGTTCAACAATACACAGGGTTGACTGTTAAATGGGCAAAAAGCTCATTGCAATTTTCTTCATCTGTTCCCTCTCGTTTCCACAGATGGATGTGTAAAATCTTCAAGATCCAACACTCCACTGTGCCTTGGAAATACTTGGGAGTAACTATTTCAGGGAGGCATCGAGGGAAATTGATGGGAACAAAGGTCTTTGAAGCAGTCAATCACAGGCTTGCTACATGGAAATCCCAACTCCTTAGTATGGCTGGAAGGGTGGTTTTTATTAAATCTATTCTTCAAGCTATACCCACTTACATGATGTTTGCAGCAAGCTTATCGGCTTCTGTGGCTAGCAATTGTGAATGAGTGGCGAGAGATTTCCTCTGGTATCAAGGAAGACATGGTCGGTCTATACATTATATTGGTTGGGATACAGTTGTTCAGCCTAAAGCAGTGGGTGGATTGGGACTATGCAGCTGAAAGATATGCGGAAAGCCATTCTTGCAACTTTGGCCTTCAGATTCCTTCTTCACCCATCACTTGTAAGTCAATTTTTAAATTTGAAATATAAATGGAATGGTAACCCATGGGAGATCCCTCGTCTAAATAGGCCATCTTCTGTTTGGAGGGCACTATATTCTGGTTTGAGAATAGCTCGGATGCATATTCAGAAAATCCCAGGTTCCCTTTCAGAGATTGATCTTATTCGGAATCCGTGGCTATCGTCAATCCCGTTTTCCCGAATTCCGACCTTTCTGAATATGGCCCTTGTTACTGTTGATTTCAAGTTATCTGATGTAATTTGTGAGGGAAGCTGGAGACAGGACATAATTCGGGCAATCTTTCCTTCTTTTTGGGCATCAACTATTTTGAGTTCAGTTCCGTTAGCAGCTAAAGCAAATTCTCAAACACAGTGGTGTTGGGAAGACTCTCAAGCTAAGTTTCAAAAGCTAGGGAGGTGTATAATCAGTTAGTCAAAAACCCTGTGACACAAGACACTCAAATGTGGAAGCGATTATGGCGAATTCCTGTACCCCTAATGCCAAGGTGTTTATTTGGAAACTAGTGTGGAATAGACTGCCAACAAAGGTGCATTTGGATTCTATTGGAATCCATATGGAAACAACATGTCCTCTATGTCAGTTTAAACCTGAAACTATGAGACATTTATTTGGTGAATGTTTGGTGACTGCAGACTGTTGGCGTCAGCTCCCACATTGGTGGCAACCCCAAATTACTATTTGGCAGTGTACAAGTTGGTTGCAGATTTTTTCCCATCATCATTGGAAAACAAGGGATGGTGAATGGCAACTTATTATTTTTGTCTTGATGCTATGGCAAATTTGGAAGGCTAGAAATCTGTTGGTATTCCAAGATAGGCCTATGCATGCAGGTGTTGTGGTTAGTAGAGTGCTAGCCTTGGGAAAGGAGTGTGTGCAACTCCTGTCATCTAAGAAGAAGAATCTACAGGAAGCAAACAGTGTCCTATTCTCAAATCATGGACCCATTACATTTCCCAAGTACAACACCCCCATAAGGAACTCTAAATACTCTTATGTGATAACAGATGGTAGTGTGGATGGAACCACGAGAGTTGCGGGGGCTGCTTTTGTTCTAGTTCAAAATTCTCCTTTTCAGGTTATGGGGGTGGGCTATATGTACTGGCCATGGGCACATCCCCTGCGTATGGAAACTGAAGCTATTAGACTTGGAATACAACAGGCTAGAGCATTGGGTTTAAATCATATACGAGTATGGTCTGACTCAACTAGAGTTATACAGCTTTTACAAGGGAGTGGAATAGGTCCTTCATCCATCAGTCTACTTGTTGAAGCAATCCGAGCAGCAAACCTACATACGGACCATATCCAGTTTGTTAAGGTTCCAAGAGCATATGTTATGGGTCCTGATATCTTGGCCAAGTTTGCAAGAAAGCAACGGAAATCGGGATACTCTATGTATTTACAAGAAGAATGGATTCGAAAGTTGTTGAGTCCGATCTTCCCCAGTTTGATACAATGTATAGCTTATGTAAAGGCACAACTACTGCTGCCTCACATGTCTATGTAACTAAGTTGTTTTTGCTTATAAATATATCTATGCCCTACTATGGGGCCTTGACACAATAAAAAAAAAAAAAAAAATCTCCTATATTGGAGGCTGGTTTTATTTATTGGCCTTGGGCCACCCCTGTTCGAACAGAGACTGAAGCCATAAAACTTGAATAACCTATGGGTGTGTTCAGACTAAACCCAACTTATTAAACTGCTCCAAGTGAAGGGCCACCACAATTGCATCAACGGATTATGCAAATTCGAAAACTAAACAGGACATCTGATTTAGTAAAGTTTATTCACGTCCCTAGGCAGGTGGTAGCTGTTACAGACATACTGGCGAGATATATATGCACGTCACTCACAGTCACAGCAAGTAACAGATGGGCTTCAAAATGATAGAATTAGGAGTCTTCTTCAATTTATACATGATAGTTTGTTTTTATGTATACGCTCCAACTCTGGATGCGAGACTTCTGTCAAAATATTCAACTACCCAGCTAATATCTTTTGATAAATACTTGATAGATGCCTTCCTCTAAGGGTCTTTCACTTGTCAAAAAAAAAAAAAAAAACAACAACCTGAATTTCAACTCTTGGGCTACTCGCTAAAACTAAAATATATACTAGGATAAAACAAGTGGAGAGGGAAATAAAAAAGTTTTAGGACATCTCCGGCCCTTATTTAAACTTATAATCAAATTTTACTTAAAATTTGAGTAAAAGCTTGATTTGATATGATGTGTCTCCAACCATCACTTTGTGTTTTACTCAAATCTTTTAAAAATTTCATATCTTCTTATAATTATTTCTTATAAACATTTTCAAAGTCATTTCCTCAAATTACTACTCAATTTTTCTTTCCTTCAAAATATTTAAATTTAAAAATTATTATCATCCAATTTTTTTTAAAAAAGATAAAGTAATATTTTTTTTATTGGAGTAAAAATAAGAAGTTAAAAAACAAAGATGAAAACTTAAGAAAGAATTTTTTTTATTATTATTATTTTAAGAGATGGTGAAAATTTTGGGAGGTGAAAAAACATCTAATATAATTAAACTAAAGGTGGAATTGAAGGAGAAAAAATGTTACATTGGTAGAAAATGCGGAGATAAAGGAAAAAAAAAAAGATGTTGAAATTTGAGTAAAGATTTAAATCTCCCTTGATTTGGGAAAAGACTTGAGTAAAAGCTTGATTTGGTATATGTATGGGTAAATGGTTGGAGAGGGTTTTGGGTGATTTTTACTCAAATTTAAGTTTGAGTAAATGTTTGAGTATAGGATTGCAGATGCTCTTATAAATAACATTGGGATAAATAAAATATAGAAAACAACAAAACACAAGGCTACTTGATCCCAACTATGACAATTCGATTGAACTAAGGATACGTTTGGAAACTCATTAAAAAAAATATGATTTTAAATAAAGTAGTTCAAATAAACTAAATTTTTAGAAAGATCGTTTTTTGTGTTTTTTAAAAACCATATATTTTTGTACTAATTAAAAGTTGTAAGTAATTTTTCAAACTAAATATGCTTTTGACGAGATGTTTGAAAACACGCTTTTCACTTTTTAAAAAAATAAAAGCACGTTCAAACGTGTTTAGCAATGTACCTAAGACCCCGTTTGGTTCCACTTATTTAAAGCAATTTCGTTTTTAATTAAGGAAAAAATTAAAAAGTGTTACCAAACACTTTTTAATTAAGGAGAAAATTAAAAAGTGTTACCAAACACATTTTAAAAAGCTGATTTAATTAAAAAATTACTTTCAGCTTTTAGTGCAAAAATGTTGATTTTTAAAAAACAAAAAAAATTCGTTTTCCTGGAATCAATTCTATTTAAGTCATTTTATTCAAAATCATATTTTTCATACTTAGTTTTTAAACGGACCCTAGGAGTACAAAGATTCAGCAAAGGCCGAAGCTAAGAGTGCACCTATGCGGATGGCCCGATCCACGTTGCTCCTCCCTCTCTCTCCTCTGGTCGCCGCTGATCTTCCTCGCCGCCGCAGCCATCTTCGGCCGTGCCACCTCCATCTCATGCTGGCATTTTCCTTCTCTTCCACGATTCGCCTCCGCTAATCATCTCTCTCTCTCTCTCGGCAAAGTCCAGCCAGATCTGGATCGTACAAAAGAGATGGAGCCAATCGTATAGACGGTGGATGACGTGGCGGACTAGTTTGTACCGTGGAGAGGGCTCAGCGAATCTTGTACGTCCTTGGATATCGCGGATCCTCCCCCGTCTTTGTACTCTCCCCACCGTCCGATCCCCTCCCCCAACCCAACAAGTGTTTTCTCTTGAAAACATAAGCGACCCATCACATGTTCGACGCTTTGCTTGAAAGGTGTGCATACACCTTGTCGGTCGCGCTGTCTTGGTTCTTCTACGACATCATGAAAAACCCACTCATCAAAAAAAGATCGCACGAATCTTCACTGAGAGTAAGCTGGTACATGTATTTTAAGTTCCCTTTGAAATTTTGTTATTTCATCTAATAATATATATATATATAGAAAAATTAATTAGGGATCCCTGAAAAAACCCATCTATTAACCATTAGTCCATGCAATTTTATACCCTAACAATAAGTCTCCAAGTACCTATAACCATTATCTTTAGGTCCCTCTCACTAACAGACTCCAAACGGATCCCAAACTGACATAATTTTTTCCTATTCTACCTCTCAAACAAACCTTCTTTTTCTCCCCCAACAAAATGTTGGATGAATGGGCTATTATCAAACAAAAATAGAAAGATTATGAAGACAGGGTTTAGAAGAGCCTGGAATGGAGTCACGTGGTAACGTTGTCTTCAGAACAGAATATGCCCCCTCAATCGCACAGGATTCTCGACAATCTATTCCCAAGATAAAACCACCCAACCCTCATTGTTCTCTTCTTGGTGCAAGTAGGAAGAGAAGTCGAACCAGTCGCAGACTTGATCGCCCAAAAGAACAAAAAGGAAAAATAAGAACTCTGTTTGTGTGGAGGATTTCTGATGAAACACTTAGTTTTTTCGCTTTATTTGAATCTCTGCGAATGCGGCCTTTTTATAGGCACAGAGATTCGACCGTTAGAGGTGTAACGTTAACTATAATTACACACATCATTTATGGTAAACGTTTCGGTTACCATATTTATTTCTAACGTTTAAAATTCAAACGTTGTCAGCTGTTACGAAAAACAAAAACGTTTATCCCATTAAATTTTTAATCTTTATTTGGACAATAATTAATACATTTTTTTAAGGAAATGTATTATTTGTCCAACAATCCCCCACAAGAATAAATAATTTTATTATAAAGAAAATAAAAAATAAATTTGGGCGATACAATACTGTGCATTTGGTGAGATAGCTTAGGGCTTTGAACCTCACTTAGTGTTAACTAACTTTCATTTGAAGGGACGTAGTGAACTAGGTCTTGAACTAGACCCTTTTGATCAAACTTTAGTAAGTTACACAACACAGTATAAGCACTAGACCAGGTTCTTTATCGGTGTGCGTATTACGGCTGTTACGCTTATCTTGTTTCATGAGTCTTTAGAGATCAGCCCCTGTTCTCATAGATCGCGGCTCCACAATCACACTCACATAGTAGAATTCTCAAATGGTGCACTGTGCGGTGCTACACCTTACCTTAGAGCCTTGAATTCATTCAGAGCGATTGCTCTTCTTATACCAACACAGTTAAAAGTACTTGCACCATAGGGATGTTCTTTAAATAAAACATTGAAGTTCATTTTTATTTCAGTACTTAACATAGATACACATCAGTTTGTTTTTCCCTTTGAACTTTTCCTCATGGGATCTCCATTTGGATAGGCAGAGTGTCCACTGTGGTACTACATTATGGGCTTTAGATCCATCCCCCTCGATGCAGAAAAGACTAGCCTTATCGCTAGACCTTTAATAAGTGGATCTGCAATATTGTTCACTGATTTGA
The DNA here is from genome assembly GCA_030737835.1 of Acorus gramineus. Lineage (NCBI taxonomy): Eukaryota > Viridiplantae > Streptophyta > Magnoliopsida > Acorales > Acoraceae > Acorus > Acorus gramineus. The sequence continues at coordinate 28,120,220 of CM060849.1, read as the reverse complement.
TGAAATCAAGTGAGATTACATCATGTTGTATGAGATCCCATTAAGAGTACAAACTCAGGGTATCCTATCCCTCTTGATGAATAATTAAACCAGCTTACTCGCTAGCATAATTTATTTATTTTTGTACTATTTTTAAGGTTACATGTGAATTTATTTACAACCCCCACAACTCATAAAATAGCATGCTTTATGAAGTGTAATATTCACCAACGAATATATAATTATAACATATCAAGTTCTTTTCTAATACTCATAATTTCTCGACTTGATTAACATGCTATAAAGAAAAAAAAATGAAAACATCATGCTCATTTATTTCATATATTCAAATATGTCCCCCACATATTATTTCATGAATGAATATATTTATCAAATTCTCAATTTGAAATAATAATGAAACAAATATGTATAATAAAAAATGAGCATATATATGGCAACAATTTTATATGCTAAGTTTACTTCACAAATGACAGAATTTAAATTTTCATAACTTTAATCATATTTATAACCCCCACATTAATATGAATTCATAAATTATTCCATGAATAAATGCATGGCATTTCTAATTAGGAGGTAATTGTGAAATAAATCTCTACTCATAAATGATCATTTATTTTTCATATAAAACATAAACAGAATCCACTTAGATTCTATTTCAGTTTTTTCTACACATCACATGCTTTTAATGCCCAAAACTTGGTCATATTTATCACATAAATATATGAGTTACAAAGAAAACCCCCCACATTGTCATGGATATATAAAATATGCTTTATTTACCAAGTTATATACATGGAAGCATGTACTATTAAAATAAAATGATATTTAATCACATACCTTCAATAGACATACCATTTATCATTGCTGCTTCTTATAGAATATTCAAAAATATGAAACGCAAATAATATTCATACCATCTGCATTAGAAAAGCAGAAGACCTAGTATAAGATAATATTCTCCCTTAAATTGATAACCAGCATATATGATATCCGTAGAAGAATATGTAGAGCGCTTGCTTCATATCTTGAAATATGTCATCGAAATATATGGAGATTTCCAGAAGAATGATCATCATATTAAAATATCATAGGAGAATTCCAATAGCCTCATATAACATATATCGTTGCCCTTAAAAAAAATTCATATAGTCTTTCTTAGATATCTGACTACATTGTCTATATCCATGTTCTTTCACCTAAATCACCTCATCGTTGGAATGTAATAAAAAACCAAGCTATGATCACAAATTAAATTATTATCACAGACACAAAATATTAATTTAATAACATGATCAAAATGGAAAGAACAGGAATATAATAATGGAAACATCGATTTGTACTTAAGACGATTGAAATGGAAAGCATAATAACAGTCTCGTTATTATTATTCAAACGTTTCAAAAAATTGAACATTTGGCATGCAGTCATTACGTATACAATTATATATTAGACACGCATTGTCTCTGTTTAAATGTTATATCCCAATATAACGTATAAGTCTTTAATATGCCATTTAAAGAAGTATCCACATAATAACGTCTATAGTGAAACTTATTCTAAAATGGGCTAGAGTATAAAACAGATCACTACAATCAAAGCATAAAAAATAAAATATAGACCATTTGATATAGAAAATTTATGGTCTTATTAAAACATATCACAAAAGACACACAATATAAAAAATTGCATGACAGTAAGGTCACAAGATAATTTTTCACCAAATACGTGATCATTACCCACATGATTTAAATCATTTAATGTCCCCTTAAAAATGATAAATAATATATTCTATTTAATATTGGAGCTACCAAAATAATAACTTGCTCAATAAAACATATTCACTAATGAAGGATCATAAATTCTCCACCATCAAACATATCAAAATTCACAAGACAAAAGGCTAATATAATAGCATCCACCACACATTTGTCACAACAGATAATGTGACAATTCTATTAAAAGAATTAACATAAACATCAACATGATATTCTACATGCAATATGAATTAAGATATTCAACATGATCTTGTCATAAATTATTACCTCAACTATGACATAATTTTATGATAAGAATATTATATCATGACATATGTAAAGTCATCTAGACATATAAAATGCAATGATAAAATACATCAAAGATATTTAAAAACTTTGTATTGCATGCATTAATTTACCATTATTTTAAAAGCATATAAGAATCTATAGTCATGCATCATGACATAAATTATAGCATACACCACTCATAGCATAAAATATTAACAGTTACATATCATTAAGAGTCATCAATACAAAATAACACAATGAAGGTGTCAAATCAATAAAAATTAATTTCCTTTCGAAATCCATAAGTCAATCCAATAATGATAATAATCAACTTTAAATTCTATAGATGCAAGGAAATAAATGTTACATGCCATCCAAAAAAAATGTTTAAACATGGACGGTTTTGAAATATTTGTTTCAATGCACAAATTAAATGTAAACTCCAAAATTGCCTTGCATGCCCAACAATCCATACAGAAATGATTAATCTCAAGATCTAGGAAGCGTTAATATACAAAATTCATCAAAAGTGACCCACTACAGAGAAATTAAAATTGCTTCACAAGATAATTTAAGAGGGCATATCAGAAATAAAAAAACTTTTTTAAAAGAGAAGGCAAACCATTGGACAATTCAAATACATAACAAATTGTAACAAACCCCAACACATTCGGCTTGCAGTAAAAAAAAAAAAAAAACATGGAAGCACACATAATGCACTCATTATTATTTGAACAGTCAAATATGGTAACTTATTAAAACAGGTTATTTACCATATTTAAGATAAATTGTTAAAATCCATGGCAGAAAATTAAGGCTGATAATAGACTATTCTGTTCTGAAATTGTTGGATAAATGGGCTATTATCAGACAAAAATAGAAAGATTATGAAGACAGGGTTTAGAAGAGTCTGGCATGGAGTCACGTGGTAACGCTGTCTTCAGAACAGAATACGCCCCCTCAATCGCACAGGGTTCTCGACGATCTATTCCTAAGATAAAACCACTCAGCCCTCGCTGTTCTCTTCTTGGTGCAAGCAGGAAGAGAAGTCGAACCGGTCGCAGACTTGATCGCCCAAAAGAACAAAAAGGAAAAATAAGAATTGTGTGGAGGATTTCTTATGGAACACTTAGTTTTTTCGTTTTATTTGAATCTCTGTGAATGCGGCCTTTTTATAGGCACAGAGATTCGACCGTTAGAGGTGTAACGTTAACTATAATTACACACATCATTTATGGTAAACGTTTCGGTTACCATATTTATTTCTAACGTTTAAAATTCAAACGTTGTCAGCTGTTACGAAAAACAAAAACGTTTATCCCATTAAATTTTTAATCTTTATTTGAAAAATAATTAATACATTTTTTTAAGGAAATGTATTATTTGTCCAACACAAAAAACCCTACCACTCCCCCAATAAAACCTTCAACAATCTCCACCAACGCCGGCCCCCTTGACGAGATCCACCAGTCGCCTTGGTGATCTCCACCAACGCTGGCCTTTCCTCTCCGCCAAGCTACGAGGTCCACTCGGTCCACCGCCTGATCGACGAGATCGACGAGGTTCGCCCGATCCACACCGCGAAGTAGGCCAACAACTCCACCATCGGCCACATTCACCGCGCCATCACCACATCTACACAAAGGTACAGATAAACTAAGATATTTTTTTGTAGGGTTTTGGATTGTTTGGTTTTTTTTGTTTTTTGTGTTTCTTGTTGGGTTTTGGATTTTAGGTTCTTGAAAATTTAAATGTTGAACCTAATGGAAGGGATTGAATTTATTTACTACCAAATGATGAGAGGTAGAAGAAGAAGAAAAAAAGCATTTGATCTATTTATTTATTTATATATTTATCGTTCTCTGTATGGGTTTGTTTGGAAAGTTATTAGGCAAAAGAGTTTCTTGTGTCAAATGAGTTCTTTTGGCTTACTTGGAAGAACTTGTTTGAAGGATGAAAGTATTATCTTTTGGTTTGAATATCTGATATCTATTTAATTTGAAAAATTGCTATGATCAAATAGCTTCAAAGGGTGGTTTCAATTCCCAACTCTAACTCAACGTGTAGATGTTTTATGATGATGGAAAAAGAGGAAAACGATTGTTCAGCCATTCACATTATGTTTTTGGCTATCTTACTTTCAAACTATGACATTAGTGTATTCGTAAGTATGAATTTTATTGATTCTAACACAATCATGGGTTTACTTGAGGGGAAAAGAGTGAAAATTTGTTCATTTTGTAAATCCTAAATTTGGATTTTAAATTAATCCAATTTGTCTTTGGACCATCATGGTTTTAAACTCTGACTTAATGCAATTGATGATATGCATGAATCCCTTTTTTTATTCATGTATTATGTATATTCTCTTATCAGAAATTTGAAACTTCTTTGGTTTTTGGTTGTATCAAGAAGCAATGCTCTGTATTGATCTTTTGATTAACCTCTTATGCTTCATCTGTACATCCTTAACCTCTTATGCTTCATCTGTACATCCTTGACTTCTTTTGATTCTACATTGTTATGCTTTAATTATCTATACACGCATAACCTCTTTTGATTATATATCCTTAACCCTAGGTGACTTTGCAATTTTTATATATATTTGAAATGAGTTAAAAAGCTATGCATATAGATAGAGTGATGTAGTAAAACTTCAAATTTAAGGCTTTTGAGGTTTGTGAATATTAATCTAAGGGGTTGATGAGATGTAATATATAAATTTATTTGAAAATTTTAAATTAAGAATGAACACTTCTTAAAATAAGAAGGAACACTTCATGCTTAAGGTGTCAATGCCCATATACTCTTTATTATTCAGGTTTCTTTGTAAATGGGGGTGGAGAGATCATGTGCATCTCCAAATTTTATATGAAAACCGAATATTTTGATTTATGTGGAATATGCATAAAAGTAATAAAATTGTGTATCTTGCTGTTATCTTGTGGAATATGCATATACTCTCTAAAAATTTATATGGAATATGCACAAACATATCTTGTTGTTGTTCTGTCTTGGTGGTGGGTCTACATATATAATTATGTGTAATTGTTTGTTTTTTCAAATACATATAATTATGTGTATATTTTAGAAGATAGAGAGCAGTCAAACTCCATGTACACTGTTATGCTTCTTTTGTACATTGTTATGCTACCCTTATACACTGTTATACTCATAATATGATATAGACACTAGCTTAACATTGATCATCTTAGTATCCAGGACTCTAACTTGCTAATTTTGTTTGTACTCTTGTAGTCATAGGGGTATCCACGTGATAAAAGAACTTCAAAATTCACTGATAAATGAAAACTAATATAATAACAAACTAAAATGTAATCTAACACCTTTAACATGATGTATATTTGTTCCCTACCAATAGTATCTGGAATTTATTTGGATGCATTCATCAGTATTGGGGGAGAGAGACCTTGTTTCAATGAGTTATTGTGCCACTTGGACTTGTGGGTTGGGTACTCTTTTACACTTAGAGTTATGATCCGGTGACTTAATTTTTTTTTATCCAATATTGACTAAGTACACCATTAATCTTTTCTGTGTACATTGTTAAAATTCCTTGTGCACTGTTAATCAATTTTTGTGTACTCTTATAATAGGAACTGTGATGCCCTTCCTCTCCAAATCCATGCTAGTGCGGCATAGATGTTTCTCAATCTACTACAAAAGCGCGATGGATGAGATGGCAATTAGAGACTACCACAAGAGGTTGTTCAAAAAGACTCCATTCAACATCTTGGCGAACATTCATAGATGCAGTTCCCACAGAGTTGGTTGATGTCATGGTCAACAACTACAACAACCCTGATGGATATTATTTTGAGATTGGTGGAAGGCCGATCACATTGACGGCCAAGAGGGGACTACGCAGCCAAAGTCATTCGAAGAGCTAGAGAGATTGAGCATCGCATATAAATATAAATATAAATAAATACAAGAAGAGAGTGATACATATAAATAGAAAATGTAATGTGTACATGATGTTATTTGATGTTGTGTTTTATATCGGTGATGGTGGTGTTTTACATGATGTCAATGTTAGAACGGCATATGTTATAATGTTAACAACAAATTTTAATGTTTGAACAGATGTTAATGTTTGAACAAGAGATGATGCTTGAAAGTTTAACAGGTTAAATAGGTAATATGGACTCTACTGTGTACACTATTATGCACTATTTGTACATTGTTAAACAGGTTATATGGACTCTACTGTGTACACTGTTATACATTGTATGTACATTGTTATGCGTCGGGGGCGCGATGAGGAGCGCGATTGGAATCGGGGGCGGTTGGGGGGCACTGGTGGAGGTGGTCTCACATTTTCAAATTTTTGGGGGAGAAAAGGAGTGTGTGGGGGGGGGGGGGGGGGGGGGAAGAGATGGCAAAAGCCATGAAATGATGAGTTGGGGGTAAAAGAAGAAAAAAATAATGGATTGGATGGAAGTTAGATGGAAGGACCGAAACAAAATGCAACCACTAACTGAGGGACTTAAAAAAAACTTAAAATAGTCCAGAGACTAATGATTAATAGATAAGTATCCTTAGGGACTCCTAATTAATTTTCCATATATATATATATAGGAAAATATATATAAAAAAAAAGAGTGAACTGCATTTAGGCTTAAAAAGAGATTGAGTCTAACATTTACAAAATTTATAACATTTTTTTGTCTCAGTAAGAAATAACATTTCCATGCTATAGCAGATATTAAGCAATGGCCGGCTGCATTTCTATTGACAACCTTTTTCTTTTCTTTTTTGGAGCAGAACCCTGTAGGGAGGGAGATTACAAATTGACAGGCCCTATAGGTCAATTACAAACTTAACAGTCTCTAAAAGCTACAAGTATTTGATGCAGAACAAAACAAAATTGGGCCTACTGGCCCATGAACGAGCCCATCTGGGTTTTTTTGTCACATTTTCTTGTGAAGCAAGAACAGATCCTGCGGCTCCCCCTTGGGGAGGGTGTCTCTTTACCAGGTGAGCTACGGCTTACGAGACATTGATAAAACTTTGTTGCAACCATTATGTAGTCATTGTAATGAAAGAACGAGAGACGTCCTATAGATATATGGGTCTATATATATTCAAATGAATTGAATGCTATAAACACTTGATAATGAACAAAATATATATACTAGGTTAGAAAAAAAATATAACCTACAAAAATGACCGCAATAAAGTGAGTATGTATCTAGGGGTGGTAAACGAGCCCAACTAGAAAAGCTTTGACCTGTTCAAACTCAGCTCATTTAGTATCTAGTTCGGCTTGGGATTGAGTTTAATTTCATGTATTCAAGCAGAAGCTCAAGCCAAGACTCGGCTCGGGCTCATTTAGCTAAAAGAAGCTTGTTTAGCATTTGAGAAGTCACCTTTCACAAATCATAACCCTTTATACATGTAAAAATGACATAAGCTCGGGCTCGGATCGGGTTTTTAGTTTTTCCCTTTTTATGTTAAGTATCAAGCTTGTATAGGCTCAGGCTCGACTTGTTTATAAACCGAGTTTTAAAAAGTATTCAAGTTTGGCTCATTTATCTAATCAAATGAGCTTAAACAAGCTTTAATTGAATCAAATCCGAGCTGCTCGACTCATTTACCACCCCTATATATATCAGCCTCGTTAGGATTAATGGTTCTTTTGGCACCTTTTCATCACAGCGACTGCACGTTTTTTTCAAGTGAGATTTTTAGATTTGAAGATTTTTCTTATGAGTCTGGAAGACAACGAAAAGCCACCAACCGTGCTGGGACAAGTTCACCACATTTAGAACTTGCAAAATCAACAAATCGTGATCTACAGAACTCTTTAAAACATATAATATATGATATGTACATTGGCCACTATTTCTTTGACAAGTGAAAGAAAAAATGATAGTTGATTTAACTTATGACTTCCTTTTATACCAGTGGAATAGATTAGATGGAATAACATGTACAATACCAGAGATATGTACAGTTTTAAAAAAGAAAAAGAAAAAAAAAAGTGAAAATGGGTTCAAGGGAAATAGTCATTTAAAACAATCAAGATGTCTTTTCTATGCTTTCAAAGACTGTGTTTAATTTCTTATGGAAGCAATATTATGAGAATGTATAATTAAAATTGTATAAATCATGAGACTCACGAGTTAAATCATTTTTTACCTTTTACAAATTATTATTCACATCGTTTTCACATTTTATTCATAACTTATCAAACAACAAAAATTTTATTTTTACGTTTTCCAATAATAATAACTAAAAACAACAACCAATTAAAAGATCACATATTTCGTTGGTATAAAATCTATTCTCATAATATTCATAAATCTCATAATTAGTTATGTCTATCCACACAGCACCAAATGTTATCCTAACACCCTATGTAACCTGGGTCCTCTTTAATTTGGATTTCCTATCAAGTCCCTATTAACACGTTCTACTTGTTTATTTAATGTTCAATGCAATATCTATGTGTTTTCAAAGACTTATACGAATGTTTAATTTCTTATGGAATATTATGAGAATATACCATTTAAATTAATGAAAATTTAAGCTAATGACTAAATTGACTAACTAATGCAATGCAATTTAAAAGACATGCATGTCCCATACCAAGTTTGTTAAGATTTATATGAGATTATTCATGTTTATTAGAACTTAGATATCTTGAACCCAACAGAAAAAAAAAACAAGCAAACAAACACAAAGAAAGATAGAAAGAAAGACTTACTACACACTTACAAAAAGTTCATCATGTGCATTTTGAAAAAGCCCAACCCAAATTTGCTAAATTATATACGGGATTACATGTGTTTATAGGAACTGAAATATCTTTAATCTAAAATAATAATAATAATAATTAATTGCCAATAACGTGCACAAAAAGTATAGTCTGTGCATTTAAAGAAAGCAAAACATACGAGGCGGCTTTATCAGCTGTGGCCAACCACCCACAGGGTTGCAACTTCCCCTGTATAAATATCAGTGATTTTAGTCATAGATCCACACACTGACACACACAGAACACAGAGACTTGTGAGTTCTGAGACCGAGAGTTGAAACAAATGGAGCAGCCCACAATCACATTCGATAAAGTTGATGAAGAATTGCATGCCCAGGCCCTCGTATGGAACCACATTTTCCAGTTCATAACCTCCATGTCCCTCAAATCCGCGGTCGAACTCCGCATCCCCGACATCCTCCACGCCCACGGACAGCCCATGTCCCTCTCCGACCTCGCCGCAAAACTCGAAATCCCTCCAGGGAGGACCGACTCCCTCCGTCGTCTCATGCGCGTCCTTGTTTCCTCTGGCTGCTTCGCAACTGAATCCGAGGAGTCGTACCTCCTGACCCCCGCTTCGAGCCTCCTGGTGAGGGACAAAGACACGGGGGCCTCGCCGTTCCTGCTCGCGATGCTCGACTCGGTCCTGCTCACCCCCTGGCAGAGCCTCGGCGTTTGGTTCCATTCAGAGGCCGATCGGACGCCGTTGCTCAAGGCGCACCAGATGGAGTTCTGGGAGCTCACCGCCCGATCGGAGGCCTTCAACCGCATGTTCAACGAGGGGATGGCAAGTACTTCCAGACTCTTTTCGAAGTGGCTCGTACAAAAGCAACCTCAGGCCTTTGTGGGTCTCAAGTCCCTCATCGACGTCGGCGGTGGGACCGGAGCGTTGGCGCTGACGATCGCAAAGGCTTTCCCGTCGATCAAGTGCACCGTACTCGACCTCTCCCACGTCGTAGCCGATGCACCAGAGGGGACGCCGGTGAACTTCATGGAGGGGAACATGTTCGAGTACGTCCCACCATTTGACGCCGTTATTCTTAAGGTGAGCCCCAGTATACGAGTGTTGTTACACAATCTCTTTTCCTGTCTCAATTCCATTCTCATATGATTCATCAGTGTCATGTACTTATATTAACGAGATACAAGCTTTGTTAAAAATATTTTTTATTTTTCTATAAATACATTAATGCAATTCTTTGAAATGAATATAAATATATATATATATATATACACAATATATATATATATATATATATATATATATATATATATATATATATATATATATATATATTATAAAAAAAATATATACTTTATTAGGTGAACTAAATTACTTCCATGAAATCAAAAAACTGTGTGGACGGAATTGCGGGGTGAAAAATGGGTTATATGTAATATTATCTTATATAAAAACACAACTGGTGGTTGAATTTATCTGAACATGTTGTTGTGGATTTATGCAGTGGATTTTGCATGACTGGAATGATGAGGAGTGTGTGAAGATACTGAAACAGTGCAAGAAAGCGATACCGACAAAAGAGGAGGGAGGGAAGGTGATGATAGTGGACATGGTGGTAAACTCAAAGAGAGAGGATGTGAAGGCGACTGAGACACAGCTCTGCTTCGACGTGCTGATGATGGTGCTCACCGGAGGAAGGGAGCGAGAGGAGCACGAGTGGGAGAAGATGTTTATTGATGCGGGGTTTAGTGATTACAAGGTGACGCATGGATCCGGTGTGCTTTCGCTCATCGAGGTCTACCCTTGATCAATTTGGTTATTACTTCGTCGGATGCAAGTGTAAGCCAATTATGCAAGTGTTATTTTAGCAAGGGTAATTAGCATTTTTAGCCCATGAAAATTGAATATTTGCATAAATAGTTTCGCCACCCGAATATTTGCAAAAACTAGATCCGCTGATATTTTACACTGGAGACGGATTATATATAATCCGTCTTCAGTGTTGTAACCCGTATCTGCCCTGTATCTGCCCCATTTACATTGGAGACGGATTATATATAATCCGTCTCCAATGTAAATCACACCCTTATTGGGAATTTACACTGGAGACGGGTTATATATAAACCGTCTCCTGGAGACGGATTGTATATAATCCGTCTCTAGGATTGTATATAGGAGACGGATTATATACAATCCGTTTCATCTTTTTTTTTTTTTGGTTGTATAATTTTGGTTATCTCACATGTATAAAATTTTTTGCTTGAACATGCATAAATATAATAAAAATGCATTGATATTTACATAAATCCATTATAATCACTTGACTCCTATTTCTAAACACCAATGAAAATACATAAATACAATACACAAATGAAAATGCATGAATATAATAAACATGTTTTACATCCCATAAATACAATCATCCAAATATTCTCATAAGTCCTTTCTTTTTAGCTTTTCTCGGAGCAGGAGGTGCTGATGAAGAGGGTACGTCAGTTGCTGTGGATGGCGGCACACCTGATTGTGGTGGAGTGGTAAATTGTTCGCCCGATCCCCGACTGGCAGTAGTAGAAGTACACCAAACCCTGCGTGGTCCACGAGTATATGTCTGGAGTGTCATCTGTGGAGCTCGATCAGGAGCTGGGGCTGGTTGTTGTGGTTGCTCATCGATCTCTGCATCGAGTCGTACATCATTGAAGAACTCATCAATTGTGAATTCGGTGTGAGCGAAACTATCATCTACCACATCCTCAGAATCATCAGCATCTGTAGATGCACTGGGTACTCGAAGGTTGTCCCTGTCTCCCATCATCGCATCTGCATAGTCCGTGCCACAGCAACTATACGATCCCACTCACCGCAGTTGGGGTATAAGACCAACCCCCTTGCAAGCACCTCGGTAATGTTCTGTGTAACTCCCCCCTGTTAACAAAAGTTTCAATATGATAAGTAGTTATAAAATCATTTATCACTATCTAAAAATGTAACACGCGTTTAAAATTCTTACCGAATTTGGTGCGACATAGCCTGGATGGTACTGTGGGGGTGGTGGAGGTGTGATATGTCTGACTGTTCTCTCCCAGTACCACTCCATATATCTCCTCGAACTCCGGGTATGAGAGAATTGGTGGATGTGATCCAATCGTTGGTCCCAACGCTCGATATAAGTCTGGTGAAAAACTATCCAATTCACATCCTGTCTACCTCGTCTGTTTACCCGGTCGATGGCCTCTACATCAGATGGAATGTCCTGATGCCATCCAAATTGACGTGCGACTCGATCGGCACGTGCATCTCCACAATATCAAAGCAAATGAGTGGGACCCTAGCCGTCCACAACTCCATATGATCCATACATGCAGGTGGTAGTGTCTCATATGTCCCAGCATAAGGCTGCCATATAACCTACCAAAAACCAAATATATAATTAGTATGACAATAACGGTATATATATATCATTTGTGAAATATATGGCTAATTGTATAGTCACCTGCGACTGAAGCTGATAGTCCAGTTGTGCTCTATAGTATATCAGAACACGCGAATTTTCATCAAACCTCTGAGTCACCTTCCACCTGAAATATCGAATTTAATGATATATGATCTTCTATGAATTGACAAAAGAAGATGAAAATATTGACATTACCTTGCTCCCAAAGGTCGATCTCCAAGAATAAAATCCGGATCATGCAATGACGGTCGTCCCACATGTAATCTCTCCCACGACCATAGCTGCATTGGAACAAAATCTTTAGTAACACAGGAAAAAAAACAAATTTAGTATGTATGGATGAAAATTGAGGTTTGCATATTACCTGTAGCAAAGAATAAAAACCATGAGATCCTGCCGACATCCTCTCTCCAAGCACACTACCTCTGTACAATGCTCTATATAAGTGGGCCAACGCAGCTGCACCCCATGAATATCGACCAGCATCCTCAAAATCTCTGAATAAATGAAGGTAGCACGCATGTATCTTATTTCCTGTGCCATCGGCGAAGATTGTTGATCCAAGCACAAATAAGATATATGCACGTGCATACTGCTGGAGGATATCGTCGTCCAATTCAACATCTGGTACGATGCTGAAGGTTTCTTTAAGCCACGAGAGAAAAATTCTTCCACCCTTGATCTTATCTGCAGGGGGCCAACACCTAACAGCTCCTCACAAACGCTGGCCCAATCATCGTGGTCTGTGATACCAGTCACGGGCTTGCCATCAATGGGTAGTCCAGTCAGAATAGCAACGTCCTGAAGTGTAATTGTCATCTCGCCATGTCGCAGATGAAATGTGTTGGTCTCTGGTCTCCATCTCTCAGTCAGTGCTTGTAGAAGTCGATGATCTGATCTGGTATATCCCATCTCTGTCAAATAATACAACCCCGATGCCCTCACGTATGGCTCGATGCGTGGATCCATGACCCAGTGACGCAATGCCACCATGTGGATCGTAAACTTGGAGGAGTCGGTCTGTTTAAGGAATTTATTTATTCAAGTAAAAAAAATTCATATATGAAGAATAACATTAGAGAAAAACACATCATTTGTCATACCTTGCCCTGGAATCCATGATGAGACCTATGAGATCCCTGAAAATACAGCAAATCATCCACGACGGGTCCATGCCACTCACGGATGTCCATCACCTGTAATTTGAACACAAGTTAATATCTACTCAAACAATTGAACATTCATCATCATATCACAATCATATTTAACATCAATTACCAGCATTTGTATTTCTACGTGGACATTTATTTTTTCTATGGCCTTTCTCATGACATATTGAACATGTATATCTCAGACTTGGATCCCTGGAGTCCATATGCATACGTCGGCGAGTTGATACAGGGCGCCCCGCTTGTCTCCTAACATTTGGTGGGATGAAGATGGGATCGTTTTCCGTAGGAATCGGCCAACGACTTTTATCATCAACGGAGTGGAATCGGGGTTCATAAGTGTGTCTATATGACTCTGAGGAAAGCCAATGTGACACATATCTCCCAGGACTAATACGAGCATACCCACAGGCCGCTATGACATGTGCACATGGATAGTGAAACAACTTCGGAACATGACATTGACATTCTGCATTGTCAATATAGGAAAACAATGTACATAACCGCATTCTTGTCTTGGACATTGAATTCTGATCTATCAAGCCTTCTTACTAACATCGCCCTTGCATCATGTGCAGTTCTCTCCAAATGTTGCTGCATAGATGGCACATGTTCACCTGACATGCTCTCGGCCGATTCACGCCGAGTATACAAATACTCTGACACTCGTATGAATGTCTGTTGTAATATGGCAGTGATTGGCAACCCTCTTACACCTTTCAAGACACTGTTCATGCTTTCTGCTCTATTGGTGGTCATCGTGCCATGACGACGGCCATCGTCATAACAAAGGGCCCATGTTTGTGGAGGGACTTGATCAAGCCATGTGCGAGCTTGTGAGGAGGCAGTAAGAATCTTTCGCATTTCATCAGCAAATTGATTTGGACATTTCAAGGTGGCAGCCCTCCACACCTGGTCACTCAACTCTTTTGATTTTACATTTTTTTGAAGTTGTCTATCATGTGTCTCATACAGAAACGATGGTGCCATGTTACATTGCTTGATTCCTCAATATCCTTCATGCCTGCTATGATGCCCAAGTGCCGATCAGATATGACACACAAATTGTTTATACCACCAACAGAAAAGAACAAGTTCCAAAGGAAGAAGGTCCAACTGCTTCTGTTCTCAGATTCAACTATAGCAAAGGCTATCGGAAGCAAACCATTTTCTGCATCGCAAGCAGTGGCTATCAGGAGATTTCCTTTATACTTTCCATACAGATGTGTTCCATCGATGCAAACCAATGGACGACAATGTTTGAAAGCCTCTAAGGCTGGTCCGAATGCCCAAAAAACACGTTCAAACTGTCGGATCGGTCTGCCCATGTTATTCTCTTGTATGACAGGGCCTTCGAAGAACACAGTTGTTCCTGGATTAGACCTCCTCAAGGCATCAACATATAGAGGCAACTCAGCATATGATTCCTCCCAATTTCCAAATATCCTCTCCATAGCCTTCCATTTGGCACGGTTTGCCTTTGAATATGAAATTGTGTAGTGATGATCAGCACGTATCCTGTCCATTATCTCAGTAGCACTGATTCTCAAATTATGACGAATCGTTGGCATAATCAGCTGTGAGATATAATCAGAACTAAATTGTCTGTGATTTGAACTGAGAAGAGGATCCAAGCATGTATGAGGAACTCTCAGAGTGGAAATCTTGAACATTTCTGAACCACCGACCCTCCTCGCATATAATCTCCAATTACATTCATCATTTATGCACTTAACGGCGTATTTTTCTGCATTTGATTTCACCACATGACATTGTGCGCATTTCTTTATGCTCCAGGTTCGGACAGCATTAATGAGTGACTTCTTATTCGCGAAAAGCTGACCAACCTCAAGTTCATTACACGAAGAAGATCCGATTTCATAAATGCATGGATGGACATTTTCAGCCACCGCCTGCTCCATAAGCTCACGTGTAGGAAACATTTGAGGAACACCATATTCACTGATGGCAGTTCTCCTCACATCATGGTCCTCCTCACTATCAGGTTCCTCTTCTTCTTCTTCTTCTTCTTCTTCTTCTTCTTCTTCTTCTCCCCTTCTCTTCTTCTTCTCCCCAATCTTGATCTTCTTCTTCTCTCCCTTCTTGATCTTCTTCTCCTTCATTGTTCACTTCAATTCCTTCACGAATATCGTCCCAACCCATGTCATGAAATGGGGACCTATAAATGCAAACACAATATACTTACATATATGAATACACCCACCAAAAACATCCTATAAATACACAATACTTACAAATGTGGTATATTGACACTCCCATAGGCATTGGTCGGTGTTGCATCAATCATATTCTCTTGGGTGCACGGAACAAATGACGACGATGAAGGTTGATATGGTTCACGAACAATGGAAGGATATGAATCTTCTGCATCATAATTCATCGCGCCACGACCTCTTTGTATGATCTCTTCCTTCTCTAACCATATTTGAATGACATGCGCGTGCTTTGGGTACAACATTATCATCACTTTCACCCCCATATCATCTTCGAGAGGGACACCCAAACACTTTCCGTCGTGAGTGGGATGCACAGCACTCATGGACAATTTGTAAAGACTTGGATCGGTCCCCGTCAAATGGTACATCATTTAGAGTAAATCGACATAAGAGATCCTCTTACGTATGATGGTGGTTTTCCTGGTACCACCTTCATAAAATGAAGTATCTTCACGTTGAACAATCCTCCCGTTAAAATAGTACATTAACGCGGCATTGGATTTCTTTACCACCTAAACCATAAATTATTCAACTTAGTAAATATATTTCTAAATTCATAATAATAAAATCCATCCAACACATACACATTAAACACTATAACATTCATGCAACACATACAAAGCATATTTCCTAAAAATAGCCTTTGATTTTTTAAAAATGTTTACTAAGAGGCCATTGAATTATTTTCTAAGGCCATACAATTTTTTTAAAAAAATTTATATATGACAATCAAATTTTTTAAAATTTTTTAAGATTTAAAAGTTTATTTTGACAAATAAGAAATTTTAAAATAACCAAAACCCTAAAAAAATTCACATTTCACTTAACAAAACATCATACAATCAACATTCCAATAATAAATAAATTCAACATTCAACATTTAGGGTTTTGATAAAAAAAAAAAACCCAAATTTAATCAATAAAATCAAAACAATTGATAAATAAATAATAAAATTCAAGAACATTTAGGGTTTTGATGTTTACCTTTGGATTCAGAGTTGTTTTTTATGATTTTTCGGGGTTGGCAGCGGGTGGGTGGGTGAAAGAGGGACAAAAGGGGTGAAAAATAGGGGTTTTAGGGCTTGGCAGCGGGGACGGGCCTTATATATGCCGTGCCCTGGAGACGGCATATATATATGCCGTGACCTGGAGACGGTATATATATATGCCGTCTCCAGACTCAGTCGTCATTCTTCTTTATTATAGTTTCAACGATACTAGACAACACTGGGGACAGAATATATAGTATAAAATATCAGCGGGTCTAGTTTTTACAAATATTCAGGTGGCGGGGCTATTTTTGTAAATATTCAATTTTCAGGGGCTAAAAGTGCTAATTACCCTTTTAGCAAATATAGAATGTTTCTCTCTTCTGATTGTATGTCTGTGAATGTGTACGTGTGTGAGGGAGTGGAAATCCACACACGATTAAAGTTTTTTTAAAATTAAAATAATTCTTACAATTGCCAAGGTAGAATTTATTAGATTTATTTCATGCATTTTGCTTTCAAATTACATAGAAATTTGGAGCCATATATGCTTGTTGGGATTTCAATTAAAAAAAAAAACCCTAAACACAAGATCTCATACAGATCTATGAAGAAAAGAGAAAGGTATGTATATCTGTCACCATTGCTTTGAGAATATGATAATAAATCTTCCACCTTCAAGTCACTCTCTTTTTGTCTTCTCCACACAATAATGGGATGAATATGAGAAAGATAAATTAGGGTTTGGAGTGGGGACCTCAACCATTTATATAGACAACCCAAATTCTGTATTTGTCCATCATAATCACTGAAATTAAAAATGGGTCATTATTAGGTCTCTACACATAAAACTAAGTATGTAGTCATTTATTACACGTGTAATTGAACGTGCATGAGAGATATGCTTTTCAACCTTATCCAAATTAAATCACGATTGATTAGGTATAATCAACACCACTCATTCTTTATTTAACAGTCAACAATGCGTAATAATGTGATATGTGTAGGCCAACCTTAAAGAAATTTCTTACAATCTCTCACTTGGGTCACATAGGTCACCCTAAAAATAGGTATTGTAACTCTATGAGCTCAAACCTTTACTATCAAGATTTATGAGTGACATCTCCTAAACAATCTTGTCCATTGAAACCACCAATATAGGATCATAGCAGCCTTTACCACATTTATCGTGATAGGACTCACCTATGGTCACAAATATTAATGACATCAACGACATAGCTAGATCAAATACAAAATGTGTAGCATGAAAATTACACATGAATGTGATTTTTATTATGCCTATTTTCAACTGGTCCGCCTTAATGACTCGAAATGAGTCTATGTATTCTATTTAATCAAACCATATATGAGCAACCATAATTGAATAAGTAGATAAATTTATTTCATAATCATCAATAAACTAAAGTGGATATCCCAAATGTCAATCTAATAAATAAAATAAATAATTCAACAACACAAATTCCCACTGATAAAATACATCACGAGCACAAATCACACCCATATGAGCAACATGCACCTTGAAAACTTTAGGTGGTATCCCCTAGTAAGTTGATTCACAATTATGAGATTTGTATTAATATATTCGATTGACATATGATGATTCTGAATTCTTTATTTAGCAAACAAAATCTGAATACGATTATCCGTGATCCTGAATGTCATGGATAAATCATATTTTCAAGCCTGCCGCCCTCTTTTTTCGATTTCACATATAAAAAAATTGCAAACATCATTGTATTTGGTATATAAATCCTTAATTATGTATTCTTTGATCAAACACGAACAAATTTTATACCGATATACAATCCTAATTTAATATTGCTTATTTTATGAAGGGGAATAAAACTTTATTTCTTTTCTTCAGTGATACCACTTGTTGGGATGTCAATAAAAACCCTAAACCCTATATCTCATACAGATCGATGAAGAAAAGAGAAAAATATATGTATTTGTTGCCATTGCTTTGAGGATATAATGGTAGGTCTTCTACCTCCAAGTCCCTCTCTCTTTTTACCTTCTCTCACACAATAACATGATAAGTATGAGAAAGAGAAATTAGGGTTTGGAGTTGAGATCTCAACCATTTATAGATAACTCAAATTTCGTTTTTACCCATCATAATAACTGAAATTACAAATTGGTCTTTAATAGATCTCTACACATAAAATTAAGTTTGTACTCACTTATTACACCTGAAATTAAACGTGCATGAGAGATGTGTTATTCAACCTTATCTAAATTAAATCACAACTTATTCTTTATTTGACAGTCAATAATATCTAAAACGTGATCTAGCCCACCTTAAAAAAATTTGTGATTAGTACACTTCGATTGTGAATATAAACAGTTAGTAAAACATATTTTTATCTTGTTTCAGTTATCCATGTCTAGGGAGTGAGACAAGGGATCAAAACTTGAAGAACGTCATTCATTCAAAAAAATATATATATGGTGAGTGAGACCCGTCGTTTATTCTGACCAGGCAAGGCTCTACAAAGAAATGGTAGCCAATGCACATGCTATGGTTTAATAAGAGTTCTGTAGATCACTATTTGTTGATTTTCTAAGGTAATGCTTGTTCTAAATGTGAACTTGTCACGGCACGTGTGGATGACTTTTCATTGCCCCGACTAAAGAAGTATGAAAAAAACACTTAAAGCCAAAAAAAAATATCACTTGATGGACTAAAAAAAACCTGCCATCGCCGTCATGAAAACGTGCCAATTAAAAACACCATTATATTAACCCTGACGGGGCTGATATATACTCAAGTCTTTATTGATATCATTTTCGTAGGTAATACTTCTTCCTAACCCAACGTCCCAACCTAGTATATATTTTGTTCATTTTTTAAGTGTATATAAAAGGGTATGCATTTTATATATATATATATATATATAGAGAGAGAGAGAGAGAGAGAGAGAGAGAGAGTAATGATATGGTATATTCCATAAGGTCTGTGCAAACTATGTATATATCTTCTTTTTTTAGATATATACGTTGATAAAAAAACATTGTTAAAAATTTCTTTAAGGTGAGTCTATTTAAATCACATTATTATGCATTGTTGACTGTCAAATAAAAAATGAATAGTATATATTGATTATTGATTATACATATTCAGTTGTGATTAAATTCAGATAAGGTTGAATAACACATCTCTCATGTACGTTCAATAGCTAATAATATGATTTATCTAATAGCTGATTGGATCCAATAATTGACTATATAATTCGATTCATAAGCCATGTAGTTTAATTAAAGGATTGCGCAATTCAACGCTAACAAAACTGATTAACTGGATCCGGTTTTATAAATAATTGCTATTTTTTTCATAGGTCCACACACACAGAGACCAGAGACCAGAGACCGAGAGTTTAGAGAAATGGAGCAGATCACATTCGATAAAGTTGATGAAGAATTGCAAGCCCAGGCTCTCGTATGGAACCACACTTTCCATTTCATAACCTCCATGTCCCTCAAATCCGCGGTCGAGCTCCGCATCCCCGACATCCTCCACCGCCACGGAAAGCCCATTTCCCTCTCCGACCTCGCCGCGAAACTCGACATCCCTCCAGGGAGGACCGACTCCCTCCGTCGTCTCATGCGCGTCCTCGTCTTCTCTGGATGCTTCGCAACTGAATCAAACAGAGTCGACGATGGTGATGAGGAAGTGGAGGAGGAGACGTACCTCCTGACCCCCACTTCGCGCCTCCTCGTGAGGGACAAAGACACGGGGGCCTCGCCCTTCCTGCTCGCGATGCTGGACTCGGTCCTCCTCGCCCCCTGGCAGAGCCTCGGCGTCTGGTTCCATTCGGAGGCCGATCGGACGCCGATGCTCAAGGCGCACCAGATTGAGTTCTGGGGGCTCACCGATCGATCGGAGTCCTTCAACCGCTTGTTCAACGAGGGGATGGCAAGCGATTCCAGGCTCGTGTCAAAGTGGCTCGTCGAGAAGCAACGTCAGGCCTTTGTTGGGCTCAAGTCCCTCGTCGACGTCGGCGGTGGGACCGGAGCGCTGACACTGACGATCGCGAAGGCTTTCCCGTCGATCAAGTGCACCGTACTCGACCTCCCCCACGTCGTGGCCGATGCGCCGGAGGGAACGCCGGTGAACTTCGAGAGGGGGAACATGTTCGAGTACATCCCACCGTCAGACGCCGTTATTCTTAAGGTGAGCACCAATACATGAGTATTATTGTTACACATTTTTACTTTTTCAGTCTCAGAATTAGTCTGATATGCTTCATTGGTCTCATGTGCTTATATTTGTGAGATATAATTTTTAAAAAAATTGTTTTACATTTATATAAACATATAATGCAATTCACTGTGATCTTTCCTTTATTTTTCTTATTAAAACATATATTTTTTTTAACAAAATATATTTAAAAAAAATCAAAATGTGTGTAAACAAAAATTGGAGATGCAAAAAGGGATGTCCTCGGACTGGTTGGGTTGAGTTAGAGGGCACTATAAACCCAAATCATAGACTTGTACATCTAACCCGCACCCGACTTTTAACCCAAAAGGTCTAATCCGAACTCAACCCAAGCTTTAACCCCCGGATTCGGGTTGAGTTCAGGTTAAACTCAAGTATAGATTCAAACCGGATTGATTGAACATCACAACATATCACATTTTATATCATTCATTTACATATAAATCTAGCCTAAAAATATAAATAAAATAAATTAAAACATATTTATATTTATAAAATATATTAAAACGAAACATAAAATATTTAAAAACCACTGAATATCAATCCACATAAATGATCCAGTGATCCATTAAACAACAAGATACATATCTCAATCAAAAATTTTAAAAACCCAAAAGAAAGGAACATTGAAATCCATGTAATACCTTCCCTAATAATGATCAATCATCATCTCAAATAAATAAATAAATAAAACCCAATCATTGAACACCTAATTATCCAATAATCAACAAAACAAAAAGAATTATGAGAGAGATCAAGAAGGTGAAATGGTTGATAGAGAAAATGTAATCTCGGAAGAGAAGAAGCACAGTCAGTCCCTAATGGCCATAGCACAACGATTCAAGGCTTAGCGGTGTTACCGATAGGTTCTAGGTTTAAGTCTTGGTGCTGACTTACCCACCTGTTTATTGGTCATTATTCGAAAGAATTTTCTATGAGACCGGAACAAACAGGCGGAGGTAGCCTTCTCAACTCGACCGTAAGATCAGCCACGGCGGGTCCCTCCAATATAAAAAAAAAAAAAAGCGTAGTCAGCCGCGGCTTCAGTGAAGAAAAGGAGAACAAAAAAATGTGGAGTAGTGATTTTAGGGTTAAATGAACGAATGAATGGTTCAGATCTTACATCAAAAATCAATGGTGTAGATCTTATAGGACTGAGGTACGTTGTAAAGATGAAATTCGTTTTGTAAGGTGGTTGTTAGGAACAGACAAAAATGCTCTAACTCGAACCCATCCGGACATCAAGTCAGTTTCAACTGAGCCTATCAATTAAAAATTTGAATTCGATCTGAATCCGTATTGAAAATTCAAAAATATCTGATAGTGTGTCTGAACCGAAAAAAATATATATTGTAGGGCCCAAAAATGAGGCCCACCCGTGGAGCCCCACGTGACGGTGGCCCACGATCCGATTAAGCAATGGCCCACGACGTGAATTGCCTACCATTAGTAGATCCGGTCCGCTAGCCAACCAAAACCCCCAACCCAGTCAAAAGGTTATCAACTTGTTGACTCCCTGGGGTGATACAAATCCACCAAATCTGGAGCCATCAAAATACTGGTCCTCTAGGATTGCATGAATATGCCTTAGATATGGAATTAATAATGAATCAACTCCTTAATATTGGCAAATCTAAGTCATTTACCAAAGGATAATGACTATGGATCATGCAAATCTCAAATGCATGGGATATCCCTAGAATATGAGATCACATCTCATCCATTGGGATGTGATCTCCAAAAGGTTCTAGGGATTGGAAAAATACTATAAAAAGGGAACTACGTAAGACTTGATCCCCAAAGACAAAAAAGAGGGGTACGTAGGCAGCCTAGAGAGAGATCTCAGGTTCAGTCAAAAACAAGTTCTCTACCACATTCTATAAGGAGGGAAGCCGGCAGGATCAAGGAAAGGAGATTGGAAGAAGTGGCGACCCGAGTTCAAATAGTCGATTTCTGTGCCTCCATGTATCTAACATATAATATAAAAATATATGTGTATTATATATTGTTCATATTTATTATCTTGGATGATTAATCACAATAATCATGATACATTAAACTTATGTGTGATATCTAACGGAGATAATAAACTTTATAATCTCAATTTTAATTTTCATTTTTTTTTAATATATCATTTGATTATCTAATTTAATATTAATATGTAAACATGTAAATTATTCAAAAAATATCCGTATTTAATTTGATATGTATCCATCCGATTGGCAGGTTTAGGGTCAACCGGGTCAAGTAATGGCTTAGAGATTTATATATATAGACAATCAATGTTGAATCTATCTGAATATGTTGTGGATATATGCAGTGGATTTTGCATGACTGGAATGATGAGGAGTGTTTTAAGATACTGAAACAGTGCAAGAAAGCGATACCGACAAAAGAGAAGGGAGGGAAGGTGATGATAGTGGACATTGTGGTGAACTCAAAGAAAGAGGATGTGAAGGCGACTGAGACACAGCTCTGCTTCGACATGCTGATGATGGTGGTTTCCGGAGGAAGGGAGCGAGAGGAGCACGAGTGGGGGAAGATGTTCGTTGATGCGGGGTTCAGTGATTACAAGATGACACATGGGTCCGGTATGCTTTCACTCATCGAGGTCTACCCATGATTTGGTTGTTGTTTCTGTTACTTCAACGGATGCTCAAGGGTTAGCCAATGGTGTTATTTAGCAAGTATAGATTATATATATGTCTCTTCTGATTGTACGTCTACGAGGGAGTGGAAGACCACACATGATCAAAGGTTCTTTTATTTGTCTTCCCAAAAAAAAAAATGGAATGTATGTTTATGTAAAAGATATCTGGTATGATTTGGCATGTTCAGCTGGATTTTGGTGTGAAATGCCCTGCCTTCCAACAGAAGAATAATGTTTACGTGATGCTTTGTTGCACTTCATCATTTTTTTTGGTATTATAGCTTGAAATTATGTTTGTTCTTGGTGTAAATTGGATTCATTGCAAAGATATGAGGTAAAAAGGATAAATAAATGAATAATATAACAAGAAATCACAGCCAAAGTTATCCAACTCAATTTCTTTTTCCTTTGTCCCCATCTGATTTCGTATCCAAAGAAACCCATAAATAAAAATGAAAACAAATATACAAGTGCTGTAGCTAACCAGTTGTATGATAGAGCTAATGATGGTACACCATATAAGAATGCCTCTCGTCCACCACTTATTGTTCAAAGGTAGACACATTTTCATATTGTGAAAGTTACCATCAAAGTATAATTAGAGGACACAATCTCAATAAGAGCCTAAGAAGAAAAAAAAAAATTGTTGTTTGGAGTAATTATTGATTTCAGGCTCTGAATACCTCCATATTTAGGATGTGTTTGTACAGAATCTCAAAGTTTAAAGGGAGAGTGATAGAAAATTAAAAAATTTCATGTTCACTGATTATGAAAATGATAATATCATTTGTCATTAGTCTCTCAAAATCCTTACCTACGTGAAAGGAAAAAAAAATTCTCAAATTTTTTAATAAGACAAAAAAAAGAAGGGAATGAAAAGTTTTTTCAATTCCTTGTTTGGCATCAAACCAAATTTTTCAATGATCAAAAGAAAAAATTTAAGCTCTCATTTTCCTTCCTTTTTCATCATACACAAACACACTTATCTCTTATTCTACATGTCTTACCACAATGCTAATCCTTAGACTCATGTGGACAACAATTGTTTGTTAGAAAATAAAATATTTTAAAACAATGGACAAGGTCATTACCATCAATACCAATGTGATGCAGGATTTCACTAATCAAACATAAATGAAAATGATCCCCTATTATCCGTTTGATTGGTAAATAAACGACATATGCTCCGCCGTTTGACAAAAGATATATTGAATCAATGTTAAATATATTCGACAACAATTTTATCGATTAACAGTCAGAGAAACGCAACTTCTGCTAGTCAATCAATTGAGTAGGTGTTGACAGCCCCTACCCAGTTCAACACTGACAAAATTGACAATGAATGATTTTGATCAACTGTACATACATCAATTCAACATCTTTTGAATTGTTAGTCAATCAATAGATTTGTTGGCGACGTAATATATCCAAGCCAAATGCATACCTTTCCGAGAAGAAAAAAAAAACATATCCAAGTTATAAACAGTAGAAAAACAATCTAAATCTCTTAGCAAAGTTTCAAAAGAAAAATAAAAAGGCAAACAAAGTCCACAGCGGCCAGAGGGCATGGAGTCGTGAACGACAACTTGATAGCATTGAACGAATAGAAATCTGAAAGGAGAGATTTTTTTAATTGGGTTGAGATGGTTTATAATCTCCATTTCTTGATATTTATTATGGGGTGGGTTCAAAAGTTTGAAAAACCAGGTTGAGTGGTTTTTTTAACAGGGTGGGATTTTACTAGTAGGGGTGAATATTTCTGTTCCAGACAGCAAGAATTGTCATTTTCTTTTAAAGGCGATTATTTCAATCCCGTCAACTCCTTCACACATCAATAGATTTTGGGGGCGATTATCTGAGGGGAGGTTGGAGAGATGATAGTAAAACGCACGGCTATAAAGGAGATCACAGTAACGGATGCATTGGCGACAAAGGGCGGAGTAGAAGGGGGAAACAGAATAGTTGTCACAAGATATACGGTCATAGACAATAAGAACTTCACAAAGATAGACGAAAGAGGCGAGGGATGAGTTAGGATCACACACACATACAAAAAGAGGCGGGTGAAAGAGATGACGGGATTAAAATAACCACCCCCTTTTCTTTTTCAAAATGACGACACTTTCAAATTACAAGAGCGAGAAAAAAAAAAAAGCAAAATTCGAAAGATTTTAAATTTCCCACAACACCTAAAATCCAGAAGTCCACGAAAACAAACCTTTTTTTTTTTTTTTTTTTTTTTTGGTGATCTTAACCAACCCTTCTCTCACCTCCTCCGTCCGCCTCCGCAAAACCCTCATCATCCTCCACCACATGTCTCACGACAACCTCTCCGCCAACACCCTCCACCTCTCCAACCTTCACGCTCTCATCTCGGCATTCACACGTAATAACCTCTCCGAAAAAGCTGTCTACACTTTCATTTTCATATTTGGTTCCAACTTTTGCCTGATCGAGTATTGCTTCTCCACCCTCAATCTAGATGTGCGCATCGGACCTGATTGGTAGAGAGAAGAGGGGAGGTTGGAAAGATGATGGTAAAATGCACAACCATAAAAGAGATCACAATAACAGATGCATTGGCGACAAAAGGCGAAGTAAAAGAGAAACAGAATAGTTGTCACAAGACATATGGTCATAGACAATAAAAACTTCACAGACATATGGTCATAGACAATAAAAACTTCACAAAGACAAACAAAAGAGGCGAGAGGGATGAGTTAGGATCAGAGGCGGGTGAAAGAGTTGACAGGGTTAAAATAAGCACCCCCTTTTCTTTTTCAAACTGACCACACTTTCAAATTACAAGAGCGGGAAAAAAAAAGCAAAATTCAAAAGATTTTAAATTTCCCGCGACACCTAATATCCAGAATTCCACGAAAACAAATCTCATTGATAAATTCAAAATCAGCAACCAAAAAAAAAAAGACGAAGAACACCCAAGAGATTGAGAAATAAAAGCAAGAATTCCCAATATTTACAAGAATTTCAAGAAAACTCGCCGGAATGAAAACCAAAATCAAAATCCAATTCAACAAACTTTCACGAATAACCAAAAACAAAACAAAGGATTATAGGGCAAACAGAAGCATTTCATTAAACACCAAAAGGAGGCCACTAACATCGGATTTAAAAGAAGAAAGAAAAAAAAAACAAGATCTAACAGAACAACCAAACCCCTAGAAACAACCACCACCATCTATACATGACCAAAACCACCAAACTCGATCAAGCCCTCTCGCCACGGATCCTCCTCGCGAGCTGAATGTCCTTCGGCATGATCGTGACCCTCTTCGCGTGGATCGCGCACAGGTTCGTGTCCTCGAACAGCCCGACGAGGTAGGCCTCCGCCGCCTCCTGCAGCGCCGACACGGCCGAGCTCTGGAAGCGGAGGTCGGTCTTGAAGTCCTGGGCGATCTCCCTCACGAGCCTCTGGAAGGGGAGCTTCCTTATCAGGAGCTCCGTCGACTTCTGGTACTTCCGGATCTCCCTGAGAGCGACCGTCCCCGGACGGAAGCGGTGGGGCTTCTTCACTCCTCCCGTCGCCGGAGCCGACTTGCGGGCCGCCTTGGTCGCCAGTTGCTTTCGGGGGGCCTTGCCGCCGGTGGACTTCCTCGCCGTCTGCTTTGTGCGGGCCATCGGAGAAGATTTTTGAGAGAGAGATCTGAAAAATTTTGGGAGACTTTGGGATTTGATGTGATCAGAGGAATTTGGGGGTGGAGAGGCTTTTATAGTGGGTTGGGGGAATCCGAGTGGGCGGTGGTGGTTGAATCTTGGCCGTTGATTTTCCTTTTAGTAATCGACGGTTGTTTTTGTAGTGGGTTGGAGGGGAATCCGAGTGGGGGGTTTTGGTTCAATCTTGACCGTTGATGTTTTTTCGTAATCGACGGTTTTCGTTTGTTTAATAGTGTTCACGTGGATCGTCATCCGTGGACGGTTGTAAATGCTTTTGTTCTTTCTTTTATGGGATTAGGTGTCTATGAGTCGCCACTGGTTTTTTGATGAATTACAAGGCTTTGCCACTCATACTGAATGGGATGCTTGGAAATGTTGAAGTTCTGATACGGACGGACCTGGTTGATGTTGGAACTTGCAGCCTAAATTTTAGATTTCAGATGAACTGAATAACTATTCCGTTCCACACAATTCTGGGTTCGGACTGATTCAAAAGATCGCAGGAGTAAAAAATAAAGAGAGACCAGAAGCAAAAAATCCACCGAAGCGGACGTTCATGATCCCTTGGGCCCTGTGTAGGTAACGGAATAGTCGGAGAATAGGGTTGAACAAGGTGTATAAGCTCAAAAACACGTTTTATTTTAGGATAAGTGAGTATAGATATATCAAAATAGATGGGTAAAAACTGCTTTGATATTCTAAGTCATCTCTGAAATTGTGTTATTTCACCAAATTACTCTAATTGAATAAGTGGCTACATGTCAAATCAACTAGATTCCCTTAAATTTTGACTCCCAAATATCAACTAGCTCTATCATTATTAACTCTATAACAACAAGCCATTAAGTGAAACGCAACATGATTTGCCTCCTAGTCTTCCATCCGCTCCTCCAAAGTGCCTTCAAGCATTAAGATGGCTCTTGTGTCAGTTGTCACGGGGTGGGTGAAATTTTATACCGTAAATTTCACCATGTACGGTATCGATATATCTACATCTGTCAACCTTATCACATATAAATGACTCAAAGACGTGCGTGTCCCAAGGACCACATTTACCATATTTTAATATTTTTAAATAAGATATATACTCATATAATAGTGTACATGTTAAGATTCATGTACTAATTTAGTAGACATGTCATCTACTTTGAGATTGATAATTATTTTAATATAGATAATTATACCAATATAATAAAGGGCGGGTCTATCCCCACCATACACATTGCTAAACCCACGAATAAAAACAAAAAAAATCCATATATAGGTTCTTTGAAAAACACTAATCCCACTTATCTATTCGACAATCTCTCTGTCGTACGTTGTAGAAAACAATCGACAATCTCCATGTCAATCCATGTTTAAAAACTTCGACAATTGTATTGTCATTCATTGTTTAGAATAATTAGCAGTGGGTTCGTCGACCTAGGATGTGTATCTAGACATTGAATCTGTCAAACGGATAACATGAAAAAAGAACACTTTGATAATTCACAATTACTCTATTTTTTGATTTTTTAGTCCAATTTTTCATGAAAAATCAATAAATTCTCTTCATTTAGGTCTTTTTTTAATCCAAAAAATCAAAACCCACTTATCAAGAAACTTGTTTTCCATAAATATTTTTCTATGTGAGCAGAGTCTCTGTTTTAGTTTCATTGTTTTGGAGGGTTTCTCTATCACTTCCCATTTCACATTGAAAAACTCATTCACAGCCCCCCCTCAATCACTAGCCAATTTAAACACTTACAAAAAATCAAAACTTTCTGTCAAAAGAAATAGACCTATAATAAATAAATAAAAGAAACCTCAATTTTAAAATTCACAATGAGATATGCATCCGATCGTCTCTCAAATAAATAAAACATTTAAATAAAAGAAACACCCAAACAGGAAATTTTGGACCGTTGGATGTGGAGATCAAACGTGGGCAAGGAAGGTGGTTGCATCCCCAACGATCCAAAATTCCCTCTTTGGGAGGAATCGAAAACCCTAAATTTTGAAGAGACGACCGGATGCATATCTCACTGTGAATCTCAAAATTGGGGTTTGTTTTATTTGTGTATTATGGATCTCTCTCTTTTGACAGAAAGTTTTGATTTTTCTAAGTGTTTTAATTTTTGGTGAGTGATTGAGGAAGAGGTGTGAATGAGTTTTTCAATGTAAAATGGAAAGTGATAGAGAGACCCTCCAAAACAAGGAAACCAAAACAGATACTCTACCCTCTGTTTGGGGTGTGACATAAAGTTATTCACCTTTGATAGCTACACTATGTTATATAACAATCCATGTTGAATAGGTAAATTTTTGTTTGATTGTTTTTTCTATTATTCTCATTGAAAAAATGTAAAAATAATCTTTTTTATTGTTTTGTTCAATTTGGATAAAATAAAGATCAATTGTAAATAAGAGATGGATAAGAATTTATGACTTTTTAAATGACAATTATATCCCTGCATAAATTATTTGTGTTTGGGAATAAGTATGAGAGATGTGTGTATGATATGATAGATGTGACAGTTTTTAAAATGCGTGCAGAGAGTGTTAGGTGAGATAATTTTTCTAAAATGATAGAGAAGGGTATTTTTAAATATTGGCATAGATAAATCCTGATAAGCAATTCCAGCCTTTTATGAGAAATAGTTATCAGGCATTATCTTAGCTTATCCAAACATAGTTATCAAGGTTTATTTTACTAAAACAAATAGTTTTTTTTTACTATTCTTTTGTGTTCTTCCATATTCTTTATTTATGTTCCATCCCAAACGGGAGTACTCACATAAAAAGATATGGGATTTTTATTTTTAAGTCCCTGTAAACATGTCTATTTAGGGATCGGTCCCTCACTTCTTGTTATTTCTTTTTTAGTCTCCATATTCAACCGCATATTTGGTTTTTAGTCCCTCCGTCAAACGTCCGTCCATACACCGTTAATTTGTGAAATGTGATTTTATTTTTAAGTCCTTATAAACTATGTTATTTAGTGATCAGTCCCTACAAACTATGTTATTTAGTGATTAGTCCCTGTAAAATATGAAGAAGGGAGGGACTAATCACTAAATAACATAGTTTACAGGGACTTAAAAATAAATCACATTTCACAAATTAACGGTGTATGGACGGACGTTTGATGGAGGGACTAAAAACCAAATAGGCAATTAAATATTGAGACTAAAAAAAGAAATATGAAGAAGTGAGGGATCGATCCCTAAATATGCATGTTTACAGGGACTGAAAAATAAAAATCCCAAAAGATATTTATGATAAAAAAAAATGTTTCTCAATGAGTTGGATTTTGATTTTTCAAGGAAAAAAAAGGCTTAAATAAAGAGAATTTATTGGTTTTTCATAAAAAATTGGATTCAAAAAGTCAAAAAATAAAGTGATTGTGAATTGCTAAAGTGTTCATTTTTCATGTTATATGTTTGACAAATTTAATGTCGATATGCACATTTCAAGTCGATAGACCCACTGTGAATGTTCTAAACAGTTAATAAAAATACAATTGTCAAAGTTTTTAAACATGGATTGACAGAGAAATTGTTGACTGTTTTCTATAACGCTTGACAAGAGAACTGACGAATGGATCGGTAGGGATTAGTGTTTTTAAAAGAACCTATATATAGATTTTTTTTATTTTTTTTATTGGTGGGTTTAGCAATGTAAATGGTAGAGATAAGCCCACCCTATGATAAATAATTTTCTATTTGATTATATTTTTAATTATTCTTTTTAAAAAACATAAATGGTAGGGATAAGTTTTTATTATTTAATTGATTATGTATAAATAGTAGATAAAGCATAAATAAGATGCAAATAATTATTATAAAAGAATAAAAAATAATTTACATGTGATGTCAAACCATTTGTTTGTTTGCAATTAATAAAGGAGGTATAACTATATTAAAATAAGTGAAAACAAATTCATATTGGTATTCTAAGTCCTCTCTAAAATTAAGTTATTCTACTCAGTCTATTCAACAAGGCTTACATGTCAAAGCTCTTCTTATTTCTCACCAGCCCCCGCTTCCCTTTGACCTCGTCCCTCTCCGCTTCCATTGATCCCTTCAATTGACGAAATGGCGAATCCGTCCTGATCACCGGTCCCTTCCTCCCCAAGCAAAACCCCTCATTTATCACTCCCATCGAAGGCGACGACCGCAGCGACGCAGTTGGCGGCGGCGGCGGCGGAAGACGATGATACTTCCGGTGGTGAAGTTGGGGACTCTCGCGTTGAAGACTATAGCGAAACCCTTTGCGAACCGGCTCAAGAAGTCGGCCGGGATCCACCCGAGGTTCCGCCAGTTCATCATCAACATCGCCCAGGTTTTCTTGAACTTCTATAAAAGATCGAATTCGTGTTTGTTTTTTTGTTCTTTTCATTTATTCGGTCTTTCAAACCTCTGATTCCAGGCGAATCACCGGATCTCCACGACCATACAGAGGCGACTCTACGGCCACTCGACCAAAGTCGAGATCCGCCCTCTGAACGAAGAGAAGGCTGTTCAGGCCGCCGCCGATCTGATCGGGGAGCTCTTTGTGTTTTCGGTAGCTTTCGATCCTCACCTCTAGATTCAATAGATTGGAAAATGCCAGGGGCAGTTATTCTTGCAGTCACTTTTGCATTCCTAACACGTTTTGAATTTTTTTTTTTTTAAGTATATACTCATCTAATGAAGTACATATCTTTATGGAAAAAAAAGAGAATGTATATATTAGAATGAGTTGAATGGAGGTCAATTAGAGATTTCATATATTGGATTAGGACTGCAGGGGATTCGTGTTGGCATGGTAGTGGTCTTTGGTTTGATGGGTATGTTGTAATTTTGGTGGTAGAGGGGTTTGTGGGAATTTTCTTTTGCAGGCTTGCAATTTAGTGGAAGTTGTTGTTCATTGGATTTTATTTTTATTTTTTGATGAGTGAGTGTTTTTGTTTTATTTGTTGGTTAAATCTTATCCTGTCAATAGGAATGTGACTCAAACCTAGGACCCCTCGGTGGAGAGGAGTATCTCTGCCAACCTGCTAAAATGGGGTTTGGTTTTAATGAAATTGAGTATATATGGTTTCACCGGGTTCTTTCTTGAACTTCAGTCAGTTTCGATTTGCAATTAGCCTCGCCGACAAAATAGTGTTGTATGTCTAATTTGTGTGTGTTTCTTGTTTATAGGTTGCTGGGGTTGCATTAATTGTTGAGGTGCAGAGGAGTGCTAGATCAGAAGCAAGGAAAGAGGAAATGAGGCGGCAAGAAATAGAGGTAAATTTCAAGTTTCTTTTGTAGCAGAGTTTGTTTACACTATCAACGATAAGGTATTTCAACTTGCCTAAATGAAAATGCAAATGGGCTGTTAGGTTGGTGGAGGTGTCCCCTGTTCACTGAGGGGTCCTAAGTTCAAGTCTCACGGATCCTAATACAATAATATTCAACCAAGAAAAAAAAAAAACACTTACCTATCAAAAAAACTGTGTGTGAGCTAGTTCAAATTGCTTTATGTGTTCCAAGTATTGTCTGCTGGTAACTTATGTGTGTGGCTTGTAAAAAATAACAACGATCAAACATCACTATCAATGGTCGAGACTATGTAAAAGAACATCAATTTTCTCTTCTTCTTCATTGAGCTTTCCATTTGTTAAGATTTCATTGGTCAAGGTACTGTTTTTACAATGAAAAAATTGCCAGCATGATAACATAAAAAATCTCTATGGATAAACAAGGGAATGAGATTAATTTTTGAGGATAAGTAATTCCATTGCTGAGTCATTTCAATGCAAATCAATTTCAAGCCATTCCCTTTCATAAAGACTGAGGTATCTTCATGCAACTTAAAGGTTGGACTGAGAGAAGAAGGAGCTTTGGTAATTCATGGTCAATAATAATCCCTGTGAAGTGCTTTAGAATTTTTCTGCTCTATATTGCTAGCCATGGGATGATGGTTGAAGATGTTTCTGTTGTTAAATTATGTTGGTTGATTGGCTGATCATCTCTTGGAAGCCAAGAAAATAATGTTTCTGTTCATTGATATATTGTCAATATTATATTTTATTGTCCTTTATCAGGATTATTTTAAAAAAAAATTCTTTTGTCTGGAGAAAGAAAAAAGAAAAAAAAAAGTTTCCAAGAGAATGAAGGCTTGGAAAGGCCCAAAGTTATCGTAGCGGTGCAATAGGAACTGGGATAAAAAATAATTGTGCTGCTTGGAATATAATGGTAAAACATGCTGAGATGGGAACAGAAATATCTGGGTTTTTCTGTGAAACAGTGCTCAATTCTGACAATGATATATGAAAATTTAGGTTCATTTATATGGCTAAATGCCTGTAAGGATGAGTTAGATGGTTGTAGCAATGAAAAACAGTGAGTAAAAGAGTAGATACACATTTACAGACAACTTTAAAGGCAAATAAGAAACTGAATCCTTATAATGAGTTCATGCCCTGGAAAAAAGAAGTTATTGATACTTTCAACCTGTGCATGCCTCTTAAATTTGAATCCCCTTAATCTCTTGGCTTTTGTGCAATTTTCGCAATTCATTGCACAAATGCTGCTGAAAGCAAATCAGTGCATTTATTTTTATTTTTTTCAAGATCTCCATCAGTTAAAGAGGGTGTCATCATTAAATATATTGGGTGATTCATCCATCTCGATAACTAATGGCAGCCACTTGATCTGACTGTGGCCTTGTTGTATTTCTTTATCCATTTCAATATGTAATTGCAGCCTCATGATCTGATTTTAGCCCTGTAACAGTGTCTGTAATCATGACGATTTTCTTTGAGGCACAAAACACTGGATTTTTTTCAATATGTAATTGCAGCCTCATGATCTGATTTTAGCCCTGTAACAGTGTCTGTAATCATGACGATTTTCTTTGAGGCACAAAACACTGGATTTTTTTTTATTATCAATCATCTGATTAAAGCTTGCTTAGGTTAGTTTAAGGCCAACATCTGATATCTCATGACAACAAGCTCTTTGTACAATGCAGGCAATGAAACAAAGGGACGAAGATATTGCAAAAGAAGTAGAGCTGCTTAAGCATAGACTGAATGAGATTGAAAGGCTTGCCAGGGGAAAGGGCCTTACTGGGCTCTTCAACTTCAAGCATGGACATGTTCCTGAAGAAAGCAAGCCAGTCTCATCTGCCCATTGATCTCTCTCTATCCTTTTTTTTTCAATTATTGTCGGCGGTTGAGATAGATTTTTTTACCCAACTAATTGTTTTAAATTTTGTGATTTTAATTTGTATATGCCAATTTACTTAAACTGGAGGGGTCATCCAATGCAAACAGCAGAAACTGAGCCTCAATTCTACAGAATTGAAATCAATAATGTCATCCTCAGAGGGTTTTTTTTTGTCACCAGGCCTTCAATTTAACTTTCTTTCTTTTTTTCTTCTTTTTTTTATTTTTTATTTTTTCATTTGCAACTGGCTTACCAGCATGATTGTCTTTAGCATAACCTCAACATGGCAAATTGTGTGAATCTGTAGATTTTTTTAAGGCTGAATTGGTTAAGTATGACTACTAGAACTGCAACTTCAATTCTAGGTTTCTGCTGTTCAATATGTGTAAGAAATGGATCCAACATTATAGGTTAAATCCAAGGATGTCTATGAAATGATCTCCATTTTAGATCAAACATTAAAGGTTAATACCAAGGATTTCCATGAAATGATCTCCATTTTCTTGGTAGGTAATGTTGAGACTCGAACTTATGACCTTTTTTTTTGTAAATTCTACCACTGTGCTACGGGTCGAGGCCTCCCATTCTTGTATCTAGGTTTTGCATTCAGCTCCTATATGGTTGGTGGTATTTTAGGGTGGTCTTTGATTCCATATTACTGTGGATTCAAAATATGGTGGTCTCTTATTCCAGATTGCTGTGGATTCAAAATATGGTTCAAGCCTCAAATATTTACCTACCTAAAAAGAAAGAAAGCAATTAAGTGAACTGGAATCAAAATCCCACTGAAATCATGAGAATCATCATGGATTCTCTTATTAATGACTATAATGCCTATCAAATAATGACAATTATTTAAGAATATTACTCTCATTTTGAGTTATTTAATTTAATTTTGTTTTATTATTAAATAAATAGTTTATTGTATTAATATTAGGAAAAATAGAAAATCTTATAAATATTGGAAATATCAAAATCAGCTATTTTAAAAAATTATACCTAAATTTTTTTTCTTTCAAGATTTTAGAAAATACAATGACTTCACTATCCTTATGCTATCTACTATTTAAACACCATCACATATATTTAATTGTTTAACACTCCAATTAAAAAATATTAATAAATAATAAAATCTTTTTTAATTTGTGCATGAAGTTTATTATTATTTTTTTGTATATCTAAATATATCATTAAGATTTCACTTATACAATATGTTTAATATTATACAAAAAAATCATTATGTAAGATATTTATAAAATATAAATAACAAAAAAATTGAAAAAAAAACTTTAAAACTTAGGAAAAATCTAAAAATAAAACCTTATTTTTTTATGAAGGACATTTTTGATAATTTTAATATTTTTTATTAATTAAAAAATTTAATAACATGTAAAATCACTCTCACATAAAAATCATTTTATATTATTATTTTTTTCAATTAGGTGATGGTTATGAAAAAAAAATTTGTATAATTTTTAAAAGTGGCTGATCTGGATATTTCTAACTTTTAAAATTTTTTTTAGGTATTTTCCTTTAATATTATTCATTTTTTTATAAGGAAAATGACAAAAAAGTCTCCTAAAATTTAAAAATACAAAAAATCAGTCACTTTTAAAATTATACAAAAAAAAAAATCTCATTTCACAATTTTGGGAACACAAAAGACTGACATATTTTTATGTAATTAGATCTTCAACATACTTCATACTTCTTAACTTTGTTCAAATATTTCACGCCCTTAATTTTGTTAATGTATTTTACACATTATCATGTAGAACTTTTTTTTACCTTGAATTCTGTTATTAGGTGGGTTTTGTGAGATATATGCCAATATAATTTGAGTTTTTAATAATGAATTCCATTAAATGTTGATGCTTTTTAAAAAAAATGGATATGCACTCATGACGCCATAAAAATATGTGAATAGCTAAGAAAAAAAAAGTGAATAAGGATTTAAAATACTAAAATATCATCTGTTACATTGGGGCACAATACAAATTTAAATTACATTTTATGATTATATACAATAAAAAATGATAAACAATATCAAATAATATATATATAACACAATATGATATATAATAACAAAACATCTAATGGATTTGATTTGAGTGAGATTATTGTTTTGCAGAAGAAATAGGTTTTTGGTATCTATAACCTAACAAGGGTCAGAGGGATGTTAAAAATCTGATCACATAAAAGTATATTAGTCTTTTGTGTATTCAAAAGTATAAAATGAGATTTTTTTTTAGGTATAATTTTAAAAAATAGATGATCTAGGTATTTCTAATTTTAAGAGATTTTTTTTTATCATTTTTCCTTTATATAATTGTAATATACATGTCTAATTAAATTTTCAAATACATATACATAACTACTACTAGAGGTATTTTTGTCATTTACTATCATTTTTCATGTGCAAATCAAACATTAGAAAAATAATACGTAGGAATCAGTATTCAAGTTTGCTCATATTCAAGTCAAGACACATGGTAACACAGAAAAAGGATCAAGGACCCAGCTGCATCTCGCTATAAAGGTGGCCAGATTTTCACTGTTGGCACTTTAAACAATAACACTAATATACACCCAACATAAAATTCAAATATTGCATAAATTACAAATACAAGCTGTCTTTTTGTTTCATATTAAACACAATAAAACATATTGAACCCACCCCTGGATGAGAACCCCTCAAAAGCATCTTTTCTCATTTTTTTCAACATTATTCAGGGTGGTCCTGTAGAATAGGTGGCCATCCAACCACCACCTTATTTAGTGTAGGTGTGAAACATCTCAAACTTTGTACATGAAAATAAATGAGAACCTGCTTTTCATTGCTGCTGCTGAACCGAAGACCAAGAATTCGCTTCGATCCAGTTAAAAGCTAAGGGGCTGAGGAAAGCATCCGGGATCCCAAAGGATTCCACCAGCGAGAGTGCATGAGGCCTCAATTCACTGCATAGGTTTGCGACTTCTTTAATCACTATGGCGACATTGCTTGGTGAGAGGTATCCATACCGGAGGAACACAGAGTCCTCTTCGAGGCTCACCAAGGCATACATGGACCTCAACAATCCAAAGAGTTTCTGGGAAAAACAGATAAATAGATGTTAACGAGGATGAGACGACTGGTTTGTATTTGAGTGATTATAGTGAAGGGATACCATTTAGATAACATGAAAGTCAATGAATTAGTAAGGCAATTACTGATATACACAGCTAGACGGAGTGCATGTTTAGCATTTGAGGAATATAGTAGCATTGGTGTTTGCAATTTATCAAACACATGTTTGGATTATGATAACCCGAAAAACACAGGTTCGTGCACCTTATAGTTAAGAATGTCTTGTAACATTAATCCCTTGAATGTCTGGTTTATTAAGATGTGAATATAAATGAACAGATTAGCGTGAGATTAAAATATGGATCGCCCATTACAACCAGTTAGCTTCCAATGATTTAGTGGCTAGAAATAAATTATTATGAGACATGATATGGGAGTATTTTTTCAGAATTACCTTCAGCGGGCCGGCAGGGAAGCTTGCTTCAGTATCCAAAAAGATTTGAAAAATAACACGTTCGGAGAATGCTCTAGCCAAATCTTCTGCAACCTGATAGCTCTGTTGTACAAATACATATAAAAATCCATGCTCAACAGAATTCAGTAATTTAAGATGATGTTATGGTTACCATAATGAAGGCGTGCACTTTGCTTTTGCCCTGCGCCTGATATTGGGCAATTTCAGCGGCAAAACGATTCAGCAAATCTCGCTCTCTTAAACAAAATATTGAAGTCTGGAAGCCAAAGGGATGGAAAGAACACAGAAAAAAATAAATTTATGTACCAACTGCAAGGGCTAATTACACAATCAGATAATACAACAACATTACCTGGAATTCAGAGCTTCTGAGGACAGAGCTTGTGAGGTTATCTGGTATAACAGGATATGGACCATTCATATGTTCTAATCCCAGTCCCTTAAAAGGCCTCTTCTTCAATTGTACTGCCAGATATTCACCAAGGAGGGCCTTGCTAATCTGATTTTACCAATTTAAACAATAAATTTCATGGTTTCATTCCATTTATACAGATGATCCATTCAAATATTCAAATTAAGGAGAACAGCGGTCACTACCTGCTGCAACAGTATATGATTGTCCCCTTCAAAGGTAGAATGTACATCAAACTCACTTATGAGAGAACCAACACGGTTTTCCGTCTTCAAGCCTTGTCCACCACAAGCTTCACGGCACTCCTGAAGAGTCCTCATGTTATGCCAGGTGAACATAGCTTTAAATGCACTGGAATATATGTGTATCATTTTATTTGCTTCAGGAGTCTTCTTGACATAGATCCTCTTCAGATAGTTTCCTGAGCAGCTCATTACACATCTGTATGGGAAAAAAATCAGTAAATTGATTGTCTCAGAATGCTTGACCTGAGGAGAACATTCAGTATCTCCATCCCAAAGAACTACAACAGGTTTCTAGCTAATGTTGCAATTGTTGGCTACTAATTCGTATTGATATGCGATAGCAAACCCAAGATCAATTACATGACCCAAAAGTAGCATGATACATTGTCAATGGATTACTCTATAAGCTTAAAATTACATAGATGACATAATAGTTAAATCAGGCAACTGTTCCGTGTCTAATAAATAGTTTCTTGTAATGATCAACACGAATTCAACACAAAAGCAGAACCAGAGAAAAAAAGTCCATGTATGTATATGCAATCAATAATAATAAAGATTTGCAAATGAAAAGGCAAATACACACGACACAACTGACATGAAGCATAGCAAAAAGATGAAAAGTTCATAAAACCATAAATAAGAAGCAGGATTGGAAACTTTGGTTGGGGGATGATGCAAAAAATGTGAAGAAATGGCATGGAAGGATGAACTGAGAATATGCAAAAATCTCAGGCGAGAAATTTACGTCTTTGCAATCAGAGGTAAGAGACGCCGCTGATGACTGGGATAGTCGAGCAATAGAACTTCAGGACTGTTTGGGGCAATAGAGAAAGCTCGTCTTGTCAAAGCGTACCTTACAGCAACTCCTAAACCAATCTGCAAAGGCGAGCATTACAATTTTATCATACCCATGAATATAAAGATCCCAATAAGTCGGAGAGCTGACTAACCAAATTAATTGGAACAAGTTTGTTGCATTTGTGTTTAGATCATGCAAGTTATGTATGTACTTCTTGTTCAGCATATAAACAAAATACACGTATAATTAACTATGAGTAACAAGGCTCTAAACTCACCTTTGATATACAAATTGTACTGACAGCAATGTTAACACGACCAGATGTCAGAGGAGCTAGAAAAGCTGCAAACCTCTGAACATAAAAAAAATGACGACTTAGAAATAAGATCTCAATGGACTTCGACACAAACAATCTTTCCTCCTATGTCAAATGCCTCCAATCCATCCAAGACAACCATTGCCAAATTATGGTATATATTTGGAGGTAGGGGGCTAAAAGTTCATAAAAAGCTACAGTCACCTGATCCGGGTCTTTGATTGCACTAACATACTGCCCATCTGGAGTCACATCGGCCACTGAATTTAACAAGTTCTCTCGAGGAACCCTCAGATAGTCAAACCTGAAACCAATTGCAATGTCCTGTCACTATCAGAACAAAAAAGCCCTCAGAAAACAAAGAAGGTTGGTTTTACTTATAGCGTAAACTACCAGATCCGTCCATTATCAACTCCATTCAGGCCAATTTTGTGACCACAATCCGCAATACGAATGTTCGGGCAGACATTTCCATTTGCATCTCTGATCTGAGCTATGAATGCATGAACACCCTGATTGGCTCCATCAATATACAGCTGAGCAAAAACTATCGTGTGTGTGGCATGCTACAAAAAATTACACATCAGATCAGGTAAGCATATGCAACCAAGATATCCTTGTGCAAAAATCAACCGATAAAAAAAGGTTTTCACCTTAGCAGCACCTCCGATCCAATACTTCTGTGCTGATTCACACGGGGTGTTTATAACAAACTCTTCCGTGCTCCGATCATAGGTAGCAACTGTTTCAATTCCTCTGACCTGAAGTTGACCAAGACAGTGTTATAAAATACTAAAAGAACAGCAAAGAAAATCAGCAACAGAAACAAAATGACAAGTCTCCTACATTACTCCCATGTCCCAATTCAGTCATCGCAAAGCAACCCTTTATCACATAGTCCTCGGTGTCCTTCAACCACTTGTCATGGTGCCGTTTTGTCCCAAAGAACCGTATAGCACCACCCCTACAAAAACCAAGGCCAATATGATACCTCTCAACTAAAAATTCCAACAACCCATATAATTCAGATCATTTCATAGCTATTTGGTCATCCATTAATTCCAATCGAAACTCAAACCAATAGACACAAAACTAGAAAGAACATAAACCCAAATAATTCAGATCCCTTTAAAGCTACTTGGTTACCCATTATGCAGATAACCCTTGCAGGCTACAAAAAAGTGGTCTTTTTTACCACCCAATTTTAAGAAACACTGACCAGAGCAACCTTTGTCGACTCACCAAAGGAAGAAGTGGACGCCGAGCTTGACAGCGAGCGAGTGATCGTAGATGCCAATGCACTCGAAAGCGGCGAACTTCCTCATCTCCATCTCGGGGTCGTCCCTCGTGAGCCACCCCTCGAACACGCCCCTGCTCGACAGGTACTCCACCCTCCGCATCGTCGCCTCCCTCTGCTGCTCCATAGACTGATTGTAGTCCGGCGAAACGAAGACCGTATCGGACCTTCCAATCCTCCTCGGGCAGAAGAGCCGGCTCTCCCGCATCAGCCCGAACACCCAGTCGCGGTCGGCGACGTGGTGGCCGTCCAAAATGCGGCGGAGTTCCACCGTGTCGAAATCGGACGGCGAGGAGGGATCCGGAGGGGTGTATTCGACGCAGATGGAGGGGCGGAGGGTGGTAGAGGGGGGAGGGTGTTGGAGGAGGTGGCGGGTTATGACGGAGGCGCGGCGGGTGACTCGGTCGGAGAGAGGGTTCGGAGACGCCATTGATGGAGAGAGAAAGCTATGGTTAGAGTTTTGAAGAGAGAGAGAGAGAGAGAGAGAGAGGTTTGCGAATGGTGAAGACGGAGGAGCTTTGAATAGAAAGGTCGGTTTGACGAATGACGGTTGACGTCGGAAGGATAGGGGGTGACTCCGAAATTGCACGAATCAGACGGCTATGATGGCACTGGTGCACGGGATCGTAGGTAGGACCATCAAATGAACGCGTCAGATTTTATGATCTCTTTCGTTTTTTCGTTGGATGACGTGCCGTCATGGATTAGCTATATATATATATACACATGTGCAAATCGAGAATCTCTGTCAAGTAAAAAATAAATATAATCTTATCCGTTTTAAGTATATCTTACTCAATTTTCATTTCATTTTTTACGCTTCCTAAATATAGGAATCACAATTGAATCTTAAATTCTATAAATAAAATTTTTAATTTATTTTCCATTTCTATAAATTGAAAATAAATAAAAATGAAAAATAACATGTTACCAAACAAAATTAACAAATGAAGAGAAAGATATAGATACATTTTTAAAATAAAATAAACTTATCCAAATAATCCCAAAAAATATAAAATAAAAATAAAATAAAATAAAAAAAATGTATGTAAATCAGTATTAAAATAAAATTATAAAAAGGTCCCAATAATAAATTTAAAAAATCAAACAATATATAAAAAATGAACAAGTTTTTAAATTAGTATAAGGGAAAATGACAAAAAATAGTCATAAAAGTTAAAAATATCAAATGCAGCCACTTTTTATGGAAATACAAAAAGATAAGATTAATATATTCTTATGTAATTGGATTTTTAACATACTTCTAACCTTAGTTAGGTTATTCCACACTAAAAACATTTTTCTTATGAAACAACAATCCCACTCTATTCTCTAGTGGTCATAGCACAACGGTTCAGAGCTTATCTTTGTTAAGGATAGGTCGTCTAACTAATTCACCTGTTTGTTAGCAATTATTCGAAAGAATTTTCCGTGAGACCGGAGCAAACAGACGGAGGTAGCCTTCCCAGCTTGACCGTAAGTCGGCCACGGGGGGTCCCTCGGATATAAAAAAAAAAAAAAAACAATCTCACTCTATATGACCCAAATCAATCTCCTTAGAGGTTTTGTTATTATATATCATATTTCTTATATATATTTTACATAATGTCGTTTATTATTTTTTATTGTGTATAATCATAATATGTAATTTAAATATAGTTTTCTTATATCTTTTTAAAAAAAAAAATTTAATTTATAGAATAATTGACACATCTTTTAGGCCTCGTCTTTTTTGTTTTGGGGGGGGGGGGGGGGGGGGGGGGTGTGTTAAATTAACCCATCCTGGATTGTAAATTGTAATCCCACCTCCAGAAAAAAAAAAGGGTTGCAACAAAAAAAAAAATAGAGAGAGAGAGAGAGGGTGTGTGCCAAGGTACGGTGGAGGGTGGCCTCGACAGTGGGTGGAGGAGGGTGAAAACAAAGGACGTTGGGAGGAGGGGAAGAAGAGAGAACAAGAGAGAGAGAGAGAGAGAGTAGGGGAGGGTGAGCGACGGACCGGAGGAGTTCACCGCCTTCCCCTACTCTATTTCTCTCTCTTTTTTTCTCTCCCCACCCCTCTCCACCCGCCACAATCCTCTTCTACCCACCACTGTCGTTGCCCTCCCCATCCTCCAGCACTCTCCCTCTCTCTCTCTTCTTTTTTTCATGTTGCAACCCGAAAAAAGGAAAAAAAAACTTTTTGGGGTGGGTTTGCAACTTGAGTTGGATTGTTTTATAAGCCCCCTTATTCATTCTTTGGGTATGAATGGGAGCATATCATGTGTCAATAAATTTGAAAAAGGTATCATTAATGTCTCCACTATCAATTTCAAGATGGCTGGTCTCGCTAACCTGGGGATATCTCAACGTGTTTGCGTAGGGTAATATGTAAGGAATATGATGAAATATGAGTAACTAAAGCCATATTGCTTATTTTGAAAGAATAAACTCTTGTAAGTATATTTGAATAAAGTAAGAATAAATTTAATAACTATTTTAGGAGATACTGAAATTGCTTGTTAAGATTTATATATGTCAATGGGTAAAAATTATCATTTAAAAAAATATTTATTCACTTAATACATCATGCACATTTGAAAACATGTTACATCTATCATATCACATACATCTTTCACATTTATTTTCAAACACAAACCATTTATGTATGAGTATAATTTATCATTGTGCTCTGATACCATATTGAAACATAATTCTCCCCCCAGGCCCGGTTATGGGTGTAGGCTCAATAGGCAGCAGCTGCCTAGGGCCCCACCCAGAGAAGGCCCCCAAACCATGCTCCCACCACTATGGGCCTCTACTAAGAAATGTTTTTTTTTTTTGTGATAAGCCCACTACGAAATACTGTTGTTAACAACACATCCGGTGCTCCAGATGACAATAAAAATTTGTAATCAATCTCATGGTCTCACCCATCCAATATTTACACGTTATAATTATAAAAATCTATTTTTGGAAGGTCAACAGTTACCCTCTTTTTTATTAGTCTAACTTTTATTTTTTTTGTCTCCACAATTGATGTCTCTCTCTCTCTTGTTATCGCTCTTTCATAATCTCTCTCTCTCTCTCTCTCTCTAGTTTCAACCATTCCAAATTTTAAAAATCAAGATATAAAGATTTTATAATAGATTAATCTCTATTATAAGGTATGTAGCTCATTTTTTAATCTTAGTTTTTTTTCTTGGATTATATTTTTTATAATTATATTCATATATTTTTTCTAATTAGAGATGAAATTAAAAAGTTAAACATGAAAATCTCATTTTTTCTAGATGACAAAAATCTCTAATTAGAAAAAAAACAAATCAATCATTCATGTTCTTTTATAAAAGAGGGGATAAACAAAATAATTATAGTCCATGAGTTGTAACCTATTTTTCAATATTTTTTAAGACTGCTAATGGAAATATAAGATATTCATTATCTATTTAGTATTTTTACAGCTCAAAATGCAAGAAGAATAATGTTTAAGCGATGCTTTGTTGTTTTTCATCATTTCTTTTTTGTATTATAGTTTTAAATTATGTTTATTCTTGGCAAATTGGATTATATGTATGTGCTTGTAATTTTTCTGATATAATTGTTACCGGATGGACTTTTAAATTACCATATAGTAGTTGAGTTGTGAAATGAAGCTGATGAGATCATGTATTTATCTTTTATATATACTCAAGATCGTCTAGGGCCCCATTCAAATTTTCAAATCTCAGTGCCGGTCCTGTCTCCCGCACACTCTTAATGGTGTTGAAGATTTCCATTTATAGAGATGAATACAGGGAGTTACAAGAGGAGTTACATGAATATAAGAAGTTACAATAAGTTATAAGTAGTTAGAAATAATTATAAAAAATTATAATTTATTTTATCTACAAAGAACCACGTGTCAAGCAGAAGAAAGAAAATAATGAAACACACGGTTCATCAAAGACACCAAAAAATTCAACTTGCTTTC
The DNA here is from genome assembly GCA_030737835.1 of Acorus gramineus. Lineage (NCBI taxonomy): Eukaryota > Viridiplantae > Streptophyta > Magnoliopsida > Acorales > Acoraceae > Acorus > Acorus gramineus. The sequence goes on along the minus strand of CM060849.1, from coordinate 28,075,277 downwards.
AGATGTGAGATTTCAGTGTCCTAGTATGAAAAATTTCATTTCATTTCATTGCATTTCAATGACACAAGACGAAACACATACCAATAATAAAAAAAAAAGACGAAACACATGATCCACGAGAGGTATAAACCAAAGATGAAAACATATCAGTTTCAAATCCTCTAAATTAGCTGAGAATGAAAAATCTATAAGCGGCTGTTTGGTTGCACTTAAAATCAGCACTTATTTAACTTAAATATAAAAATCCGCTTTCAGACCGTTTGGTTGGATGTGTTTTAAGGGCTGATAATTTCCCTCATTCAATAAAAAAGGGCAAAAGACTTTCAGCCAACCGGACCACACTTTAAATTTTCGTGTATCGCATTCAGCCATTCGTTCTCCATGTGAAAAGACCATTTTACCCCTGCTAATCTTTAGTATTTACATAGGATATTTAAACCACTCTTTCAACCAGCCCCTTCTCTCTCTCCTCACCTCTCTGATTTGAAAACCCTTCTTCGATGGCATAAAAAGAAACAGTTCAAGCTTCATCAACCTTCTTCGATTGGCCTGAAAAATTTCAAACCCCTAGACGTCGGAACCTCAAGCGGATATCTCTGGCCGACCGGTGTCCTGTCGAAACCCTTGCTAACACTGCGATGCGCTTCCTCCTCATGAAACCCTATCTGACAAGCCGGTGGGGCTCGGGGTGCGGTTGAGGAGGTACGCACTTCTCGCCGATGATGGGGTCGTCAAGGTGCTCAATCTCAAAGAGGGAGGGGCGTTCACCATGAGTAGCGCAGAAGACATGCTCGCCGCCCTCTGATCGCGATTGGATGTTGAGATTTTTGGATTTTTCATGCTTATCGCTTTCTTTCCTTTTTATGTGGTCTGTTTTGGTGGATGATGATATGCAGAGTATGTGTTTTGGGAATAGTATGAGCTATGTTTTGTCTAAATTGATATTGAATGAGGAAGGTTAGAGTGACATTGAAGGAAAAAACAAGATTGGCAATCACTAGATGAGTGAAATTGAATTTGATGACCAATGTTACTACTGATATTTGACATGGAATTGGAGTGGTACATGTATTTTACAAAATAAATAAGTATTTTATTTGAAATGTCAAATCAAACATCAAAATAATATTCAACATTTATAAAAGGGATCAAAATACCCTTCTAATACTGTTTAGTAGTGAATCAAGCACACTTATTTGCATAAGTGCTTATAATTTCATGCTATGGATGTATGTGGTTATCAAGTTTTCAAACATGGTTGATGTAGATTGCATATTTAACACGACATAAATAGACATATGTCTCATTTATTTATTTTTAAATCTGTATAGGCTTCCATTTGGTTCTCTTAAGTAATTAAATTGCAGTGGTGTAGTGCATGTATTTTAATCCCCATACCCAAATATCTTTTTTTATATATAAATAGAAAAAATAAGCAAATCTTCAGGTTTTTAACCAAACGTCAAATAACAATCAACACTTATTAAATGGACCAAAATATCCTTCTAATAAGCTCTACTGTTCAGTGGTGAACCAAACAAACTTATCTATATAAGTGCTTATAATTTCCGCTGAACCAAACAGTTTTTTTTCTAAACTGATTAAAACTTATCAGAACTTATATAATCTGCACTTATGAATCAGCACTTAAAATCAGCATTCCGCTGAATCAAACGGCCCCTCAGTCTTCTGTTTCACATCCCTATATTAAATCATACACAATTCAACATCACCCCAAACGGTTCAACATCGCATTATCAGAATATCAAACAAACGTAAAAAGCACAATAAACAAGTAATAATAAATTGTCAACCCACAAAAGGGTTCGACATAAAACCATCAGAATCTCTAACAAATAACAAATTACTAACCCTTTCTTGTTGGAGAACGGATTCGCTGAAACAATCAATAAAATATGAGATCGAACATAAGAACGGAACACCATCACACGAAGAACACAAAAAATACTTGAGTCGACCTAGGCCGACATCCACAGGGTAAAAATAGAGAATCCACTATGATAGTTGAAATACAAAAAAACCTTACAAACTCTCTCATGGAGTTACCCTCCCTTGAAGACTTGAACCCTCTCAACATCTCTCATATAGATCTACATTTTATCTGTATGTGCCAAACTAAGTTTTACCCTGAAACCCTAAGAGGATATTTATATGAATTAATAACTTTCTCTCTCAATAATCTCTTAACAAACAAACCTGTAACAAACAAATCTATTTCACTAATGTTAAGAGATTCACTTTATATCTTAATTAAAATCAAACTTAATTAATCTCTCAATTATGTGTCCACCCTAATTTGATTTTATCATGACCATCCGATGTTGATACACCGGATCGACATAATCCCAACATCTCCGCCGCCACCTCAAGAAACGTCGGGCTCATCTCCCTCTCCGCCTCCTCCAAGTAAACTCTAACCGCCTCCACTGCCTCCTCCCCTGAACTGTATTTGAGGCTATTAAAACGGCCAAAGTAACATGGTTGTAAAATGGGCCGAGTGTGCTCCTTAGCTGGGACACGACACGACTCCTAAACGAGCCCGGCCCAGCCCGGACATCTGAACCCCAACCCAAAAAGCAGTATACGTTGGGCTAACACGCGACGCACGACACCCAGAATCTCGTCCGTCGGGATTCGCTCTAGTGCTCCACAAGCGGCGTAGGATTCCCGCTGTTGCCGCTGCTAGGGTTTTCATCGACACACGTCGTCCGTCGAGAGAGAACCTATTTTTCTCTTCGAATCTCGATCTATCGATCCGAACTTCTTCTTCTTCTTCGATCTCTTCGAATATGGGCAGAGGAAAGTTCAAGGGCAAGCCCACCGGCCGTCGCCAGTTCTCCACCCCCGAAGAGATGCGTATGTAACCCCCACTCCCTTCTCTCCATCTCCATCTAGGGTTTTCTTGTTCGTCTTTGAATAGCTTGTCGATCCTGTTATTTGTTTTGTGTATCCAGATTTTGTGAAAAATCTTGGCAGGTTTTGATCGCCTGCTGTAGAACGATCTGTTTTTGTTATTGTTTTTTTTTAATATATTTTTATTAGGGTTGCGTTTGAACTTACCATGGTTTATGATCATGACCAGTGGAATTGCTTGAATGGAATCCTCTGTTCTGGTTCAAGCCGTCAAAAGCTAGGTAGTATTTGGAAAGGATTATTAGATAATCGATGAGGAACCCATTTTTTTTAAAACAGATTTTTGAAAACTATATTGAAAAGAGTGCAGTGGGAGCATTTGGAAACAATTATACTAAAAACTGATTTTTTTTTTTCTATCCTGAAAAACGGTCGAATCCATTTTTTCAATTGAGTTTTTACCTAAGAGAGACTGACTTTATTGTTTTCCCATTATTACTGCAGTTGCTGGAACTTCGACCCGGCCTCGCACTTTTAGACGGGTATATTGCGCATTCGTCCACTGATTTTGATTCCTCCTCTTATATTTTGGTTCATTAGGTTTTGCATTATCATTATCTTTGGGTTTATTAGATTGATGCGATTGATTGATGTCCACCTGTTTCAGCAATGAACCTAGAGAGTTTTGCAATATTTGTCTTGCCTTATGTCATAAACAGTGCTATCAGCCACTGATATATCGTGTCCTTTTTCATTACTTCATGGCTTGTGCGCATTCTTTGTTTTTTTTTTGGGTTTTCCGAAAAAGTAGCTTGTGCTCATTCATAATTCTTAGTCATGCAAATTTTGGATCAAGAAGCAAGGGGCAAAATGCTATGTGAGATTTATATGATGTGGATGACTTTCCACTTTCTTATCACACAAGGTGAATATTTTAACAAGGGAAATAAGTAGCTTTTTGCGTATCAGTTTTTTTCCCTTCAACACTAAGGGTCCTCGTGCACAAATGCTTTATCCTTTTATGCCAGGAAGACAAGATGTGGAATGAATATATATTTCTTTCTTGATGTCTCATGAGAGAGAGAGTCCGTTGGACATTTTTTTTGAATCATCAGGAAGAAGCCGAGGAAGAAGTAGAGCGTGAAGAATCTGAAGAAGAATCCGAAGAGGAATCTGATGATGAAACTGAGGTCAGTTATCTCCGCTGCCAGTAGTATTTTATTCATACTATTTTCTATCAGCCAAGTAGACTATATTTTTGTTCATCCAGCACATATTGTTATGAAGGGGGCTCATAATTCCTTGACCTTTGTTTTGCACTTCTTTGGCAGAAAAAGAAAAGTACCCAAGGTGTGATTGAGATCGAGAATCCAAATTTGGTGAAACCAAAGAATGTGAAAGCTAGACAAGTCGATGTAAGCCCATTGTATATTTTCTGCAATTTTTTCTTTTTCTATATCATCAATTGTACAAGTGACTTACTGATATTTAGGTAGCTTCTCATTGCTTATGTCAGGACCTTGAGAACCTTCATGATTATGTTCATGACATCCAAATATGTTTGCTGTCATATGTGTTATCGGACTTGAAGGCTTGTAATGCAAGCATTTTATCGCATGAATGCTAGCATGAATCATGTAGAGCAAGACTGCTTATAGATCATGACATGTATGAATGTAACAAAAACGAGAACTGTAATTGATGTCAAAGATATCTTGGTCCACCTAATGCTTTTTTCAAATTCATGAATCTCTCTCACTACCAATCTCTATAAAATTACAATCTTATGCTGTCAGGCAATCATTCATATATTTATATCCATATCAATTTAATGTGACAATTAGCAGTTTTTTCATGAAGTTTGGTGAATGGACTGAGCATTTGGTGTAAAATATATGTTGTGAATGGAAAAGTATGATACTAGATGCTTTGGAATGATTAAACATTTTGCATTAAAACATTATTATATTCTAGATGTATTTCATTTTTCTGTTCTTCTAGTTGCAAGATTTCTCTTTTAGTCCTCTGTTATTTGATTCTTCATTATCTGTTTCTTTCTTCTTTTTTTTTAAATCTTTATTTCTTTTTTTTTCCCTTTTTCTTTTTGAAGGTAGTTATCTATCACAATTTCATTTTCATTTCATTATCATGCATTCAAAAGTGGGCAAACAGTTCTTTGTTCAAGTCAGGTCTCCTGCAGCCCCATATAATACATGCTTATCTACTTACTTGTTTATAGATCTATTATCATGATATTATAACTATATTTTTCATTGACACAGTTTGAGAAAACAACTGAGCTCTCAAGGCGTGAAAGGTGTGTGCTACTTTCATTTTTCTTTTCTTATTTATTCTCAATGTTATTTCTATTATAACTTATATTATAATTTTACTTGAATATCTAGTCAATGTTATATCTTTTGCACCTGAGTTTTATCAGTCAGTTACCATTGATCAAATTATATCCAATCCCATTGTATCAGGAATTCCTCAAAAGTCAAAACATGTATTGTTAAGTGAATACCTTATGTTCTACTTCAAGATCTACACACATAAATGGAAAAATATCCAGGGGTAGGTCTCAAGATGTATTGATGTTTCATGGCATTTATTAGTAATAAACATGAATGGCTTTGCGTGATGAGATATTTGTCAATTTATCTCCAGTTTTTCTTTTTTCTTATATTGCTGAAATCATGGTTGTCCTAAACTTTTTGTATGGAAAATATTTTTAAACTTAATTATGACACGGCATGGAAAGCAGATTATTATTTTTCATCATTATCATCTGAGTATATTTATATGCATTTATTAGGAAATGGGTGCAATTTTGGTCTTCTTTCTCAGAACAAGAGCTTGGAAGATATGTGCAATTCCAATATAATGTTATTTATTTTTGTTTTGAAATTAAATGGCCACCTTGTTTTTTTAAATCTCTCCACTTAATAATTCCCATGGTTAAAAAAGAATGATGAGTTCATGATTCAAGTTGTCATTCAATCTGTTCCACAACTAAAATAATCCGTGATTATAAGTTGGTTTAAAGGTAGAATTGACCAGCTGTGTGTGTGTGTGTGATTTTTTTTTTTATTATTATCAAAGTTTATTTATGTTCATTAATTTGATAAACATCATACAAAATGGTAGCAATGGAAAAAAATTGGGCACCTCAGAAAATTCACTTTAGTATTCTCTAACGAGTTTATTAACTGGAGCATTCCATTACTTCCATTGGTGCTTCTGTTATGATACATTTTGGGGGCACTGATGCTCATCGTTTTTTTTTCTGGTTCAGGGAAGAAATAGAAAAGCAAAAAGCACATGAGCGATTCATGAGGCTGCAGGAACAAGGGAAAACTGAACAAGCAAGGAAAGATTTGGGTAAGTGTTGACGATTTTCCAATTTTACAGGGACTAAAACTGATTTAGCTAACTTTCTAGGGATTTATATCAATTTTTCCCTTTTTTCAGTTGTTTTACCGTCATATTAATGTGTTATTGCCTATATTTGCGTAAGTGCTGAACACACTCATGATATGTATGGGAAAATTTTCCATCCACTTTTAGAGTAGAAGTGCATCACACTATTGCCTTTGTCATACTTGCAATTCCCAGTATTGTGGTTCCTGTGAGATTGATTTAAACTATGTTATATGGTAGAGGCTTATTTTGCTTTCATATTCAAATTACAGGGTTGTCCACTGAAAACCTAAAATGTGCTGGTGTCTAGAGGTCTTTATATTCTAGCCAAGATTGATTCCATAATGTGCCTTTGTAGTTGAAATGTACTTGGTTCCATTATTTACCCTTGATAGATGTTCTCTATACCCCAGTTTTGTGAATCGAAATGATGGACAATTGATATCTCCAATCAGATCTTAGCTTATTGAGGGTTGAGTCCATGAATTAAAATGATATTTTTTTTTTTGGGTGGTTGATTATGTTGAGGCTGAGTATAGTATTCAGTTTCCATGCTCTTTGATGGAATTCATTTCCATGGAATCTTGACGAGAAAAGTTGAATATAATTTATCTTTGTATTGTTATTTCAGAGCGTCTAGCAATGATTCGACAACAGAGGGCTGATGCCGCCAAGAAACGGGAGGAGGAAAAGGCTGGTATGACCCCCTTACCCAGTTATCCCCCACTCATTCCATTTAATTCTGTGCTAAGCTATGTTACCATCTCCATACTGAATATTTCCAATCCTTGCAGCCAAGGAGCAGAAGAAGTCTGAAGCTCGCAAATAATATGCTGCTCAGGTGAAGATACTATGTGCTATGAATATACAATTACCAGCTGATAATTTATTTTTCTGATTGTTGTGTGAACATTCATGCATTAGATTGGATCAAATTTTTGATCTTGTAAACTTCCATGTTTGCATTGTCTTTTGTTTTTGTGGAAGCATGATGAGGGAGATTGGTTTATGTACCCTCTTACGGTAATATTGACATATTTAGCTTATCCCAATTAGGTGTAATGATTGTAGTCTTTGAGTCATTGATGAAGATCAGCTCCATATAATTGCCTCACATAGGTTTGATTTCAAGGTTGAAAAGGTCTTGTTTATTATTCGTGTTACAATGGTTTACGATTTTGAAAGCAGCGGATGCCATGTGAGATTCAACATCAAGGCCCCGCTTGGATTTGTCTTCGGGCAGATTTCAAGTTTGAAAAGCGGAAGATTCCTAAACGCAAATCTAGGCATATTTTTAGTGACGAGCTTTTAATCATGCATCTTAGTTTTTTTATGTTAAAAAATTCGATAATTGAAAAGCCAATAAAATAACGTATTTTAAAAGTTGAGTTTGAAATGTTAGATTTTAAGAATTCCAGTATTTCAAGAATGAACATGAAACTTATATTTGAGGATGGTTTGATATTACTTTTCATTGGGATACTGTTCTAACTTTCCTACTTTTTAATCTTATTTTCAATTGAATGGTAAATAATGTTAAAAGTAAGGGTCCCAAAAAAAGCCGAGGCCTGAAAGCCCTGCCCAGGCCTGTTTGTTGGTCAGGCCGGATTGTTTTCAGGGCAGCCTGGGCCGTCTGGGGCACAGGCCCATCTGGGATAATTCAATAAATGAGTCATGTAACTTTATATAATTTTTATTTGAATTGTGGTTGAATCATGTAAATTATTGACATTTATGTAGATGTTCATCTAATTAGGTACATGTAATTATTTAGTTTTTCAAGTAATTAATTCATTTAATATTTTTTATTTTTAAAAATTCAATAGACATAAATATTTTTTTTTATATTATATTTTTAATATTATATTATTTTAACATTTTTATACAAATAAACCATTTAAAATAAAAAAACAAAAAAATGTTTTGGCCCTGCCCCGAAGTTTGGGCCTGGTCTGTCAAGCTCGTTCAGGCCTGTGCCTTTTTTTTTTGCCGTGGCCCACCCCGGCCCCGCTAGCTAAGCATGCCCGAGGGCCTGGTGCTATTTCAATGGGCCGGCCAGGCTCAGTGCCGTACACTCCCAACACTGAATCTGTGTACTTGATGTGCTTGAAGGACTAAGAGCATCTCCAACCTGGAGGAAACTCCAACCGTGCTGCAAAAGCAGCTCCAATTTAGAGGGGGTTGGTTTTGGTCTGCAAATACATAGGTCGGATGGGTGAAATGGAGGGGTCTCCATTTCACTATTCATTTTTTGTAAAACCCCTAGATATCCTCCCTCAATGCATCCAATTTTTTTAATTTCATTTGTATCCTTCACAATAAATTCAATTATTAACTATTTATAAGTTAAGTTTAAATCTACTCCTTATTTATTTATTAATATTATATAATTAGAAAGGATTATATAATTAGAAAGGTCTCGTCGAGACCTTCAAAACGAGTCTAATATTGATTAAGTTATTACGCATTTATTTTAATTATTTATTTCATATTAATTAAGACATCATAGAAGGTCGCGCAATTAAAAATTTAAAAACTTTACAATTTAAAATAATTCACATAACAATTTTCATACATTAACTAAATGCACACTGCAATTGAGATACATTAAACTTGGATTGATACATTGAACTTAAAATAAAAACATTACATCGATTCATTAGTAACGTCTTTTCCACAAATGTTCAATCAATGGATTTTAAAGTGTAAAGTGAACATCTTTGTCTTATATTATATTATTTATTTATATATCAAAATGTGTGATTCAGATTATAAAAAAGTTATTGAAGTAAAAAAACAAGATTAATGATTCGAATTGTGGTCCCAAATCGGACATCCAATCAAATCATTTGTGACATCCCTGTTAAAAGAACCAACCTATCCTAATCAGAAAATTCATATAATCCACACATAAAAGGACCCAATATAACATAAAGCTATAAAACCAAGCCACACAACAATCAATTTTTCTTAAAGATGAAAATAATATGGAAGTGTAACAATTACTAAATCAGCAGTAGACATAAGAAGAACAGACAATAAGAAAAACAAACCTAATCTTCTCAGCCGCCGCCCCCACAAATTTCTAAAATCCAAAGAGTTACCGGCGACACAAGAAGCAAATCAATCGCGTGGATCAAGCTTTCGAAAACAAAAACAATTTCAATCTTTTTCAACCTTCTAAGCAGAGCAGCAGCCGACCTTCTTGACGGCTGAAACGTCGTCTTTCGATCCAACATTGATGGTCTGACCCTTGGGGGGGGCGGCCGGGTCGTCCCCGACGTCAAGGGCCTTCCGGCTGACGACGCGGTAGATCTGGGTCAGGACCTCAGTGAAGGCGTTCTCAACGTTCATTGACTCGAGTGCAGATGTCTCCATGAAGAAGTTTCCCTCCCGCTCCGCGAAAGCCTTGGCGTCCTCCATCGAGACTGCCCTCAGGTGGCGCAGGTCCGCCTTGTTCCCAACCAGCATGATCACTATGTTGGAGTCTGTGTGGTCCCGCAGCTCCTTCAGCCACCTCTCGACGTTCTCGAACGTCACGTGGCGCGTCACGTCGTACACCAGGAGCGCTCCCACCGCGCCTCGGTAGTACGCACTTGTGATCGCCCGGTACCTTAGAAGTTATAAAATTTGGATAATGTTATGTACCTGGATACAGTGCATGCTTCTGATTTTATTTTTAGAGGAGTATATACTTTATAGTATAAGGTCCAATGAATTGTCAGGTTTCACTTATAGAATCCAAACCAGGCACAGTAAGGATAATTCTATCAGAAAAAGAAAACACGTAGGTTGCTTTAATTAACTGGATCCTCGTGCTTCTGTGCACTCTACCTTGTATAAAGTTGACAATTCTGTATCATATTTGATTCATACTTGAATTAAGAAAGATCATTATACTCACTCGTTTGTTTTGTTTCTCTATGGGTCTCCTCTAGGATAGCTTGTTTTTGATCCCCATGAAATTCAGGATCTGGAAAGGCTGTCTAACACTCTAACTCGATCCTGATCTTATACTTTATCATTCTACCCTACTAGAGAAATTAAGTAGCTCCATATATTAACTAGAAGGCTATTTGCACACACAGGTTAGATGGCTAATTTCCATGGTGTTATGCTAAAAAGAAGTATACAAGAAAAGAAACAGTAGTAGTAAGCATCTATGTGATCATTTTATAGGTCACCATGAGAATATAATGAAAAAGAAATGACCTGTATTAGCTGCATGGTGTAGAAAGAACCCCTGTAGCATTTCTATGATGCTATCTATGTAACCAGGTGATAAAGTATTCCGCAGATTTTTATTTCCAAGATGATATTCATATAAAAAAAAAAAATTGTGAACAAACTTGAAAATTCATCAAAGTTAAATTAGTCCAAAATCCAACCCAGGTACCAAAAAAAAAAAAACACCACCATTCTGATCATAAAGTTAACAAAGGTAACTCAAAATCCAAAAAGTTCGCATAGCATTGTGATTGGGAAGATCAAATATCCACACGGTCATCAATACATATCCTAGAACACCACAAGACTGCTATTGCATGTTCCGTATCAAATAATAATCAGTGACCCTGTTTCTAAAATGAATATTGAAGGAAAAAGTTAATTGACTGAGAAGCCAAAGAGACTTCACATGAAGAGAAACAGAGTAAATAATGCTGTTCTGCGAAAACAACAGTAAGCATGCTGTGCAAGGAATGTCACTAGGAAACACAATTCACAACAGTGGACACTTAAAAATATCATATTATATATGCTGCCATTGGTCCTATATAAGATCATCAATTTTGTAACAACACAATTCTACACATCAGTACTCCCTGTATCCATCTCTAGGTTTTCCCATTGACATAGAAGGGGTTTTCATGTAATGCACTGTCCAAGATCACAACTTAATCATATGAGATTGATTCTACACCTGTCTGTCTGAAAACTTCAGTTCACAAATAATTGGAAAAAAACATGTGGAATAATATATCAAAATGTGTCATAAACATTGTAAACCACAAGAAATGAAATGGAGTTGGAATAATATATCAAAATATAGGTATATCACAATCAGGGAAATAAAATTATAATATGCAGTTTTGCAACACACACACACACACACACTCACTCACTCACTCTTAACTATACCTCTAATTGGTTTTATTACCCACTTATCCCCTTTACTTACTCGCTCATTGTCAGCTTTGTAGCTGTTCTGTTTAACATGAGAGCACTGCACCAAAAAATCACCATATGTACATTTAATTAGACCTAGATCGGTTCTGCAACCTGCATACGTACATCTACATGAAGACTTTTTGAGGTACACTTCCGGCACTACTAATTCTAGAGAGGATTTCGGCTGATACAACTTTTTCATTTGCTGACATCCACGTATAGTAGATCTGAGCTAAGCAATTCCCAATTTTCATTTCCAAACTCCCTTCTTCCACATATATGATCCTTTCCATTTCCGGCACATGATATCCATTGATGTGAACAGTTCAACAACAGATAGGAATACTATAATCTCCAAATTCCCATTGATTGCCTCAAATCATTGATTCATGTACCTTCCACCCACAAAGAATACAACACATCTCCAAAAATTCCACATCATGCAACACCACAATGCCCCACATAATGCCTTTTAAAACCCTTCTAACAGACAGAACAAATATAAATTGAGCAACTTGGACAAAAATTGGGGATCCTCCAACATTTCCCCTTCTATCAAATAATCTCACATCACCATTTCAAATCCCATCAAGTACCGAATCCAACCACCCAATCCCACCAACAAATCAATCCACACAAACACAACCACCCAAAAAACAACTAAAAATCCAATCTTTCCCAAGATCCCAACAAAAAAAAACCACAAAAAAACCAGATCAAGAGAAGCAAAAACCAAACCAAAAACGAATCAAACGCAAAACCCTAAAAACCGATCAGATCTACAGATCGGGGGGTGTTTCAGATACCTCTCCTGACCGGCGGTGTCCCAAATCTGGGCCTTGACGACCTTGTCATCGACGTGGATGCTCCGGGTGGCGAATTCGACGCCGATCGTCGACTTGGACTCCAAGCTGAACTCGTTCCGGGTGAACCTCGACAGGAGGTTCGACTTCCCGACGCCGGAGTCCCCGATCAAGACCACCTTGAAGAGGTAGTCGTAATCGTCGTCCGCCCTGTAAGTCATCCTTCGCTCCTCCGCCTCTTCTCCTCCTCCTCCTCCTCTCGATTTCGATCTGGGTTTCTTTTTTAATGGTTTTTGTTTTTTTTGAACAGATGTCGTTCAAGTGAGGTCGACAAACATCTTCGACGGGGGTACAAAAACGGTCGGGGTTTTTAATATATCGGGAGAGACCGAGCTGGACAAAAAACGAGAGGGGTCTGTCGTTTCCGAATGTAATTAGTCGGAATGTCGGAGGGTTTTTTTGGTATTTTGTTTGGAAAGATGGGATCTAGCTGTTTGTGGCCGTCTGATGAGTGGAATTCTTGAGGGAAGGGGTCGGTTTACGGGCCAGTTGTAAATATGTGGACTCACGTGACAAACAAAGTGCCAATGACCAATGAGCGCTGTTACACTCATTTATTTTACAGTCTAATATACTTTATTAAAAATTTAATAAAAGATCTAATAATTCATATATCTTATTAAATTTTTTCTTACGTTTATTAAAAATAAATCAATTCAATTTAAAATTGCATGATATACACCTTTTATCAAATCATATACTTCATTAGATAATGATGTTTATTATTTTTTCAAACATGAAGACACGAAGTGTTCTGAATTTTAAATTGTAAAATTGACCAAGTCTAATATTTTTTATAATAAAAAAAGTTAAGGAATAATGTCTTTGCGTTAATAACATAAATGATTCATGAATGACTGTATAATTCTATCTGGTGTAATTCGGTATAGTTTTGTTTAAGTTATTATCTTTGACTTCTTTACCAACAAATAAAGGAGTTTTTAGCGATAAGTTATTGTAAAATTCATAAGCTCAACTCATTTTTATCTTCAGAAATTTATGAAGTTAGTCTTATTATATAAATAATTTATTTTTTGCTAACATTTGATATAATTTATATATCTTTTTTCAAAATAAAAATTTTACTCCTAAATGAAATTAGTGATAAATCTTAAAAAAAAGAAAAGATGTGACTATGATTGATGCCCTATTTTTTATTGATAGTTATTTAAGATTATTTACATTTTTTATACTACTTTGTCAATAGATTGAAAGAAAAAAATGATTATTATGCATGATTCAGATCTTTCAAGAGAAAGAGTTAAACAACTATTCGAGAGTAAAAATAATATTCTAGTAACAAATGATATATCTTACATATTTATTGCCAAATAATATGAGAATACTATTTCAACTTTACTGTTGCCAAATAATATGAAAACCGAGGAAAATGTTACATTCGGCCTATTTACGGGCCCATTTGTAATTTTTTTTATAAAAAAATCTACTTAACTAATAAGTACATTATTTATAAAAAGACAAAATGCAAACACTTATAAATGTAAATTTTTTATATTATTTTTTTTGTAATAGAGTATACATATTGAGATATTAAAATATATAATGCATTTATGATATAAAGACTATGTGCAACAAAAACATAATGAATATCTTAGCTTTAAAAAAGAGAGAGACTTTAAAATGCAACCAAGTGGAAAATTTGAAATGAGGAGCTGATTGAGGTGTGATAGAGACGCATGGTTATATTGGACTAATATAGAAGGTTAATGAATTTGAGCTTTGAAGAGCGGAAAACGTCAAAAGTTGAAATTTCAAAGAATAAGATTGATAGAATACAAAATGAAGGAAAATGAACATGTTATTGCATCATGGTTGTTAGTGAGTTGTTTGTGATTCATCTTATGAATCAATTTTTGTCACTAAAACATCAAAATCATTGACTACTGTGGTAAAGAAAATTGATCCAACAATTTCTTATGAGAAAATTGATCTGACATTTAAGTTTTACAAGATGCATATATATATATCCTTTGCCATTAAAATTACATCCAATACTACTACCAATTAAGAAAAATTTACATCCAATATAATTTCATGTTTAACATGTAATATTAATTGGGAAGAAATATGAAAATTTAAGTTAGTTGACTTCCATTGATCACGTGGCGTTCTAATGTACTCCCATCTATGTAACATCATACTTCCCTAAAAAGATGAAATAAAAGAAATTTGTTGAGTAAGTATGAAGTCTAATAACTATATTTTGATAACTTAGGGGAAACCTTGATAACTATGATAAGATAGCTTCACTTAGAATAGTTAAGGCAATGGATTTAGGGTACATAGTGCAATATCTCACGTCCTTTGCTGGTAAATCAATCAATGTGTGGATCCATAGTTGAATGGACAATATCTCAAGCAATTATACATGGCAGAATTTCATATACTTGGGGCCCTCCAAACTCTTGCCAACATGTAGCTTCATAATTAGTAATGATATATGATTTAAGCAAGATACATATATAGCTGCCTGCAGATATCCATAATTAGTAATGATACATGATTCATAATAAAGTCTAGAGTCCCTAGACGCCCTGATATGGCCATCTAGCATATCAAGCTCTCACTTTGATCACCTCCTCATGGCATTCAGTACTTAAGAGACTCCATGGTCCCTCCACACTGAGTCGGAGGACCTCAGATTGACAAGCCTGAGTATTGATATATTCAATCTTTTTTGCAGTTCAATCTACTTGTTGCATTGTAGTCTAAAGTTGGTCTTCCAACCGTCTATATTTTCCACTCTTGATCGTGTAGATGATACTAATGTAGGATATATTTTAGTAACAAATTAATTTTTTTTCATTTTATCAAAGAACAAATATGCTAGTTTATATAAATATTTTTTTTTTACTTTTTATAACAACACGTACTTATGTATATATTTCAAATATCTAGCTAAGTATATATTTGGCTTATGTAGGTTATGTGCTACAAAGAAAAAGAATATGTAGGTTATTCTAGGTTATTCTACTCAAAGAATATGTAGACCCACTATCAAATCACTTATCATCATCTCTAATTAATTATCAGTCAAATCAACTATCATTATTTTTTACCTTTTATAAATCTTTATCCACACTTTATTCACATTTTATCCAAACAACAAAAAATTTATTATTACGTTTCCCAACGAGTATAATTCAAAACACAACCAAACACAAAATTATTTTATCCTTATTTATACTCATTTATGCCAGAATAATTGTATACCCAAGAATAAGTCATATTCTGCATCCAAATGGAGTTGTTGGGTTGGACATACCATTTCCCTAACAAGTATAGATGGGCCGGATAAGTATAAAATGGGCTTAGGCCTCGTTTGGTTGCACGTTTGGGATAACTTTTGCTTTTTGAAAAGCTGAAAAGCTAAACTCGTGAAGTCAAACGTGGCAACTTTATTCAGAATCGGAAGCTAGATTCCTTTTAATTTTTCTCTCGAAATCCGTGTTTTGAAAAGCTCAAAAACAACGTTTTTTTTGTTGGAATCGATTTTTTGAATTGAAAAGCAACTTTCTATGTCAAACATCAACTGCTTTCAAATATTGATTCCTGAATTAAAAAAAAAAACATCCCAATAAAAGTCAAGGTCTAAAATCATCTTAAAAGGCCGCTTTATTCCAAAAGCTACTTTTCAATCTGTGTTTTCAAACGGACCCTTAGAGTGCGTTTGGTTGCGCGATTGCGCTACGATTGCGATTGCAGGAAGCTGCGTTTACAATCGTACAACCAAACAGTTTTACTGTAACAGCTTCATACACATATATTTCAGGCAAATAGTGCACAAAAGCTACGATTTTAGAAAGCTGAGAAAGTGAGCTTCCTGCAGAATCAGTTTTGCAATCGCAGATTCCTGCAGAATCAGTTTTGTAATCGCGCAACCAAACGCACTCAATTTTTCCATACTGTAAGTCTGCCTTATTAGTGTTGGCGTCGGGCATGTATATTACATCCAAATTAAATGAACTTACATACTAGACCCAATTTTTCCTTCCAAAGGATTCAATTTCATCGAATCAAATCTCCCCGTATCCTCAGTTTGGCAGCCCCTTCAAGATGTGTTGAATAAACATCGTTTTCCATACTGTCAACTCGCACGCACTGTTGTCTTCAGCTCGCAAGTAAACACACCGCCCCACTCCACTCCATCCCCTCCCATCCAACCACAATAACAGAGAATTAAAAATAGAAAAAAAGAAAGAAAGAAGAGAAAGTCATGTATTATGTGTATATATATATTGTTGATGTATATACTGTCATTTGAATTTCCCATACAGATTTCGTGTCAAACGTTCTTTGAAAAACAGGGAAGGAGTCAGTCCCTGCTGCATGCATGCAGAAAGACCGTACGACAAAACCTACCTTAAAAGAGACTGGCGGTCAAGACCGTCGTCGCTTGTCAGTCTCAAAAAATCTATCAAGTCTTGGCACCTGCTCATTCGTCAGCTTTGGTCACGTGGGGCCGAGTATTTTCGGATTTCGTGGGATTTAAACACGCCTCATTTTTTTTTCTATTTTATGGGGTTCACTCAATTTTTTTTTTTACATAAACAAATTTTATGTATATTTAAACTAGTGGTGAATCCGAGATGTTCACTGAATGAGAAAATAAAATTTGGGACCGGGAGATGTTTTGAAAGAGAAAACTAGTAATTTTATTTTAAAGAAAAAAATTTATATTTTTTTATCATATTTTTTAATAAATTTTAATGGTTTAAATTTATTTTTCTTTCACATATTTAAATCATGGGAGATTTGTTATTTTTATCATTTTTTTTTATTAATTAAATTTTAATGGTTAATATCATTTTTTTTATTACATTTATTATGTTGAGAGAGAAGAAAATGATGAAAGATTTGTTTCTCTTTTATCATTTTTCTTCATTCAATTGTATACCATTGAGTTGTCATGATTTATAGAAAGGGAGTGTTCTATTTCAAAGGTTAAGGTTCAATACATTGCTATCATTTTTATTTCTACCTAAAAAAGTTTTGTGCATGGATTGATAACGAGGCTGTTTGGGTAGAGGGATTGTGTTAGAATAGACTGGAATAACATCAAAAAACTTGTTTGGATTGATGGAATAGGCTACTATTTGGAGGCAAGTATAAGCTGGAAGTAGATAGTATAGCCATTCCACCTCCCAGGGTATTAAGTTATTTCAAGCAATAGAATAAATGGACACCACTATCAAATTATCTGTCACCGCCACCTCTTAAAAATTAAGGGGTTCACATGTCAAATTACTTTTTTACATTTTATAAACAAATATCCACATACATTTTATTCACACTTTGTTCACAGTTTATCCATGGTCAACCAAACAATAAAAACCTTCATCGTTACGTTTTCCGACAAGAATAAATAAAAATACATCTAAACAAAAAATTACTTATTCTTTTAGTATAATAATTTATATTTACAATAGTCATGAATCCCATAATAGCTTATGTATCTATCCAAATGGCCTAAAGTGTTCCAATACAAAACCAGTTATAAAAAAAATAAAAGGTAGAACTACTGATGGGATCACCTGTGTTTGTGACACATTGTTTCTTTGTATAGAATAATCATAACCTGCCATGTAGATGATGCAAAAATGATTGAAGTAGTGCACTCAAGAATTTTTTTATATGTAAATATAGCTGAATTAAAATGGGTACATCTTCATTAGAAATATTTCTTCACCATTTATGTGATGTTTCTTTATTGGGGTTCCCTCAGGGAACCAAAGATAGAGGATCTAGACTAAATCACGGAGCCTAGAGATTGTATAACCATTGGGAAGTTTGTGAAACATATTGGTCCATGCATAGAGACTATAAATTGTAAAGAATATATAATTTGTTGTTGCTTGTACATTGGTTTGTTTTAACTCCAAGCAAATTGAGTTTCTATGATTTAGGATGACTGATTTATACATGCTAGATGCGTGTCTAAATGAAAATTTTGGGGGATGAACAATATTGAATTGGACTGGCCTGCGGATAGGATATAAGTGAACTACCTGAAATTCTTAAGACATTTTTATATGCTTAACTCCTTCATTAATGTTTTCGCTTTCTTTGTAAGGCCGAACTGGATTCAACACTACTGCTGATTGACCTTTAATGGGTAGGACTACTGATACATTCTTTTGTTGTTGGGCGTCGACACAATGACATATACCTTTTGCCACCATTCATGTGATCCTCACCCATTATAATTATATGATTTGTGAATAAAAAACATATTCGATTATGAAAGTATGTATTTAACTAAAAAAAATTATAAAAACATGTAAACGAACAATTCATTTCAGTATATACTTTTATTTGATAAATATATACTTTTCAAAAAATTTAAAACTGATTGGAATTGCAAA
Source organism: Acorus gramineus (assembly GCA_030737835.1). Taxonomy (NCBI): domain Eukaryota; kingdom Viridiplantae; phylum Streptophyta; class Magnoliopsida; order Acorales; family Acoraceae; genus Acorus; species Acorus gramineus. The sequence continues at coordinate 28,056,565 of CM060849.1, read as the reverse complement.
GTAATTGTATATCAATGATTGTATCTATCATTTACTTTTCTTATTATTTTACGGATTGAAATCGGAGACCTACGAGGAGGAAACCCTAGCCAAAGAAACAACCCTGTTTTGATTTAATATTCATTATTGACATGCTTGTCACAAGAATTATTCGCATGCTTTGCAAACACATCATCCCACCTAAAGATCAACCAACCAGAAGCATTTGAGAAACCAGTGAAACAAAATAGGGCATGATAATAATGTAATTAATTGGTTTTGTGACATTGGAATGGGAAGTAAAACTAAGGTGGTGCAATTGTATATATCTTCAATTTGTTTTATTTTAAAGGCACTTGTAAATTAAATTGGGATGTCTGTAGAACATTGTGTGCACGACTGGCGACCCAGAAGGAAAAAAAAACACTTATCCATTTCATCTTAACAAGAATAGTACGCAATCAATGGTTGTTTATAGGTGGCTTAACTTAAATATCAATACAAAGATAAATTACAAAATCCAATCATGCCTATACACTAAGCCTAATTAAGCACATATATAAGATTGTTCTGTTTATACTTACTGTTTAACTTAAAACATCATATAAAAGTTTACAAATTAATTTAAAAAATGATAAAAGTAGATGATCTATCTCATGATCAACTTTAGCTAGCTAATAATGTTATGCCAAACTTGAATTCCCTGTTTAAATTTTCTTAGAAAATAAGGAAGGTATGTGTTCGTGCACAATCCACGGTGGGAGAAGTGAATGTTTTCATTTGACCAACAATTTTCATATATAGTGTTTAGGCAAGCTTTAATTTTATAGGAAACATTTACCATCACTTTTTTCAAAGTGTTTTTATCTTGTTCAGTTTGGATTTTCCATCTACTTATTTTCCTCTTTAAATCTCCCCTTCCCCATATTAATGTTCACAGTACATTTTCCTCATTAAGCATTTAAAACAGATATATAATTAAAAATAACAGAAGAGATGATCAAACTCATGCATTAATATATGAAGTGACTGATACACCATATTCTCAATATATAGTACTTAAGATGTTTCTACGAACAGCTAGGTAAACATCAGAATCCAGCATCATGTCCAATATTTAAGATTGAGCCCTGGAAATCAAGCTATATCTGTCCTGATACATATCACTAATCCTGTTAAATAATATTAAGCCCAAGGGACTAAAGAAGAAACAACAACAGCCTACAATAGATGAAGCACTAGCACACACCACCAACAAACCTAATCCACACCACCTACCTTCTCTTCTCTTAAACCTGCTTACAAATTTGAAAAAAAAAAGTGTGGAAAAATACCACACCATTAGTCAGTCCTGTAAAACAGTATATCAAATGCAATATAAAATCTCCCAAAGTTCACAACTGCCTCAGTTAATGTAAATGCGTATACAAAACATCATTTTTAGCTAGCTTCCAAGAAGGTCCAATAGCATGCCAACCCACAATAGATATCCTGATCATAGTATATCAATTTGAAAAAAGTTTAGCACTGTGATCAATTAGTCAAAGACTACAAGTTAAATTACATAATATAATCCACTAGCTCTTTAAACCAAATAATGGAAAGAGATCTAATTGGATCTCATCCGCATTTGTCACATGACCGACGTGAACAGAATGATATAATCTCACGTATTAAACATGAATGACTATAAAATGCAAGTCTCCAATAAAGACGGACAAATTAATGCGGATGAGATTTAGACAGAATTGGATCACATCATAAAATTAAATAAGCCACTGTGTGAATGTGAGAAGAACATACCAGGTAATATGAGGCCCCATGCTGGAGTGGTTGGATGGTCAAACCGAGGTGGTCGGTGAGCACGGGGTGGCCGGAAGAGTGGAGGAGGACCGCGCCATCGCCGAAGGCCTCCCGGAGGTTGATCGGGCCCACGCCGATCTCGAACGCCACATCATTTATGAACACCATGACCCTATCTCCACCCATCTCCCCAACCCCACCACCTGCATGCACAAATTAAATCGTAAAAAAAAAAACCCCTAATTGAATCAATTAATAATAATAATAAAAAACCTAACACACGATTAGAAACAGGAGCAACCATCAAGAACAAACAGTGTGTATGTGTTCAGTCAGTCAAGACGTCGACCCAAAAAAAAAAAATCATGCCATGCACACGTCCCGTCCCCCCGACATGGATGGATGCACGTCAAATAATATTTACGGAATGAACCCACCATCACCTCCATATATCTTTTCTTTGAAATGACATGCGAACGTACGAATTAATACTCTCTCGGAATCTCCATGACATGACCATGCATAATGGGAGGGCAAAATCGATCACGTCAACCGATTCACGTGTAGTCCTTTTTTTTTTTTTTTCATGTGTTTAGCTGTGACTCCGTTTAGTAACTAAAAATCTAATCCAAAATAGCACAACCACCCTATGATGTCTTATGCATAGATTCTGACAATCTAACTTACAATTGTACATTACCCACCAAAAAAAACTTACAACTGTACATACCTTGTAAATCACTAAGTGCAGTAGTAGTGGTAGTGGTGGTGTTGGTGGTGGTTGTGGTAGGAAAAACAGAAGAAGCATTAGCAATGACAGGATATCCTGGGTGAACAACCTCCATCTTCAACTCCTCCTTCTTCGACTCAACATGGCCTTGTGAGATCAGCTCGGTCAGGAGACCGGAGCAGAGACCGAGCCCGTGTTCGGGGATCTGAACGAGGTTCGAGAGGTAGTCCGGCGAGAAGTAGTACCCGCCGCTGTGTGAGGCGGCGGTCCCTTGGAGCAGGAAAGGAGGCTCGACGACGGCTGACAGTTGTTCAAAGTTTGTCTGGTTGACCGACGCCGTCGGGGAGTTGGTGGGGACATCGATGGCGGCGGAGGGAAGGAGGGGGTGTTTGTCGGGGGAGGACTTGTCGGAGGAGGTGGAGGAGGAGGAGGAGGTGGCGGCGGAGGTGGTTTGGCGGGAGTGGGAGCGGTTGTTGGTGGTGGTCTGGAGGTGGCGGTTCTTGTGCTTGCTGCGGGATTTTCGGTTCTGAAACCAATAGAAGACGTTGGCGTCGCCGACCTGGCCGTACTCCTGGAGCCGGGTTCGAATCCTGCGGATCTCGTCCCTCGGGGGGTTCACCATGCCGGAGTTGAAGATGGATTCGAGGATCCGTATCTGCTCCGGCCTGGGGTTCCACCTCGGCTTCGGCTCCGGGCTCCGCTCCTCGCAACCTGGTTGGACTGTAAAATTAACATGTTACATAGATTCATGGATACGTCTGGTTTTCATTGAACAACATAAAATTTATATGTGATTGTCACATAGAGGAACTGCACTTTTTTGGATTCAGTTGTTACACCCTTGAAAAACCTTAATTATTTTTTGTCTGTGAATGCTGGTTAGGGTTTGGTGGGGTCATGGAGATGATAGGGTTATCAATAAAATATAAACAGTTAGTTTTTTCACTATACATGTGTGATTTATTCATCAAAATAAAAGTTGAGACATGTATATTAAGTAGATATTGAGACATCCTAAGGAAATGATAGAAAGTTGAAGTGGAATTCATCTGGGGATCATTTATACTAGATATATATGTTGTGATTACAAAACCCTAGGGGGGGGGGGGGTGATGATTACCTGAGTTGTAAGGAGGTTTCTGGCAAGCAGGGGACATGAGGGAAGAGGTGTTTATGTCATGCTGCCATTGGTGGTTGCAGGGCTTGGACTTGAACATGCTTGGCCAGTGCCTGTTTGATGAAGCCATGATGATGATGATTAATGGTGGTGGTGGTGGCGATGATGATGGAATCTGAAGGTCGAGGTGGGTTTTGAATGAATGAAGGCAGTGGTGCTGCGGCTTCTGCTACTGCTACTTCTGATGACTTGTTCAAAAACCTAATCTGAGTAGCCAACCAGATGGGTTGATCAGGAAGAGAAGGACTACTGATATATAAGAATACAATGTACTCCTGCAGATGGAAAGACACTTTAGGCAGATAGTCAATAAAAACCACCCTCCCCTTCTTTCTTATAGCCACCAACTACCCGTGTTCAATTTCACCACAACACACCCATAAATAAAAACAAGCCCATCCCATCTCCCAAAGTAAAAAAAAAAAGGCTAATAATTAGAGGCGCCCATTAAACTAACAAAAAAAAAAAAACTCCTGCTGTTGTTGCAGAGATCTCTTTCACGAACCTAAATTATGAATCACATAAAAGGACAAGCTAGAGAGTGTGTGTGTGTGCATGTGTGAGAGAGAGGGAGACAGAGAGGGTCAGATCAGAAAGGACTCTATCCCATACCTCACTTAGCACTGAAAACCCTCTAAAAAAAACTTTGCTCATCAAAGCCCTCTTCAAAAAAAAAGTACAAGAGAATTCCTTTCTAGTGCCAGGCAAGAGAGACAAAGAGATGCCCACCTGCACAAACCTTTTGAGGATTACTATCAGATGGATTCATTGAATGGCTTTTACGATCTCCATCTTATCTTTAGCTTTTGTTTTTCATTCCATGGAGAGAGGAAGAAAAGAGGCTTGCCTTTATTTGTTATGGCTTTGGTTGCAGGATGGTATTAATGGTTGGGGAGTGGGAAGGGGGGGGGGGGGGGGGGGATGTGTTGAGAAGATATAAGTGAGGAGATTGTTCTAATGGAGGGGAGGTTGTGGGAGAGTAAATGCGGGTGAGGTCTTGAAAGTAGAAAATAAAAACAAGCAAACAAAAAGAATGGGTGAGTCAGGGATGGCAATGAGACTACCTCAATAGGGTACTCCACCCAACCCGACCTTGTTGAATCGGGTTGGGTTCAAGTTTAGGACAGATAAAATAAAATCCGACAGGTTTGGAATGAGAAATGGGTTTACTTAGAAAAACCCGCCCCGAACCCGCCCTAGTTTCTATTAATAGTAGGATTAAATATTTATTATAATAATTACATAATTTATATTAGTTATTTGGTATTTTAAAAAAAATATAGAAAAAATAAGAATGAATAAATTGAAACGCTAATTGAAATTTGAAATCATATAAACATACACGGATTGTCTTTTAGTATTATAAAAAAATATTATATTTATCACTTGTTTTGAAGACTGAAAATTTCTATTTCTTATTTTGTAGGATTTATTCTAATAAAATATTTATTTTTATTTAAAAATTTAATTTGAATTAAATATTATATAAATCAGACCTAAATGGAACGGGTCGGAACGGTTTCGGATTTTTTACATACTTGTTCGGACGGATTTGGGATAAAAAAACTAAACCCGTCACACGTTTGAGACGATTTTGGAACATGATTTTGGGAGTGGGTTTGAGATTGGGATTCAGAAAACCCGTCCCAACCCACCCCGTTGCCATCCCTAATAAAAAAAGGGTACTGTGCCGGGAAAGTGAGTTTTTTTTTTTTGCAATTTTTTAGAATACTGGAAAAAAATAGCATTTTTGTCCCTGATAAATTTAATGAAAAAAATGATATTTGACTGATTTTGTTCATGGTGTGGTGCGTTTCATTAGGGGCAAACTGATACTTATCGATGGCGAGTCTCTACTGCTCACTCGAGGTCAGCAGAAACCTCTTCTGCTTTGTCATCTTTTACTTTAAAATTCTATTTGTATAGACTTCCTAGTTGAGTTCCCCCCCAACCCCCCAACTAATTACGTTTCCATTTTCTTGAGCTTTAACTTTTAATAAAAAAGTTTTAATCTATCTTTAAATATAAAAAAAGGTGTCACATCAATAACTGAACCAATCAAACGTAATATTTGGTAATTTATTAATTTGGAAATGTTAGAATAAAAAATGATAATTCTTTCTGGAGGGGTTTAGTTGCTAAAAAAAAATGTTCTTTTTTATGAGCGACTGTGGCTAGCTCTTGGGTCATTTTGGGCAAAGTGACATGCACTTGGAATTGGATTGACTCGAGGGATTCTTCTTCTGCTCTTCAATATGGTTCAACTACTCTATCCATTATGCTCCAATTTTCGAAATAACAACCTTAATAACAGCAGTAGCTTAGTAGTAAGTGATGGTAAGACTTTTTGACTCTGTAAACTCTCCATTGCAAGAGAATTTAGTAACAGCAAAACAAGTTTAATGTTTGAAAACAATTGATTGCTAATTAATTAGGGTTTGAAAAAATTGGCTATATGTTTTCATTATTTGCTGATGTTATCTTTATGTATTAATTAGAACTACAAATCTTTAAGTCTATGATATATAGATATGCATGTAAACCAGAATTTAAAAAAAAAGAAAAGAAATTGTAAACATGAAAGAGATATTAACGTTGGAGTCGTCTTTTATGACCAATAGCCTATATGTGGGGCTATTTGATACTAATAACTAAAACCAAATGATCAATCAGGTAGGCCAACAAGGTTAGAGAGAGTTTGAACAGAGTGGTTAACAAAGAGAGTGCTGTAGTATTAGAACGACAGATATAAGTTTATAACATCTCAGAATCACACAAATATGTATAGAATTAGTCAAAACTAAAGGCCAACAGTTTTAAGGGCACAAAGATATGGTGAGGTGAAAAGCTAACATAATGTTTTTGTCTCATATCAATTAGTAGGTGTGATATTATATGCTTATATACGAGTACAAATTAAATGTGAGACCTATGCAAAAATTAAACAATATCATGTGTAAGCCTCAAGCGTTACACATGTAACATATTGATTAGCATAATATCCACAGCAGATGCATCATGCATGCATGTGATGTCTCTTCTGGACAAGCTATACTTTAAAAGGAAATTGTTTTCGGTGAACCCCAACTCCGTTTAATCTAAGGAAAATGATATGTCTAACCCATGTGCAGTCTCAATTGCAATTCACATAAGTTTTTTTTTTTAAAAAAAAATTATACATTCTCCCATTGAAATACATGCAGTTATATGAAATGTAATATATACTGAGATACATTAGTGTTTTTTTTCTCGTTCAAAAAAATAACAATTTTTTTTACACTATATATAATGCTAGTACAATATATATATACTATATTATCATAGTATATGAGGCTGCGAAACGGATTATTAGTATCGGCGATCATAATTTAAATCATTTTGTGGGCCATGGGTCAATTCAGTTGTATTTTTAATTTTTTTTATTATTTGATAACTCAAAAAAATAGCTATTTCGGTGATTAATTGGTATAGTTTGATCATATTCTTAATTCGTGGTTGAGTTAATTAAAGATCGTTCTTAATTTTCTATTATACTTAAAAATAGGATAAAAACCGGTTAAAGAGTCATTATTATGATAATATTGAGTGATGGCTCTTTAACATAACCAAAGTTAAGATAAGTGATTGCAATACTTATGGTATTTTTAGATAGATAAGTTAAGACTATTTATGATTTTTTTAAAAATTAATTCCGGATCCTCCAGAGAACTCTTAAATTATTTTTAGGTCCCTAAAATATCTGGACTTGTTTTTATGTCCTCATATTACTTGTGGTATTTTTTTTGGGTTTTCCATCCAATGAGAATTATCTTTAGCCTTTTTTTTTTATTTTGCCTCTGTCTTCACATTTTCTTTGTGTTCTCCTCTCCCATCTACATAGACAACTAGACTTTTGCCCCCACACGCGTCAAATTTGATGGCGAACATATATACCATAATCAACCATAAAAACATGATAAATTTTCATATCACATTATTATGATATTCATAATAATAATATAAAACAATGTACAAAATCCATCAACGAAATACACAGACAAATTAACAAATATACACAAATATGTTAACAATATACACAGACTGGCAGATCTATTAACAGTTTATGCAAACAGTTTAACAGTGTACACATACGGTGAATGAGGGGTAAAAATAAAAAATATAACAGTGGACTTATCAGTGTACAGACAGAATCACCTTAAAAAATACATAATAGAGTATGGGGACTTAAAAATAAATCTAGATGTTTTAAAGATTTAAAAATAATTGAGGGGTTACTCGAATGACTCAAGAATTAATTTCCCCATTTTTAAAAAAAATATATTCTGAATAGGAAGAAACAAAACCTGGAAACAAAACTCTGTAGAAGGTTTTAATGGTAGCAATAAAGTCAAGAAATGCGGGTATTGGTTCTTCTGTATATGGAATATATAAATAATATATACATAGAAAGAGAGAGAGAGAGTGGCCTCAAAAGATGTATAGAATTAATGGTAGGTAGGGGAAGTTAGGGTTGGGTGTCGGTGCGATTCCGACATGCAAAGGTCAATACCTTTCTCCATAACGTGCCATCACATTAACTCTTCCAATTATTCAAATCCCTTTTGTTCTCCACTCCTCTCTCTCTCAAGTCCTTGATGTGTTTGATCTCCCAACAGCATGATCATAATCAATGCTCAATGACATACATTACAAGACGATTATGAATATGTATAATGAGAGATGGATCCAACTCTGGTTAGGTTCCTTCAGGCTTAATTAATGAATATCATGTGTCCACTTAAAATATATGATTTGAGATTTTCAGTATTGCTATTTAACTTTCAAATAGACATTTGTTATCCATCGATAAGTTCCATCAATATTCTCGTAATGTTGGAAACCTCAACAGCATGTAGTTATGTACTCTAATAGAATTTTTCTACAAAAATACACAAACAACAAGTTTGCTAGTAATCCCAAAGAATTTGGATCCATTATCATTTCAAGTATAGCAACCAAAAATATCTTATGAGATGGAGGAAAATGTATGGCTAGTATTTTTGCTGTGAAGTGGCAATTAGGGTCAGCTCTTTTATTAGACAACTTAAGCAATTGTCTAATGCGCTCATATGCACCAAGACCCTTAAATTTTTTTTATTTATAAGTAAGTCTAAATATTGACCAACAATAGTTTAACACATTGCGAAAAAATATTTATCTTTTAAAATAATTAATAGTCATTTTGATATGGTTAAAAAGTAACCAATAAAAAAAATTGACAATATTTTATCATACCTAAAAATAGCAAAAAAAAAAAAAATTACATGACCAACAGGATTTTAAAGGTTTTCTTTAATCTAAAAAAAATGAGAATATAAAACAGCAAGACAAAAAAAAAAAAAAATTTAAAAAGTTGGGGCACAAAAATAATGAGGGATATTTAAGCAATTAACCCTTAAGTTTTTGGTGGCTGGAGTCCTCAGGTAATGTGTGCACAGGACGTACACCCGGGCAAAACCATCATCGATCTTCTTCTTCACGGGGGTGGGGAGGCCTCTGACACAAGGAAACATAACATGGGCTGTCATGGCCCTCTTTTAATTCTATGACCAATGGATGTGTTGATCTTCTGAAAGAAAGAAAAAAAATCCAAAACCACTGGAAAAAAAAAAAGAGTTATAAAGGTGGGCAAACCCTTTCAACTGTTGACCGGCCACTGTGGATCATTTTTTCCATTATGAAAACATGTTGATCCTGTTTGTTTTTTTTTTTTTCTTGTACTGTTCATCTCTGCCATTTCTAGGGTTTGAAAAGAAAAAAAGAAAAGCTGAGATGCACGTACGAAGACCGGGACTACACTGCACGTATGCGAGAAAGCCAAAAGTCCGACGCAATCACATCGTGTCCAGGGGAACTGAAGTGGACCCCAATCTTTCCTCCCTCTGTTATTGCATGGTACACAGTACATATAGAGAGAGAGAGAGAGTGTGTGTGTGTTTTTTTTTTTTTTCTGGATGCCTATATATTTGGACTACTGATTTGAAAATTCTGATTCAGAAAAAGAAGTTATCGTTCTTAATAGTTTAGTTTTAGGGCACGTTTGAATCGGTGTCAAGGGACATGGCGTCGTGTTAAGCTGGTTTGCTTCTCTAAAGCGTTGTTTTAATGTGTTTCAAAAACCGAAAAACTGACCATAAAAGCTAAAATTATGTTTAGATAAGAGATAGAGTTTGGTGGTGTTTTCAAACGCAAAAAGCGACCTAACGCATTGCTAAATTGACCTTTAATATATTAAGTAAAAGAGAAAATTTGTTTAAAATATCCAGCATTAACAAAGAAATAAAATATTCTAAACGTAAATTTGTTTGGATGTTTAGGCCAGCAGAAGGAGAATGAAAACTAAATCAACCCTTTCACATTCTCATTCTTAGTTGTAAATTGTAATGTTCACTTACACAACATATGTAATTATCTAACTCAAGTATAAATACTATTAGGAAAAATATAAAAATATTTGTATTTAATTCATTCAAATATTATATTTTTTTAATAAAAATGTACTTTATTAATCAAGTACGTAATAAAAATTTTAAAATATGTGTTGATCGTAAATGAGACCGCAAAAAGAATGGGATATAAATTTCTCTTATTTTTTGTTTTTTTTATTTTCAACTGTGGCTGTACAACACTTTATACTAGTTTGAAACAACGAGCACACGCATGTTATAAATGAGCCATATATTCGTGTTTGTGGTGAAAACCAGTTACCCCCTTAAAGGCAAGTGAATTGCTTTGGATCTCTTGTATGCCTTACAAATGGCAACCTTATTTAATGGACTTCTCATATAGAAAACTGTGAGGGACTGTATTTTGAAGGTATATATACAGTTGGAAAATAGTGATTAAGTTGCACGAAATAGTACTAGATTAAACAAAGTTTACATTTATTACATTGTGATAAAAATTGTAACTGTACAATATATTGGTGAGGATGTCTGGAGGAGCGTTGTTGATGAACCCAAGTTAGAGGGATCTTGTGGTTTTTTTTTTTTTTTGCTGTCTTATGTTTTTTTTTTTTTTCCATTTCAATGTAATTTCTTCCCCTCTCCTAGGGTCACAAGACACATACTAGTGGTGTTCTCCTGCCTCCCCTTTCAATTTTCTCTCTTCCCTCCTTATCTATTTGCTTTGAGACAAGTTTTAGACTTGTAACATCTTCTTAAAGTTAAATAGTATAAGTTTCCTAAAAAAAAATATAAATATTGATTATAGTTGGCACACAGTAGTAGAAGTAAAGCGTATTCTATAACGAGAATATAGTCATGTTCTGATGGATGATGATCGACTAGCAATTTGTCCATGGATTCCATCAAATGATGCGGTTGAACATATATAGGTTTGTAGACCTCAACACACTATAATTAAAGAAGAATATGAGGCATTTTTTTTCATTTTTCAAGTTAACTTAATTGTATAACATCTTTGAAGAACATTTTTTAAATAATAATTATATGTATAGCATTTGCTCAAAACATAATAATGTATTCTTATAGTCTTACTATAGATATATCATATAAACAGTGGAGAAAGACATTCTCATGATACATTGATACATAATATAATCCATCTAGATTTCAACTCACCCCCGAAAACATTTATACCATCCAAGAAAATGATGCACATAGTGCCAAAAATTAATTCATTAATCAAATTATAAACTCAAAGTTTTTTTTTTTTTTTTTTGGAGGGTTATAGACACAAAGTTGACATGGTGCATGGGATGTGAGGGTGCATATGCCCCCCTCCTCTCCCTGTCCATTATCTGTAATTAATATAAATATTTTTATTTATTTATTTATTGTTCCTTTCCCGCAAAATAAGCTTCAACACACACGTGCAAATCATAAATGGCAAACCATGCTTTTGCTTTGATTGATGCACATGCGACCACAAATCGCCTTAAGTGAGATGCGTTGAATTTTCGATGCTAAATTACAACTCCTCCACCATTAAAAACCAAAACCATCTTTGGCACAGAAAAATATGAGAATCTTTTAAAATAAATAAAATGGTTTTTTTCATGTATATCCATGGTAGATTTTAATTTTGTCAAATAACTTAGAACTTATTGTACAAAAATATCTAATTTTTTCTTTAAATGAGTGTATATGTACCCTTTTATATATATCAGATTTGATCTTAGCTGCACGATGATTAAATGGTTTAGTCAAACATGCAAAATAACAAATATGCCCATAGCTTATAAATGCATGTTTAATCCAAAAACCTCACATCAAAATCCTAAAGTCCCAAAAAAACCCTAGATCACCTTCACTTGTAAAACTTCTTTTCTTTTGTTTTTTATTTGATATATGTCCAAATCTTGCAATAATATCACAATGATTTTTTTTTTGAAATAATGAATATCACCATGATAAGAGAGATTCAATGAGCTTGCCACCATTGAAGATGCACAAAAAAGAAAGATGTTTGAAAGAGATGGAGGTTAGAGAGAGAGAGAGAGAGAGAGGAGAGGGGGGGGGGGTTTGAATAGATGAATATGTTAAAAAAAGGGAGAGAAAGATGTTTGAAAAAGATGAAGAGGTTGAAGAAAGCTATTCGATGTAAATAATGCATTTTAAACATTTCACCAGTATTTAACAGGTGCAAAAACAACAAAGTTGAACCACACCAAATAGAAGATGACCGCATATGCATGAATTTTGCACAAAGGGTTAATATGTGTATTTTGATAAAATTAAAATATAATAGAGGGTATATATACAAAAGTCCCTAAATAAAAATATAATTATTAGAAGGGGCTCGTCAGCGACTGATGTGGCTACTTTGGGCTGATTCAATGATAATAAAAAAACCCTTAGAAAATCCAAAACCATAAAGTCGAGTGTCCTTTATTATACCATTTTTTAATTTTAATTTTTAGGTGAATTTAATGATTTGTCACCACTTTGATTATTGAGGGGTAAAAGAGGAATTACATGATCGTTCGTATGAGAAGACAAGGATTTTAATTAATTTATGAGAATTTCATTGGAACTGTATCCATGTATTTGATTTATTAAATTAAATAAAAAAAAACATTTCATTCATTGAGTTGATGATCGTTGGAGACAACAAATGTAGCTTTGGAGTACTAAAAGCATTGGGTAGAGACAAAAGTTACTACCTAATTGGAATGTCACTTATTAGATGTATTTGAAAGTTAATTTTTAAATCACTTTTGTCAATTAAATAAATGGGGGCTTCTAGAAAGATATGGGTGAATGTGGGTCGGGTTATAACCTCACAAACACGGTAAATTAGATTGGGAAGTAGTTATTCTTCAATACCTGATTGATTGAGTATATGAAATATCTAACAGAGTATACAATGTTAAATAAGTATATACTTAATGGGTTTTGTTAACGAGTGTCATTAGGACACTGATTAACTCATATTTATTGTTATCTTTTTAGATAACTCAATAAATTAATTATGATATGAGTATAAAAAAATAATTTTTTTTTAAAAAACTAACAACACCCCTAATAAATTCACCATTTTTTCTTCTTCTTCCCTCCCATATCTTATTTTTTCTCTCCAATACTAAATTTTTTTCCCTCCACTCTCTCTCTCTCCCATAAGATTTTGTTGAGTGTCCTCTAATTTCCAAACAAGAAGAGCGTCCTAGAAAGAGAAGGATTAGAGGTGAAAGAGAAGTAGTTAAACAAAACAAATCATGTGGTCTATGCAAGCATATATATTGGTCATAATATCACCACATGCCCGAAGAGAAAAGATGGCGTTCCATCAAATGGTGTTCAAAAAAAGAAGAAAGAGGTTACAAAAGATTTATGAAAGAAAGTGACTTTAATGGAATTGGTTCTGAATCCAATTTTTTCAGTGAAATACTAATTGAACAATTTTATATTCTTAATATGTCTATTTTTCTCTATTGTAAGCGTTGTAATCTTTTGTTACTCATAAATAATATATCAAAAAAATTGACTTTATATACAAAAAAAAAAAAAAATTGTTCAATTGTTTGGTATACATACATTTTTTTTTTACATAAATAAGACATTTTTTTCTGAAAATATCTTATTTATGCTAGTAACATTTTTTATTTTTAAACATTGTGTAAGGGAGGGAAAAATTGGGTGAAGAAAATGTGGTGAATTTATTAGGGGTGTTGTTGGTATTTTAAAAAATCTTTTATTTTTGTTAACCATATCATAATTAATTTATTGGGTTGCTTTAAAAAATAGTAATAAATGTGGGTTAACCAGTGCTCTGAGGGCACTCGTTTACAAAAACCCATACTTAATTAGAAGAATATAAGGATATATGCATTTGATTAATTCAAGTACTTCCGACATTAAAGTGGTAAAAAAAAATTAAATAGGTGTGAGGACGATAATAAGGACTATCAAAGTATGTTAAAACTATAAAAATGCAAGAATGATTATTCCTAACTTTTTTTTTTTTTTTGATGAGGTGATAAGGTGATCTACTCAGATTGTGTGTACCTTTTTTTTATTTCCAAAAAGTCCAATAGGAGGGGGTCTACCGTAAATATGAAAAAATTTAAAGAGGTATATATCTTTTTAATACAAACATATATATAAGAGTGGAATGGGTGCTGAAAAAGAAGACGGTGAAAACACTCATTGTTGCATGGAAAATGTTCGACTAAGTCAGATCATGTATGTTTTTATTTTTTTTTAAATAGTAAACATCATATAATAAGGTATACATTTTAATAAAAAATATATATTACTTTATTTCGAGTTAAATAAATCAATTTTCAATAAATGTAAGTAAAATTTAAAATTTCGAGTACATGTGTTTTCCGACGTCCTCCCTTCGATGGCCTCTGCCTTCTTGGTGGCACAAGCCCAGCAAATCACGCATGGGCTCGTGCACACCCGCTTTTATTATGATTCGGCCCATGGCCCATATTCTCCTGGGTAATCCAAGCCCACCAAAGCACGCATGGGCCGGGGCATCTGCTTAATGCACAAGTAGCCGCCCAACCACCCTGATAATGAGTTGGCAAAAGAAATTTTAAATTAATAATTCAAATTTTGTAGTCCCCACTTTTTCTTAATGAAATACATAATATACGTATTTAATCGTTTGAATGTACGTTCTATTATTTGTTGTTGTAAATGAATGTAATTTTTTAAACATACATGTGGAGTTGCAAAAGTGAAAGGAATGACAATTTTTTTTTCTTTCAAAATTATGAAATATGAGTAATTTTATGGTTACCTCATCCAAATCCAATACAGCTCCATTGGCATTACCGAGTATACCAATTTTGAATCATTCACAGACGCCAAATAAAAAATAAATCATACTGTTTGTGCATGTTTTTGCCTGGTCAGATGAATGCTTCTAATTTCATAAAGTGAATGAAGTGGTGTGTGATTAATATAATGGACCATTTCATTTGATGAATGTCTGATTGATCTAAAAAAAAAATCCACTAATTGAACTCCCAAGACTTTGGCATTATTTCATAAAACATCATCAATCTTGTATTATAATTCATGGTTTCCATGATGTTGCACCGTCATTTGTATATTCCGTCAACTACAAATATTAATTGAATGAAAATTGTATAGTTCATTCCATTTTACAATTCCATTCACAACTAGCACACATTTTAAAAATTATTATAAAAAAATGAAACACATATTTGTCTGAATTGAATGCATATGTTTATACATTTATCATAATAGGATGCACACAAACGTGATTTTATATATTGTATTTGGGACGTGACGTGACGACTGTAAAAAAACAAGCTGCAGCATCCTATTTGAAAATTATGTTGATCTATATTAGACAAAACTCTAGAAAATGGAGTGTTCACAGGCTGCGAGCAGAGTTCAAAGCATGCCATTGTTTTTATATGGTAATGTAGCTCACTCAAATAACACCACAAAAAACTATAATTTCCCATTGGAAGAAAACAAATAACCAAACAACCACTACAGATGATAGCCTCAAATGCATCCAAATCCAGAATTTGAATTCAAAAGTTAGAACTTTTGAATTCCAGTCCACTCAAAGAAGTATGCATGGCCTCTGATTTCTCCTCCTCTTTTTTGGTTTCGGGGGCCTCAAAACGACCTTAATCGCAGCGTCAAATACTGTCTTCACATTCTGAGTGACCAAAATTTAGATATCTTAATATTCATATTATATTCTAAATCATTCATATGTGTATATTTCATAATCGAAATAAATATATATATTTTTTGAATAACTCAACTATCTAAACATGAACAATACTAGTTTAGGTGATCAAATGACACTAGAGAGATGAGAGAATTAAGCTAAAAAATTCACAATAGTCTCAATTTCTTATGTTATCATACAGAAATAATACATCCATTATTTAAATTTTTTAAATTATGATTAATCATGCAAAATAATTGAATTTGAATGGCATATGATACAAACACACAAATTTACCATACAGCGGATTCAAAAAAAATTTAACTCCAAATATTAAAAAATTGCATAATTTTTTATTTTTTTCAAATAATGATATTTTTTGGATAATTGATAAAGTTACTTAAAATTTTGAAATTATTATCTCAAAACCTGTTGGGTCTTAGAGCTGCATTCGATGTAAGCTGCGGCGCCTATGGCTTTCTTTAGATCCTCTCCCTGCTTCAATAAAAAAGTATATAAATCGTCATAATTAATGAAATGTTTGGATTACTAAACATGCCAAACTATTTTTTTAAGAGAATGGTAAGTATGAGTCTCAATTTTAAAAACATGTGAAGCCTTACCTGAGCAGTTGTGATCGGGGTTGTCCCTGGGTGGTCGATGAAGAACTGCCTGTCGTCACGCAAATCTACTCGAAAGAAGAGATTGATCATAACAAGATTTTAGAAACAAAAACTATGATATATATTTACCATAATGTGGATGATTTGAGTGATTATGTAACTCACTCACCAAGCTTAGTTCCCACCAGCACTATAGGCACTGATGGCGCGTAGTGTCTCAGTTCAGGTACCCACTATTAGAGCAGAGCACAAAAAAAAAATGGAATCATTTTTTAAGAACTCATAAAAATAAATATTCTACAAAAATATGCATGTGACCACTTGAAAAGACAATTTGAACCTTTTTGGAGATGTTTTCATAGCTTGGCTTGCTTATCAAAGAGAAAGCCAGCAAAAACACATCAGCCCCTCTGTAACTAAGAGGCCTCAGCCTGTTATAATCCTCTTGTCCTGCAAAGATTGCACATATATACTCATTCAACAAATTAAAACAAACAATCCACAATAAAAGTTTTGCCCAAATCATCAATGTATGATGAACAACAACTCACCCGCCGTGTCCCACAGGCCGAGGTTCACCGTGCTGCCATCGACCACCACGTTCGCGCTGAAGTTGTCAAACACCGTCGGTACGTAATCCTAATTATCAACAAAACAAATTCAATTCAATTCAAAACAACGCTCGCACAAGTCAGGTGTCAGTCCCTCATTGAAGACTGACAAAACACACTGATGGGATCTAGCCAGTGTTTGATTAAATGGAGAACCGTAGGGAAGGTGTTGCTGGTGTAGGAGATGAGCATGCAAGTCTTGCCAACCGCGCCATCCCCGACGGTCACGCACTTGATGAACCTTGCAGTGCTCATGCTTCTCTGGTTAATTTTGATCTCAGTTTGAGTTTCTCTGGTTTTAAGTGGTTGGGGACTATATAAGGACTGAGAGAGGACTAGATGTAGGGGTGTGTTTTTTTGAATTTTGAATGGGGAGTGGAGGGGGGAAAGGACTTTAATGAAGTGGGCTCACTTTGCTTTTTTGTTGGGAACTTTTTTTTGTTTTTGTGATTCACTATGTTGAGAGAGAGAGTTCTTTGTGGTTACTTTGAGTCGAAGGCCAGAGAACCAAAAGTTGTTGGGGATGCTTTAAGAGTGCTGAAGAAGGGAAGGATCTTGAATGATGAAATGGGGGAGTGTTTGTTGCTTAATTAACACAATTTCAATGATGGTTTTGGAAAGGGAAGAGAGAATGATTTGGCATTCTGTGTTTAAAATTCAGACTGAATTTTAGTCACACATTACATAAATATTTGGCAAGTGTTGTGTTACTGTCTGATAAGTGTATGTCTCTAAATTATATGGGATAAGTATAGTAAATATAGCGAGATAACTAAACTACTTTATATGTAGACTGATTTTTAACGTGAGAAATTAAATACAGGTAAAAACTTTTATATTGAGTGTGATGACAATGAATGATAATAAATTAAGACTTTTTTTTTAATATTAATATGATAAACCCATCCAAACTAATCAGATACAGGGATTCAAGTTATTTATAGACAAAAAAAATTGTTTGATCGATAGGTAAATGAGATATCTAATTGCTGAACTTTTTTAGATACTTTTTTAAACATTTTAAAAAGTTCAAAGCAATTTGACATGACCCTTGCATTTCTACACAATTTTATATGAGACAATTTTTATATGAGACACAGGAAGTTAAGATATTTACAAGCAGTAGAAACGCATTTGGATCTACTTTATGTAAAACATTGATATTAGGTTGCAATTATGATGACTTTCAACTTGCAAATTTGAACCTGCACATTATTATTCAATCTGCACTGTTGCTGTGGGCCATAGAGAGATCACATTTTACATGCAGGCCAAATAAAATACAGCCTGCATTTAAGATTATCTTAAGAACTGTTCCTTTTGCCTTTCCTTGGAACAATTAAGAGAGTTAAAAAAAAAAAAAAAAGCACAAGTATTTTGATGTCTTTATTGCTGTTGCAGGTATGAGGTGGACTGTTCCGGACATGCAACTTTTCCAGAGCATCTCCAATGGATATGTTAATTAACATGTTAGTGTTATATTTTACATAACATGTAAAAATGTTGTTCCAATGGAGATGTTAAGAGGGAGCTAAATGTGGGCCTCACGTGTCAGATGTTATCTTTCATGCTAACTGTAGCTAGTGTTTTAGCTAGTCAAATGTGGGCCCCACGTGATAGTTCTCCTTAAAAAATTAATAAAAAATACATTTGAGAGGTTTTTTTTTTAAGAATGATGCTCCCCAGGATTTGATCCCTTGACCTCTTTCACAAAGAGGGGAGATGTTTACCGACTTAAGTGGGTGGAGAGGTGGGGCCCACTATTGGTTTGGTTAGTTTATTTAGCTAGTCCATTGGAGCAACAACAACCAATTAAATATGAATGTAATAAATGAGTGTGTAGTGGAGGTATAAAGTGCTGACATAGCACTTTAATATCTTGTTTAGCTAACATATACATTGAAGATGTTCTTCCATACAACTGTCCCTATGTATTGGCATGTAGATGGCCCGTTCTGCTTCTGCTTTTTATATCTAATAAATCCAATTCTAATTCTGATAGATTTTGTGGGTAAGAGTAACAAAGAAAATTTTTCACGAGATACCCAAACACGACTAGAAGACTTGAGAATTTTTCACGAGATACCCAAACACGACTAGAAGACTTGAGAATTATTTTAATTATCATTATCTCAAGTAGAAGGAAAATGAAAATGGATGTTAAACTGACCCTTAGTCATTCACGTAATCCTAACCCAGTATATTAATGCTCTAATACAACATATACATGATTAGACGAGTATATACGCTTTATTAGTGAATATGCAAGAAAACATTCATTCAATTAATTCACATACTTACTTTACTTTTTTTTATGCCCTCCAAATTCAAAGCATATTTGAATTACAAGTGATTGTAGTAATAAATGAGTGTAGTATTTTCCTTACAAGGAACAACGATAAAAAAAAATGATGAAAAAGGAACTTGTTAACATGACGACAACTAGTCTCTAATGTAAAGAGGACCTTGTGTAATATTTTTCCTAATCAAATTGTTGCTAATTTGTTAATTGTAACTAAAACACAATTGTCATTAATTAAGACATTTCTAGAAAATCCTGCGATGCAATCCCAGATGTTTTGATTTATACATGTGTGTGTGTGTGTACCCCTTCATACTAAATGAAGTATATGTTATTGAAATGATACTGTATGTGAAATTGTAAATAAAAATATATGAAATCAAGCCGATTAAGTTGCACCCAAGTAAGTAACTGGGGAAAAGGTATCCATGCCTATGATGAGGGCCACACCAGCTTGTTAAATCGTGGGCCGTTAAAATGACCTGGATTCACGGGCTCATCAAGGGCCCATAAGAGGCTGGCCCATTTTTAAACAACCCAAGAACGTCCCATCATAACGTAATCCACGGTCATGGCCCACAATGGAACAGTGTTATCCCGCCAAGTGAGACGCCAAATCTCAGACGTCCATTTCATGAGATCTTGACCTCTCTTTCGTGGATCCTTCTTTTAATGCCACCAAACGAAGCGCCTCAATTTTGACTACCTTTTTTTATTGTCTTTATTAATAAAATAATATCTTCAAACTAGACCTATCAACAGGTCGGATCTGGATTGGGTCAAGGTGGATCCGGACCCGATCTGTGACAAGACCCGACGGGTCTAGGAAAATGTGGACCCGGGCCTGAATCCGTCGGACCCGGGTCGGGTCCGGGTCTGACCCGACCCAGATGGTTGATAAATAAAAAATAAAAAAATAAGAAGAGCTCATGTATTTGTTTGCATTATCATTCTATTTAAAATTTTTTGTAATAAAACATTATTATTAATGAGACTATGTTTGGATATAATTTTATACAATTCAAAAGAAGTAAATGAATTATTAAACAACATCCAAAACAATAATCACTAACATAAAAAACATATTAACCTAAATAATAAACATAACTAATTATACAAACATTCAAAACAATATTAACCTAAACAACATTCAAAACAATAAACATTAACATATTAACCTAAATAATAAACATAAATCATGCAACAAATTAATTAATCAAACAAATTCAAAAGCTAATAAGTTAATTGTCCAAAACAAACCGACGACAATACATTACTAAGTTTATTACATATTAAACAATCAAGTTTTTGCAAGTTGCAACATCAACACAAAAAAAAAATGTTATGATTATGATTATAACTTATGATTTATGGGTTTGTTATGATTATTACTCATGAACTTGTAGATACAAAAACAAGTTAAGTAAGAAATAAAATTATGTATCAACTAATACTAATGGTCTTATAATATATGAGCAGATTTTAATAAAACAATCCGGTCTCGGGTCCAATGGGTCGGGGCGGGGTGGACCCGGACCTGACCCGTTTGTTTGTTCGGGTCCACCGGGTCAGGTCCAAATCGAGTCAGGTATATTACACATGCAATCGGGTCTAGGTCGGGTCCGGGTCTGGACCCGACCCGTTGACAGGCCTACTCCACACATGCAATACACAATTACCAGCAAATAGTCCCTTTGGAGTTCACAGGGAATCTATGATGTGAAAAAATCAACTTTATAAAAAATACATCATTTGTGATGTCATTTATAAAAAAAATCAGTGCATGCACATTTAAATTTATTTTAAATTATTTATGTAATACTCATTGGTTGGTTGGTTAACACATAGTTTCTCTTTGTTGAGAACTCAAAGAATCTCATTCGGAACTCTCGTCTCCCCACCCCCACCTACCTTACCCATGACAATTTAGGGTTCTTAATGTCTTAATCACTGTTTAAAATTAAGTCCATCCAATGTTAAATATTAATTTGAGATCCTATAGTCTCCGTCATTTTAAAGTTTAAACCTTGCATTATTTCCTACCATAATGACTTAAGCTATGAACTTTATTATCTTTGACGAATAGTTTGGTGAGGGAACAAGTCATAGAGTAATTCTCCATTTGTTTCACAAATAAGCAAGTGAATAAAAGTAGGTGTATCTAAAAAAAAAAAAAAATGTTTGTTTAATATGGATAAACTATTATAACTATATTTTGATAAGTTAAAATAAGCTCAGATAGTTATATTAAGGAGATAAATATAGTTTAATCATATTCACTCGTTCAAAAGTATAACCATATTATCTTAAGACATACATAAAGCTCACTGAATTTTGGTTAAGTTGATAAACACCTCCCGACTTAAAGAGGTCAAGAAATCAAATCCTGTGATGCACCACTCTATTCACACTTTTCCTCATATCCTATGTTAATGTGGCACAAGGGAATAAGTGGAAAAATAAGTGGTTGGTGGTTAATTTATCCTATTTGTTATTTAAAAAAAATCAGAATGAAATATGGATTAATTGTTCAGGTTTTCAATAAAAAATTGTGAATCTTTTTATTTTGAATAAATATTAGATTAAAAAAATAATAGGATAATTATAACCCCATAGTTGAGTCATAAATCTAGTCATAAGTATACACAAATAACATATGTCATAATATTTTATGAGATAAAAAATTATCATATCAGTATATACTAATGGAATCAGTATGTACAATATGAATGGACGACACATGTCTTGTATTCATAAAAATGTTAAAAATCTTGCTTTATTTAAAAACTATTGATAAAAATTTAATGAATGGACGACACATGTCTCATCCATCAATACAATTATTGATGAGAATCTCTTAAGTAAGTATTGCTGATTAAATTTTCTTTTGAGATCATGGATAGACAGATATAATTAACATCACCTAAATGTGTACATAAATTGATATATTATGATGGTTATCATATAAAGTGTTGAAGCATATATGTTTTATAAAAGAGGGAATTGTCCAAATACCCCTAGACCAATCCTCTCATTTTTTCTGTGCCTCTGGCCTTTAGAAATTTTTTTTTTACCTTTGCAGACTTGTCCCCTTTTTTTTTACCCTTCACTCCTGCCACATCACTTTTTTCCCTACCGAAATTACCCCACCCTTTTCCCCTTAAATCCTCCCCTCTCCACACCGATCTCCCTCTCACATTGCAGTCCCGTCTCCCTATCAACTCCTCCTTATGGGGTGTCAAGCCGGAGATCAAGACCATCTCCAATCTCTGGTTCGAGATCTCTACTGGCGAGACCTCCTTCAACCTCTCTGACCTCCACCGCCTGATCCGAACCGTCCACGTTGTAGGCGTCGTCGGCTTCTGCCGAGTAGCAGATGAAGTCGGCGCGGTCGAGGTCCGGCTCGAAACGGAGTGGTGCACGAAAATACATAATTTGTCTGAAAAGTTGATTTTTTTTGGGGGGCGATTTTGATTTGTTTTCACTGTTTGTGTTTTAATGAAATGGGTCATAGATGAATTGGGTGTGTATGTGTTTTTCTACAGAGGCGGCTGATCAGAATGAACGAGAAGATGAAAGCGTGTTGTGACAAGGCATGATGAAGAAGAAGACATGTAAACAATGTAAGAAAAACATGGCCGTGACAAAGTTTTTTTTCACGTGTATTCTTAATGCTTTCGTTTTCCACGTCATAGTATCTTCATTTTGTCATCTTGGTTTGGTTTTCTTTTGTGGTTTTTTTTCTTGTATTATTATTATTATTATTATTATTATTATTATTATTATTATTATTATTATTATTATTGTTGTTGTTGTTGTTGTTTTAATGAATTGATTATCAAATTGATAGGTTCCTGTAATTGAAAATTTTATATATGTACATGTTTAATAAATTTATGTAATTAGTTAGTTTAATTATGTAATTGGGCATTTCATTGTAGTTTCTGAACGTATTCAAAATATGCTTTATAGTTCAAGTTGTTAGTTAATTAGAACCACTTGATACACTATTATTTTAGTACTGTTGGAGCTTAAATTAATCATCGTTAAATAGTCCTAGTTAGTTATATTATAATTATGTTATAGTTGTTACATTGGATATGTTTATCATGTTGTGGTTCTGTTGTATTTATTACATTGGATATGTAACATTGGTTATTTTTTGTTATTAACAGTTTATAGTTTCCGTTCTTAGTGGTCTTTGTAATTGAATTGTGTCTGTTCAGTAAATGGTAATTTCTGTTATGTAAATAGTAGTTTATTTTCTGTATATGATAGTTTATGTTTTGTAAATAATACTTTATGTAATTTCATATTAATTTTTTAAGTTGTTATATTTATGTGATAGGGCATTACATTTTTGTACTAATGTGATTTATATATATCTTGCTCAGAGGATCCATCGAAAAGATGTTAGGGGAAATAGGGGTTCCCCTAGGATACGTTGGCGGATGCACGGCTGTCTTAATGGTTAGTTTACCATTTTTTTTAAAAAACAATTTCCCCCTCCATTTCTTATTTTATGTAACACATGTGGTTGATCTCCTTTGCATATAAGATATACATACATCAGATTTAGTATAAAATTGTGATGTTCAATCACAGATTTATAATTACAACGTACAGAACTGTAATAAAAAATTACATAAACTTCCATTTGCAAAACATAAACTACCATTTACATAATAGAAATTACTATTTACATAAATGAAACAATTCAATTATAAAGACTACCAAGAACAAAAACTATCAATTACAAAACTTACTAATATTATATATCCAATGTAACAACTACAACAAAATAACTACCAATATAATGTCCAATTACAATTGAAACTGTTATTCACAAAATGTAATACCGCAACTACAACACAATTACACTAAGGATATCATGTAATGCGCAAACTATTAGACAGAGATATATTAGTTTATGGAATTAAACTAATGCCCAATCTACGTAAAGCAACAATTATAGAATGTAATGCCCAATGTAACAACTACAATATAACAACTATTAATGTAATATCATATATCATTCATATAACAACTATAATACAATTACATAATGTAACACCAATTACAAACAATACCCAATTACATAATTAAACCAACAATTTACATATATGTAAATGATAGAGATTTACACAAATTTACTAAAATGTAATAACCATGTACAAATATAAAATACAAAATTACAAAAACTTGATAAGAATTTGCATAATATAATTGTTGGTTTACAGAAATCATTCACATAGCAACACTTAACAGAATGAAATGTAAAACAAACCAAGAAGTATAAACTCAGAACAACAAAGTATATTAGTTGCCCTCTCTCATATATTTTTTAAACCATCATCAAATGTGAATTTTATGACTATCTTTAGCTCTCATTCAGTTGATTCTATTGAATGAGTGGTCTAAACTCAATGATTAATATCAAATATCCTCTACTTATTAAAAAAAAAAGACCCCAAATCAGCCAACACACATTAAAAATTCATTTTTTCTGAAACTAAGATTGACAGAACTCAAAAAAAAATGAAATTAAAACAACCAACATAGAAAAGGCATCACCTCCTTTTCGACATCACCTCTTCAGCTCTTCTTCTTTTATCAATTTCCGCCATCACCGCCATCGCTACCTCCATTGCCGTTGCTCCTGGAGTTCTTGGTCTCTCCATGACTGGACGCAAGTGGGAGATGAAGGAGCGATGTATACAGCGGTGTCATGGCAACGGTATCTATGATGGCGGTTCTCCTTAGTGACGAGGTGAGCGGCGAGGTGAACGTCGATGGGGTGAAGTTGATCGGTGAGTTGCGCTCGTTTGGGGAACGAAGACAAAACACTCGTTTGAAGAAGGAGAAGAAAAAAAAGTAAGGGAGAATGATTTTAGTTTGTCTTATATGAGGGGAGAATATTGGTATTAAGAAAAAATAAAGGTAAAAAAAAAATGGGACAAAAGTGCAGGGGTAAAAAAAAATAAAAAAAACTCAAAGGGCATGAAAAAAATAAAGTCCAAGGGTATATGGGCAATTCCCCCTTTATAAAATGTATATTTATATATTTGTATAACTTGTATACTATTAAATTTTTGTGGCTGCTGTATGTATTTCTATTATGAGTTTATGACCAGATTTGTGACTATATTCATTTGTTTGCCTATAATACCTCTTCAACTGAAATAATAAGGGTAATTAGCACTTTTAACCCCAAGAAAATGAATATTTGCAAAAATAGTCATGTCCCTCGAATATTTGCAAAAACTAGCCCCGTTGACCCGGTCAGCGTTGCTACGTCAGCGCTGACCGTTTTTTTTAATGTTTATACTGGAGACGGCATATATATAAACCTCAAATAACACGAGAGACGGCATATATGTATACCGTTTCCCCCTTGAAAATTTCGCAGGGAGGAAAATGCAAAGAAGACGGCATATATATGCCATCTCCAATTCAGTTGCTTTAAAAAAAAATTTCTTTTTTGTTTTTGTTCAAGCATAGTCATGCCTTAAATATAGTGTATAATCCTGCTTGAACATATATGAAAATGTATGAAAATCCTGCTTGAATGAAATAAAACAACTTAAATGAAATAAAACACAAGTTCTATAAATTACAATCACTTCATTACTGTTTGTGCATAAAAATTCATATATCTAAACATATCTTAAATCCCATATATACAGTCATCAAAAAAACTTCATAAACCCTTTCTTTTTTGCTTTCCTTGGAGCAGGAGGTGCTCATGAAGAGGGTACGTCTGTGGCTGTAGAAGATGGCGTAGCTGATTGAGCCGGAGTGGTAAATGATTCACCCGATCTCCGATTGGCAGTAATAGAAGTGCACCAAATCCTGCGTGGTCCACGAACATATGTCTGGAGTGTCATCTCTAGAGCTTGATCTGAAACTGGAGCTGGTTGTGGTGGCTGCTCATCCAATTCTGGCTCCAGTCGTACATCACCAAAGAACTCATCAATTGTGAATTCAGTATCAGCTCCTGACCCAAATGCATTGTCATCTATGACATCTCTGGAGTAATTATCATCATCTGTAGCTGCACTGGAGGTACTCGATGGCTGTTCCCTTTCCCCATCATCGCCTCTGCATAATCACGTGCCACAGCAATTATACGTCCCCACTCATCATAATTGGGGTACAACACCAACCCCCTTGCAAGCACCTCACTAATATTCTGTGTAACTCCCCCCTGTTTATCAGAAGTTTTATTATAATAAGTGGTTTTAAAATCATTTATCACTTTATGAAAATGTAACAGATGTTTAAGAAATTACCGAATGTTGTGCGACATAGCCTGGAGGGTGGTGTGGGGGCGGTGGAGGTGTGATATATCTGACTGTTCTCTCCCAATACCACTCCATATATCTCCTCGAACTTCGGGTATGATGCAACTGGTGGATGTGATTCAAGCGTTGGTCCCAACGTTCGATAAAAGTTTGGTGATATACCATCCAATTGGTATCCTGTCTACCTCGTCTGTTCACCCGGTCGATGACCTCTACAGTAGATGGTATGTCATGATGCACCCCAAATTGACGTGTGACTCGATCGGGCACGTGCATCTCCACGATATCAAAGCAAATGAGTGGGACCCTAGCCAACCACAACTCCATATGATCCCTACAAGCATATGGTAGTACACATTTCTTTATACTCCAGATCCGGACAACATTAATGAGTGACTTTTTATTCGCGAAAAGCTGACCCACCTCAAGTTCATTACACGAAGAAGATCCGATTTCATAAATGCATGGATGGACATTTTCTGTCACCGCCTGCTCCATAAGCTCACGTGTAGGAAACATTTGAGGAACACTATATTCATGGATGTCAGTTCTCCCCACATCATGGTCCTCCTCAGTATCAGGTCCTTCAACCCAATGATCTTCACGATCCTCTTCTTGTTCTTCAGTATCTTCTCCCACTTTCTCTTCTTCTTCTCCTCCTTCTTGACCTTCTTCTTCATTGTTTACTTCAATTCTCTCACGAATATCATTCCAACCCATGTCATGAAACGGGGACCTATAAATGCAAACACACTATACTTACACATATGAATACACCCACCAAAAATATCCTATAACTACACAATACTTACAAGTGTGGTATATTGACACTCCCATGGGCATTGGTTGGTGCTGCATCAATCAAATCTTCTTGGGTACACGGAACGAACGACGACGATGAAGGTTGGTATGGATCACAAACAATGGAGGGATATGAATCTTCTGCATTATAATTCATCGCACCACAACCTCTTTGTATGTTCTCTTCCTTCTCTAACCATAATTGAATGACATGCACGTGCTTTGAGTACAACATTATCATTACTTTCACACCCATATCATCTTCGAGAGGGGCACCCAAACTATTTCCGTCGTGAGTGGGATGTACAACACTCATGGACAATTTGTAATGACTTGAATCGGTTCCCGTCAAATGGTACATCATTTGAAGTAAATCGACATAAGAGATCCTCTTATTTATGATGGTGATTTTCCTGGTACCACCTTCATAAAATGAAGTATCTTCACATTGAACAATCATCCCGTTAAAAGAGTACATTAACGGGACATCGGATTTCTTTACCATCTAAACCATAAATTATTCAACTTAGTAAAATATATTTCTAAATTGATAATAATAAAATCCGTCTAACACATACATATTAAACATTATAACATTCATGCAACACATACAAAGTATATTTCCTAAATAGCCTTTGATTTTTTAAAAATGTTTACTAAGAGGCCATTAAATTTTTCCTAAGGCCTTTGAATTTTTTTTAAATTTTTTTATTTATGACAATCAAATTTTTTAAATTTTTTTTAAGATTTAAAAGTTTATTTTGACAAATAGAAAATTTTAAAATAACCAAAAACCCCAAAAAAAATTAACATTTAACTTAACAAAACATCATACAATTAATATTCCAGTAATAAATAAATTCAACATTCAACATTTAGGGTTTTGATAAAAAAAAACCCAAATTTAATCAATAAAATCAAAACAATTGATAAATAAATAATAAAATTCAAGAACATTTAGGGTTTTGATATTTATCTTTGGATTCAAAGTTGTTTTTGATGATTTTTCAGGGTTAGCAATTGGTGGGTGGGTGGGTGAAAGAGGGACAAAAGGAAGTGAAAAATGGGGTTTTAGGGCTTGGCAGCGGGGTCGGGGCTTATATATGTCGCGACTTGGAGACCGCATATATATATGCCGCCTCCTATGCATATATAGGGTTACGATGTTGTCAGGGTAATTCGTCTCCAGTGTAAACTTCAACGGGACTAGTTTTTACAAATATTCAGGAATAAAACTATTTTTGTAAATATTCATTTTCTTGGGGTTAAAAGTGTTAATTACCCTTATGAAATGTTCAAGGACCTGACACCAAATAACCCAATGCTATGACCAGGCGAAAATTTTGACTTGGTCGGCCCCTGCAAAGACTCGGACTGTTAAATCATTGGACTTTTCCATAATCCAATTAAAGTCGTCCATTCCACGGTAGACAATTTCATGCGTGACGTCACACATACGAACCACTCCATCTGCCCCTTGTTTTACAAAAAAACTACAGGACCACCCCTTGCTTGAAGGATAGCCGAGGAACTGTCTCAATAGATACCCGACCGGATGACCCGGGTCAGATCGGGTTAGGTTTGAGACGGATTTAAGATAGATAAAATAAAACCCGATGAGTTTGAAACAGAAACTGAGTTTACTTAGCAAAACCCGTTCCGAAGCTACTCCAACGGCAATTAATTTTAAGATTAAACATTTCTTATAATAATTATATAATTTATAGTTTTCATTTAATATTCCAAAAAAATATAAAAAAACAGAATGAATAAATTCAAACGTTAATTGAAATTTGAAATCATATAAACATACATGGGTTCTCTTTTGGTATTCAAAAAAAAAAAAAAATTAAAACATTATATTTGTCACTTGTTATAGAGATTTAAAATGTATATTTCTTATTGTGTAGGTTTTATTCTAATAAATTTTTATTTTTATTTAAAATTTTTACTTAGATTAAATATTATATATAGATATGTTTTAATATTTTATTCTCAAACCTATCTTGGCGTAACCCGACCCAACTCGACCTAAAAGGGATGATTTTATAATGAAAAAGTTAAACCCATGACGGTTTTGGGACAAAATTTTGTAAGCGGATTTAGGTTTGGAATTCATAAAACCCGTCCCAATCCGTGCTGTTGCCATCCTACTTGCTTCCCTTCAATGAACAAAATAACTTTGAATAGCCGAATAGCTGGGGGAATATGATAGAATAGGTGGAAGTAAACTAAAAAATATGTTTACTTGCAATGGATAAACGGGTATAGTTATGCTTGAATAGGTGAGAATAACTGGTATTAGTATTCTAGGACTCCTAATTATATTATTTTATTTAATCTATTCCACTAGTATAATGAGAGTCCACATGTGGAATGAATTGTCATCTTTTATTCTCACATATTATTCACCTTTTATCTACTATTTATCTTGATTAACTAAACAACAAAAGAATTTTACTATTACATTTTTGAATAAGATTAACTTAAAACATAATTACTGGAATAGTTATCTATCTTGAAATAACTTATGTTACTAATCGAATGGGAGCTTGGAGTATAAAATATTACTTTCATGACATTAAAATATAAATATAAGATGATGTCAAATAAGTATGTTTATTATTTTAAAGGTCGGACGCGCGTTGAACAATTAGATTGTCTAATACATTCCTGACCGTCTGATCTTATTATATAAAGTATAATTACTAAGACTAAGATATTTTATCATATTTTATAGTTAAATTAGGATTTAATTAAATTTTAATATTTAATTTTTTAGGATTCCTTTCAATTTTGTCTATCTTGAAACAATAAGATCGAACGACTACGAACGCGTTGAAAAGTTAAAGTATTCAACGACGTTGGACTTAAAAATGTATGTTATAAAACGGGGTTTGAAAACATGTTTAGATTATATTACTTTTACATAAATCAAATTAGGCCAAATTCATTTCTAAAGCGTCTAGTGATCTTTTTAAGATGTTAAGCACAACTTTTAGTGATAAATTCACTTGAATTTAATTTCAAAAAGTAAAGTAAAAAAATAATTTTTTTCCAAAGTGAATAGTTGAAAAACATATTTTCACTTAAAGTAACTCTTAAAAACAATTTTTTTTTAAAAATGTAGTTTTATTAGATTAAAGAAAACTGAGTTTTAAGCCCCGTTTGGTTGCACGTTTGGGGTAACTTTTGATTTTTGAAAAGCTAAAAAGCTAAAATCATGCAATTAAATGAAGCAGATTTTTGAAGAATCGGAAGCTGGATTCCTTTTAGTTTTTCCCTCAAAATCTGTGTTTTGAAAAGCTTAAAAATAACGCTTTTGGTCCGAATCAATTTTTTGAATTGAAAATCAGTTTTCTTTGTCAAACATAAACTGCTTTCAAATATTGATTCTTAAATTTAAAAAAAGCATCCTAATAAAAGTCAAGGTCTAAAATTATCTTAAAAAGCAGATTTATTCCAAAATCTACATTTCAATCTGTGTTTTCAAACTGACCCTTAATTAAAACAGTGATACCCAGGCCCTAAAAATTAAGTCTCACTCATAGGCCCTATGAAGTGTCATCACCTTATTGGTTCTTATTGAATGGTTTGTTGACTTTTCAAAAATAGTAAAATGTCTAAATATAAATCTGCCCTTCATTAAAAATCTATCCCATTAACTCAAATCCCCCCATTTTCTCTATTCGGTTATGACTCTTCATGTGAATCTTAAAATTTATTTATCCATTTCAAATTTTGAATTTTGAAATCATTACGTAAATTATAATTAAACCTAGATTACACCAAAAGTTATCTAAATTGTTTTTGTCAAAATTCTTCAAATGACCTAGATTTTTTTTTCAAACTTATATTCTTAATATACACATTAATTATTTTTTTTAAGAATGTTATTAACTGAGCATTAAAAAATTCTGGTATTTATTGTAAATAAAAAAAAACACATTACATTTCTTAAATTTTTATATCTTTCATAACGATTTGTTACATTTACATAAAAACTGTTACATTTATCTAAATGTAAAAAACAGTTACATTTACCTAAATATTTTACATTTCATGCGATGTTTAAACAATTTAGAAAAAAAATTATATTTTCAATAGTCAGTTACATTTTATGGAAAATGTTAAACATATTTTTTGTTGTGTGTTACATTTAACAAATATATGTACTTAACTATTATATTAATAAATGTAATAAATATAAATTACTATTTGCATTGAAAGAAATACAATACACGAATGAATATTACATTTCAGACTCTTACATTTATGAATGTAACAAAAATTAGAATATAAGTATTTCAATGTTAGGAATGTGACATTAACATCATACAAACCATATATAAATTAAATGTAACTAACCTTAGAAACAGTAGAATAAAGAAACAGATGATTTTGAAACGATTTGCAGCATCCTCCGCCATTGTCATCATCTCCTCCTTTCAAGTAGTGAATGTCATTCACATCCCATGTCAAATATACATCTTGAGAAAATGATAATGATTTTGCTTTAATTTCCCGTACCTAACGATTCTTTACGAAGTCTTCTTTCTTCTTTATCGGTAGTCTATATTGAAAAAATCTTCTTTGTATTTTTGGTCCGTGGGAGAAGTGAAGAGGATAATAAGTGAAAATTTGCAAGATAATGTGGATTATGGAAAAAAAATAAAACTTAATTGTCTTCTTGTTTTGTGGGGATCAGTTACTAAAAAAATAAAATAATCATACAAAGGTATAATAAGCATTAAACATATATCACCTCATAGGGTCTGGAAGGTTGGGGCCCAAAAAAATATTATTCTAATTAAAAATTATTTAAGAATAGAAAACATTAACCCAAACGTTCAGTCCAAACCGATTACAAGTACTGACAAGTAAATCTCAGTTTTACTATTCATTTATCAGACGGCTGAGATGAAATCAAAACCCGTCAAATCAAAATTTGCTCTCCCTAACGTGGGTCAACGGTGTAACCTCTTGAGTCAACTCTCAGTGGCATTTGACGTAATATTTTCAAAAGACGAGGCCAAATGAAAAGACAGACATATCATGTTGGAATCTCAACTTCTTCGAACCTTCCTTCATAACCATTGACCGTCCAATTGCAGCTGGACTTCATTTTCATATATTTTAATAATTGTTTAATGAGCAACAGGAGATGCATGGATGCATAAGATCAGTGAGGATTGGCTTCTATTAATTCTATCAGTATCAAATTATATACTCTATTAATTGAATTATACCGTTTATCAATTTAATTATTAGTTGAGTGCATATTCTATTTTTCTATTGGATTGAGTCAACTATTATATTATATAATTTATATAAAACATGGATTTTTAAACGCTATTAGTATTTAATAGGAGAGTGAAACATCTACTCAGCAATTAATTATGCAGTTTGATTCATAAGATGTGTAGTTTGATACTGATAAAACTAATTGAAACCAATCTTGAATCTCTTGATTGAATCCGGACTCTACATATCTCAACAATGTTTACCTATTCTAAAAAAAATTTATAAAATTTATTACTATATATATTATATTTTTCAAATTTTAAACTAACATTCCCAAAATGCCCTCACACCATCTAATAAATATCACTACATTCCCACCAACAAAAAACAAAGATTTCACAACAGGCAAAATGGTTCCACCTTTTCCTCCTCCAAAAATCGAGTTACCACTCAATGAGAACGACTCACAAGAAATGGTGCTCTGCGAGCTCCTCAACGAGGCCACAACCTCCATCAACTCCAACCTCCACCACCACCACCACCACCTCAATATCGGGCCGGCCCACTCTTCACAGGGCCGGCTCGACATGGGCCCAACAGGCCGCGTTAGAAAGATGGGCCAGCACCAGCAACGGCGCTACAGAGGAGTGAGGAGGCGGCCGTGGGGAAAGTATGCGGCGGAGATACGGAACGGGGCCCGGCTATGGCTCGGGACCTTCGAGTCGCCGGAGGAGGCCGCGCTGGCCTATGACCGGGCCGCGTTCAGGATTAGAGGGGCGAAGGCGTTGCTGAATTTTCCGCTCAACGTCGCGACCTGCGGCGGGTCCGGGCCCGTTTACGGGGAGGGGGAGGTGCTTGGAGAGGCTGCTTAGGGTGTGTTGTGGTTGCTGTGGTCGAAGTTAGAAGAAGCGCAAACAAATTATATGTTCATGCAATTACGAGTGATGTGAAGCTCAAAGAAGGCCAGCCCGCAATGAATAATATACACGAGAGTTGCTGTATTAGTAGAATACAATTAAGGTGCTTGAAATCTTGGACAGATACAAAGCTTTCTCCAGTATTGTTTGTTATTATTATTATGTTCATAGACTATATTTATGTCACATGATATACTTGTTTAATGACTATGAAGGTATGTATATATATTGTTCACGTGGACTAGGTGTACCAGCGCTCTTGTATGAAACTTATTTATTACATTTATTGAGATGTTTTATTGTTGTATATATAGTAGTGATCGAATATATTGGCGCATTTCTACTTCAAAAATCATTAAAATAACGAGACAAAACATTAAGGATTGGGGTGCTTATCTCAAGAGAGCTACGCGTATCCATTTAGACGATGATGATATTTTGTTAATTATGATGTGACACGAAGGTGAGATTGAGTTATTTAGAAGTGGTAGAAACATTGTCTACCGATTCGCCCCACTGTCTTGTGTTCTCCCCCCTTGTTTTGTTTTTTTTTGGCTTTGTATTAATTTGTTTTCCTTTCTTTTCTTTGATTCCTTCCATCACCCACATTTCCTTAAAAAAAAATCAATCCATATTGATTTGTCTCCTTAGACCTACAATCCCCCGGTGTATTCTTCAAATTATTATTTTTTGGTCTATCTTGGAGGGCTTTCCGATAGTAAATATCATTCAAAGATGAAAGGAAAAGATTACAAAAATTGTGTCAACAACTCAATGTTAACGCAAGCACCAGCGGACAAATCAATATCGAATTAGGATCTTGTACTCAATTAATTTCTGGAAGGGTTTTTTTATTTTTAAGTCTCAATAAACCATATGATTTAGTGATCGGTCCTTTATTACTTCGTATTTTGGTTTTAATCCCCAGATTTAAAGGATGTGCTCCTTTCTAGTCTTTTTCAGAGACTAAAAAGAAAACCAAATAATTTAGAGATAGATCCTTTTTAAAGACTAAAAAAAAATATATCTTTTAAATATAAAAACTTAAAAATAAAAAACTATTTCCAGAACATATGTATGGTCAACACAGGACTTAGAAAGTCTGGATTACATCATCAGTCAATCTTGCTGGGTGGGTGAGTCGGTGAGTGTTTTATTTATCAATGACCTTTTTTTTTTATTAGACAAAGACTTCATGCAAGAAGAAATACTTGTATCTATCTTTTCTATTTCATGACTTGAAACATTTGTATCTATGCAAAAGTGAAGTATTTATTTTAATAAATTGTATATTTAATTACAGAAAATATAATTTTTATCTAATGAAGAATGCATGTATCTCATAAGCAAAATATATTATATACAAAAATAGAATCTCTTGTTTTCCCTGGAATAAAGATACATTCAATCTTATTTTAGTTTAACTTTTAATTTTCATAGTATATATTTTTATATAGAAAATCACACAATAAATAATATATCTTCTGTGTCATATAAATGCATATACATCCATATAAAATATATATTTTTATTAGGGCTAAGAATAAGACTAATTTTTTTATTTAAAGATATTGAGGGTATTTTAGGCTTTTCCTAGTTCAAAAGTAGTTTAGACATTTATCTTTTTTTTTCTTTCTAACTATACTTATGTTAATTAGGTCAGTGGCATGAGATGCCGCCGAAGAGATTGGATACGTCTCCCGGTAAAAGAGTCTTCTTTTTATGGGACTAATTGTTTTTTTTTAAAAATAGATAGACTTTAACTACCATCATTTTTATTAATAAAAACGTGATTATAAAAATTATATTATATTTAATATAATACAAAAAAAGCACAATAACCTCTGCAAAAAGAGAGCAAACGATGGTCATTGATGGGATATCAACGGTCGTCCCAAACATCCTCAACAAAGCCATCTAGATAGTCACCACGATATTGCCTTGATGGAACAAGACGCCCAACGCCCCTGCAATGCAACATTCTAAATCTTTGATGAAAATGACAATAGACTCCCGTATATTTTCCACGTGTTCGCTCCTTTGAAGATTGTGTCGTTTCTCATCTGCCAAATCGACCATACAACCGTCAGGACCACGGATCTGAAGATGTTTGTTACAACTTAAAATGAGAATAAAAGTAAACGATGTTATACACAATAATTTTTTAGCCCTATTTTTTAGTCTCTCTTATCTCATTAGCCATCTACACTTACTGTAACAAAATATATACTAATATATATTGTTAAAATATTTATAAATGAATTCATATAATTTATTATAATATATATTTATTTTATAAAATATGTAACTCATTAAATTAAATATGTTATTTAAAAAAATAAAACAGACACGAACTCCATCTAGATACTGAAATAAGGCAAGTTTAGCAGGTGAAACTCTACCACAATCCACAGGCTAACAAGCATTGATATATTCAGCCTAAAAAATCACCCTAAAATTCACCTCCGACTGATATTCGCTTTTTTTTTTTATATGCGCTTTAAAAATCCATCTACGTGCATGCTAACTTTATTAAAATTTAAACAAAGAGTTCTTTCACAGTTTTTATTCCAGCCCAGTCCTATTTGTGTCGATAGAAAATTATCATGGTATATACTCACTTCAGCGAGATATATGTTTCAAATTTTTTTTTTTACATTTTCTATAAATGCATCTATGTGATTCATTAAAGTATGTGTTTCATTTTTTATAAAAAAAAATAATGTTACATACAACCCTATATACTGGATTTAGGACTGAAAAATGGACTGGATGTAACATTATTTTTAAACAAAATGTATTGAGTGTTGTTACACAGTTTTTTTTCAACCCCAATTCCAACCCCATATGCATTGATAGAAAATTAAGGAAGCATATATTCATATTAACGAGATATATGATTCGATAGAAATTTTTTACACTTTCTATAAATGCATTTATGCAATTCATTGAAGTATATGTTTCATTTTTTATAAAAATATGTATCTTATTAGATAATATATGTTATTTAAAAAAAATAATATACATGTAGACTTAAATTAAGGTTTGAAAATGGGGATACACTTAGACATTATCCTTACATAGTGTATTACATTGTAGTCGTATCATTTTTCCAAGCAAGGCTCA
Source organism: Acorus gramineus (assembly GCA_030737835.1). Lineage (NCBI taxonomy): Eukaryota > Viridiplantae > Streptophyta > Magnoliopsida > Acorales > Acoraceae > Acorus > Acorus gramineus. The sequence goes on along the minus strand of CM060849.1, from coordinate 28,019,780 downwards.
AATTATACTGGAATCTCTGACCGTCCGATCAATGGAATATTACAAACCATCAGACGATCCCAACCTCGTCATCATCATCAGGACAAACAAAAAAACCCCGGGCAAAGTCTCAGATCGCAAAGTCCACGCACGAGTCGATGGAGGCCGTCCTCTCCGTGGTCCTAATCCTCTCCTCCCTCCGATCCGTGCTCCCCTCCTCCCCATATCTCGGAATCGCCCCCAAAGGTTTCCTCTCTCTCTCTCTCTCTCTCTCTCTCCCTGTGCATCGAATCAGTTCAATCTGAGTCGACCAAACGCGGTGACTGTGTTTTCGCAGAGTTGAAGTACTTCGCGGGTGAAGTTACCGCCTGCAGGGACGGGTCGGGGACCTTCAAGAAGGACCGGCTCAACGACGGCTTCTGCGACTGTCCCGACGGCACCGACGAACCCGGTGAGTGGTTGGAAAAACCCAAATTTGGTGGGCCGTAATGGGCTTTGAAACTGTGTGGGCTGTGGCCCACCTAATGGAGCAGCCGAGCAGTGATTAATTTGCTTTTGGGATTGCTTTGCAGGGACATCAGCCTGTCCTGAGGGCAGGTTCTATTGCAGGAATCAAGGGAGCTCGCCTGAATTGTTATTCTCTTCTCGCGTGAATGATCTCATTTGCGGTATTTAATCTTTGATGGTATTGGAATTACTTGAGTTCTTATGTGTCATTATAATCTTAAACAATATGAAATGTATTCCTAACTGGCTAACCATAGTAACAAAGTTCTTGTATTTAATTCCCACCCTCGACTTACCTAAGTGTCTGTAGAGAAACTTATGAATGGGTCGGTGCACACAACCGGATCCTTGCCTTGAAGGGTTTGGGATACCTCCGATTTCAAATATTTAGTAAAGGTTTCAAATATTTCAAAAAAAGAAAAAGAAAAAGTTCTTGTATTTCAAATATTTAATAAAGGTTTCATTCAGTATGCTATGTGTACATTCGTTGATCATACAAGATAAGTACAGATTTGATTTTTTTTTTTCTAGATAAAAATACATGTAAAAAACTTGTGAATGCGACCATGACACTTTAAATATAGTTTTTGAAATTAGGAAGAATGTGGTAAACCCAAACTAAATGGAGATACAGATTCTGAAGATACTAAACACAAGTATGTTCGACCGATAATTACGAGAGATATCCAGTTGTTGGACTTTTTCTGAAGATTAAAAAGTCCGTTGTATTTTGTGAGTATCTTTTTAATTAATCTTGGTTGGATTGCATAATTACAACATTGGGCCTAATATGGGGTGGTTCTTCAACCAGAGGCATGGGCTCCCCATAGGTCTCGAGTTTCAATCCCCCGTGCTTATCTGGTGCACAGGGTTGTTGACTATTATTTGCACCATGGTTTTTTCCAACCCTTGCTCGGTTCCCCGTCTAATTGAAGCTTTTGATGAAGTTTAAGTATTATCTACAAATTATTATGAAATTTGTCACATTTATTTTAATATTGCACTAATATATTTATATATGTTATTAATACTTTTTGTATTTACTATACTTTTTTTAGATTTTTCACATTTTTTCCCTTGAATTTGTTACTATGGTTGGATATGCTTGTTTAGGAGTAGAAAATGTAATGTGGCTAGAATTGAAATGAGTTGGTGTTCATTAATGCTTCAAAAATGAAATTGTTTAGATTGTTGCGATGGGAGTGATGAGTACGATGGGTACCTAAAGTGTCCGAATACATGTGTCAAGGATGGAAGTGTTGTGAAAGAGAGTGATGATGATAATCTATCTATTAGAAATTTGAATGATTTTGGTGGCGAGAATAATAGATCAGATGACTTGTTCCAGAGGATAAAAGGTTGGTTTTAGTTGTTTGATGGTTGGAAAGTCTTGATTTTGTCGATAGATATGTATTGAATTATACTTACATGGGCTTTTCTTTCTTGTCTTGTTTATTGATTTTGAATTTTTTTTGCAGAGTTGAGGATGGCTATGGTTGTGGAGTTTGCATTAGTCATTTCCTTGGCTGGTCTTTGTTTGCGCAGTCGTATGTGGGCTGGAAGGAGACGGTATCGATGAAAGGGATTTATTTGTTTGTGGGTAATCTTTATTATTGTCTTGTGACTTCAAGTGATTGGCATCTTCTTCGGCTAGCGACTGGCCCTGCCTTAAGTTATTGTAATATTGTAGGTTATAGAAAACTGAATTTTGATCACGTGTTAAAAGTGTTTGTGACATCATAATTTATCGGAATTTGAAAGTTTACCTTGAAAATCTTATTTATCGGAATTTGTTACTCCTTGAAAATCTTATTTTTCATCTTTGCTTTTCATCATTTCTTGCTTATGGCGGAATCCTTTACCATGATGGATTACGTTACAGACTGTCTAAATTTTCTGTTTGTGTCTCAAAATGAGGAAGTGAGCTTAACGAACTGGTAAAGGATTGAATGTATATGATCAATGAGTTTCTTTGTTCATAGAATTATTTTGATTCTGGAATTGTTCCAAACTTTAGATACCCAAAGGAGCATTGTTGATTTTTGCAAGAGAAAAAATAGTAAAGGGAAACCAAATTGTGGGTACCATAGGGCAAGCCCTCCGGTGTATGGGACTTCTCCCACCTCCATGGAGACTTGAACAAAGATATTTCTCGTATGAAGTTTTTGTCTTTGGTGCTTTCTGATCTATCTTCTTCAACAGATTCTGTCTTGTTGCACACCCCCACCCCTACAGAAGGACCATGGTGGGCTAGATATTTTTTGTTTCATTTTTTTATTACAATTCATCTGTTTTTCCATCATTGATTTTTGAGCAGGCAGTTTTGTTGAGAGAGACTACAGAGTAGTTGAGGAGCATGACTTGTTTTTACCTCCTTTCACATAAAGCCCATCAACAATATGTCGGACAGTATGATGGAGTATTTATTTAGAGTCATATTTGTGATATATGATTCTAGATTGACATGTTGGGAGTGCTGTGGAGAATGGTGGGCATGGAACTAGTTGAACTCATGTCATGAGATTCCATGAAGTCCTTACAAAATTAGAGGTGAAGCTGGGACAAATGATATATGTGAGTAGATTTCAAATACGATTTGGCATATCATTTGGGTGCTTCAAAATTGTTATAAAATTAGTTTTCATCATATTTTGGAGAAAAAAAAACTGTACTAAAGTGGATAATTATGCATGTTTTTGACATGATATCTACAAAAGTTTTGTAAGTTTTCTGCATTTGCGTGGTCTTCCTGTATATTAACATAACTCCATGTCCTGAATCATTTCTTGTAGAATATTTGAACTCTATGTCCTCTGAAATTTAGGAAAGAAACTGTTGTCAATGTAAACAGAAATGGGCAGTAGAATTTATAATTTGGAAACAAATCCATGATATGTAGCAAATTTAGAAAGTTGGAATAAATTTGTCTCAGTATATTTAAAATATGAACATTATACTTCGAGTATCCCAAATATCAGAAGTAGAATTTTGGAAAACAAATCACAGAAATCAGATTTGGAAATGTATGTATGGTTTCTCCAAAATCGGAAGGCATGAAGTGGGTAGATGTTGCGCCATAAAAAAATTACAACTTACATCTCTATCTAATTGAAGCTCTTCCTCTATCACTTTTTAATGATTGCATTTACATATTAAATATTGATTTGTCCTGTGGAATTCAAACCTACTAAACAGTGAATTATATGCTTTATAAAGAACTTTAATCACATAAATTATATAGAGTGATGGTTGTATCGGGCTTAAATTTGAACTAGTTGTTAGATCTGTCTCATAAAAATAAGTTTTCGTCATGTTGTTATATTTTGTTTTCCTTGTAACATTGGACTTTTGGCTACATATATATGAACATTTTAACATCTCTCATTGAGCAGACTGAGGTGGTTTATTGGAGCATTTTGATAGTGCAAAACTTCTCTACGAGACCAAGTTGTAAGTTTCCACACTGCATTATTTTTTTAATTTATGACATTAGAAATCTTTTTTGAGTGCTTCACTTTTGTTTTTCATCATTCGGAAAATTGTATACTGACTGAGTGATGGGTAGAGAAAACTCAAACAGAGGATCTGCCTCCGCAGTTATGTTTTTTTCTTTTACAAATTTATCACCAGTGGAGGTCTGAAATCTGACCTACTCAGTTATTGACAAGTGAATTTAAACTGACGTGTTTCCCATTATCATGTATTTTTATCTGCATTCATTAGCACCATTTATTTTTGTGTGAGAACTTGGAAATCATGTTTCATTGCTTTTTAACAAGCATTTATACCACGAGGGTGGTGAGAGACAGCACTTGCAACCAATAAAACCAGAAAATCAAAACTATCAAGATGATTCTGGCTACTAAAAATTTACATCAAATCATATGGACATAATTACATTAGTATCTTGATCTAAGATTTCCCTTTTCTGAATGCTATACTCCTGTAGTTGATATCTATATATCTGTCACAAACATGAAAGCAAACTCTCTAAGTAGTCATTTTCTAAGTCACTCCACTCCACACCATCAACTTGATCCCCAAACATCTTGTCCACATGCTCCAATTTCCTTTTCCATTCGGGCTGTTCTCTTATTGTACCAGAGTCATCCAACTCTCTCCCTCTCTTTCGAGGAATTGCCTGAGAAGCCATGTTGGTCGTGCCCAGAGCCTCAGAAACCATTTCCAGAGGGAAATTAAGATAAGTCCGAGGTCCTCTCATCCTCAAAGCTGCCTTGTCATAAGCCAATGCAGCCTCTTCAGCAGTAGTAAATGTTCCAAGCCAGACTCGTGCTCCTTTCTTCGATGAATCCCTTATCTCTGCTGCAAACTTTCCCCAGGGTCTCTTTCTGACTCCTCGATAATGTCTTGTTGGAGCCGTCTTTTCAATTTTCATGGATTTGGATGTTGAATCAATGCATGAATCAATTTCTGAACTGGGTTTGGATGAAAGTTCACCTTCATTTGCGGGTATCCCTCCACTGAGCAGCTCCTCCCAGGTTTCAGCTCCCATAGATATCCACCTCCCGAGACTAGGAAGCCTTTCGAGAACCTCCATAGATTCATCTCTTCTTCGAAGACATGGCAATTCCTGCCAAGGCTGTGAAGTTGAGCTTTTCTGAACTCCCCCGGCTATGAAATTAGCCCAAACATCCTCCAATAGTGAGTCTGGTGTCGCAGTGTTCTCCAATCCAATGGCCATCATATGTGTTTAAAAATTCTACAGTGTATCATCTGCGGAGAATTGGAGAAGAGGGTGTTTGTGTTGTCTGGTTTCTCCATTTTAAATGTCCTGAGGTTGGTGTTCCTTTTGAATGGTGAAAGCATGCTCGTTAGAAACTTGTGGTTCAAACCACTTGGCGCATTCTTTCATGCAATATCAAAGGATTCGAACAGAAGTAATCACCATTGTCACTGGTCTGTTTTTTTTAAGGGTTGACTTGTGATATCACAGTAATTATTTTCTAATGCTATATAGTGCCGGTTTAGCATTTCAATATTAAAGCATACTAGCTTGATGAGGTATAAGTCACCAATTCCTTTGCTGCATGACATATGTTAATTTGGAGTGCTGTCTTGGTCTTGGTTATAATATTTTGTGTTTTTAAGCTTAATAAGGTTGTTCAGTTTTACTTTTTCAGTTACTTCTTCAGCACATCTTGAGTTCCTTCTATGAAATATCAGCAATGCCAAAAGTCCAAAATTGCTGCTACCAGACATCCTGAACATTCCTTTTCTCTTACAATATTGTTATATGATACAGCTCAACTTTACATTATATAAATATAAACACATTCCATCAGCCTTAAGTCTGCGGTTACGCAGAAACCATGGATGTACAAGAAAATTCATCCCCGGTGAATCGCGACCCTAGAAACATTGATGTGTGGTCCATATATACTTTTATATCTTCCAAACTGAACTATCTTAAACACAAATTGATGGTTTTAGTTCCTTATAACTTAAGTGTTGGTTACATTTCTTTTTGCAGGGACCGGGATGTGGCACGCGTCTTTGCATAATATAAGCCACCAATAAAGAGGAGGTTAGTAATCCTTCCTTATTGTTTCAGCAATTCTTATAAAGTTATAATAATGTCAATGGTTTCATTAATATTATTAAAACTGAAGAAGTTACTCAGAACCTAGACTATATGGGAGGAAAACCAAAGCTTGAACAAGCAGCAAAAGCAGAGAATGTTTTGAGGGTCACACATGCACTCATTGTTTTGAAAAAACTGAAGTTTGTTATACAAGGAAGTGATGCAAGGCTTGTATGGGAGACCATATTTGCAAGCAACAGTCTTTGCTCATGATCTGAATCATTGGATCTGGGATTTAAAAAAAAAAAATCATGTAAAATATGGACTTGTCAGGTGTTTGTCCTTTCCATCTCTTTTTATTTTATTTTATCAAACAATGAATTTGTTGTGCCTGTCCCGCACGCCCGCCGTTACGTTGGATCGATCTGGGATTGACTGGATCATAAATTACAAATAATTTTATTGCTTTATCAAAACATATAAACATAAAGGAAAATGTTATGTCCAAAACTACAGGTCACACCTTAATTTTTTTTTTTTAAAAAAAATATATACTCGTTCATTAAAAATATGTATTATTATAAAAAAGTGAATTATATATGAAGATATATTAGTGTAATTTTTTGTTCCCTGTGAATTTTTTTTATTTTAATACATGGTGATAGTGTAGTTTACATGGTGCAATGCTTTCCAAATGGTGTATAGAGCATTATTTTTTTTATGGAAAATGTTTAGAAGCAATCATTTCTGCAATCACTTTTGTAGTTCAGTATGTTTTATTTTATTTTTTTGAAATTATACATACATTTTTATTTTGAAATGAGATATCTATTCAAATAAATTAAATATATATACATTTTTATAATGTTTTAAATCTATATTTTAATTTGGTATATACTAAATTAGAAAAAATATGTATTTTATTAGTTAAATGAATTGAATGGCTATGTTTTTATGTTTTTCCTACTAAAGTATATATTAAAATAGTAAATTATATACCTTGCTAAGTTATATATTGTGTTAGGTGACATGATGTCTCCAAGAGAAATTGACTATAGTCCATTTGTTGGCCATATTTACTTATTAGTAGTAGTTTGTTATTGTTAATTGTGAGTCGGAATTGTCGCCTAACAATCCTTCAAAGAATTCTAATATGATGAAGTGATAATATAGTGCTTTTATGCAGTTCTTTTTTTAGTCTTAATTCCAGTTTCATATGCGTCGATAGAAAATCACTAGAGCATATATTCACGTTGATGAGGTATGTATTTTGATAGAAATTTTTTACATTTTTTATAAATATATCAATGCAATTCATTGGAGTATATGTTTCATTTTTTTATGAAAACATGCATATAAATAATTAGATGAGGTATATTATTTTTTTTAAAATCAAAACTGCATATAGATTAAAATTGAGGCCGGAAAAGAAGTACATAATATTATCCCATAATTTATGATGGGTCTAATATGTTGTTCCAAGAACAATCGATATATTATCTTAATTAGGGGCATAATGTTTTTTTTTTTTAAATCAGTGGCATAGTGTTTTTTTTTATAAAATTAGTGGCATGGTTGCAACACAAGGACTTCTTAAGAGGTTACCCAGCCTAGCATTATTCTCGTGGATAGTAATGCTCTTGAATGTTGCTTGTGCTTGGGCAATTTGGTAAGCGAGAAATGATGTGGTGTTCAAGAGGATCACTTTTTATTTCAAGAATGCATGTGAGAGAGTGATCTCATGCATCAAGGAATGATGTACGAGACTAACAAGGGTAGCTCGCATGCATGTGGACAAAATTATTCTGAGGATCATGAAATAGGAGGCCACGGGGTAAGTTCGGATAGATCACTTATTTATCCCACTCCGTTCTCTTTGGGGTGTTGATAAGGGTCATCTACCTCTCTTTTGTTCTCTCTTTTGCTTTCTTCATTTTCCTCTGTTCTCGATTTAGATATTATATATTGTCTGTTTTGATCCACTTAGAAATGGATATGCCCACGTTCTTAAGAAAAATAAAAATAATGGCATGGTTTGTTGTATCTTACAAGCTCTTTGTTTCAGTAAGACCTTCGTTTGTTTGGGGTTCCAAATCAGTGGCTAGAGTTTGACATGCTGATCACATGAAAGAAAAATAATTTGTAAATGGTTCGGTTCAATTATTTGCTCAATTGATGACTTCTTCAAATTTTCCCTCACAACTTCAAACAAGATTGTAATCTAATAACTTTTTTCATGCATTAAGGACAAGTTTGGTAACTCTGGAGTTGACATTAAGGGCAACAGTTTCACGTATCTAGAGTTGGCATTAAGGCAAGTTTGATAACTCTGGTTTAAAATAAGAAAGTTTTTCATTTTTAAAATTCAGTTCTGATAAATCATGTCAAATGAGAAATTTTACATGTATATCAAAGAATGAACACATTCCTTCCTAATAAAATTTTTCAAGGTGTTTTAACCAAAATAATAAAATAATAATGTATGCCAAACTGGACCCTAAAACATAATCATTCCTTCCAAAATCACTTAGAAAATCATAAATACATATTGTAATAGAGCTACATATACGTGAACACAAATTGCAAGCCAAACATAACAATCAATGCACTAATCTCTTGATACGACGACGACGACCACAACAATAACAAATGAGCACTTTGAGCGCTCTAAAATTCTAAATGATTTCTACTGGAGGATCTCAGACGCGACCTTGGCCATGGCCTTATAAGCGATGATCCCGTACATCTTCTGCGAGGGATGGACGGCGTCCCAGAACACGTACCGGTCCGGATCCTTACACGTGCTCTGCCCAATACACGTCTCCCCGATCTCGATCACGCCCGACCCGATGCAACCTTTCCTCGTCTCCGTGAAACCTACCATTGCATACAATACCACCTTCTCATGATTCTCTTACTTCCAGTTGGGGTTTTAAATATAAAATCTAAGTCGGACAGAGTCAATTGGTGGGCTGAGTTACCATGGTTTAAAAGAATAATAATAATAGTTTAAAATTTTTTTAATTTTTTTTAATGTGATGGGGTCAATTGACCCTACCACATTATATGTGACGCTACCCTTGACTGTACATGAGATTGTATCTAATATATTTTTTTATTTTTTTGTCATATAAGTAGCGAGATTGAATCTCATGTTACATTTGGAAACCAATTTGAAGGTATTTTTTCATCTAAACCAATTTTTAAAAAATAGCTTTTAAAAAAAAATTGTTAGATCCTGAAGAACTACTTTTTATGTTTAAAAATGTATTCATTTTTTTTTAAAAGTTAGCGGACATTTAAAAACAAGTTTAGATTAAGTAAGATTTGAATTATACAAAAATAGAAATATTTAAAAGTTACGTTGTCTAAATTCTTTTTCAAACACGGTAATTATGTTATCAATCATTGGGCTATGTATACAAACCTAAGACAGCTAGTGTTCACTTAAAGCAGTTAGTTTTTTTTATGAATCTACTCACCATATTTTTTGGGATTGTTTATTGCCGCCATGATGACTCCATAAACGTCTATGTAGGAAGTTCTGAGACCCAGTTGCTTCTTCAGTAATTCCAGTCGAGATGTAACTTTGGAGTTGAACAGAGCCGCGGCTTCATTAAAATTGCGGATGCATTCCCTGACACCCATCAACGTTTTTGAGATCGGCATGCACCCGAGCGGGGGGACTCCGACCACCGCGACCTTTGTTGCTCCAAGTCTGTGCATCTCCTGAAAACATAACAAGATGGATTTAGGCTGCGTTTGGTTGCACGATTGCAAAACTGATTTTAGACTAAAACTGAGTTTAGAATTGATTTTGCATGAAGTTGTCTCAGCACAGCTTCTGAAAAATTCTGAGTTTAGACATTTTTTTACATAAATCTGGATGTAACTGTTAACCTAGTTTTTTATTTAGAAACGGGTTTGAAAATAATAACTTCCTACTGATCCAAAAGTTACCTAAACCCATTTTCAAACGGGGCATGTGATTTCTTTTCATAGAAGATTTAAGAATTTTTCGCTCAAAGTGTATCACAATGTAGCATGTTGGTCACATTTTCCGTAACAGTTGGTTCCACTACAAAAAGGAAGAAAAAAATGAATAAAAAAAGCATGTTGGCATGCTATGTATTGTATTTAATTTGGGTTTTTATTTTTGAAAACTTAGATTGTGCTTGGATGTGCGGTTGAAATATTGAGATTTTTTAAATCTTAGTTTTAAATTTAGTTTCTGAAAAACCTTTTTAATCACCATTTTTTTTTCTTGAAAAAAGTAACAGTGGGATTTGAAAATTCAATTTTAAAAATATGTTTGAATTTACATTTTAAAATATTTCGCTTTTACAAGCAGATTTGTCAAAATGCAGATCCAAACGAGACCTCAATAAGTTAGTTTTATTAAATAAAATATATTTTTTCCTTTGGATCGTTGTTCTTTTTATGGTATTATCTTTGGGTCGTATTTGATATAATATATGCCTTCATCTTTTCTTGAATGTCAATTATATTATGTAAATAAGAGACGATGACGTTGAGTGCATATATCTTTTATTAATACGTTAACGAGTGTATGAAAAAATAATGGTATCCATAATATCTCTTTAGGTGAACTAGCTAAACCCATTTATTTATTTATTTATTTTTTATTTTTAACCTAGACAAGGGCGATATTATCCCCTGTATTCAGGTGAGTACTCAGAACAAACTTAGAACATCTACTAGCTCAACTAGGCTTTCTTCTTTTCTTTCTCACCACTACCGAGAATTGATCACGGGAGAGTCACAGGACTCCTGTATCCTTGTACCACCGGCTCAAAACCGTGGGTGAACTAGCTAAACCATTGTTTGAGAATTAAAAAAAAAAAAATTAGGGTTATATGAATTTTTTCCTTTAATTTTATACCATGAATGTATCACCTTGATGTGGAGAGTCGCCTGCGATATGAGATAGTCCACATACGCGGGCACGGTGTACTGCTTTGAGCGTTGGGGTTGCATGAAGTAGTTCTGGATGAAGTCGTTGGTCCCAGCGCTAACGACGAAGATCGCGTTCCTCACGATCCTCTCCTCCTCCTCGTACCCCACCACCATCCTCAACTGGTTCTTGTAGTGCCTCAGGTACTCCAATTGCTTCTCAAACGATAGCACTTTCTGCATGTATATATAATCCAGATTTCGGTTGAATTGAAGCCAATTTCGATTGTAAAGAGTTCTATTCGAGTTTCCTGATAGGACCGGCCGTACCGTGAGGTTGGCGGTGAGATCGTCGTATCCAGAGGCGGCGGAGGCGAAGCTTACGCCGTGTCGGAGCTCTTCGGGCTTCAGATTTGGGTCCAGAAATGCGGGGATTGATTTCGCGAAGCCCAGCATTAAGGCTGCATATGCATGCAATTATGCAAAGCAGTATGAATGTAGATGTTCTTTTTTATAGTATATGATGAGAGATTTGCTCATTGGTGTTATTATGAAAAATTGGAGTTTAAACCACATGTAGGATGGATGATAGCAATGAGTCCAATCAAATCCCACTGTGCATGTTTCCAATACTCTTCTCACCCTGCTATGAGTTTTTATAGTTGATACACCGTCCATGTTTAAATACGGAATAAAACTTATTTTAAGATATACAGTTATATCAATATAAGTGGATATAGCAGTAGAATAAGTAATTTTGTGTTTAGTTGTGTTTTGAATTATTTTCATTGACAAACGTAAAAATAAAGTTTTTGTTGTTTAGATGAAATGTGAATAAAGTGTGGGATAAAGATTTATAAAATGATTTGACAGTAATGACAATTGATTTGACAGTGGATTCACATATTATTTGGGTTAAATAACCTTGAATAACTTTAAGTTCAAGGATTGGCTGGAATCCATATACTAGTTTATTCTAACATAAGTTATCTCAGGGCACCAAAAATTACTTATTCTGCTTTGTTCTAGGTTATTCCGTGGCCTATTCTATATCCAAACATGGTAGTAGTGATCCGTTTTGTAACAAAAGTGGTTATCCAATATACACTATGTTATTAATTTTTAAATTTTTCAAAAGAAAAAAATACACTCACTCTATATGGATATTAAACAAACAGACATTTTAATTTAGATCCATATAGAAAATGGTAAACTTGCATTCAAATTTGTACATCAAAGATGTCTTAAATTCATCAAGTAAGTTACATGTGTTCACAAAATGTAATAACACATCTTCGGATGAATTGAACACATACATATATCTATATATTTTCTAATTGTGTGTGTGTGTACACACACACAGACATAGTAAGCTATATACTACATAAGTGACATGAGGTCTGCAGAAATGAAGTTAGGGTAATTGTACCAATGAAGTCAGTGGGGAGTCTGCCGTTGGAGAACCTTCCGGTTGCCTTGCCGTTGAAGAAATCCTTCCCATAGGGAGGGAAGTTGCTCTTGAAGGTGGTTGAGAGGCGGTTGTTGTTGCCGGGGTCCACGCTCGAGTCCCCGAACACCAGAAGTGCTGTGGTGTTCCCCCGCGCCGCCATCCGCCTCAACCAACTGACGTCCATTGCCGCCTCAACTCGGCTCATCGCCACCACCACCACCACCACCACAAACATCAACCGCCCCATCACTTGTTTTTCTCTACCAATGGAAAGTCTTCTTAATTGAGTCACTTATAGCTAGCCAGAGAGACAATAATGTGAATGTCATGACAGTCCTTTTGAATGCGATTACAGTTGGCAACTAGGCAATTAAAAGCCAGTGTCATAGACTGTTATGAGATGCCAACTATATAGATTCAGATGGTCAGTAAAAAAAAATTTAATTTCATGCATGCTAAAAGTACATGATCCCGTGACATGCATGGTGTGTGCAAAACTACATATATGATCCCGTGACATGCATGGTGTGTGCAAAACTACATATACGACCCCGTGACATGCATGGTGTGTGCAAAATTATTTTCTTTATCATCGTTTTTCTACTTTATTTAAATTATCATCCAATCAACACATGACACTTGTCGCAAGAATGGAGGACCGGTACTGAAAAGAGGTTAGATGAATCGCAGAGCTACTTCTATTGAAGCACTTATACGAGCTTATCCGAATAACTAATGAGATTGATGAAAGATATGAGATTGAAAAACGTCGATTCTTATTGTCCTACAGTTCAAACTCAATTTTAAAAAAAATCATAATTTCACAGCATTTGTAAACTATTTTTTTTATACTGAAAAAATTAGATGTGTGTTTCAATGTTTAGATCTGCATTTAATTTATTTTTATATTTTTGATATTCTAATCAAAACACACGAATTCAAACAAAGACCCATTTTAAAGATCTATTTTTATTTATTTTTTTTTTTTTTTTTTGAAAATTTTTCAATTAAACTTGACAATAAACTCGATCGAGAGTATCGTAAATGAATACCCCCTCCTCACTGTATAAAAGTCTAGCCGGATCACATGTGTCTTTAACTTAGTCATCAGTCAACTATTAAAATATTCATGCATATAGGTTAGTAGTCACGTAAAAAGTTCTCTTGATTACTATCTATGAAAAAATAGATGCTCCATGTATATTATATTTATTTTGAGATTACATATTTTATTCTCTGTATTTATGAAGGGATTTTGATGCTCTAGGGCATGCACCATACAATTTTTTTTTTTTTAGTCAAATTGTAGGCATGTATCCATTTCAATATAAATCAAAATAGATACCGTTTAAATGGAGGTGGGAGAAAAAGAAAAATATCAAGATAGAAAAATGGGGAGAAAAATAAAAATAGAAAAACAAAATAATAACAAATAGATGGACGCGCGCAAGAGCTGAACCAAGTTGATGTAGAAAAGGATTCTACAAACACCACCTCTTCAGCTCCAAAGACATGGCGCTACCTCGCAATATGGAGATGGTCTTCTTCCACAATGATATGTGAAGCCCCCCCCCCCCCCCCCCTTCAAGACATGTACCCCAATCGATGATCGATTGACAAGTCATCTCTTAAAGATTTTTGAAATAGAATCTTGAATATCTGAAGATCTTCTCATTCCTCCCTCTCCAAATGGCCCAAGCGCACACGGGGATTATGGATAGGAGAATGGAGCCCGCCGTGCTTCTGTCGCCTTTCTTCTTCATTCACTTCACTACCTCCCATAGGTCCTGCATTGAGTGCAAGGCTAGCTTCTACCCTGTGCTCTGCTCTAGGCTGTGTTCGAGGGAACCATCACCTGATTTCAAACCAAGCAGCCCTCCCTAACCGAGTAGCCTGCAGTTGGTCAGATCGCCCAAGTCGCCTGATCCGCTATTGCAGCCTCCGGTCTAACCTACTCAAGCAATTGTAACAATTGCACCATACAATGTTAAAGAGCATTGTGACATGAAGACATTTTAAATTATCATTCATACAAATGTTAAATCATCTACAACAATATATACAAAAACGTAAAAATACTACATTCATTATAAAAATACTCATTAGAGTATGTATTATATAAATTATAAAAATGCGTATTTTAATAAAAAAACATATATTTCAAAAAAAAAAAAAAAAAGAGCTGTTATGACATTTGCCAATGTAAAATAAACATTACTCGTACGATTTCAAAATAAGCCTCATGGTTATTCTCTTTTCAAGTTAACAATATGTCAGCCAGTCCATTTTATTTATGTAAAAAGACAGTCCTTGTCTCCTTGCCTTAACCATATAAAGGGAAAACCATGAAAAGAAAAGGTCCACATACCTTCCACGAATTATTATCTAATATTCATTTTTCACCTACAGAGTCACAAATGTGAACAAATTTTGGAAGGTATATAGAAATTCCACAAATAATAGAATTTAGGCATCTTGTAAGAGTCCACACAGCATTCCCCACAACCATATTATGTGATAGACAGATCAAGCCCAGGTCTTCACTTGACTCCACGAAAGAACGACCTCTTGAACAAGTGTTACAAGTCCACCAGATGATTAGATCCCTGTATGCGTTTTTTTTTCCATGCTTGTGTTGTACTTTGATCAATCGAACGACTTTAAATTTATCAAATGAAATGAATTTATTTATAATTCAATGTATTTATAACCGTTTGATTAAATATGTGGTTTGTAACCATCCTATCTTTCATCTGTTTTTCTTTGTGCCATCCATTCTCTTACCCCCCATTTGGATAGCAACATAAGTTATTATGATATAGATAATTTTTCTATTTGATTGTATTTTCTCATTGTAAAATGCAATAATCATTTTTGTTGCTTGATTGAACATGAATAAGTTATGGATAAAAGATATAAAAAAGAATTTAATGTAAAAAAATGATTCGATACGTGAACTCCTTAATTTATAATAGGTGATGACATGTGAGCCTCTTATTTCAATATAATATATTAAATAGAATAACACAATTTCTGTAGAGATCAAAAATACTAATATAAGTTTATTTTCACTTATTTTGATATAATTATATACATATATTCTCTGTAATAAATTGGTTTTTGGGTTAACCCCTATTACTCACTGTTAACCCTCTATTTTAATACTCAAACTGGGGCTAATGGGGCTGGATATATAATAATACGTGAGATTTAGCTTAACTATTGATCCAGTACCGGTCCCTCGTTTGAAGTGTTTCCTTTTAGAGTTAAATATATTAACATCCTTGTAAACATTGATAATTTTATATAAATCCTTGTCAAAATTGAAATAGGCGTAAAAGTCTTTGAAAACTCACAAAAATCCATATATATCCCTATTGTCAGCAAAAGTTAACCCTAACTCAACCTACCTAGTTAACTAAACATATGCCAAGAAATGACTAAATTGTTCTCGACTTTTTATTCTTAGCTCCAAACAATGCCTCCATAAGAAAGAAGAAATATAAAAGTCTTAGGCAATTTAGTCTTTTTGCAAAGAATAATTTATCTTTATGATTTATTTATAAGAATTGTAGTGTCTCCAGAATTAAATGGTGATTGAATATTTTATGAATATTATGTCAAATTTTAATGGAAATATAATCCATGGATGATAAATAGATTTTTATGAGTTTTCATAGACTTTTACGTCTATCCTCATTTTAACATGGACTTATATGAAATTATCTATGTTTGTAGAGACGTGAATGCCTTTGATACAACTGTTGGATGATTTTTATGAGCAGTAATTGATGTGTGCGTACGTTGTCCGACATTTGTATTATTGTATACGTCTGTGCAGTGAAGGTATAGTAAATAAAATAAATAAATAATAAATATTTGTGGGCCATTCTGTACATAGTACTAATTCACTCAACCGGATGATGTCACAAAGAATTAGTAAATCATGTATTAAAATATACTACGTTATACATTAACGAGGAGCCCAAAATTTAATTACACAACGAATTGTAGATCAATCATGTAAGGGATGTGTCATCTTATTATTTTTGAGACATTTGATTCATTTTTTTTATCACCAACCCACTAATTATGAATTGAGTTCATCACACTGAAGTATCTTCATCCTTCAACTGTTGGATTTTAGACCTAAAATAAGGTGACTAAAAATGCATGCATAATACTGTGAGTTATATTGAAACGGTTGCAATAACCCTCATACAACATTTTATTTCAAAACGGTTTCATTAGTGTGCAATGTTTCATATCAAAACGGATATGATCAATTATTTTGGGAACAGTTACATGCATTATTCCTTCATGAAACCATTTTGATGCCTATATAAAAGCCTCATGCATCCTTTGATAGGAGACGAGGTGTGATAAACAAACCACTATTAAGCAAATTTTCATTACCAACCCGTGAGGAATTAGCACTCCAATTTTCTACAAACCAGTGTTGAAATTCATCCACTAATTCCACTTCTTCTCTTAATCTAGGCGTCTGAAAATATCATAGTCTGTTCATCGTGGTTCTTCCGTAGCTCGCACCCTGGAAGAACAAAACCTATTGTGGTTGTATCTATCAGTGGTAGGAGCAATTCAACCCTGGGCGTGAGGGGACCTTATTCACCGAAGATAGAGTGTCTTCAATCGCTTTCACATTTTCGGATAAAATTTTCTAATCCCTTACTCTTTTATTTCATGCTTTAACTATATATATTTTAGAGTATGCATGACTTAATATATATTTGATGTTTATATTATTGATACGATAATTATAAGAATTTATATTTAGCCTAATATTTGTTTGTCACGCACTAAAATTCCAAGATCAACTGTGTTAATTCTTGGATCGAGGGACAAAAATTGATGAACCGGATCTGAGTTATAAGTTCATCCACTCTGTTATTCTCCAATTGATTTCACTTGGTTGTCGGTGATCTGAGACCTCGAACATCATGAAAACGAGGAGGGGGTGACATGCCGTCATTCTTACCAGGGATAAAAATCGATGAACCAGATCCAGGTTGTAAGTTCGTCCACTATGTTATTCTCTGATTGACTCTACTTGGTTGTCGGCGATCTGAGACCTCGAACATGATGAATACGGGGAGGGGGTGAAATGCGGAAGATCATCTGACCTTAACTCAGCTAATGGAATTTAAAGTTCGCTGTAGAAAAAGATTTCTCGCATACCTCAATAGGGAGAGCTAGGTTGAGATGCCCTAGAATCGATATCTCCTACGTCGGACGGATGGGGAGAGATACTTCGATCTATGGGATTTTATTGTTCTATGTGAGATTTGGAGAATGAACATTGATAGCTTCAAATCAATCATATATTATTGGGATTTGATTCCAGATCTGACTTGATATATTCGGGTGGTCGGGTGTGAATGGACCATCGGGCCGGATTCACATATCACGGGCTATTCGGGTCGTGGATCCTGTCTAAACGAGTCATGAGCCAAAGGCACGTGGAGTATTAATTATCATTGAACTTAGAAAATGACTCTTATAACCGTCTTCAATGTTCAATCACACACCACTAGACATTGTTACATTAATATTGAGACATTTTTATTGCCATTCTTACTAATGTTATTTCACTTAATTGTAATATATAAAATTATTTAATGTATTACATACTTTAATATAAAAAATATACATGCATTCAACTCATTTTAGCAAGTCCTAATAAGAAATCTAAGAAAGTGTCGGAAGGAATAATTAAATATTATTTCACACCAATATGTTCCGGGGCCCATGGAATTAAAACAGATAGACAATATAATTGGAGTAGTCGATAACGACCGACCGCGCATGCTGGGTGTCGTAGCATTGATTAATGGATACATGATTTTGGTGAAATATTAATGGTGGGAGATGCTTTTTTTTTTTAATTGGTGGAGTTAGGGGGAGGTGGGGTGTGTTTGGTGAAATATTAAATATTAATGTGGTGGAGATTTTTGTTTTGTAAAATACATTTGACCCTCCAAAGTTTTCGAAACTTACAAAAACCCTCTAAAGTTTAAAAACATTCACTTACACCTCTTATCATTATATTTTTTCATTAAGATAGGAAAAAATTAATTTAAAATTATTGTTTTACCTTTAATTATCTAAATATCCACAAAAAAATTAATTAATTAATTCTATATATGTTTTATGAATATTAGTTGATACAATAATTAACTCTTTAAATACGTCTAAATACATTTTATGAGAATTATGTCACATAACATTTAATTAAAATGTGAAAACAACCTATTAAACAAAAGTGAAAACACGATAAAGATTTAATTAAATGGTAAAATCGTACTCTTATTACATCTTAATAGAAAATCTAACTGCAAGGGGTGTAATTGCAGGGGGGGGTGATTCAGAGTGGAGGTTGGGAGACTTAAAATTTTTCCTGCAGTGTAGTATGGTTTGTGTATGAATTAAGCATGTCTAGTGGTCGTTGGTCAATCCATACCTGACCCGATAAAATGCGTAAAATACTCAACTGAAGGATTTGAGACCAATATGGATCCGACTTTTCAAATGAGACGAGTCCGAATCTACTTTTATCCGATTCTATAAACCCAATGGACCTGATCCTATTTTATTTGTTGGCCTAACTTAGTAACCATGCATGCTAAATGAGATGGGGCTCTCATAAAATGGGCCCCTATTAACAAAAAAAAATTAATTAATTTTTTTTTTTTACACAATTAAATCCAACAAAACCTAATCCCAACAAAAAAAAACAAAATAAAATAACGTAAGTTTTGAAAAACAGAGACTAAATGATAAAAACAAATATAAAAATATGATCTACTATGAATTTTTCTTTGTATCAAATAAAAATAGAGCAAAATCCCTGTAAAATAGAGATAAATGATAACAAATAAAAAGAAAATATGGGTAAACTTTTAAAAAGAAAAATCACAATAAAGTAGGGAGGAAAGATGATAGGAGTTAAAATAAACGGAAAAAAAATGAATAACATAAAAATAAAAAATGAATAAAAATAGAAAATAACATGTGATGAAACAAAACTAACAAATGGAAAAAAAAGATATGGATAGGTTTTAAAATAAATATTAAATTATCCAAATAATCCCAATAAAGTAGGGAATGAAAACAAAATTCAATTAAAATTTAAAACAATCAATAAAATAAAAACGAAAATACAAAAAAAAATTATAAAAATAAATATGAAACTAACATGTTAGAAATCAAATAATAAATAAAGAGTTTTAAAATTAGTATGAAGTAATTCAAAGAAAAGTAGAAATCCCAATAAAACAAGGATTAGAAAACTTTTTTTATTTAGAGATTTGGGGGCTCTCCTAAAATAGGAAGCCCTAGGCGACTGCCTTAGTCGCATATGCTCAGGGTCGGCCCTGATTCTCTCCATACATTCCTTCTGATTTTTTTTTATGGAAACCTACATATTTGACGAGTGAAGGCCATGATTTGGGGTTTGGATTATCTATTTTTCTTTTCTTTTTTATGTTTATATCTTATTTGATTTTCATCGTGGAACAAATCACAAATCATCTTGATAATATTAGACGGTTAAAAATGCATGTAAATTAAAAAAAAAAATCATTCTACTTGATTCTAATCACGGTGAAGTGACATCCCTAGGATGAATCAAGCAAAATACAAATATAAAAAAAGTAAATAGAAATTACAAAACCCATAGTTCACAAGCAAATTATTTTTTGACCACATCAAGAATAGATAAAATTAGCATGAGCTACGACATGGCATGCCAATTATTATTATTATTATTAATTGTTTAATTGTTTAGCATAGGCCGTTTAATCATATTTTTTCCCACTCTTGGTCACGCGCACGTAGCAAGAGCTCCAAAAAAAAGTAGGGTTAAAGACATCTAAGTCCCTATAAACATGAAAAAACTCATATAAATCCCTACTAAAATTGGAACAGACGTATAAGTCCCTGAAAACTCAGAAAAACCCAATTATCATCCCTGAGTTAAATTTCCATCCAAACTTAATGGAATATTCCCAGAATATTCTGTCACATATAATTGTGTAGACATTGAAGTCCTTATAAACAGTCATAAAGACAAATCAGTCTCTGCAAAAGACAAAATTGCCCCCTCAAAGACTTTTATATTAAATTGTGTGCACATTGTAGTCCCTATAAACAATTATAAAGACAAATTAGTCATTGCAAAAGACAAAATTGCCTCTGAAAGATTTTTACATTTAATTGGATAGACATTACAGTCCTTATAAATAATCGTAAAGACAAATTGGTACATGTAAAAGACAAAAATGCCCCTGAAGAATTTTTACATTTAATTGTGTAGAAATTGCATTTTTTAGAGGGTATTTAATTTTTAAATTGCAATGTCTGCACAATTAAATGTAAAAATACTTCAAGGGTATTTTTGTCTTTTAGAGGAACAAATTTGTCTTTACGATTATTTATAAGGACTGTAATGTCTATCCAATTAAATGTAAAAATCTTTCAGGGGCAATTTTGTCTTTTGCAATGACTAATTTGTCTTTATAATTGTTTATAGGGACTACAATGTGTACACAATTTAATGTAAAAGTCTTTGAGGGGCATTTTTGTCTTTTGCAGGGACTGATTTGTCTTTATGACTGTTTATAAGGACTTCAATGTCTACACAATTATATGTGATGGAATATTCTATGAATATTCTGTTAAATTTAGATGAAAATTTAACTCAGGGATGATAATTGGGTTTTTCTGAGTTTTCAGGGACTCGTACGTCTGTCCCAATTTTAGTAGGGACTTATATGGGTTTTTCCATGTTTGTAGGGACTTAAATGTCTTTAACCCAAAAAAGTATTGACAGTCGTCAATGCCAGTCAGTATATACAGAAAGGAAGTTTAGAAGTAGTTTTTCAATGTGAAACTAACCAATTGAAAGAGAACAACAGAAGAAAGAGAACCAATCTACTTTTGATAACGTGATATAAGTATCACTGACCCACCCTTTCTCACTAAAATTAAGCCCCAAGTCTCTATATATCAAAAAGGGCCATTTTTTGGCTAAGAAAGTAATTCATTTGATTAGATATCTTTCTCTAACCAACAATTAATCCCTCAGTGAAAAGTGGGGCCTAGTCTAACAAAAGATGATTCTGTAATAAAGACAACTTGACAACTAACAAATCACTGGTGGTTAATTGTATTTTATCAAGGATAACAATATTTTCCACTAACAATATAAGTATTGAATGTAAGCTTACCAATTATATGAAAAAAATCTAAATATAATCTGAATCGGTATTTGAAAAATAAAAAATATTTGATTTTTGAATATTTGGAGTGCGGATATGGATATCAGTGTATCCGATTTAAAATAATTTCTGTATCTGATGGATATTATACAAACATATATATTTATATTATACATTGTTTATATTTGTTATTTTACATAATTAATTATAATCATGATATATTATATTACTATTAAATTTTCAATGTATGATATTTAAAAGATAGAATAAACTTTTAAATCTCAATTTTAATTTTCATCTCTCTCTAATATATCATTTGATTATCTAATTTAATGTTAATATTTAAATATGTCAATTATTTAAAAAATATCTGTATCTGATCCGAATCCGAAAATTAATATCTGTATCTGAATATAAAAATTAAAATATAAATATTAACGTATTCAATCTATATTTGTCCAATTGACATTCTTACTTAAATGAGGATGTCTAAATATGTATTGATGGTAAACAAACCACAAATAACTTATATATCTTCCTTTTAGCTTTTCATGTGCTAAGGACCCATCATATTGTCGATGAGAATAATGTTTGGGGACCATGGATCATAATTCTTACTCGGTGAATCATATTCTAGAAAATATGCAAAGTTTTAAATATACATTTTTGTATACTAGGATAATGTTACATCTAATTCTATCTTCAGCCTCAATTCTAATTTACATGAGTTTTGAATTTTTTTTAAAATAGTCATCTAATGAAGCACATGCTTTTATAAAAAATGAAGCATATACTCTAATGAGTTGCATGGATGCATTTATAGAAAATGTAAAAAAATTCTTTCGAAGCATATGTTTTGTTAATGTGAACATATGCATCGTTAATTTTTTATTTATGTATATAGAGCTGGAATTAGGGTTGGAAACGGATACGAGTGTAACAACACCCATATTAAAATTAACTTATATTTGGAATCAGATACAAGAATTTGTCTCAAATAAATGGAACCTTCAAGAACTAATTAATTGCCTTGTCCATGATCATCTAGCCAAAACAATATTGTTACAGCTTGAGACACAAACACAATGTCTCATTGACTAATAAATTAAAGTTCTTTATGAAATATCTTTATTTAAAACAAATAACTCTCCAGTCACAAAAATTAAATCAATATAAATTAAAAAAATAGAATAAAAATATATTAAAAATTTATAAATTCCGAGCATCAAAACTATGTCTGAACATCTATATCTAACAAAGCATAAGCATGGAATAGAGAAGAATACAAGAGAATAGTAAAAAAAAGTTATTTGTTTTGGTAGAATAATCCCTGATAGCTATGTCTGAATAAGTTAGAATAAGGCCTGATAACTGTTTTCAGAAAAGGCTAGAATTGTTTATCAGGGTTGATCTATACCAATGGATAAAAATACCCTTCTCTATTATTTTAAAAAATTTATCTAACCTAGTACTCTCTGCACACATTCCAAAAACTGTCACATCTATCATATCACACACACATCTCTCATACTTATTCCCAAACACAAATAATTTATGCAGGAGTATAATTGTCATTTAAAAAGTCATAAATTTTTCTCGATCTCTTATCTATCATTTATCTTTACTTTATCCAAGGTGAACTAAACAACAAAAAGATCAATTTTACGTTTTTCAATAAGAATAACAGAAAAGATAACCAAACAAAAATTTACATATTCGACACATATTGTTATCTATCCTAGTATAGCTATCAATGATGAATAACCTTATGTCACATCCTAAACGGGAGGAATATCATTACCTCAACATAAATTAGTTCTGAATAACGTTATGTAAAATTTAGAGATATATAATAAATATGCAAATGAAAGCCAACATCCGTTGTAGTCTAGTTGGTTAGGATACTCGGCTCTCACCCGAGAGACCCGGGTTCAAGTCCCGGCAACGGAAATATTATTTTATTTTTAATTTTTAATTTTTATTTATACGTTTCAATAATAAATCATTTCATAGTTTTCGCGGGAAGAAAGCGAGATTAGGGTTTCCATCTTCCCCTCTCTCTACACCCGCTCCTCCTCGTGTGCGGGAGCGGCGATGAAGAAGCCAACGAAGAAGACGAAAAAACGATCCATCGAAGAAGCGGCGATGAAGAAGCCGAAGAAGAAGAGCGAAGGAGGCATCGAAGAGTCCACCATGACCTTCCTCGACTCCTCCGGCGTTAAGGATCCCCGTGACGTCCTCGACGACAGTCAGTACTCTCTCTCTCTCATTCACTTCTTCATCTCCATCTATCCATCTTACATTGAATTGATCGCAATCACAGAACTGTCGTACTTGGAATCCGTTCACGTCGCTTCAATGGCTTCGGATTCCCCTACCATGCCTACTTGGTATGTATTTTGTGCACTTTGTGTTTGCGATAGAGAGAATCTAGGGCACAAAAGCCCTGTTTTTTTTTTTAATTTTTATTTATTTGGGCTGGGCATTAGGTATTGAAAAACGATGTGAAGTGTTATCTTTTTTTTATGGGCTTACGTTGATTTTTGGGCTATTGGGTGAAGGAAAATGTGTGAGGCGATTTTTGAGATCTTTAGAGAGTGTTCGACTCTGGAGTTGACTATGGCGAGTTACCAACTGCTTGTTGAGTTGAACAAGGTGCTTGTTTTGTGTGGCTGTTTTTGTTTGATTGAGGTTCATCTTGTCGGATTTGTTTATTCATTTTATTTTAAATTTTGTTATGTGTTTTGTAGCGATATCCCAGAGTGTATGTGGCCAGTTCGGGTAAGGTGGTGGTGGTTGAAGAGGTAGGTCTGTGAAAATTCTTATTTTTTAGTTAAATATGATTCCAGTACATCTATATGAGTGAATTCACATACATTATTTAATTGATTCACAGGCTTGGTCACCTTTTGTCTGTGGTGTAGAGGGTGGGGGCCTAATTGATTCCTCTGTAAGTTGAATTTCTCTCTGGCTTGTTGTTTTTGACACTCTATAATTTGATTTTTGTGAAAAGTTAGATTCATTTTTTCTCTTTTCATTATCGTAAATAAGAACTCAGGCATCACATTTCTAAGCCTTTTTTTAAAATTTGTTTGCTTTTTGTAATATAATTATCCTTGTGTTGCTCATATGTGGAGGACTGTATCTTATTTTATTTTGATCTCTGTCACTGACTTATTTGTCAAATATAAAAAATGCTCTGGTTTTTTCCGTGGGTCATGTAGCTCTAGTTGTGGTAATGTTGGACAACCTTTAGTGATTGAATTGGGAATCTAAACTTGTTAATTGTTGGTCATCGACATGAGTTATTGAGATGATTGATTGGATTGAACGTATGATGCATGAATATGTTCATGAGGTTCACATATCAAGTATTGGATGCCAGATACTTGGAGATCAACACCTGATGCTTAGTGAATGTGCGTCCCAACTCCTTATTTCTATCAGTATTGGGATTATAAATTGTGTTGCAATTCACTACTTGCAGCCATGAGATTTTTCAGATTGGAAGGTTCAATTAGTTTGCCTTTATTTAATTTGTGCTCCTCGATGTTTTTTTTTTGTGTTAAATATGTGGGTTCATGATCTCATGTACCAGTATGCATATAACTGTAGACCGAAATATCAGTGCGTCATTAATTATCGGATCTTATACAAATTCCTTCTTTTTCAGAGTTTTCTTCTCTTAGCACAAGATGTTGCACAAGCGCTCAGCAAAATGGAATCTCAATCCTTAGGAATGAGGGTAAGGCATTGTTAATTCCAAAGCATCGTCACAATTTGTTAAGTCTTCAAAGATAGAGGAATTCTTTGAATTATTATTTTTTTCTTCATAGTATATATCCCTGCTTAAGTTTTACGGTAAGTTGATGTTTGGAAGACAAGTGGGTAAACAAGTGTACATAAAATGCATGTTGAAAATTCCAATTTTATTTGGGGAACTCTCCATAATTGACCCTATATGATGAGACAATGCTTTATGTTTATGTTATGTTCATTTCCAAAAAAAAAAAAATGTCTATGTTTATGTTCATATTTTCATAGTATAATGAAGCAGTGAGATTTAATGAAGCAGTATAATATTTATAAAAGGTGTACAATATGTATAATGAAGCAGTATAATGTTTATGTTCCAAAACAAAATACCTTATTGTTCAATATCACACTAATTGCTTGGGGCCCATGTATTTGGACATTTACTCAATATGTGGCATAGTTTGAGTCTACTATGGCAATCCTCAATTTACGTGTTACATAACTGCTTCTCTGATGAATAATTGTAGATGCAATTGGGCAGATTCACATGTCTGGGTATCCAAGGAGGATTTTGTTGGATATTATGTTTCCCCTGCATTATCTATTGGAAATCATTTATAAGTTGTCAAGGCTCAGAGTGCTGGCATGTTTTTCAATTTTCTAAGTAAACAAATGAATGTGAGTGCGGCATTTATCTTACTCTGGTCCACTAAATATTCAAAATGTGCTTTCATATATATTTACAGTGCTTGGGGGATATGTTCTTATTCCAATATCTTGTGAAAGTTCTTGAAGGAGATTTGTTACCTCGTTATGCTGTATATAAAGGTAAACTAAAAATTATTTAGCATCAAGCATAGTATATTTGTTTTCAATTAAAGTAGTTCCCTTGCATAGATTAATTTGTGATGTTCATGGGTTTTTACAGAAACTTCTGACTGGTTTATGGTCAAGGAATCCCTAATCAATGCGCTTTGGGTATGGATCTTTGTTTCTGATATTATAAGTTGTGAGATTTTGTTTTTCTATTTTTTCATTCAAAAATGATTTTCTTCTCTGTTTTGACAAGCTGGACCAGTCTTATCCCATGTGATGGATTGTGTGTAATCTATGTCACTTCTATATGAAGTTTTAATTCCTTTTTAAAAAATAAAAAAAGTTCATATAAATGCAAGATTTATAAAAATTTAATGTCTGTGTTCCCTGCAGGTGTCACCAAGAGTTCCAAGACTGACCTACAAAAACTTAGTTAAATCTTGCTTGTCAATTATATCTAGCCTGTCACATCATCATAGTGAATCCAGTCATCAACATCAGCAAATAGCAGACAATCTGTCTTCGAAGACAGTTCATGACTGTGGTGCTGCACTGTCCATTGCAGTAATGACACAGTTGGAAGACACATCATTTGCTGTCCAGAAATTTTTGTCAATGGTAATGTTTGATTGATTCATCTTCATGAAGTCCTTCTGCTTGTTTAATGTATATTATCTACTTTCCATTTTCTTTCTTATTCTTTTTTTTTCTTTCGGGGTTTTGTGCAATCTAGATTATGGAGGTTGATGTGATGAAGAAGGAAGCAGATAGTCAAGGATATGTTTCCAGGGCTGAAGGTTCAGGGTACTACTGTGTTTTGAAAAAGTTTCTTTTTAATGGCATTATTGTTTTGATAAATTGGAGGAAACTATTCCCGGATTTGGTGCAGATCGTCTCTTTTGGAAACTATTCTGGATGTGCTAACTTATGATAAAGATCTTCTTTCTCCATTTCTCCAGGTGAAAATTCAGTCCCTATTATTCTCTTTAATTCTCTCCCCTGTTCAGTCAATTTTCAATAATATCCAGCATTTTTCAAATTATGTATATGCTCATCGAGGGGGTATACACATCTTGGACCGATGGAGTGCCACCCTTTTTCCCATTCTGGTTTTCCATCTAATCATGTCCAGTCCAGTAGGTCTTTGTATCTTACTTTAACAAAAAAACTAAATGTCATCTATGCTAATTTGAGTCACTAAACCTTGAAACATTACCCCAAGAAAATCATGCAACTCTAGATGGAACTGTCAACTTTTTTTTTAAGATTAACCATAGGCTTCCTCAGTTCCTTGTTTCTTAATCCCTACATAGATGAGATGAAAATTTACTCATCAAATTCAAATTTAATTCTTGTATACTAAGGATTATTATTAAAATTCATGATGATAATAAGGACAGTTTTTTTTTTTAATCCTTTTGATGCCCTCGAGAGTTTCAGGTGGAAAGTGAGTTGCCATTAGCACCCACAGTTATCCATTTCAAATATTCATTTCCCTCTTCCAAATTCTTTATTTCATTGCTGAAAATCTTCAGCTGCCTTTATATTCATGTGTTAAGAAAATAATTTCCCTTTATCCACCCAAATCTCAAAGCTTCCTTGAGTTTAGTTTTCCAACACTTATCTGGTAACTTTCTCCCAAAGGCCATGTACCAATTATCAGTTGTAATCTGATTTACCTTCACTTGATTTTGAACATTTGCTTTAAATTTTTCTTAGTTTTCATGTACTTTTACATTTCCAAAGTAAGAAGTGCTTGGGTTTCAAGTTGTAGCTTGAGATATTCATATTTAAGATAAATAAGAATGCCTTTCCTATCTCAAATTATGTCATGTTACCGAACCTCCTCTTGGTAAGATGGGAGAGGTAATCCCTCTTTAGTGAGGGGATTTGGGTTCCAGTTTTGCTGCTTGCTAATAGGGGAATATTTGATAAAAAATAAATAAATTTACCCACCAAAAAAAAAAAAATATGTCATGTTTCCTGGTGTGTGGTCATCTCTAGTTTAAATTTATGTCAGTGATGAACCCGACGATAGCTGCTCAGAGAAAAAAGTGATCATTCATGGGTAGCAACCATTAGGTACATACAGGTAATCCATTGGCTTATTATGTGAGTTATTTAATGGCTTAATGGATGGAGATCTTTTTTTACTTATTTGGGCTGGTTGTCTGTATTGTTTTTTTATCTTAATTTTATTATATAATGTTGTCGTCTTTCTTCATACTTTAAAGATTTTCGAGAGCCTCATGGAATTATCAAATGCTCTTATAGAATCTTGAGGGTACATAATTTTCTTTATGCTTTGAGTCTTTGACATAATCAACTGGCAGTCAATTTGTGTTTTGTCCCCTGCCATTATTGATGACGGTGCACTTGCTTTTGCAGGTTTTTTCAATACCTAGATGGAAGTTGGATATGGTTTTGCAGTATTTTTCAAAGTATTGTAAAAGGGTATGATGGCTCTTTAGCAGTATGTATGAAGTGATGGAGTTCTGACGTGCTAATCGAATCACCAATGGCTCTAATTGATTTGTAATATATGGATTTTATTCACATAAACAACCTGCAAATTACTGGGTGACATAAATTGTAGGGAAATCGTTAAAGGAAAAGAAGGACTAATTCTGGTCAAAATTGAGGTGATATAAATTGTACTTGAGTTCTAATTTCAGAAAATTACTCGGTGGAGCAAATTCCAGTGTCAATTTGCTTTATTGATTTGACAGTGTATCAACTCTGGGTTGTTATTCTGAAGTGAGGTCATTGCATGCATAAAATACATAATACTTTAGGTTGAAGCTTATAGGAAGATGGATAATTGTTCTATTTGTTTGGGACGGGACAGAAATTTCTTGTATAGGAAATCACTTCAATTTTACACAGGGCAGCAACCATGAGTAGTATCCCTTTGAATTTCATTTATCTATTATAATGCTTGAGGATTACCATATGTGCAATATATTTGCATATGACTGTGTGTTTATATATGTGTGTAGGGCAATTGAAGTT
The DNA here is from genome assembly GCA_030737835.1 of Acorus gramineus. Classification (NCBI taxonomy): domain Eukaryota; kingdom Viridiplantae; phylum Streptophyta; class Magnoliopsida; order Acorales; family Acoraceae; genus Acorus; species Acorus gramineus. Next base: position 27,990,565 of record CM060849.1, on the reverse strand, counting down.
CCCAATTGGGGCATGTTACTTACTTTAAATTGCTTGGAATTTTGCCAATGAACCATGGAATGTGCCCGATGGCCAGAGAGTTCATGTTTAATTAGATAGCAGCCGAAGAGAATATGGGGAATATACGAAAGCGATGCGCAAAACAAAATTCATAGACCTGGAGAAAATTATATCATGTTTTAATCTCCTTGGTTTGCCCATGGAAACTGCTAGCTAACTCTTTTTGGCTTAGCCTAGACAGAATTGAGGAGAGGATTGGAGATTGCATCACATGTATTGGTCACTAAATTATTCAAATACATAGTCAATGTTGTTTAAGTAATGCACATCTGTTAGCATTTTCTTGTCTACTCTCATTATCCCTTCCCATCTACTTTTGCTATATGCATAATATCTATTGGTAATATTTTAGATGTTTGTTCTTGTGAAATAATGCTTTTTATCCATATTATCTGTAGTCTTCAGTTCGTACTAGGAGGTCAAACGAGGTTGATGATGGAACATTTGAGGGAGTCTTGAAATGTTTTTCAAATGCCACAGATACAAAAGCAATGGTCAGGAAAATGAGCACGGAGGTGGCTCAGCTGCTCCTATCACATGCTTTTCAGGTGATCAATACTGTGTTCTGGACAAAATAAAATGCCTTGTGTCATTCTTTAAACCTTTGTCATTTTGCCTTGCATTCTTGCCCAAGACTCCAAATTGAGTAAATTATTCTTCCATTTTGTTCCAGGCCTACTTATTCCTACATCGTGATAATAAAAATACAGCCAAGTCCGATGACAATGGTGGAGAAAAGTCCCTTTTGCACATATGCAAGAGCATGATATCTGCCTTCAAAAATATTAGAACCAATGAGTGAGTGCGCTCATCATTTTGTATGTTGTTTAAACATAATCTTCGTGTACCGTTCAAACAATTTCCTTGCTCCTCCCCTTCTTTAATGGCTTGTAAAATTCTTTGTTTCAGGCATGTGGACATGACACAATTTGAGAAAGGAGCTCTGTTTTTGGCGTCAAAAATTCTCTCAAGGAATGAATAGAAGACCCTCTGTGATTTTTATGGGATCTCATCAAATTTTTTGCATCCATCATTGGTTTATGTTCTTTGCGACCCGTCAAGATGGGCGTGTACATACTTCAAGCCTAATGCACCAGGAATGCTGGTCTTATTTAGATGCTCAGTGGTTGAGTGCGCTGGAAATCTTAAATGATCGACCAATGAGGATAACATAATAGAACAGAGCAATGTATGTGGATGCTTGTGTTTGATTTTATATTGATCCATTGTAAAATTTCATGGAGCAGAACCATCTATTTGAGTCCATGGAGGATCCTCACTATGTGCTATAATAAATTTTGTTCAGGCTGACATGGTGAGCATTGTCTTGAATGTATGTGCAGGTGTTCAATTAGAGAAGTGAAGCAAAAGCAAAAAAAGAAAGGTCAGTATGTACAAAAATGGTTTAAAGAACTATATACTGTGCACTAAAGTGGTATAATTAGCATGTGATATCAGTAATATATTATCCTGAGAGAACACACGAAATATCAGCACTTTGATACAGATTCCCTACCGGCACATATTAAACAAAAAATGTATCATGTTGGTCCTTCCACACTAGAACGCATCATTAGCTACTCTTTCTGGATTTGATGAATAATCTATGCCGGAGAACTTAAGCATATTTGTGAAGTTGGAGTTCAAATAATTTCTCATATTTGTGATGCTGGAGAGTACCCAGTTGTGTCAGTTGTCTGACCAACTGATGCGGATCCATTTCGACAAAGCACCCGAAATTATAGTTAGGCATAGTTTGGATATGTGTTTGAGCAGATTTTGCATGAGAGAATTTTTTAAATGCAGATCTAAACGTGTTTTTCATTTTTGTGTCCCCACTCATCAGATCTCTGAGTGTCTTATGTGTATTTTTGACCGTGTGGCTTTTCACAAGCGAAGGTTAGCACGTAAGATTTTTAGAATCTTCACATTTAAATTTCACATCCAAACGTAGCCTTAGATTATCTGTCGGACCCGATGGACAAACCCCTGTTCAATTATCCCATAATTTGGTTAGTTCAAACCTTTGTTTAGATCAGTTTAGTAGCTTCTTTTCATGATTAATGTGTTTTTAAAATGGATCAACCAGAGCGTATCATCTGAAAAAGGCAGATTCACCCTTCTATAAATAAGTCTCATCAAGAGTTATAACTTTGAGTTTCACTTTTGATTTATATTTCGCTAGTATTGGGCAATAAACCTAACGTATGGCACTATGGCTTGCTTCATCAATGCTAGTCTCTTCCTCCTAGAATTTTACTCATCTTCTGATAACCAAATTCTCTTTGACCAATGGCTACTATGGCTCAAAAATTAGGGGTGCAACTCTGTTTTGTTAAACTGAAATCGAACTGATTTTTTTTTTTGTCAACATTTTAATTTTTTGATTTAAGTAATGATTAAAAAATTAATAAACTAATTTGATTTGATATGAGTTTTATTTCACTGTAAAAAAAATTGAAATAATTGAATCGAAATGAACTAAATTTAAACCAATGATTATTTATATTAAATATATTCATTAAAACCATTTTTTTATACTAACAATAAAACCCACTGATTTTACATCATCCGCTCTTTTTGGTTATTCCGATACAGTGATTGATTGCACGATTTCATATTCTAAGGACTTTGTTCATATGTTGTATGCTTGTATATATTTATTTATTATTTTCTTCTTCTTCTAGTCTTAGTCTTGCTTATATACAAAGTTGACAATTTCGTTCGGTTCGATTTACGGTTTTATCACTTCGGTTTGATTTAGTTTTGAACATATGCTCATTTGTTCAAATATCATTTCACAATGAATCGAACCAAACAGACTGATTCACATCCCTAGCTCAAACCACTGTTCATTATCCTCTCAGAAGTCAGAACAGAAAAAAACACGAACCACCACCCAAACTCTTCAAATGAATACAAAACTCAAAACCCCTACAAAACAAAACAAAACAAAAACAGAGTCCACAGAGAGAGAGAGAGACCCCAACAACTAAGAAACCTTCACCCCCTTCACCTTAACATGCCTCGAACAGTCCCTCCTGACCTCCCCCTCCCTCCCCGTCTTCACCCCAATCGAACCCATCCTCTCCATCCCCTCCACAAACGCCTTAAAAAACCCCTCCTTATCCCTCCCCATCTCCACCACCACCCCCTTCGTCCTCCCGTCCGCGTACAGTCCCTGGTCCGTCTCCAGCAACCCCAACCCCGCCTCCAAATTCCCATAATACGCATGATCAAACTCAAACGGCGTCTTCACATCGAACGGCGCCACCACGTCAGCGTTCCCTCCGCGCGCGGGGCACGACATGCGTAGCGCCTTCAGGAGCCTTGGGTCGATGCGCGGGTCGGGTTTTTGGGTGTTGGCGTAGTTGTAGAGGCGGGGGAGGAACTGGTCGCAGTGGGAGAAGCCGATGGTGTGCGCGCCCGAGAGGGCGACGAGGTCGCGCTGGGTCAGGCCTTTGGAGGCGAAGAGGGTGAGGAGGTCGGGCACGGTGGAGTTCGCGCGGGGGAGGTTGGGTTTCACGCGCGTCGCGCGGGAGATCTTGCCGTCGCGTCGGCCTTTCTTCACTTGGTAGTAGGGGCCGCCGGCCTGTTAACGGGAGGATTAACAGATAATAATGGCATGTGTCATGCACATTTTTTTTTCCTTGTTAGTTTTAATATTTAATTAATAAAAAAACACTTGTGGATGAGAATTAGGTTGGAACCTCAAAAAGAACGGTACTTAATGTTATCTTTACATAATATAAAGATGAGACATACAATTTTTTAAAATATTATTATAAAAATCTAAGACAAATATTTTTATTTTCACGTATTCTACGACAATTAGATTCTATAAATGATGAATTCTCTCTGTGAATCAGAGTTTCTAAATTGATTCTTAAATATATTTTTTTAGTGTTGTTATACACAGTTTTTTTTTCACCCTCAATTACAGTCTATATGCGTGTTAATAGAAAATCGATTGAGTATATACTCACATTAATGAAATATATTATTCGATATAAATTTTTCATATTTTTTATATTAAAGTAAATGCTTCATTTTTTATAAAAATTGATACCTTATTAGATGAGGTATACTATTTTTAAAAAATTTAAAACACATGTAACTGTAATTGGGGCTAGAAAAAAAGTTGTATGTAACATTATCCATTTTGTAAAAGATGAAACATGTGTTCCATTGTATGTACTCATTTTTATAAAAAAATAAATAAATTTTTATAATAATGTGTACGTAGTGAAGCTTTTTTTGATGAAACGGTAGGCCAACGCTTCAATATATTAAGAACGAAATCCAATTCAAATATATGCAAATGAAAATGATAGAAGAGTGCATGACCACCTGAACTGTAGTAGAAGAGATATCTACCCAGCTCAGAGCACACGCACACGACGCCTATGACAGTGTTAGCCTATCCTCACAAAAACTAACACGCTCGGCTCCCACGCAATACGGCCCCAATCTCGAATAAAACTCTTGACCATCTCCCAAATATTCTCCCCATTCGATCTGTGACCATCTCCCCATACGTAGTGAGGCTGTTAAAATACGCTATATGCAACAGCTATAGCCTGTAAGAGCAACTCCAATCGGTCATCAATTTGAAGATTTGAAGACGGCAGCACCTCGTCCAACTCCAACCGGTCTTTAAAATGAAGCTTGCAAGCCTTCATTTTCAATAAAGTCTCTATATTTGGAGACCCACTATTTGAGTCTCCAAATATCACATCAATGAAGATAATGCCACAAATGACCTTGTTAACTTATAACAACTTTTGATAAATGACATTTAACTCCTACAAAATTATAAATTCCTAATTTTCCATTTGTATTTAATAAAAATATGGAATTTTGAAAAAAAAATTTAAAAAAACTTTCATGTAAAGTTCAAAAGCAATGTTTCAAAAACCAAATCATTCATTGAACTAGAAAAATGAATGGGATAAAGAGTCACCGGTTCAATTGTCCAGTTAACCGGATTTGAAAAGAGATAAGAATCCAAAAACATTGGATATGACTTGATAGACATGTATAGTCAAATCTTCATTGGATTCTATCACAGCTTGCAAGGATGAACACCTAATGCTATGAGACATGACAATACAGAGATGTCTTATTCCATCAGGTCAGACAACTAGATTAGATACAAGTCCACTTGCAACTTTACATACATATATTAAATTTTTTTTATATGTAAATATAGAGTTAATATAATTTAGTTATTTACATTAAAATTAGGACATAAATATCAATAAACAATAAAGATGAAAGAAACTAAGGATAGAATGTGAATTTTAACAAATGAAAATAGTGATTTGAAGACCTACACCATAAAAATTAAAGATCCACCATTAAAGTTGATGAGTCTTCAAAACAATAAAATCTTTAAAATAAAGACTCCATTAGAATTCAAAGATCTTCAAATGTTATAAATCTTCGATGGGCCCATTGGACTCCAATGATCCTAATATTTTGGTTTTGGCCTTCCTCCACTAGTTATAATGACATTTGACTGCATCAGCTGGTCACGTGAAAATGTCACATCAAATCAAATATATATTTTTTTTTACCAAAATATTTATTTAAATATGAGATGACCAAACACAATAATTTATATTTTTGAGGTTTTTATAAAAAATTATCCAATAATACATTCTAAAAGTCCGTTTGAAAACACATATTGAAAAATAAATTTTAAAATAAAATTATTTTTTAAAATGATTTTAGACCTTGAATTTTATTATGATGTTTTTTTTTAATTCAGGAATCAATATTTGAAAGCAGTTTATGTTTGACAGAGAAAACTGCATTTTAATTTAAAAAATTGATTCGGACAAAAAAAACTGTTGTTTTTTAGCTTTTCAAAACACAGATTTTGAGAGAAAAATTAAAAGGAATTCAGCTTTGATTCTTCAAAAAGCTTTTCCGTTTAGCTGCACGATTTTAACTTTTCAATTTTTCAAAAATCAAAAGTTGCCCCAAACAAACATGCAACCAAACGGATCCTAAAACTCATACGTACATTTTATAATGAGATCAACGTTATGATTTTCCACTCCCCAATCCTAAAGCTATAAATAGGAGAAAAAAAAAATAAATCAAACACTACATTAAAATCATCTTCAAAACAGTACCATATGGTTAGCCCCTAATCGGAAAACCCTCTAATGATAATCAAGTGATTCAAACCAATACCCAAATAAAAATAGCTCCATTTGTTCTCGAGCCACTATTAACACATGTATATTATATGTACGACCCAGGACTTTCAGACCCGTGAACATGATGATCACGCATGCAAACAAAAAAAACACGATTCGCCACTCCCCACAAAAACACACAGTGACAACGAACAAGTGTTCAGGACTCAGATAATGCAAAAGTGATTGCTTGTACAGATGGGATTAAAAAAAGGATCGATGCTTACCAGGTGGACAAAGTCTCGAGCAGCGACGGCGAGGATGTCTGCACATGAGACCACGCCGGGGCACTTGGCCTCCACCGCTCCCTTCGCCCTCTTCACGACATCGAACGCATCCACCCCCAGGTTCCTGTTGTCCTCCGCGCTCTTCTCCGGCAGCCGCCTCGCCCTTGGCTTCGCCTCGATGAGCACCGACGCATCACAACCCTTTTCGTTCGAACAAAACCAAACACTAACTTAGACTCATCCACAAATCATGTGTATCCCATAAGATTTTTTTTAGTACAAATATATTAAAAAGTGACACACATATAATGACAACCTTATATTAATATACTAAGTAGACTTGAATCAACATGAGTTCCGAATAAATTGTATGTCAAAGCTTACTATGATTAGCTTTTAACATGGCTATTGCATTTTGTAGGTCTTGAAATCGGGGTGGGATACCTAATGACAGTGTCTCTTCCACTCTGTCATAAACCGTTAGGATATATATATAAGTTGGTATTGAAACTTGAATAAACCCCAAGTGTGTTCACTTGTTATGAGTTTTTTTTTTTTTTTTTAGTAAGACTGATGAAACTTGATGGAATCAAATATACTTTACCTCAACAAAGCAGTCATGGAAGAAGAGGCGGATGGTGGCGGGGCCCGTAACGGGGGCCTCCTTAAAGCGTTGGGAGGTGATGGAGCCGACGAGCTGCTCGAGGTTGGGGCAACTCTTCGAGTAGAAGTCGACAGAGAGCTGGTTCGAGAGGGATGTTGTGTTGGTTGTTGTTGATGCTAATGATGATGATGATGATGATTTATAACCACCACCATTGGAGAAGGTAGTGTCAGAGGCCAAGACGAAATAGAAGGAGAAGAAGAAGCAAAAGAGGGTGGTGAGGAGGGGAGAAGCCAAAGCATGTACAGACATCTTCGCTTGTTTTTTTCTTTGGTTCCGAGAGGAGGGACACACATATTATATATATATATATTATATGCTGCGCGAACGCATGAAAGACGATCATGTCGCGCGCGCGCGCGAGACCCGTGAAAGGGAGGAATGAGGGGTAATTTGTTCAGTTCGGGGAGGGTTTGGACTGTTTGAGGGAGCGGTCACGGGTGGGACAGGAGGATTTTTTTATTGAATGACCAAACTGTCCATTACAGATTTACAGCCGAATTGTTTTGTTGGGAGTGCTTTTTTTTTAAGGGTGAGTGAGTGCGGGCTGCGTTGTACAAAAGGGAATCATGAAATAATAAATAAATAAATAAGGGAGGGATCATGTTAGTGATGGCTGTTTTTGTTTAGAATGGGTGTTTCCAACTTAATTAATGGTGTGTGTATGGGATTTGAAATATTGAGTTGCACTATCACAGGACATTTTAGGGTTTGGTGGATAGGGTTTGGTGTTAATATACTATAGTTTGAATTTTAGTTTTTAGAAGATTGGGTTCAATCAGTGTTTTATTCATCAATTCATGTCTGTCTCCGATTAAAGGATGACATATGTTCCAAATCATTTGAAAATCTCATATGTTTATCATGTGATGAGACACGTGTCACTATCTGATTGGTGATTGACATGTATTGATGAGATTTAACATTGATTGGATTCAACATCGGTTTCTAGATATAAAAAATATAAGTTCAAACACTTTGTATTTAAAAAATACGTTCAAATTTCAATTAGTCATGCCATATATGGCCAAAATAACCAACAAAAACTTATGATTTAGAGTTTGCTTTTTTTAATCATAGATCACTAATTTAAAAAAGGGACAGCACTAGCATACACATTAAGTCATGATTGACATTGATGTAAGAATATGACCCATTAAGAAATGAATATGGACATGTAATGATCAATGTTCCATTTCATTATTTGGTTCATAAAAGGGTACATTGGAAGAGTAAATCAATTAAGTATAAATTAATTAAGTTTTTATGTGGTTCAATTCCCATGACTATCCATTGAATAATACACAATGTATAAAGAGTAATTGTGTGTATCCCATTAAGTGGTACATAATGTATGTACATTTTCATTAAGTGATAGACAATGTATATACATCTCTTTAAAGTGGTACACAATGTATGGAATAATTGTGTACATGTATAGCCATTGGAATGAGGAAAATATTCAATGTCTTTGTATTCCTAACACCCACCCATTATTAGATACATTCCCAAAAAACATTTAGTAGGTTCATTGGATTCTTCAATGGGTTTTAAGAATCCAATTTATGTTTGAGTGTGGGAGGGTTCCCCCTCTCCATCTATAAAAGGGAGTGGACTCCCAACCCATTTGTCATGTCTCACAACATCTTGTGTTTGCACAAGCAAGAGTAAGTCCACTCCATAGAGAGATAGGAGAGTGAAGAATCCTTCTATTCTTCTTCAAGTCCTTGTACCAAAAGAAGACTACTTACCATGGAGAAAGGTTTGTATATGTGTGTGTGTATATATATATATATATATACTATAATGATTCCGCATGACAGAAATATATGATTATAGTATTCGCAAACATGTTAATCAAGATTCTAAGTGCTATTATGATTTATTTTACATGTGGTATCAGAGCGTGGTTGTGATTTTCATGTTTTTCGGATTATAAGATTGTTTTTGAAAGTTTAAGCATGTCTTTCTCCATATTTGATAAGTTTTTCCATCCACATAATGTTAGTGACTATCCATATTGTTTATTGTACATTATTGATAAATTGTATAAATGAAAAAATAACTATGGAATTTTGAAGTAAAAGTGGATATATTTAAATTTGAATATATAGGTCGTGACTTTCTTGCCTTATGCTTTTATCATTGAGAAAGTATTTATGTTAGATCTATCATATTATATTTTATTATTTATGATTATATGTTTATAAAATGGAATAGTTTGGTAGTCACCAAAGTGGCCCAACTATAAAATTTTATAAACATATATTATATGAAGATAGATTAACAATTTCTATTTAGGAAGTTGTAGATTGACCCAAAGGTGGATCTATAACTAAATAATTAGAAATTGGAATAAGACAATTTTTATGCACCCATAATCAGATTTTATTTTTGTTGCCCAAAGGTCAAAAGTCTATCAGATTATGGATAATGTCATCAATTAGTCTTATTCATTATGTGAAATAAAAAAAAAAAAAAAATGGAACGCTTTGTATGTCATGACTCGGCCCAAAGGAAGAGATCATGATGATACTATTTGTTCATAATTATAATTGTGCAAACTAATTGGTGAGTATTTTAATCTTATTTCAGTACCTGTTACTCCTTCTCTTCATGCGCATGCTTCGTCTGTTCCCGTTCTCGATGGATCGAACTTTTCAGATTGGAATGAGCAGATACAGTTCACCCTTGGTGTTCTGGATCTAGATTTGGCTCTCCAAACTGAAAAGCCCGCTGAACTCACTGAGGCTAGCAGTGAGGATGACAAAAATATATTTAAGCAGTGGGAGCGATCCAACAGACTTAGTCTAATGTTTATGCGCATGACTATTGCAAATAACATCAAGTCATCACTTCCGAAAGCTGATGATGCACAGACCTACCTGAAAAATGTGAAAGATCGTTTCAAAGCTGCTGATAAATCATTAGCGGGGACACTTATGGCACAACTGACAACTATGAAATATGATGGGGTGCGAGGTATGCAACAACATATCTTAGAAATGACTAATATCGCTGCAAAACTCAAGACATTGGGAATGAATGTGGATGAATCCTTCTTAGTGCAGTTCATTTTGAACTCACTTCCACCTCAGTATGAGGCATTCCAAATCTCGTATAATACGAATAAAGACAAATGGAATGCCAATGAGTTAACAAGTATGGCCATTCAAGAGGAGGCCAGACTTAAGCAAAGAGGGATTCATTCAGTTCATTTCGTTGCTCATAAAGATATTAAAAAGGGAAGAAAGCAAGGAAAGGGCAAAGGTCAAGCCCCACCAAAGGTCCATGGTCCTGCTGATGCTCCTCAGGTTCATGTGAAGACTGATAAGGGTCCAAAGTGTTTTTTCTGTAAAAAGAATGGACACATACAGAAGGACTGTTCGAAGCGTAGGGCATGGTTCGAAAAGAAAGGTAAGCACTTTGCTTATGTATGTTTCGAATCATATCTTGCTGAAGTACCTTCGAATACATGGTGGATTGACTCAGGTGCCTCTATTCATGTTTCCAATTCAATGCAGGGATTCCTTACAACCCGGAGCCCAAATCCAAATGAAAGATACATCTTAGTAGCGAACCGCATGAAAGTTGAAGTCTTGGCCATTGGAACCTATCGTTTGTCTTTGGATAGTGGTTTTTATTTAGATTTGCAAAATACTGTTTATGTTCCTTCTGTTTCAAGAAACCTTGTTTCTCTTCCTAAACTAGACCTTGATGGTTATTCCTTTTATTTTGCAAATAAATCCTTTAACTTGTTCAAGAATAATATTTTTATGGGTTGTGGAACTTTATGTGATGGCTTATATAAATTGAACCTTCATTCTTCTTTTTCTGAAGCCTTAATGACCTTGCATCTTGATAGAAATATTGGAATTAAAAGAAACATGATAAATGAAAATTCTTCCTTCTTGTGGCATAAACGACTGGGACATATCTCCAGAGAAAGAATGGAAAGATTGGTAAAAGATAAGGTTCTTCCAACCTTAGATTTTACTGATTTTATAGTGTGTGTGGACTGTATTAAAGGTAAACAGACCAAACACACTAAGAAAGGTGCCACAAGAGCTAATGAGCTTCTTGAGATTGTTCACACTGATATATGTGGACCTTTTTCTTCTCCCTGTTTCAGTGGTGAAAAGTACTTTATTACCTTTATTGATGACTTTTCTAGATTTGGATATATCTATTTGCTTAATGATAAATCTCAGGCTGTGGATACCCTTGAGGTATATATTACTGAGGTTGAACGGCAATTAGACAAAAAGATTAAAGTCATTCGTTCTGATAGAGGTGGTGAGTATTATGGGAGATATGATGAAACAGGACAACACCCCGGTCCATTTGCTAAACTCCTAGCACAGTATGGAATTCGTGCACAATATACGATGCCCGGCACTCCTCAACAGAATGGTGTAGCTGAGAGGCGCAATCGTACATTAATGGATATGGTGAGGAGTATGATAAGTAATTCTATCTTGCCTGAATTTCTGTGGACTGAGGCCCTTAAGACTGCTGTTTATATATTGAATCGAGTTCCTAGTAAGTCAGTCCCAAAAACTCCTTTTGAGCTTTGGACTGGTAGGAAACCGAGTTTACGACACCTACATGTTTGGGGTTGTCCAGCGGAGGCTAGAATTTACAATCCACAAGAAAGAAAGTTGGACCCTAGAACAATAAGTGGATATTTTATAGGGTATCCAGAAAAATCAAAAGGGTATAGATTTTACTGTCCTAACCATAGCACGAGAATAATAGAAACTGGAAATGTAAAATTCCTAGAAAATGGTGAGAATAGTGGAAGTGATCAACCACGAAAAGTGGTCGTTGAAGAAGTAAGGGTGCAAGTTCCCTTGCCCATAACTTCTGAACCGAACCTTGCACCTATTATTGATAATCGTTCAAACAATAATGAGATGCAAATAAATGATCAACCACTCAATAATGAAATCACTAATAGTAATTCAACTCTAGAAACATCACAAGGAGTAGCATTACGAAGATCTCAAAGGGAAAAGAGATCTGCTATTTCAGATGATTACGTGGTGTATCTACAAGAGTCTGAATTTGACATAGGAATGAAGGCAGATCCAATTTCATATGCAGATGCCATAAAAGTAGATAATTCTGACAAATGGATAGATGCTATGAAAGAAGAGTTAAAGTCTATGGCTCAAAATAAAGTCTGGGATCTCGTTGAATTGCCTGAACAAGCAAAGAGAGTTGGTTGCAAATGGGTCTTCAAGACCAAACGAGACTCTAAAGGCAATATTGAACGATTCAAAGCTAGACTTGTAGCTAAAGGCTTTACTCAGAAAGAAGGCATTGACTATAAAGAGACCTTCTCTCCTGTATCCAAGAAGGACTCTCTCAGAATTATAATGGCATTGGTGGCTCATTTTGATTTAGAGCTTCACCAAATGGATGTAAAAACTGCATTCTTGAATGGGAGTTTAGAGGAAGATGTTTATATGGAGCAGCCTGAAGGCTTCTCAGAAAAGGGAAAGGAACATCTTGTTTGCAAGTTGAAGAAGTCAATCTATGGACTTAAACAAGCTTCACGACAATGGTATCTTAAGTTTAATGATACCATTGTTTCCTTCGGTTTTAAGGAAAATACCGTTGATCGGTGTATTTACTTGAAGGTTTGTGGAAGCAAGTTTATTTTTCTTATCCTATATGTAGATGACATCTTACTTGCAAGTAGCAATTTAGGCCTGTTGTACGAAACAAAACAATTCCTCACAAAGAACTTTGAAATGAAAGATATGGGAGAGGCAAATTTTGTGATTGGAATCGAAATCATTCGAGACCGAGCACAAAAGATATTGGGATTGTCTCAGAAAAGCTATATTGAAAGAGTTCTTGAAAGGTTTGGAATGCAGAATTGTTCGCCTTCAGACGCCCCAGTACAAAAGGGTGATAAATTCAGTCTTATGCAATGTCCTCAAAATGATTGGGAACGAAAACAAATGGAGGTCATTCCTTATGCATCAGCCGTTGGGAGTTTAATGTATGCGCAAACATGTACGAGGCCAGATATCAGTTTTGCAGTCAGCATGCTCGGTAGATACCAGAGCAATCCAGGAATGGCTCATTGGAAGGCTGCAAAGAAGGTTATGAGATATTTGCAAGGAACGAAAGATTATATGCTCACATTTAGAAGATCTGATCACTTGGAAGTGATTGGATACACAGACTCGGATCATGCTGGATGCCCCGATAGCAGAAAATCTACCTCTGGCTATGTCTTTCTGCTTAGTGGAGGGGCTATATCATGGAAAAGTGCAAAACAAGGAAGTATCGCTGCACACACTATGGAGGCCGAGTTCATTGCATGTTTCGAGGCTACGAATCATGCGTTATGGCTGCGAAATTTTATCTCGGGACTTGGGATTGTCGACACTATTGCCAAGCCGTTGAGAATTTTTTGTGATAATACTGCAGCAGTCTTCTTCTCTAAGAACGACAAGTACTCCAATGGTGTCAAACACATGGAATTAAAGTACTTATCGGTCAAAGATGAAGTACAGAAGCAAAGAGTGTCAATAGAAAATATAAGTACCAAGCTTATGATAGCGGATCCATTAACCAAAGGTTTAGGGCCAAAGGTTTTTAAGGAACATGTTGAAAGAATGGGTCTTCACCGCTATCCATAATGTATTATGAACTTATTGTATGATTGACACTAATGAGATCTCAAGTTTAATGTGCTTCTGTTATTTCCTATTTTTCATAATGTGTACACATGAATTGTAATGAATGAATGATAATAGGAAAATGTCCTGACAAGACACTTATGTGGAACCATTATAATAGGTTATGTAATCTAACCTATTTGATATCAAACTTATGATCAAGTTAAGTAAAATTATAATGTTGTAGTACATGGAAGGGACTACTTGTTTATTAAAGTACAACCGCCATGACTCACATTAGCAATTTTGCTTAATTATGATATTATGATGAAACTGGGTGATTAATGGGTCAAGTGGGAGAATGTAAGAATGTGACCCATTAAGAAATGAATATGGACATGTAATGATCAATGTTCCATTTCATTATTTGGTTCATAAAAGGGTACATTGGAAGAGTAAATCAATTAAGTATAAATTAATTAAGTTTTTATGTGGTTCAATTCCCATGACTATCCATTGAATAATACACAATGTATAAAGAGTAATTGTGTGTATCCCATTAAGTGGTACATAATGTATGTACATTTTCATTAAGTGATAGACAATGTATATACATCTCTTTAAAGTGGTACACAATGTATGGAATAATTGTGTACATGTATAGCCATTGGAATGAGGAAAATATTCAATGTCTTTGTATTCCCAACACCCACCCATTATTAGATACATTCCCAAAAACATTTAGTAGGTTCATTGGATTCTTCAATGGGTTTTAAGAATCCAATTTATGTTTGAGTGTGGGAGGGTTCCCCCTCTCCATCTATAAAAGGGAGTGGACTCCCAACCCATTTGTCATGTCTCACAACATCTTGTGTTTGCACAAGCAAGAGTAAGTCCACTCCATAGAGAGATAGGAGAGTGAAGAATCCTTCTATTCTTCTTCAAGTCCTTGTACCAAAAGAAGACTACTTACCATGGAGAAAGGTTTGTATATGTGTGTGTGTGTATATATATATATATATACTATAATGATTCCGCATGACAGAAATATATGATTATAGTATTCGCAAACATGTTAATCAAGATTCTAAGTGCTATTATGATTTATTTACAATTGATTCACCAATCAATCAAGAATATGTGCTGTAATGAATATGTGCTGAATTACATAGTGGATGTGTTCAGATGGAAAAAGAAGAAAAAAAATTGATTAACCAAAGATTGTGGACGGATGTGGCTTATTTATGGCATACCTTACTTGATATACCATTTATATTAAATTCAAAACTTGGTATGATCCTTGTCATCTTTTCTTTATTTATATTTTATAGTTGAACATGGCAGGGTAGGGGTAATTTTGTAATAATTATGAAGAAAGTTTCATTGAAAGATTTTTTATATTTAAATTTTTTTTTTTTGGGAGGAGGGGGGGGGGGGGGGCGTTGGTTACGGATATATATTATTTGTCACATAAGACCACATTTGACAGTAAAATATTAGCTAGAATAATGATGCAGTAATACTCAAATAAAGATAGCAAGAAGATCTATAATATCATTTTGTATCCTTAAACAATAGTTTGACTAGTTCTTGTAAGAGGTGAATTAGGATTTATGGCATTCACCCAGTGACATAGATGAAGTAAATACGTTTACACCAAATACTAATACAAGATATGTGCATGGATCACCCCTCTTATGCGTCAAATTGATATTTAAAGTCAAAAATAAAACTTGATTTATATAACTAATTTATTAAGTTTTCTAATATAACGTGGATTAAGGATATATATGACAATGCATATTTTTCAACAACTACTCTATGTCTCTATCCTTGTGTGCAGTAGCAGATGAGACTGCACACAGGGGAGGACATCATTTTTTAAGAGACATGTGACACTCAGTTTTTTTTTAGTCACAAATTCAGTCTTTTATAATTCGTTAGCCCTCTTCATTTACTGTATCGTAGTATATATTTCATTAGTTTTTTTTTATATTTTTAATAAATTATATGATTCAATTTATTAGAGTATATATTTTATATTTTATAAAAAAATATATACAGAAAAAAATAAAAAAAAACATGTGATATGAATTTTAGATTATAAAATGGGCTGCGCGGGTAACATTTTCCAATTTCCATGACAAATGGGTCATCTAATTGTGGGCCCATTTAGATGCCAGCAAGGCCCATCAGCCGGAACATGATCAATAAATGCATTGCACGTGCCACAAATGATCCCATTTGTGGGATCCACTCTTTTAAACCATGTCACAATGCTTGTGATTCATCGGACGGTCTCCATTAATTGCCCGAATGTTAGTTACGTCCATGAAAGCAAGTTCGGATTTGATGGGTCCACGAGGGAGGCCCATATGATGCGGTTGGGTCCATTGATCGAACGGTCTCAAATTCGAGCGATCCTCAAGCCTTCTTCTTCACCGTCGCGTCAAAAAGACAAACTAGGGTTTCCTCCGCCGCAAGCGACGGAGCCGACGACCTCTCCGCCTCTCATTGTTCGCTCACACATATAACATGCTTCGCCAGGCGAAGACGATCACGTGCCGCGCGAGGTCTCTGATTCGACCGCTCTCGATCCTCTCTTCGTCTCAAGAGGCCCCTTTCGGAGGTCCCTCTCCCCTCCTTAACCATCGAAGCCAGGACATCCCACACGATTTCCTTAGATGGGTCTCTCTCGGCTCCTCCCGGGGTCTGTCCCGCTTCGCCTCCGGATTCACCCCACTCAAGCCCAAGCCGCTGGACTCCATCATCGACGTCGAGCGGGTCATGACTCGGTCGCCGGAGGAACTGGTCTCCATCTGGGACGACGTGAGTGCTTCAAATTTTGATTTTGATTTTGTTGGAGGGACTGATTCGTGTTTTTATCAACTGGGTTGGTCGTAGTATCATTTGGAGAGGGGTCAAGATTTCATTTTGATTGTGTTGGAAGGACTGATTTGTGTTTTTGGCCAGTGGATTAATAGTAGTATTACTAAGAGAGGTCAAAATTTGATTTTGATTGTGTTGGAAGGACTGATTTGTGTTTTTGGCAACTGGGTTGGTGGTTGTTGTAGTATCACCTGGGGAGAGGACACATTGGTGCGTCTATGAAGGCGAAGTCGTTTCACTTGCTTGAGCAGAGATCGGGCCCCTGGTAATGCCCGCTTCAATGTGTTAAGGCTTTTGTTTGTCACATATGTTTGGATCTTTGTGTTCACTTGTTTTGTTTGCCAAATTTTGCAGCCGGTTTTTTGTGCTTCCATTGCGGCGAGGGAGTGGCTACAACACTATGTTTGTTCAAGGTTCCTTATCGAACCTGTTTATTACTTTCATCTACTCTAGCTTACTATTGAGGATGCACGGTTTGAACAATGTTTTGGGGACAATGTGATTTTGTCTACTTCTGTACTTGATGTTCTCAGTTGCTCTGTTTTCTGCTATCTAGAATTTATAGGGTCATGTTTGGATGAGCATTCTGAAATTTAAATGTGATTGATTGTCCAGGGAGGTTTCTCATCTTTGGATTTGTTTAGTGTATCACTTGCAAAGTGAGTTTTTAGCTTTCCATATGCTTTTACATGTTTGGGAAGATCGTGATAGTGTAGGGTAGTCGCTTCATATAGTCATTGATGGAGAGAGCTTTCCACAATGCAAGGGAAAATATTGTGTCCTTGTTGCATATGAGGAGTGTGTTTTTAGGTTCAATGGAGTGCCTTTCTCTTGAGGCAATTAAGATATTTATTGCTACTTGGTAATCACTATTTAAAAATCAGATTTTCCAGTATCTTGAGAAGTAGAGGTCCTTTTTCCACTCTAAAGATCATAGTTGAAATTTATGTCTATGATAGTAATGGTGTAGATGTTAGTCAGATTTTTGAGGTTTATAAATTTGGTTTATGCAACTACGATTGTTGATTAATATGCTTGATCAAATGGCATCTTGTTCATGTCTACTGTTGGAACTGTAGATGAGTTTTGTCTCATGCATTCTGTTTGCTGGATAATGGGTTTGCTATTGGGGGGTTTTATATTGAACCTCATGTTCTTTCATTTAAATTCATCAGCTATTATGCTTATCTATGCTTAGTGCAATAAAAAAATTAAGCATTATTGGCCTTCTTTAGATCTCAATTTCAAGCGGGTGAGTACCATTTTAAGAGGGGTCCCTTCAAACATGAATTTTAATTAACAAATCAAATGTGTGTCCATTTTAGTAGACTCTGGACAATGAGGGATAGAAGCATAAAAGGCGGTTTATTCTTGGTAATCTTCATGCCATTTATTGGTATATTTAAATTACAAGAACAAAAAAAATCACATTTCAAATTATTACCATTTATGTGAAGAACACATGGGAGCACGTTATTGGAGAATTTTGGGGCATGAAATAAACACGTTTTCAATCCATATGGAGTAGGGGAGGTTGGGTGTTCATTTTTGTTGAAGTGTTTTTAAACTTTTTTTATTTCTAATTTATCAATTTTTTATATAAAATTTGGTGGGCTCTCTACTCATTCTAAAAAAAATGTATTGCACACCTTTTCTGTAGCTAAAATTGTAGATTAAGGTCTCTTTAGAGGAAAAGTGAGATTATGATCAGATAGTGGCTTATGTGGATGGTTCTATAAGTTTGCAGTTGGGATGGAGGAGTTTTTGTGCCTTGACATGACATCTGCAGAATGGTTCACCTTTTGAATGCTTTTGGTGAAGTTTAATGTCTCCATGGAACTTAAAGAACAAATCCAATGTTGATTGATAGTTGGCTTCATTATGGATGTTTCATCTAATATGTAGCTTGGTTAATGGGTTTAGACAATGATGCTAAAGAACCAACCCTTATGGGATTTTCCGACCTTCAAATTTGGTTTGAACATTTTGTCCGTTGTAACGCTTCAGTGAAGAGATGGCTAAGAGTCTGCTCTAAACATATGATGCAACAAAGAGCACCAGGGATTTGGCAGAAGGAGGATTGAGTTTAAGTGACTAAATGAATCATTGAAGGTTAACTTTCATTGCAATTTTTTTGGTGGTCAATTGTTTTTTTCTCTCGTTAAATCTTCTCTCATTAGCAAGAATAAGACTCGAATCCAAGCTACTTAGTAAAGAGGGAGTACTTCTACCAACTTGTCAATAGACTACCAATTCGAATCCAAGCTACTTAGTAAAGAGGGGGTACTTTACCAATTTTTTTGGTGGTCAATCGTGTTTTTTCTCTCGTTAAATCTTCTCTCAAGCAAGAGTAAGACTCGAATCCAAGCTACTTAGTAAAGAGGGGGTACTTCTACCAACTTGTCAATTGACTACCAATTCGAATCCAAGCTACATAGCAAAGAGGGGGTACTTCTACCAATTTTTTTGGTGGTCAATTTTTTTCTCTCTCGTTAAATCTTCTCTCAAGCAAGAGTAAGACTCGAATCCAAGCTACTTAGTAAAGAGGGGGTACTTCTACCAACTTGTCAAGAGGTGGTTCGGTGGACAAAATTGATACATTGATACCCATGCACTTGCTATATCTAAGTCTAGGACAAACTCGTATATTGTGATTCCGTTTTTCATGAACTTTCTTTTGATGGTTCCATCTTTCTCTCTTTCCTTTATATCACTCATTTATGTTCATTCGTGTCTAAAAATATGACATTACTAGATGCTTTACTGGTCTTAAATTTGGCATAATTGTTGCGCATGAGATGAATAATGCATTTATTGTTGTAGTATGATATGCTTATGCAAAGAAAATGTTGTGAACACACATCTGGTTATGTTGCAGTGCAGATGCCCCACATGCTCTTCACTGGTCTTGAAGACTACAAAGCCAGAGGCACTCAGGCATCCCCATATCTCACCGTAACATATTACAAAGAATTTGCAGAGACCAAAGACGTGGTCCTCGTCCGCGGTGATATAGTCTTCGCGAGCAAGCTCGACGATGAAGAGGCGAAATGGCTGATACAGACCGCACAATCGTTCTATCTGAATGACACGAGGTACAATTTGGTCGAGCAGTTCAACAAGATGACTCATGATTTTGAGTTCAAAGATGTCCTCCAAGCCCTTGACATGCCCACAGGATGATTGATCTCACAGTCTGAATATTATTGTTTTATCTGTGTCGAAATTTTGTTCCTGGTGTCAACATTGTTTTTTTAGAGTTTTTTTTATATGTGATCTGTGGTGGATTGAAATAATTTGAGTTCAGTGATTGTCCTGTTGATGAACCCAGGATCTCTGTTGAGGAGAGAATGTGCTATTTTATTGCAAGTTTGTCATTTTATCAGGATATAATAAATTTGAATTTTTTTGACATATATATAGATTCCATTATGCGTATTATGTCAACCAATTTGGTTTGAACAGAGATGCAAGGATTAGTAGACTTATGAAGTTATGAGATCATAATTTATGAAATGATTTATTGAACTTACAGCTCCTTCATGCATTCTTCAAAAATGAGTTTTGGAACGTTATCAATAATTTTGTTGTCCATTAGATTCAAATCCATGTTGATGGTTGAAACTTGATAGTTATACACTTATACTGGATTCATACAACATTCATTTATTACTTTTAATAAATTGTTTGTATATTAGTGATTAAAAAAATGTTTAGACTTTTAACTGAAGCATCGGTATTTACATGGTATTTTTTGGCCATTAATCTGTTCATTGTAAAAATTAACCACACATTTATTAGTGGATCCCTGTAAATACTGGAAACAATGACCTGTTCAAATTATGCCTTAACATGCCCCGGATCCAGATGGACCAGATATTAATTCCTAGTATTTTTTTGATCCGTTATGATTTCTAGGTTCCTCAATTTTTGTAGCATGTGAAAACACCCCTAATTTAGTTGTCATTTTTTTTTTGACATGAGATAAGGGAAAAATATGAAGATAAATAAGTGAAAAGATAGTTTATCTTTATTTGATATAAAAAATAATGGGAATAAATAACACTTAATTTTGAAATGAAAATAGAGATACTTTATTAAAGACTGAGATAACATTGTTCCACTTTTTTATCCTGATTTTAATAAATATAATATGAACAAAATTGATGGATTTTTTATCCCCTAAAATTAAAACAACTTATACCTAAAATCTTAACTCATTGTCAAACTAGCCCTTAAGACTGGGATGACATTTATCCCCACTTTTAATCATAATTTTGATAAACATAAATATGAACAAAATTTATGAATTTTTTATTCTCTTGCCAAACTAACCTTAAGAAATTATAAGATAAAAAGGCTAATTTTTTTCATTTTTGGTTATAAAATTGTTAAATGAGAATTTTTTTTTTAAGGAATTCTATCAAAAATTATATATATATATGTATATACGAATACTTCTAAAATTTAAACGTTTCTTTGAGAGGGTTCAACAGCACTTTTTTAATAAGTCAATTGAGAGGGTTCAACAGCACTTTTTTAAAATAACATGAAGCAATCAATTGACTCAAAACTTTTTCTGAGCCCAAGGTATACATTCTGCCACGATTGTATAAAGAGGTGTCGTAGTACACCATTGACTCAAAACTTAGACCCAATGTTTTAACCAAATATATTTAATAAAAAAAAACTTATTAAAATCATTCCTTTAAATGCCCGAGACGCACCCACAAAACTGAGAAATTGAGAAAATAATGCACCAAAAAAAGAGAGGAACAAAAACATCCCACGTTCCGAAATTCAAATAATGTGCATTCATCTCTCCTGTTCCTTTTTCATGTAGAACCAAAAACTATAAACAAAAAAGGGATCAAAATTGAATAAGTATATGATTGACAATATAACAATTTCATCGAGTTACGGCGGAGCTTGCATCGCACCTTGGAAGGTATAGTTGCTGCCAGTAGTGTCATCTTTCTTAGGAATTGTTCCAAAGTTCCTTGACAAAGCCGCATAATATTTTTTTTGCTGTAACCCCAAATTAAGATCATGATCAGTGAAAGCATGAAGACACTACACAATAAATTATCCATACGTTATTTTTATACAAAAATTAATCCAAGGAAAAACAGTATTACATAGCCCTTTTCATGCATATGCTTAGCTACCAAAACATCCTCTTTTTAGTTTTCGTCACCCCGTGAGAAGTGCTTCAAAGAAAATATGTTTCACACAAGTCATTTAAAGGCACCAAAGCAGGTCACTTGATGTCAAAGTTTTAAAATTAATGCGTTCAAATGACTGCACATGAAATCTAATTAGTCCAGATTTAAGGAATTAGTTTCAAGTTCCAAGCAGTTGGGTTGAACATGGACATGCTTTTTTTTACAGGTAAGGCCTTACCTTTTCTGATACTGAGGGGCCAACTAGTTCAAGAGCTCGTACAAAATGCGAGGCTTTGATGGCTGGTCGTTCTGCCTTTGAACACACACCTGCCTGTCTCTCCTCCATGGCGATCATAGCTGCTTCACCCATCTGAAAAGAGGAAATATATTCAGCCAACTGAGAAATTTATCCTAATCTATGGAAAAAACCACTGGGAAAGCTCGAGGAAAGACATTAAGCAAGTTCCACCAAAAAGTCCTCACTAGGAGAAATTTCAGGGATGGTAATTTGGACATACCACTTTAGCAAGATCAGCACCGCTAAAATTCTCACATGCCTCGCCAATTGCACCAAAATCCACGTCTTTATAGTCAATCCAGGGCTTCATTTGAGCATGTGCCTTTAAAATTGATCCCCGTTCCTCTGGACTAGGTAAAGGAACATAGAGTAGTTTCCCAAATCTGCCTGGCCGTAGGAGCGCACGGTCCACTACCTCAGGTCTGCCAGTGATCATGGTCACATTATGACATGTAAAAGGTAATGAATAGACCAGTCATAATTTACCTGTTTGTGGCACCAATAATATAAACCCCCTTCCTTTGATCCGCACCATCTAGCTCTACGAGCAACTGCAATTATGAAATAGATGTAAAATGAACATATTCATTTCATGGTTTCAAACCAAAAAAAAAAAAATTATGTAGCATAAACAAGCATCGGAGGTAGACCTGGTTTACAAGCCGCTCAACCACCCACCCCCCATCTGTACCACGCTCTTTTGTCAAAGCATCCACCTGAAAAGTGAACCAATACATGCAGTTCAGATATTAATTTTTATTCACACAGTTAATTGAGTTAGAGTTGATCCCACGAACACCCTTTCCCCCAACCCCCTTTTCTTAAAAAAAAGAAAAAAAGAAAAAACACACCAAATAAAATGAAACATTTCAACTTAATAATAAGAGGCAGTAATTTTTTTTATAGGTTAGTGATGAGATTTGAACCCAAGACTTCATTGTTGTAAATTGTGTTGTCAACTTTTGAGCTATGGATCCAATTCCAATAAGTGCCAGTGATTACCATATAATATCTAATATGAGAAAATACAAGTATGCTGATTGTATGTAATTTCTTCTGAGAAAGTTAACATGCATGCACATATATTTGAGTGATCATCATGGTAATGATTCCATTTGCTTGATGTTAAAATCTGGACTTTGGGACAATAGCTCCTAATATGCCACTTATAAAGGAAAACATGTGGAAGTGAAATCAACTGGGATACCCCATCAAGCATGACGTGAAATTATAAGGATCCAAAATCTCTGATTGTATGGATACTTGTACATGGTAAACACATCCAAGTTAGATCACCAGGACTCAGAGAGTAATGCCAGACGCTTGATATACATCATGAGCACACAGATTCAGCAAGGCCAATCCACAGGATGCAAGTTATACCTAGTAAATTTTCATGTTACTTTTCATCTAGATATGAAATGTAAATCTCACGGAGACACTTCATGAATTCATATCTGTGAAGCATTTTTTATGGTGCCACTCTTAAAAGTGCAAATAAAAATAGAAAACAACCAAATTATGGTGATGATGAAATGATTTCTACAAGCTTTACCTTCAATCATCCCTTTCTCATATACGAGTGTAAATTTTCACTAAACTGGATCGTTTTACCTATATAAGAATCATGACTGTCATCATGGAACAAGAAGATTCTGACATGTAGGAAAAATGAATGAATGAGCTCCATTTTTTTTTAATGAAGAGAGGGCTCCCCCTGATTTTATTACATCAAATAAAAGCACCCTGAACAACAAAGACGAGGGATATACACAAACTAATATAAGAAAAACTAAAATCACCAACCCAACAACTAACCCACAAACCAACCAAATTGTACAACAGTGGAAGACTTGGCTTACATCCCTGCATGGCTGCATGATGACAGGGACAATTTTTGTCCCTGTCATCACCAACCCAGCTCTCGTACGGGGAAGGACGTCCGTCGGGGACCCGACTTGTTCGGTGAAAAAAGGATGGGACGAGTCGGCGCGCGACGACACACGCACGAGGGGAGTGTTGTTACAGGTGATGCGCCCCCACGTCGCTGCGCCAAGGGATTGAAATTTCTGTTGGGGGCGCGAGGGAGGGAAAAAAAAAAAGCCCAAGTACAGACCCTCGTGCACAGCGGGTTCTCCCGGCCGCTTTCCTAGTGACCTCTCTCTCGCTGCACTGCGAGCGGGATGTGGTCCGCGGGCTGCGGCTACGGGATGTCGCCCGTGTTTTATATAGTTCATGTTTTATATACCCTGTTTTGTATGCTACAGTGGTTGGAAGGGTGATCAAACAAGCTCCAAGTTAAGTCCTATCAAACAGAATTAACATACAAAACCAATGTAGAGTCATGATATTCATGTACCTCATCAAAGAAAAGTATGCATGGAGCACATGTACGAGCACGATGAAAAATTCTCCGGACTGCCAACTCGCTTTCTCCAACATACTTGTTCAAAAGCTCAGGGCCCTAATACACAGAAATGAAATGTAGAAGTCCAGTGTAAAACATCCAGACAGTCCCACATATAGGAGGCAAATGTGAAAAGCAAACAGTGTGTACCTTGATGTGAATGAAATTGGCACCGGTCTCATTGGCCACAGCTTTGGCAATCAGTGTTTTACCACATCCTGGGGGTCCATAAAGCAAAAATCCAGTCTCCAAGTTCACTCCAAATTCCTGTAAACACAAAAGTGGAATAATCACTTTTGAACTGATCAAGGTACTCTCATTTTTTGAAGATGAAAATATCAAAACATCAGTTTAAGACCACCTATAGAACATGGAAGGAATTCAAACCAGCAGAATAAAACAAGTGCAAATTGCGAGCTATTCTCAAGCATCTTTAGCAGAAAATTTACTTGTTGAATATCAAATTATCTTTGTAATTCAAATTGTATTTTCAAAAAAATTACATTAGAAACCATAAGTCAAACGCCACTTTAAACACTTATACCTCCTCTTACAAACATGCAGCTGGCTAGAAACCGTGTGATACAGATTAATGCCTATGCAAATGATTAAACAAACTCTTTGAGATCACAGATTCTTTTCTTTGAGCTTCTCACAAGAGATGCCAATATAATGGATTATTCATAGATGTAAAAAATGAGGATGAGAGTGTCATTTCAGAGAGAGAACAGGAACAGAGATTGTCTAGCACTGGCTAAATTCAGAAACAATCATGCTTCTCTGCATGAAAGTAGTAGCAGACCAAAATCTCATAAAAATGACAAATAACTACCTCATATTCCTCAGGGCTCTTTATACGTTGTATAACATAACGATTAAGCTCCTTGCGCAATGCCTCAAGCCCACCAATATCTTCCAACTTCGCATTTGGAATTGAAGTGAATCCTTCTCTTTTCAGAGAGGGTTGAACTATTTTAGCTGCTTCCTGGTAAAGACATAACCACAAGCAAGTCAGAATAAATAATGGAGCTAATGCACAAGGCATTGCATGAACTTCTTGAAAAAAATCTATTACGAGAAACAGAAAAACTGTTAAGGTATAGTCATTTCTACAGTTGGTGGCGTAATAAGATAATCACCATAGTCAGTCAGTGATAGGAAAAAAAGAATTTGAAAGGTTATAAAAATGCAAATACAGAGAACGAGAGGGCAGAAAACAAAATTGCAATTGTAATTTATTTCCATGACAGGATGGGATCAAACATATGATGATTTCTAAAAATAACCTGAAGAAGGAATTAGGAACTAAAAAGAGTATTTGTAAGTGATGAAGAAAGATATGAAAGACAATATCATGGTAGACCCTATTTTCTGAACTCTAAAATATATGGAAAACTAGATAAACTTAATAATCAGGGATGATGTAATAAATAAAGATTTAGGGCCAGAAAAACAGACAGTAAAAGCGGACCCACATCTGTAAGGGTATGGGATTTCGCATTTAATAGTATAAACCAGCAGTTACATTAAAAAAACAAATCCACATAATAGAAAAGACTACAATGGAAATGAGAGGAAACAATCTGAGAGCCAAGTTGGTCTGATAAATATTTCAGTCAGCAAGACGTTCATGTCAAGAAGAATGACTTTATTTGAATAGGAGACAACTACTAGGCACTAAAACTCAAGAAGCAAGGAATGTGTGCGAATGTACAAATTATGGAAAAAATTGGCGGCGACCATAAATTTGGGAGTAAGTAAACACATATAGTAGCATCTCTACATTAGTTCCCGGATCCAGAAAGGTCAAACATGGAGATGATTTATCAACTATATACATAATCTTCATTTAATAACCGATGAACTATCGTCTAAGATAGGGAGGCTTGGAGTGGTTTTTTTTTTGGGACAGTCGGGGGTAGAAATATATATTAATATCATTGTAGGAAAGGATGCATGAGAATTGTCTGCAATGACTTTGTATTCTTAGCTCTTCTAGTCTTCAAGGATACTGATAATTCCTAATGTAGATACATATGGACTTGGTAAGATTATTTAGTGTGATTGAAAGACTGATAGATCAAAGCATAAACTATTCAAGTTTAATGAAAGTATTAGAGCCTTAGGCCTTGGAATAAGATGAGGTCGGAGCATATACAGTTCGGGCTTAATGTAATTGATGCATTGTGAGATATTTTTTATAATAGATGGTCAGACGTTAACCAGGTAGCTGCTTTACAATCTTGTCAATAAAATCTAGAGAAAAATGTTATATCAAATATGCAAAGTGAGAAGGAAGAGCAGCTCTACGTACTTTTGAAATGAAGCATGGTTTCCAAATATTTTATTTAAAAAATTGAACAAGAAGTAAGCCTGCAACTTTATATGGATGAGGTAGTTGCAAAGTCAGAAACAACAAATGAAAAAGTTAATTGTGTGTGTGCCCTATGATACGATGTATGTGCAGCATATAAAAAAAACCAAGATAGAAAAGAGAAAATTATAAGTAGCTGAGATGAACAAAGGAAAATATTTGAGAAGGCTGTTTGCGGCGAAAGAAAAGCGAAAATGGCACCAATCATAGTGTTGAGAAAAATGTTAGATTAAGAAAAGAAGAGAGGTTACCCTAAAAGACTTGGGTGGAGGTAAAGAATGCAGGAAGAGTCACCAGGAGAGACACCATAACAGGATTCATAGGAACTACAAAGTTGACAACTTAATGGGTAATAAAGACCATGTTGATCATTGATGACTTGATGTTGATGTGAAGAAGTGTGTGCAAGCCTATTGAAGAACCAAGCATCAAGTACAAACTACTATAAATTATGCTGAACCACTCATAAAGTCATTTATTAAGGAATGGGCAAGTGAGGGATTCTGTGTATCTTTACCAAATACCAACTGTAATAAATTTGCCATAAGTGATAAATTATTACACATGCTACAGATTGCTATATTAATGTGGCTGCACCACCATGTCTGCACCACCATGCCACATTCTTCAAAAAAAAAAATGTGGCCGCACCACCATGTCTACCTTGATTTCAGTACAGACAACTACTGCAATGTAAAGAAAAAGCAGTGATGCATTTTTTCATTACCTCAAAATCTGCCATTGTGATACTCAGCTTCTCAATCTCTTCCGGCACCCAAGGCTTTCTCCACCATTCTTGATCATTATCCTCATCAACCCCGTTTATCGTTTTGGAGGGCTCAGACTTCCTCATTTCTATAATTCTCCTCATAGCTAGGTTACCAGCCTTGTTAGCCAGCTCTTCCAAATCAGCCCCGACATAACCAGGTGTCGACCTGGCTATCTTCTTGATATCTAATGTATTATGGAGCCTAAGCTTACGTGTAACTACAGATAGGATCTCTCCACGGGCAGTTTCATCAGGGATATCCATATAAAACTCTTTATCGAACCTTCCAGGCCTTCTTAGTGCAGAGTCCATTGCGTCAGGCCTGTTTGTAGCTCCAATTACTAAAACATGACCACGTTTTTTGTTAGATAATTCTGGATCAGAGCCAGAACCTGCATTCTCAGATCCAGAAGGCTGGTGTGATTCGTCCATGCATGTCATCAGTTGAGTCACTATTCGCCGTTCCATCTCCCGATGCAAATCCTCTCTCTTCGAAGCAATGGCGTCAATCTCATCGATGAATACAATTGAAGGCGCAGAGCGATATGCTTTTCTGAAAAGAAGACGGATGCTCTTCTCAGATGCACCTATGAAAGATGCACATTTAACAACGTTACAAAGAATAATTAAATTTTTGGGTGGCTCATTGCATTCAAAATTTTTGGGAAATTTTAAGTGATACATTACAAAGATATAGGAGCTCTTGAAATCACCCACAGTGTTGCAAGGTAATGTACAATTAGTGAACATGGGACAAACACCCTGATGATATAGTCAGATCAACAGATTCTGGATAAAAAACTGGCAATAATTTAGACCATTGCCAAAGAAAAACTTTGCAAACCCTTGCTGCATTCATGCTCATGACTAGAGCATTCCATGGATATTTCTGACAAAATATTGTTGACACAAATCTCTTGATGTAATGAAAATTCCTCTTCAAATCACAAACATAGAACAGCCATACGATCTAAGATTGGTGAGTACTCTTTGTGATCCATGCCTTGATTATTTAAGAGAATTTCACCTATATAGTCAAAAGACCAATAATCCATTTCATCTGGATGCATTATTAGGAAGACCATTTCAGTTTTACATTAACAGCTTATGCACGGTACTATGACAAAATATCAAATTTACCAACCAACAAAATATCACATCCATTCTACGAGGTATCATCATATCCCATTAACTAATGTAACAGCAATCACTCCATCAGCACAATTTCAACAATTATCGGTTGCAAACTATAACAATTAAAGAACATAACAACACTAGGCGAAATTCAAAAGAATTTTATGTGGGACCAGAGACAAACAGGTGAAGGTCGCTTTTTGGCCGTAAGGTCAGCCACGGAGAGTCCCTCCGATATCTAAAAAAAAAAAAAAAAAAGTACATAACAACAAAACACAAGATTCTCCAATAAACTAATATGCAAGGAAACATCAGTTACCAGATACTCCGGAGACAACCTCCGTGGCAGAGATCTTGTAAAACGGCACCCCGGTCTCATTCGCAATCGCATGGGCCAACGAAGTCTTCCCGCAGCCCGGCGGCCCGCAGAGCAAGATCCCCCTCGTGGGCCTCACCCCCAACGTCTCCGCGACCTCCGGGTGGCAGAGCGGGACAACCACGTCCATCAGAACCTCATCCAACGTCTTCTTCATCCCACCCAGATCCCTAAATCTAGGCCCCTTCACATTCCCCCGAAGCACCTCGGTCCGGCCATCGCCGACGGCCTTTCCCTTGTCGAGGCGGACCTCCTCGACCTCCACGTTCTTCTCCACCGCCGCCTTCGCGGTGGGAGGCGCGGGTTTCGAGGCGGAGGCGGCGGAGACACCGTAATTGGCCCGGAGCATCGACTTGGTGAGGTCGAACTCGGGCTCGAACTTCTGTTCAAAGATCAGATCGTCGGAGCTCGAGACGTCGCTGCTGCTGCTGCCGCCGCCGCCGCCGCCAGAGGAGGACGGACTCGATGAGGAGGGTTCCCGGTGCTTGGGCCTCTTGCGGGTGGGGCTCCGGTGGGGGCTCGCATCCGCACGGGGTTTCTTGTGGAGGTCTAGGGCTTTGGAGACGTCGCGGCGGAAATTCTTATTGTTGATGCGGCGGTACTCGACGTTGCGGAGGCGGAGCTGTTCGACGATCGAGTCGAGGTCGAGACTCCGGTGGTCGAACGAGTCGAGGTGGGAGAGGAGTTTGGAAGTCATGGGTCCCGTCCCCGTCCTTAGCCGGGGTCCCGGCGCCCGCCGACCCATTGATCTGCAACGGCGGAGGAGGTAGGGTTTTTCGATCCTCGGAAGAGTGATCCTACGCGTGCGAGTGACGAGGGTCGACTTCTGTTGTAATTATAATAGATAGATATACAAACTAACAAAATGATATATTAAAAAATCAAAAAGTGATTTTAGAGTCTCTCTATTCATTTATCTACTCCAACCACAATCTTTATTTTATTTTTATATACTATTTTTTTTTATAAAACTTAAATTTATATTATCCCTCTTATTTTTTTATGTAGTACCCAAAATTAAGAAATATTAATAAATTTAAAATCAGTAGAAGTTAATATTATCAGTTTTGTACCAGGTGATCATTAAATATATATATTTTTAAATATATGTTAAACATATTCAATATTATACTCATTTGAATCGTATCAGCAACATCTATCTAATGGTACCAATTTTATGAAAAATAAAATTATGTAAAAAAAAATTATACACTTTACAAAAAAATAATAAAATAAAGAAAATAAAACTCAAATTTGGAGGCTCAAACAGTGAGCCTCCAAATTTGGAGTCTCAAAAACCATCCTCCAAAATGGAGGGTCATTTTGGAGGATGGTTGGAGATGAATTTTCACCCAATCATGCTCCATTTTAAAGAAATGGAGCACGATTGGAGAAGCTCTTAAAGATGGAAACCTTTGTACAGTCTCGATAACCCTTGGATTAAATTTCTATCTATCAAGATGAACATTATGAGAATATTTTTGTTAGATTAACATTAATTAAAAACAAAATATATATAAAAAAAAACACTTATAATATGTTAAAAATAAGAAAAATTTCTTCGAATGTATACCAGATTATCATTCAGAGAGGTTTTCGCATTTTTTTAAATGGAAAGTGTAAAATCAATCCGAAAGATAAAATTATCATTTACAGAAATTTTTTTCATTTTTGACACATTATCGGGGGAATTTAGTGTATAATGTTTTTAGCCGAGGTTAACCTAACACAATATTCACATAATATTATCACATGTCAACAGAAGTTTAATGTAGGAGCTATTTGAATTTATATAAGTGTTTTAAGAAGTTATATAGATTTCAAGAAAAGTCAGAGAGTTATATGCATGTCAGCAATCTGTAGGGGCATGGAAGCAACATAAGTTATTTCAATTTGAATATATAACATTTTTAATATTGAATTAATAAAATAATTGATAATAATTTATAAGAGATAAAAATCATTTGACATGTGATTATTTTATTTTAAATAAAAAATGACGGATGATTTGACATATAACTTTTGTTTGATATAACACTACATTTTCAGAGACAAAATTATCAGTTTATTTTTATCTATTTTGTTATAGTCATACCCATTTTTTTTTCTAAACTTATTCACTGTTATTTTATCATATTTTACGTCTATACTTCTACTTAAACGGGGGCATGAAGAATTTGAGGTGCACACATACTAAATCTATATATATATATATATATATATATAATATATATAGAGATCGTGACACATAATAATTTATTCATACTTGTTCATTTGAAACTATAGTTATATTTTAATATAACAAACAGAGAAAATAAACATTTATTAAAAGCGTGAAAGACAGGGACTTATTTGCCTTGTTTACTATTTGGAATAGATCATAATTTATGCTGAATAAAACAAATTTTTATTTGATTCTCTTTTATGTTATTCTCTTAGGAATATTTTAAAAATGACTTTTTTTGTTGTTTGAATAAAAATGAGAATAAGCGGTGGCTAAGAGATAAATAAGAGTTTATAATTTAAAAAAAAAAATTGTACCCTTGTATAAATTGTTTGTGTTTGGGAATAAATGTGAGAAATGTGTGTGTAATATGATAGATATGACATTTTGTGAAATGTGTGTGAGATTGTTAAGTGAGATAAATTTTTTAAAATGATAGAGAATGATATTTTTATCAGTATGCATAGATAAACACTGATAAACAATTCCAATATTATCTTAAAATAATTATATGACATTATCATTACCTATCCGGCCATTGCTATGAAGTTTTAATATAACAAAACAAATATTTTTTTTTTACTATTCTCTTGTATTCCTCTCTATTCCCTGCTTATGTTCCACCCCAAACAGAGGATTAGTGAATATATCGTTATGTTGGGAGGGGTTCAGCTTATTACAAGCAAACCTTCGAAGAATGTTTTTTTAACTATACAAAAAGATGTAACAAGGGAATCAGCTTGTTTGTTTGGAGAATAAGAGGTGAATAAAAAAATAACATACTCTTTTTGAAAAATAATAATAAAATAAATTAAATTATGTTTATTTTATATGAATAAACTGTAAGAATAATTCATGACAAATAATAATTTATTCATGGTTTTCATTTGAAATTATAACTAGTTTTAATAGAAACAAATATAAAAATAAACATTTATTAAACTCGAGAAAGATATGATAAATTACCCGCAAACCAAACAAGGACTCAGCGAATCATATACAAAAGAAGAATTTAATGTCTCTGTTTTCTTTTTGAATCACTATAATTTTTAGTTTATTTTTTAATATTAAATTTATTTTTTATAAATAATGTAAATTTTTTATTCAAATCTTTGCAGCCGATTTATATTACAACTTGTGTGATATGACCAGTAAACTCATATGTTTATCGAGAAAAATTTAAAAGAAAAGTTTTATAATCAGATTGTTAGAATGGGAGAGATGAGTTATTGTTTAGAACAATGTTAAAATGTTCATGCTAACAATGTTATCTTTCTCAACACTCCATGTTCCGACGAAGAAATGCAAAGCAAGGGAATAAGTCAGTACATGCTTGAGTGATGAATGTGATAATTCAGGCGGGTTTGTGGGCAATTTGGAAGACCATGAATTCTGTTGTATTCCGCAACCAACATTTTTATTTTGAAAACCTCCTTAATTTGATTATGTCATTGATCAAGCAATGGGGATGCATGTTAGTGGGGGCGACAGGTATTGGCTGGTCTGGGGATCAGCTGCGCATAGAGGAATAAACAGTGCACAGAGGGAGCGGCCAGAAGCAGTTTTCACACCCCTCATGTGCCTATCTTTGTGTGGACTTTGAATGTTCTATTTTTCTCTTTAGTTTGTTTAACCTTTTTGCTACTTCCTGTATCTCTTGAGAACTTTCCATTCTCGGGCTCACTTTTCTCTCCTTCTTATTCTATATATTTCTTCGTCTAGTTATTAAAGATCTAAGTTTCTTTCCAATATCAATTCCAATTATACAAGTGACAAAAACCAGAATAAACTTGTATCAATTTCAATTATACAAGTTTCCAGTTTCCAACATCCAAACATCATGATTTTCATTTCAACAAACCACTTCCACGCATGTCTTACAACAGCACCAACTCCATGACCCCAGTAACCAACTCCGTGTACGCGACCCCATAACAGAACCCTCATATAAAGCTAACCCAAACAAAAAAACCAAACCAAACAGCACCACCCCAACCACATCAAATGTCATCAACCCACGCACGCCTCGCGTTCGCATCCGCGCTCGTGCTCCTCGCCAGCCTGGCCCGCACCAGCGCAGGGAGCCCGACCCGTGATAGGTTTGAGCGGTGGATCATGCAGCATGGGCGCACGTACGGGGATGATCATGAGAAGGAGAGGCGGTTCGGGATCTACCTCCGTAACCTCGACTTCATCGAGGAGTTCAACTCCATGGGACTGTCGAGCAGGGTCGCGGACAACAAGTTTGCCGACCGCACCAACGACGAGTTCAAGTCCATGTACTTGGGATTGAAAAAGACCAACGGCGCGGAGCCTGGTGCCGGGAGGCGGAGCTTGAGTTCTGATGAGGGAATTATGGAGAGCCGCGCACCCTCGGGTGAGGTGGATTGGCGGAAGCATGGTGCGGTGACTAAGGTTAAGGACCAGGGGCAGTGTGGTACGTATGGCTGGATCGTCTAACTCCTTTTTTTTTTTTTTTTTTTGTTATATGAGGTAACAAAACCTTCGAGAAAAGGACTAATCTTCCGAGTATCCATACCGACCCACTCAAAAGATTGGGTTGGTGCGGACACCTGGAAGATTGGTGTCTTGTAGGGTTTCGGATATCTCCGATAACAAAAATACAAAAAAAAAGTTACGTATAAAAAATATATAATGAATTATGAACATATCGCATATAAATTTTAATATTATTTTTCAACACACTCAATAAATTTATTTTAGATAAAAGATGATTATTGGGTATTGTTAACTAGGTGACCGTACTAGGTAAAATTACATTCGCAATTGTTATGAAAGTGTGTTTCAAACCTAACCTAACTTAGACGGTTGAATTTTCATCTCTTCCAAATTCCAGCTCAGTTTACTCTCAAAATCGTTTACTCTCAAAATCATACATTATAAATAATCAGTAAAAACCATCAACCCACCCAAAAAATTGACTGTTTTTAAAAAATCATTTATGGGTAGTTTTAAGTTTTTTTTCACTGAAATCATGATTAATTACTTTTTAAAATATTATATTTAATAATAAAAAATAAATTTCATATAATAAAATCATGTGATATGCTAAACAAAAGCTTAAAATATTACGATTTAAATGCAATTTTTTTTAATATACTATATTATAAATATATTTATTTAATAATAATAATTAATATATTTATTACACTTCATCATGATATCACAATTAACCAGTCCACTTAGTAAGAAATTGGTTCAACTGTTTGGTTAATCGGATTTTTTTTGTTATATTTTTTTTATTAATCAAACAGTTGAACCAGTTTCCTGACACAACTTGTATGTCAACGCAGGTTCATGTTGGGCCTTCTCCGCGGTGGCGGCGGTGGAGGGTATAAACAAGATCAAAACAGGCAAGCTAGTCTCCCTCTCCGAACAAGAACTCGTCGACTGCGACACGCGCGGCGCGGACCAAGGCTGCCAGGGCGGCTGGTTCACGGACGCCTTCACCTTTGTCCACGCCAACGGCGGCCTCGACACGGAGCAGGACTACTCGTACTCGGGCAAAGACGCGGGCTGCGACCCGGCCAAGCTCCGCAGGAGGACGGCATTCATCGAGGGTTACAAGAACGTGACGGCCAACAGCGAGCCCGCGCTCGAGCGGGCCGTGGCGGGCCAGCCCGTCGCGGTCGCGATCGACGCGGGGGACATGTCGTTCCAGCTTTACTCGGGCGGGGTTTACACGGGCCCGTGTGGAGTGGAGCTTGATCATGGAGTGGCGGTTGTGGGTTATGGAGGGGAGGGTGGAGAGAAGTATTGGATTGTGAAGAATTCGTGGGGGAGTGATTGGGGGGAGGATGGGTATGTGAGGATGAAGAGGGGGGTTGGGGGTGAGGGGGGGATCTGTGGGATTACTTTGGTGGCTGCTTATCCTGTTAAGGAGTGATTTAATGTTGTTACATGAATTGAAGTTTGGTGGGGATGTTTATAGTTAGATATTAAATAAATGTAATATTTTTTTTTTATTATAAATATGAATGTGGTGGTGGTGTGTATGCAAACGGGATAGTGAATCTTGTAAAATGTTATTGTTTGAAACTGGACAATCTCCTGGAACCCCAATGATAAGAGTACTAGATTCTATGTGACAAGGTCATAATAAAAATCTCCATGGAACATATCTAGTGATGTGTCATGTAAACATAATTTTTGATCATGCACCCTTAAAAGGTGGTGTGCTCGATCAGTGCCCACTAATAAATTGTATGAAGATCTTTATGTGACCTTCAATCCTTCATAGTTACTCTTAAATTCGCAATATGAAAATCATTAAATGTGGATGCATTTTGTGGGGATTGGAGTCTGTTGAGTTTTTATCTTATTTAGGAGTACTGTACCATGTGATTAATAGTGAATGCTAATACATGTGGGGTGGGGTGGGGTGGGGTGAAAGGGGGGAGGGGCCAATTTTTTTTTTTTAAAAAGATTGATTTGTTATAATTAATAAGTGCAAATGAACAATCACATAATCTTTAAAAAATCTAACATAATCTTTTAAAAAATCTATGAAAAATCAGACAAACCCAAAATGAGATGAAACACAGTGTGATCACATATTTTTAATATTTAACATTATTGAAGGTAATAAGAGAAATAAACAACTCATCTAGAATTAAAATGAGACCTCTCAGGTTATTTTTTTTTTAAGAATCTGACAATCTGATCTTTTTTTATTTTAAAGTTTTAAAAATAAAAGAGTTATTTTTAAAATTTATCTAAAACAAAATAATAATGTATTTAATATTCAAGACCTTACTATTTGGAGGATGAGATATATCCTTATAAAATATCTGAAATCAGACTTTACAAATTTTTATTATGTAAGTAAAAAAAGTGTTCTAGAGGTTATCCGTCCTAATAATTCACAGCATCCAAAAACATCCCACTGTTAGCGTCAGTGGCGCCACTTTAAAACGGAACCGAAAAAAAAAATCGACCTCCATCTCCGCTCGTCGGTCCGCAACGAGGGTTCCCGATAATGTCCGAACCGCCACAAAACGCCGCCACCTCCGCCGCAGCCGCGGAGGAGCCGGAGTACCAGTCGGGCTTCGGCAACCACTTCTCTTCCGAGGCGAGGCCCGGCGCCCTACCACGTGGACAGAACAGCCCCCTCGTCTGCCCCTTCGGTCTCTACGCCGAGCAGATCTCCGGCACCTCCTTCACCGCCCCCCGAAAACTCAACCAAAGAAGGTCAACATCTCTCTCTCTCTCTCTCTGTATCGTTCTTGGCTTTCAAGATTTCTTTTCAAGATCTGATGATCTTCAGAAGTGCAGTTGGTTCTACCGGATCAAGCCGTCGGTGACGCACAAGCCGTTCGATCGGCGCGTCCCTCGCCACGACCGCCTGGTCGGCGAGTTCGACCGGTCGACGAGCTCCGCCACGCCGACTCAGCTGCGGTGGAGGCCCACGGACGTCCCCGACTCGTCCGTCAATTTCGTCGATGGGTTGTACACGGTTTGCGGGGCCGGGAGTACGTTCCTCCGGCACGGATATGCGATTCACATGTAATCGAGTGTTTTGTTTTTGGGTGTTTGTGATTTCTTGTCTTTTCATTGATCTTCAATATTTATCACTATGAAAAGTGGATTTTTTACGAGTTTCTGCTAACATAATCAACCATGATAGTTGGTTTGTACAGAATTGGTCATTGATTTGACAATTTTTGCAATTAATCTCTTATTGGAAATGTTTGAAATTGAGCTTTAAAATTGTATGGAACTGTAATTATACTGAGGGTGACTTGGCGTCTTCGTTTTTTTTTTGATGAAAATTGAAGTTGCTTTTGTGAGGCTGATGAAAGATGATAAGAATTTCTGAAGCCCCATCTTTTCATGGTGATTTGTAATTTATATGTAACTAGTAGTTTATGTTATGAGCATCATGGGGCTTTTTTTGGTGAGTGGTTTGATGATTGCTTGCATTTTATAGGTATGCTGCTAACAAATCCATGGACAATTGTGCATTTTGCAATGCTGATGGTGATTTTTTGATAGTTCCCCAACAAGGCAGTAAGTGGTGTTTTGGATTGTAGAATCGGGATTTGGCAGATTCGCATTTCTTTGAACTCTACCAATTGCCTGGGCATCAGAATAGGATATCAGCTATTTAATGTTCTTGATCATTGATTCCGTGCTTAAATTCCATGCCCATTACATGCATTAATTCTTCCCATTGTGTTTGGATCAGTTGAATTGCATCCTTTTTCTTATTCCAATTAATTAGTTATATTTGATCCTTGCTTTTCTAATTCAACAGGATTTATATAGAGAATATCATAAGCCAAGAATACACTTAAATACTTAGTTTTGAATAAGAATAAACAGTAATTCTTCATCCATCCAATATAATAAGTCTAATAAAAGCAATGTCAACAAAAATTTCCCACACCGTAAACTGCTGATGCACCACTCTGTCTAAAAAGTGATATGACCGACTAACTTGTTCCTCGTGTGATAATAAATTGTAAAAAGCTCTTCTGGATAGTTTAATCATGACATTGTGTGTCCATTCCAATAAAATAAAAACATGAACATCAGCTCACCTCGTTTTCAGATGGTGTTTGGGATCGGTCTATTCATAGATGCTTGTCGATGCCATTGCATGTGAAGTTTTATCCCCTAGAAATGGAACCTTGTCATGTATCCATTCCAAGCTACTTTTATTGTAGGTATGGCCATTATATGTCTCTCTCTCTCTCTCTCTCTCTATATATATATATATATATAGTCCAAGTGAAGAAAACAATAAACTATTTTTTGGATATGTCTTTTAATCATGTGGTGGTTAATTGGCATCATAATTAACAACACGCCACTGTTTCAGTGTCAGAATATTTGAAAAGATGTATATTTGAAGTTCTTTGTGATATTCATCTCGTGGCATGCTTGTCATAATCATTATTCGGCTGTCACATATACTTTCTATTGCTTTCAACTTGAAAATGTATATTTAAAATTGCCGTGTATGTTGCCAGCAGCACAAAAACTTGTGAATTGGCTACCTCATTTGTGCTACATTGCATCTGAATGCCTGATTTTCATATCCCTTTGGGTAGCTTGGCCAGATTAATGCAGTTTTCTCAATCATACAAGTGCATTTGATAATTTTCTTCAACATATCATAGGGCTGTGGATCACAACCGAATGTGGGAGGTTGTTCGTCTCTCCAGGCGAAATTGTTGTTCTCCCACAAGGGTTGCGCTTTTTAGTTGACTTGCCAGATGGCCCATCACGAGGTTATGTTGCTGAAGTGTTTGGCGTTCACTTTCAACTTCCTGACCTCGGACCAATTGGTACTGTACTACTATTATAGGTGCTAAGTCTCTTAATATTTTTTTTTGACCAATTCTTAGTGATTACTGTATACATTGATGTTAAGAATTTTTATGCATCATTTCACTATATTGAATGGTCATTCTCTAGAAGTATATTTGTGAATTTTGCACAGGTGCTAATGGTCTTGCAGCGCCATGGGATTTCTTGGTTCCCACAGCTTGGTTTGAAGAGAAATTCCACCCAGGCTACACCATCGTGCAGAAATTCGGTGGTGAACTGTTTGTGGCAGAGCAAGATTTTTCTCCATTTAATGTTGTGGCCTGGCATGGAAATTATGTGCCATATAAGGTGAACACGTGTTGGTGCACCAAACAATTTAGTAGAAAGTCTTCTGCCTTTGCTACAATTTACATTGAGAACTTCATACATCACTTCATTTTGTGTTAATTATGTACTTCTGATTTGAGCAGCAAAATAATTATGTATACTTGTTTGTCAGTGGCATAATGTTTAAGCTGTTTTAAAAGATTTTGTATCTAGAAATTCATCTCTTACGGAACATCTTGAACCTGTCTCCTCCGAGTGTCGGCACTAAAATGGCATTCCATTTATATTGCATTGCTGTTTTTTGCTATGCGAGTTCTGAAATTAAACGGTTTTCAATGTTTGTAATACTATATTGCAGTACGACCTGAGCAAGTTTTGCCCATTCAATACAGTATTAATTGATCATGGAGATCCTTCAATAAACACGGGTATATAACATCGAACTCCTCTTTTTTATAATGATTGATTTTGATTAATGCTGTATCCAGACAAACTTATTTTTGGAGATCTAACTGTTCATTTCTTATGTCATTGTATTGCAGTGTTGACAGCCCCATCCGATAAACCTGGTATCGCCCTATTGGATTTTGTGATTTTCCCGCCTAGATGGCTGGTCTCTGAGCATACCTTCCGCCCTCCATATTACCACCGCAATTGCATGAGTGAATTCATGGGCCTAATCTATGGTGTATACGATGTATGAGTTCGTTCTCGATCTTGTACTCAATCAACAAAACAACTGTTTTTCCATCCTTTAATCTCAACATGAACCCTGTTAAGATGGTTGCAGGCCAAAGCAGATGGGTTCCTCCCAGGAGGTGCAAGCCTTCACAGCTGCATGACTCCCCACGGACCAGACACCAAAACTTTCGAGGTATGTTATCACACATCTTCTCAATGTCTTCCCAATTGGTAAGCCTGTCAACATATCAAATACGGATTGGATACCTAAATGGTATCCTTTCCTAAATCATTCAGATGTAGATATTAATATTCGAATTCAGGTCAGTTCGGATTTAGAGCGAATATGAGCATTTTTCTATAATTGACATGTCTAAATATAGACAGTAATTTGGGTGATCAGACTAAACAGTAGAGAGGGAGAAGAATCAAAATTAATATTTTAGGGCTTGTATTCTCCTTCAGAGATCGTACAAAGAGAATATAATGGTTATTTAAATTTCTAGGATTATGATTAATCATGTAAGACAATAGAATTGGAACAATTTATAATGCAAACACATAAAATGTTGCATTATATGATAGATACATTGATATCTGTATCTACACTCGAGATATTCGAATATTAGATAATTTTCTGATTTTTTGGATACTGGTTTAGAGCGAATACAAATATGTTTTTGTTAATTATGAATACAAATACAAGTATGGATCAAACTCATTCAGATAAACACCCTTTTCACTCTGATAGGCTACGATCACACATGGTAAAGGCGCTGACCCATTCAGGATAAAAGATACAATGGCGTTCATGTTTGAGTCATACCTCATCCCTCGAGTATGCCCGTGGGCGCTCGATTCTCCGTACTTGGACCGTGACTACTACCAGTGCTGGATCGGCTTGAAGTCCCACTTTTCCAGTGACGGCAGTGACCGGACCGGAGGAGGATCTCCACAGGATGAGAGAATGGCAGTGAAAGGAGATTAATTGATGGTTGCATTTTGTTGCTTGTACAGGTCCAGAATTTGCAAAAGGCAAATATGCAGATATGTGGAAGTGTGTGAGTTTTGTGCATAAATAAGTTGTGAAAGTTGCTCCGTTAAATGTATTAACACAATTCCTGAAGTTCACAAAAGTTATAAAATTCGAAGGGGCTACTAATTGTCAATTGATTGGGTTAGACAGTTTTTTGTGGAATTGATTGCAGAAGCATTTAATCCCATTAATCTCATCAACCCAACCTTCATCCTCACCCCTCAGAATTTTTTAGGTGGTGGTGATAAACTGATAATGAGGGGGAGGGAAAAGAGAGAGAGAGAGAACTAAAAAAGGGTGGTGGGGTCAACGGGTGGATGCTTTGGGGTGGGGGGAAGAGAGGTTGGGGGAGGAGTCGGCCTCCTCCTCTCACCGCCCACTTGCGCCCGCGCCCCCTCCCCGTTCTCTTTGTCTCCCCCCCCCTCTCTCTCACTCTCAGACCTCCTCCTTGGAAAGGGTTCCCAAAAAACTTGTGGTCCGAAAGCTTGACCCAGGCCCGTAGGGTTAAAACCCGATCCGCAAGCCTGTCTAAATTGGGTCTGTTCAGGTTGTTTTGTGCGAGGCAATCCAATAAATGAGTCATATGTAATTTTTATTTGAATGGTAATTGACACTTATATAGATGTCAATCTAGTTAGGTACATGCAGTTATTTATTTTTTCAAATAATTAAATTATTTAATATTTTTTTTTTATAGAAATTTAATAGATATAAATATTTTTTTTAACCTTATATTTTTAATTTTGAGTTATTTTAACATTTATATGCAAATGAAAACTTAAAATAAAAAATAAAAAAATAAGATGTTTAAAATCTGGGTTTGCAGACCCGCTCGTGGGGCTGAGGCTCGGGCCAGCCTGTCAGGCCCGGGCCCGTTGCCGATGCCTACTCCCTGGCCTCCTTTGGCATCCTCCGTTGACCGTTGGATATCCAAAAAAATTCTGGATAGTAGGGAATTAGGGATGAATATTGAGTTGGTCGGATCCGGTTTAAAACGCATATTTGATTTCTGTGGATGAGCAAAGAAGAATTGTAATAACGAAAATTTTTCAGCAGTTGAATATATTTTGCCCTTGCAACTGGAAATGCGGATCGAGTTACACAGTTAACTCGCTTGGAGTGAAAGATGGTCCTAAAAGAAAAGACCACACGTATTATTCACAAACAATGAGAGAGAATGTTGTAATTCTATATATTTATGAGAAAGATTGTGGTCATGCATGCATTATATACACCATTTTTTAGTTAGATTTTATAATCTGAAAAATTATTAAAAATTCTTTAGCAGCCTTTCAACACCGGCCCACCAACTGGACGGTCGAGATCAATTAGACCCCGCAGAAGCAAAAAGTCCGCGCCACACCAAGCGAGGCCGAAAGCGCCGAATTACGACCGACGACTTCGGCGCGCGATCGCCGCTGTCTCTCTCTCTCTCTCTTTCGAGTCCTTCTTTAGGAGTGGCGGGTGATTTTGGTTTTTCCGAGCGAAAATGGAAGCGCGTGTTCAGATCCGATCTCGCCCGATCGTGATAGGCCGAACCGTTCGATCAATCGAAGGTGCTCGTCCGTCCGTCTGTCTCCTCGGACGTCACCGTCTCCCGCGAGTAAGTCTCATTAAGGGGAGCTCTCGAATCCCTCTCGATCCGTGTTTTTGTTTTTGAAATCGAGTGTTCCTCCGATTCGCTTCATTCGAAGGTCCCGATCTCGCTTGATTACATCTGTTCTCTGTTTTGATTGTGTCGATTTTGGTGTTTTTTTGGGTAGTTGCATCTTAATTTATGATCGTCTGATGATTTTCTTGAAACCTGTGTTTTATTAAACACAAATTGAAGTCGACCATTCGTTACTATTGAATTATGTTCTGTAACCCTAAATCCCCATTTAGGATGCCGAATAGGGTAGGAATAGCAAAAAAATAAAAATAAAAACTTGTTTGTATTGCGTGGATAAAACTTGACAGTTATGTCTGGATGAGCTAACATAAGCCTGATATCAGGAAAGGTTGGAATAGCCTATCCAGACCTTATACACAAAAACAAACACTAAAGACAAAATAATGATGACGGAATTAAAAAATTGTAACTAAATAGGAAATGCTCGGATAGTTATCTATCCTAGAACACCAATCTAGCCTGGATAACGCTATTGAGATCACCAGATTTGCTAATCAACTATACAATTCACATAATCTCCACAGTTGTATTCAACATAGAAATATGTGAAATGTGAGAGTTATTTTGTTGTTTTTTCATCTTTCTATACATCACTACCATTGAGAATCATGGTTGCTAATGTATTGGAATTTCTCTTGCTCAATTCATTTTCTTTTTTGTTGCTACCAGTGGTCGATGTGTGTGCGAGTTGAGGATGGTAGCCTTAAAAATCATACTGTGAAAGCCAATTTTGCTGTGAAGTACACTACCAATAAGCATGATCAACATATAGACGAGGAATTGAGACATGTGTCTGAAGAACAGTCTGAGGAGGTGCCAGGGATGGATGTGCATGTGGAAGAAGTCGGTGCTCAGGAAAAGAAAAGGGCCGCAAAGATCCACGATTTCTGTTTCGGGATTCCCTTTGGTATGTTCAAGCTCTTGTAGTGATGCAATTCGTTGGATGTTTTGTGATTTTAGACATGTCTGTCACGACTCATTATTTTACTCTCTTGCTAAAAAAACATTGCATGTAATATTTAATTTTTACCTGTAAGGCACCATTTTTATTGCAAATGTTTGTGTAATCTCATTCTTTAAGAATGAATTTTGTGTATGGGGAAAGGGATTGTTATATTGGAAGGGTGATATGGTTCGTTTTATTTATTCTTCATGCTGTTTTATGTCTTACCATTTCTCTTGATGATTTACTGTTGATTTTGACGGGTCCCAAGAACCTTTTTCTTTAATTTAATATTCTGCCTTTTAAAAAATACATTAGATGGACATCTTACATTTCCTTGATTTTGGCTTACTAGCCTTTCGAAAGATGCATCAGACGTACTTCTAAGTGACATATCATGTTCACTTCATCTATCTCTAAGACTCTTAAAATCTTTTTTCCCCCACGATCTTACCTGAACATGATTTGTTCTGTAGGCTAGTACTACTGCATCCTTTGACAAAAGGGGTCAGTCAGTTCTTTTCACACAAATATCAGAAAAAAAAATCCCCAATTTCCCTTCTTTCTTCCTCCTTTTTTTTTCTTTCTATCTTGTAGGTTGTGCTGTTACAAGGCTGACATTCTAGTACGTTCTTTTGGCTTGCAATTGCATCTGTTTGCTTGTATGTTGATGAATATGTTTTGACTTGTTTTAGGCTTCCATTCCACATTATTCAATGTATTTATTGGGACTTTGCTGCAAATAGTTGATTTGTATTTTAATTTCCAGAAGGAATTACTATCTAACTCTCTGATGTTAATTAAACATTAATTAATCATCGAGTAAATTATCGAGACAATTCATTAAAGATTTGGGTTTATCTTGTCTCAGGTGGTTTTGTTTTTGGTGGAGGACTTGTTGGTTTTATTTTCTCTAGAAATCCCGCAACTCTAGGAGCTGGTGTGCTCTATGGAGGTGCCTTGCTTGCTTTAAGCATCATTAGCTTAAAAGTATGGAG
The DNA here is from genome assembly GCA_030737835.1 of Acorus gramineus. Lineage (NCBI taxonomy): Eukaryota > Viridiplantae > Streptophyta > Magnoliopsida > Acorales > Acoraceae > Acorus > Acorus gramineus. The sequence continues at coordinate 27,946,178 of CM060849.1, read as the reverse complement.
GCAAGGCAAATCTTGTTTACCCTTCATCTTGGGGCAAGGAGGTAACTCATATTTCTCCTCCCATTAGTTGTTTTTGACTTTCACTTATTCTTAGTGTGAAAAGTTTCATGGATTGAAATTCGTGAGCCATGATTAACTCACATTTATTCCTGTAAGGGTTTTCATATGGAGGGGATTCAATTCAAAACAATCCAGAAGTCTTTTTATTGGATTCAAATTAATTCATATTTAAGGCTTTTATGTGGATATACTAGTTATCATTCATCTTATTATATAATCTAAACATCAAATAATATTGAGTTTAAACAGCTTTGCATGGATTAATGGCTGACATTTGACTATATGTGTGGTGATTTAATTCTCTAAATTTTAATGGGATTCAAAGCTTTGCAATATGTAAAGGTAATGGTTTTATGTATAGATCACCTTCATTGTTATATGTTTGGATGATTATTCAAGTCAGGCATATACGTGCTATTGTTGTGTTCATGCACCCATAATGAATTGCAAATATGTTAATGAATTACGAAATAAATAGGTAGATGTGCTAGATAAATCAAAACTGTTATCCCATCCATCTATCATTTACCCAAATGAGGGAGAGAATGAAATGCAGTGTTTTCCAACAAATATCCAAAATGGATCTCTCTGAGTTGCTATTCCATTACAGGCAAAAATGACTTGATTTTTTTTTTTTTTGACTTGCAGCCATAGCCGCAACTCTTCTTGCGAAGAATTTTCAGACATACAATTTGGTATGCATGGCTTCTAACATCTCCTTTTACATTTGATTCTCTCACTAATGTGACATTGTTTCATGCTGCAGACGAAAAAGCTCTTCCCCACAGGATTCTACGCATTCATGAGGTATACTTTAATTCTCTAAATTGACATGGCCTGTAGAGGATTATCATTCACTATATATTCTGTATTGTTTTCCTGTGGCAGTGCTGCTATGCTTTGTTTCTATTCCTACGTGTTAATCTCTGGTGGAAACCCACCTCCAAAAAAGTCAAAATTGGCTACCAATTCATCTTCTTCTTAAACCATGATCAGAGAGTGTGATTCAGAAAAAAATTTGGCTTGGAAGCGCGACACAATTGCTAACTAGTAAACATGTACTCTAGGTGGTTGAAGATTCAGTTATGTTAGTTTCTCTCATTTTAAGTAAACCATACTCCTATCAATAAATGGTTCTAGTTTATATAAAGGAAGCTATGTTGTGTTATAGCATTTATTTATAGTGAACAGCTTGGACTTGGGGCTCCATCTTGTAAAATGAGCATTTTGGTTGAGTTCCAGCATTGTTGGTTGTTCCATTATTTTGGATGTGAACTCCTCAAATTTTTCTGTTATTCTCATGTTTTGATTGAATAATTATTCTGCTTTCCAAAGATGCAGCTGTCATTAAAAACTAAAATTGCTATTTCATTATAAGGTTTTGATGCATATAAGAATGATTTAAATAAATAGTCTTGCGTGATTTGCATCAGGTTTTGATCCCACCTGAATACCCACTCTATCAAGAGCAACTAATATAAGGATATCATTGCATTTCCCAACACAAACAACTAATATAAAAGTTAAAGTAATCATTTTAGAAAAGTTTAATTTTATCCACGACTTGTTTTCAATTCCACAATTTAGTTTAGTCTACCATTTTATTCAAAACAATTCCACGACTTATATTTGATTTATTCAAATGTGAAGTAAACAACAAAGAAAATGATTCTTTGCAATCTTCAATGAAAGTAACTAAACAGACAGGCAAGAAGTCGCTTATTCTACGCATATTGTTATCAATTCCAACATAGCTATCTAATCTATCTATAATGAATAACATATAATAGCTTCCAAACTAGAGCTAAAACACTAGATTGTACATGATTTGATTTTCATTTAAAAATAGTATACTTTATCTAATGAGATATATATATATTTTTATAAAAGATGAAGTATGTATTTTAATAAATTGTATGAATCCATTTTTGATATGTGTAAATGTATATATTCCATTGGATAACTATTGATGTACATGAGACAGAGATATTGTATAAAAGCGGTTCAAAAAAAAATAATATCAACTCTCAGTCTATCTAGCAAATAATATACATCAGTACGAGAGTTGGGTGTATACCGGGATTGTAAAATTGATTTTCTACAAATGTTGGGTTTAAAACTGATTCTGCAGAAAACTGCTCTCCAACTTTTGAAAAATGCAGTTTTTGAGCACTATTTATCTAAAATCTGTCTCTAAAAAGCTACCATAATTTTTTTGTTTGATTGCATGATTGCAGATTGCAGAAGTTTATGATACCCAGGCCCCATAATATAAACCCCACTCACAAGCCCCATGAGGTGTCATCATTTCATTGGTTGGTTTTTTGGTTTGTTGACTTTTTCAAAAAATAGTAAAATGACAAAATACAAATTTACCCTTCATTAAAAATTTGTCTTATTAACCCAAATCCCCCCCATTTTCTCTATTTGGTTACGACTCTTCCATGTAAATCTTAAAATCCATTTACTTATTTCAAATTTTCAATTTTGAAATCATTACCTAAATTATAATTGAACCTAGATTACACCAAAAATTACCGAAATTGTTTTCATTAAAATCCTTCAAACGACTCATTTTCTCTAGGTAGTTATTGTATTTAAATTTAAATAAAAAACACATATAGTTAACATATGAAACAGTTACATTTTATATTGGTAGTTACAAATATATTTCTTAAATGTTTACATCTCTCACAACGATTTGTTACATTTATATAGATGGAACAAACAATTATATTTACCTAAATGTCAAACAGTTACATTTACTATTTAAAATTATCTATTTCAATTTCTAGTGCACTGCCTTCCAAAGAAAATGTATCAGAATCCTCTGTAAAAGTATGTACTTCACTGTTACATTTATACGTCATTTCTATTTGCATTGTTAAAAGAAATGCACAACATGAGATAATGTTACATTTCAGAGTGTTACATTTATGAATGTAACAAAATTGTGTAAATGAATATCCGAGTTCGGGAGTCTAATATAAACATCACACGAGCCAGTAACAATTAAATGTAACAATATCAAAATTACATTTATGAAATTATAACGAAACAAATATAAAAAAAAGTGTGAAATAGTGATCAAAACATAAAAAAAAATTCATTTTTTGAATTGAAATATGTAACATAGATTGAATATTTGATCATCAAAAATTTAATTTCAAATTCGATGTGACTTTCATTCAATAAGATAAAAAAAAATAAAAAAAAACAATTGACAAACCTGATCCGAAAGAGAGATCCAACTCGATAAAGAACAAATCAGTTTTTCAAACTTCTTCAGATTAAAATTTCGGGACTGCTACGAATATGTTCATCTTAAATTATAGGGATTAATGATTTTACACAATGCAAGGAAGAAGAAATACAGTAATTAATGAAATCTCCACAATCCTAGTAATAAATCAAACCGTTTTCCTTGTTTAGAGGTGGTTATCAATTAGAGGGTATAATAAGTAATGTCCTATTGTCACATCATGGGGCCTGTGATGGGGCCTGGAAAGTTGAGATCTAGGAATCATTATTGTTTCTATAAATGTAAAAGTTGTTTAATCGTACAATCAAATGCTGTCTCTGCGAATTTCAATCCAACCAGTAATCGAACTTCCCAAAAATGAAAACTTGTTTGTTGTCTTCTTATTGTTCATTCTTTATACTGCAGTTTTTCCATGGTGTCTGTGTCTGTACTCCCCATAATTGTCTCAAAGAAAAAAAGAAAAAAAAAACATCCGTAGAATTTCATTGACCCCCCAAGAAACAAAGAGATGATGCTGTGGTTGCTTTCACTCATTTCAATGCCTGCCACTTTTGCTTTTATATAAAACACACACACACACACACACACACACACTTTCACATGCTGTCTGAACTTCTTTTGCAAGGCTGCTCATGCTCAAAAGGATCTGTTGATTGGAAGAATGAAACTAGAAAGGTTCTTACTTTCTTTTTAAAAAATAATAAAAATAATAATACCCTGAGACAGACTGGAGAGAAGATCAATGTATGGCAGGTAAATCATCAGAACTACTAAGTCAAATTAGCGTGACAGTAAGGTTTAAGAAGGTTCCTCGACAGTGGATAGCAATGGCAGATGTTCTAATTACTAAATATGAGATTAGTGTGTCTAAAGGTCTGTTTGGATATGAGTTTAAATAGATTCTGTGTTTGAAAAACTAAAAATTCTCAAACTCATATCCAAACACATTTTAAGTTTTTAGCTTTTCAAACCATAATCTTCATTTTTAGGTCAGTAAATTTTGCAGTTGAAAATATATTAAAACATAGCTTTTCAAAAGCTGAGTTTGAAACATAAGATTTTAAGAAACTCAGTGTTTCAACCTCACATCCAAACGGTTTGGAAACAAGTTTGGGGTGTTTTTGGATTTACAGGAAGTTGAGTTTTTCAAACCTGTTTTCAATAGAAAAAAAATTGTAGCTTAATTAAAAGATGCAGACACATTTTGCAAATAAATGTCTAAATTAAAAGCTACCTTTTTCATAATCTATGAAGAGATAACTTCTTGCAAACTTAGTTTTAAATTCAGCTTTTAGAATAACTCCCAAACTTGTTTTCAAACGGACCTAAGAAGACTAGAGTGGGTTGATGTTATTGTATTTATACTAGAAAGCTTGGTTAAATGCATATAACCCCCTGAAAGTTAGCGTATATCCATATAACTCCCTCATTTATGCGAATATCCATATAACCCCTTGAATGTTGACATAGTTAAACATTTAACCCCCTTGGTTAGTTTTCCGTAAAAAAAAAAAAAAAATTATGTCGGCCATTAATTCACATATTCATATAACCCCCTAATTTGTTTGATAAATTCAAAAGAACTCAAATATATGATCAAAATGTCCTTCTTAAGCTATTGTTATTGTAAGCAAATTCATATAACTTCTTGATTTGTTCAAAAAAATTAAAATGACCCACTTTCAAATGTCACATATTCATATAATCCCTTACTTTGTATAAAAAATACAAAATAACCCCCTTAATTTTTTCTTCTTCCTCAACGGTCATTTTTCTTGGGAGAGAGGTTGGATGAGAATTTCGGTGACGAGAGGTAATGACGAATGACAGCGGAAATGATGATGAGAGGCTGGATGGGGATAACGGCTAAGGTTTTTTTTATTTGGGAGAAAATGTTTCGGAGAGAAGTTCTTTTAGGTTAAAATAGGGGAGGGGTATATCAGTCTTTTTATTATGATGGGTTAATTTAACCACTGAAGTTGTTTGACAAGATATCGATAGGGGAGTATGCGGGGTATGCATATTAATCGAAACAAATAAAAGAGTTGATATTTGATGAAATGAAAGGGTTGCATGAATATAACATAACTTTAAGGGGTTTATATGCATTTAACCCTAAAAAGGAAACAATATACTTGCCTAGCTAAAAATAATACAACTTAGTGAAATCATTAGTTGCCAACTTCAATTATCGGCTCACTTAGTCACGTGGTGTGGAATCACTTCCTACGACAAGAAACATAAAACGTGTAAATTAAAAAACATCTAAAGCCAACATAGACTCTCTTTTTTTTTAAAAAAAAATATATATATAGGGATATAAAGGTTCCAACTACATATAATATGGTTTTGTGTCTCCAAATAAAGGTGGTATTGAAGGGGGGAGTGAGTCCAATGCTTGGCATCTCAAATTGGGACCAGTAGTCCCACATTGAAGCACATGCCATGCATGTGAGAGTGAACTGTGTGCAAGTGGTGCTAATTCTCATATCTTATTGAGTGGGGATGGTTGGATTTGAAAACCCATATACATAGGCACTACTTGGATTTGAAAAGTTCAAAAAACACATGCATCTGTACACCTGTAAACATTTGCATACTCACAAATTCACTGTATACTTGAATTCATGGCACAAAAAAAGTTGAGATGAGAAGAAGATATATTTTACCCTCCCCCCCCCCCCCCCCCCCCCCCCCCCAAAAAAAAAGAAATCCCATTTTTCATTCTGGATATATATGCACATTGTTTCTTTTGTGTAGGTAATTAACTTGAATCTTACATGTTCAATATTTTCAACGTGTGAGGGGACACAAATCGATCATTAATTGTGAATTGATATACACTGATGAGATCTACTACTTATTAAATCCCTTCATGGCTTCATTTCTTGTATGAGGAAACATATATATGGGCATAACTTTTTTTTTTTTTGTAGACGTGTGATTATCCACGAATTTTTGGCATATTGATTTTTTGGATTTAGTGATATTTCATAATGACTTTCATCAGTTTTCACTAAAAAAATTCTGACTAGAATTAAGAAAGACATTTGTCAAGTAGAAGAAAATGTCTCATTATCTAATCTATCCATAAATTATATATATGGTGAACCTTAATTATTGCCCTAATTACCGCAAGAAAATAATAGATAATGATCAAGTGTATTGAAATATGATCATTTTAACAACAAGAATATAGTTCCAAAAAATTTGGCATAGTTACGTTGAAGGGACACTACCCTGTTGGGGACCTCAAGTTCGAGGCATGTAGGTGAAAACTAAAAAAAAGATATGTTCGTAGCCTTTTGGGCTAGATATATCTAGTGAATTTTGTCTCACTACATGAACTTATGCTGCTCCTTGCCCACCTAATACTTGGAGTAGGTTGTTAGTATATATGTGAGACTATCACTTTGTTAGGATTTTTGTAAAAAAAAAAAACAAATGTAATATAAAAGATAATAAAATAACTATTTACAAGAAATACAACTCTTTCTAGATGAATTCATTGAGTTGTGTGGAATAAGTTTTTGGGGATAAATAATTTGCATTTATTCACGGTTATCATGGTAAGTAATACAGATGAGATAAATGTTATTTTAGTCTTTAAATTGATTAAAAATTCACAATTACAATTCAAAATTGAGAAGTTTTTTGTAACAAACAGAATAAGTTATTCTTTAATCACTTATTCCAATACTTGTTACATTAGATAGAATTGCTAAACTAGAGAATATGTATTCCCAATAAAGCATCGAACAGCCAAGCACTCTCTAGAGTTTTTATTCCAGTTGATGTTAAGGAAGGTGGTAAGCACTTGCTAGTATATATATTTAATTCTAATCTCCCAAGAACATGTGAAGGTCCATTAAAACCGTAGCACTTGTTTGCAATTGAATTGTAATTCCTTTTTTAGGCTACTAGTTGAATTGTGGCTCAAAAAATATTTTCGAAGCTGCAAAGAAACAAATAGAGGGGAAAGCAAGAATAAATTTATACCTTACATATCCAGAGACAGAGAGACAGGAAGCAAATGGGGAGCATGTGAGAGGATTTGCACATGGGGTACTGTGGACATGATGCAATAATGAAAAAACACCCCCACTGTTTGTTTTTTTTTATTGACAGATCACACTCACTCTCAATCTCCAATCAATTCCAATGTTTTTTTTTTATCCTGATTCACTTGCCACTAATTTATCATGTCAATCTATATACCTCAATGAATAGTCACTATGGTTTATGTCTGACATGTATATAGTGTTATATCATGTAATCGATAAATATGAATATACAAATAAATACTATGAGACGAATATTGGACATGATATGATAGTTAGGACAGTTGGGAAACGGATACGCGGAATTCGTCAAAAAAACCTGAGATCAATTACAAAAACCGAACAACATCATATAAAGAACACAAGATATACATCAATGGAGTGAAATAAGAGAATCCACTATAATAGTTGATATACAAAAATACATTAAGAAACTAACAAACTCTCTCATGAAGTTATCAGCTCTTAGACAAGGTCAACCCTGAGAATTTATATTTTTTACTAGGCCTAAGGCGAATATTTAAAATGGGGCCCCATACATATTCACAAAAAAAATTTAACTTGTTTAAATATTATAAATATCATTTTATTAAAAACTACAAATATTACAAAATGATACATGATGTTTTATAATAATTTAAAGGTCTAAAATCAACAAAAAAAAAAAATTTAGTGGAATGAAAAAGTTATAAAAATCATAAAAATGTGTGAAGAGTGTATGAGCACAATTTAATTTAATTAACCAATTGCAGGTAGAGAGAGAGATATGTGGGGGCAGAAATGTTGCATAGAGATCATCTTGAAATAAAAATACGTAGAGAGATGGAGATATTGTTATTATGGTTGGAGAGATTTGAAGAGAGAAATTTTAGACTTGATTTTAGGAGAAAAGAGTGTTAATTGAGAGAAACTAATTCACAGTAGGAAAAGTGGACATCTCATCATCGTTCATTTTTTTATTCCATCAAACGTGTGGTTCTTGGAGCCCTCCCTGGGTGAGGGTCCTAGGCATATGCCTTTGTCGCCTCCTCTCAGGGCTGGCCCTGCTCTTAGGGTGCGTTTGGTTCCACGATTGCACAGTTTTTGTATTTGTAGGAAGCTGTTTCTACAATCATGCAACCGAACAATTTTACTATAGCAGCTTTCTACAGACAGATTTTAGGTAAATAGTACCCAAAAGTTGTGATTTTCAAAAGCTAGGGGGGTGAGCATCCTGCGGAAGCAGTTTTAAAACCTACATTCCTACAGCATATCTTTTGCAATCACGCAACTAAACACACCTTTAGTACTCATGCAACCTCACCCTTGAATCTCTACATTGTATCATGCCCAGTTTTGCCATAAAACCCTTGAAAATATTTATAAGATAATTAACTTCTTCTCTGATTAATCTCCTGATTACAAATAAATATTATTCCCTGATTTTAGGAGATTCACTTTAAATATTAATTAAGATCAAATCTTAATTAATATACCAATTAAGTATTCATTCTAATATGGTTTCATCATGGCCGTCTGATGTGATGCATCGGATTGAGACATTATCCCAACAAGGACCTCAGCGGGAGAAATACCGAAATACCTAGATGACTAAAGAATGAGTTACCAAACATATTAAGTGAATCAATTTAAGTTTAATTAACTTGCTATCCTTATCATCACAAATAAAGAGGTGAGCAAAAGAAGAATAATTAAATAAACGTAGATGAACTATAATATTTATATTTTAATAATATAATATATATCTTTTGTTTTTAATGAAATGTAGTCAAATTCTATTTCGGTAGTGAGAAAGAACTGACTGAATAAGATGAGAAGAAGAAGAGTAAAACATAGCGAAAGCAGGATAAGATAAATGGTATGACACGCACACCAGGTGCCTCGACGCCCCTCCTCCCCGCCCCGGCTCCCGAGCCAGGTTGAGTAGAAAAGGTTTCTACCCCGCCCCTACCTGAGCCCCTCTCTACTTGGCGATAAGGAATGCGTTGTCCTCTATCTGTATTGTTGAGACCCCGCATATGTTAGTGCCCCAATCCCTGATACTCTGTATCGTTGTGTCCCACAAGTTCTCGAAATAGAACGTTGAACCCTTGAACACCACGTCGTTGCGTGCTCGCTATATCGCCCACGCTCCCGCTGGTATGACCGATAGCCACACCCTTCTTGACTTGCTTTTGTCTTTTTTCTTCCTCATTCGCCGTGCCACCTCCCAAAGTTCCTCCATGGAACGTACATGTAGCGGCTTCCTTGATGCCCTGGCAAGTCTTGACCATAAGCTCGATGCGATTGGGCACTGACAGAACATATGTTAGTTTCAAACTCTCCATTGCACAATGGGCACTCGGTCACCTCCGACGGTCGCCAGTGCACCCTCACTACCTTTGTGACGAGCCGATCTTGTAACAAGAACCTCATGAAGCATTTCATTTTTAATGGTATCTTTGCCTGCCAAAAGACCTCCATGTGTGCCAAAAAAATGCCGTCCGACACCGCCTCGCGATTCCACCAGTCATACCCACGCTTAATCGAGTACCACTGGCTTGAGATCTCCGCCCATTCCAGAACATCTTCGCAGTCCTCTGTCGATGCAAACCCCTAAAGCAAACCCAACAGATCCGCGAACTATTGTACCTCCTCCCTCCGTGACCCACGTCGCATGCGAGTATCCCAACCACCATTCGAGCCATCTGACTACCAGAAGTCGCATGTCCTACCTTCCGCCCGCACTGCCTTCCATGCCAGACTAGGAAACAAGTCGCGCAAGGGATGCTCTCCGCAACATCTGTCTTCCCAAAAACAGAACGTTGTCCCCTCTCCTAGTCGCCATACAAACTCATCCTTGACCGCTGTCCACGCGTCGAAAAATCCTTTGCATAATGGTGACCTCCACCTCCCCGGATCCGGCACTATCCCTCTCTCCTCCTCCAAGATCCTGTAGCGTTCTTTGAAGATACGCACCCATTTAGCCTCCAGATTGTTACACCAATTCCAGCACCATTTGGCCATCAATGCGCGGTTCATCAACTCCAAGTTTAGTACCTTGAGGCCCCCCATCTTTTTACTTCTATAGATCGTTTTCCAGCTCACCAAGCACGGCTTATTAGTGGTGGAAGACCCTCGCCAAAAGAACCGACGACGGATGACGTCCATCTGGGCTAGCACGCCCTTTGGTGCTCGAAAGATGGAGAGGAAGAAGGAAGGAATTGCCGAGAGAACCGCCTGAAGCAACACTAGCTTTCCTCCCCATGAGAGGATCCGGCCTTGCCACCCTTCCAGTCTACGTTCCATCCGTTCAATCACTGGATGCCAGTCTCATCACAGCAACCTTTTCGTCGCCAGCGGAAGACCCAAATAACGGCATGGGAGGGAGTCCGTGCGGCAACCCATGATGCATGCCAACTCATTCGTCCTTGAGGTATCCACATTAATCGAGATCATAGAGCTTTTCGCATAATTGATGTTGAGACCAGATAATAACCCGAAGCACCAGATTATAAATCGCAGTCTGTAGATGACATTGGGCTCCAGCGGCGCCAACAGTAGCGTATCGTCAGCGAATTGCACATGTGAGATCTCAGTTCCCGCTGGGTGGACCGCCAGCCCCCTAATCCACCCTCCCGCCAACGCCATGCTACACATCTGGCTTAGAACATTAGCCACTATGGTGAACAACACTGGTGATAACGGGTCACCTTGGCGCAACCCTCGATTCATCTTGAAGAAGCCGTGTGTGTTCCCATTGACGACCACTGACGCCTTGGCCGAACCTATGCATAATTCGATCATCCGGAGCCACTGTGGTTCGAACCCGTGAAGCCCCAGTACGTGGAAAAGAAAGGCCCAGTCGACGTGATCATACACCTTTTCGAAATCGACTTTGATCAACACCCCGCTCCTCCCGTCCTTTTGAACCGTTGAGATCACCTCATGCGCCACTGCAAACCCCTCATGGAGCGATCAACCAGGAATGAATGCGGATTGCGCATCCTCCACCTGCCTCCCGCTAACCTGACTGAGCCTAGCTGCCATCACCTTGGCCACAAGTAAATACACTCCGTTCAATAAGCATATAGGTCTGTAATCAGACACCGATACAGGCCCTTCTTTCTTGGGCAGTAGCACGATGGATGATGCATATATATATATATATATATATATATATATATATATATATATATATATATATATATATATATCTTGATCGAGGACTATAATATACTCGGCTTTAATTTACCTTTTGAAATTATAATTATGGTCTAAACAAACAATTAAATAAGAAAAATAATCTAATCCTTCTCTATCTTTTGATAATTATTTTAATGAGGGCTCATAGCTCATGCATGCTATAATGGTCTTTTTTTAATGCATTCATCGTATAAATGAACCAATAATTTTGATGTTTTGAAATCACGGATTGGATGAGATTATTGTGAACTAGCTAGTAAGGGAAAAGCTTGGAATCTAATTTACATGGAAGTTTTATTTATTGGTGAGTGTTTTAATTTTTTATTATTCCTTGAGAACCTCATCTATAGAAGGTGAAGAAGGAAACAAAACTCAATTTAAAATAAAATTTGAAACAAAATACATTAAAATTTGCTCAATAAGAAGGAAAAAAAAAAAAACAGTTTCTAATGCGAAATAAATCAGATTTTTTTAATCATTGTAGTTATTTAGATTTTTTTTCTGAAAAATAACAAACAAATTTTTCCTTCAATTGACCGTGGAATAATCTGTTACAAAAAAAAAAAAGAACTAAAAAAACTAAAAACCCTCAAAATAACTGTCTAAACGTGTGGTTGGATAAAAAAAATTTAATTACTTCCCCCCCTCCCCCCCATTTTAAGACACAATGCAAAACCAACCACCCCCCATTAAAAAATAACTCACAAAACTAATCTAATCCCCGAAAAATTATGAAATTCAAGTAATCTATCATAAATTAATAACTGAAAATTAGTAATTATGTTTTTGTACATATGTTTGCAATGTAATAGATTTTACTAAACAACTTGGGAAACAAATTATTCTGATTTCATAATAATTTCCAAAAAAAAATTAAAAGACCAATTCAGTTAATTTTTTGTACAGTAGCATATAATACAGGCATAAGAGAATATAGGCCCTCCTTCTCAATAAATACCCAAATAAATATAATTATCCAAACTGTTTCATGATCTAAAATAAAAACAAAAAAATAAAATAAACCACCCCAAAAGCCACGGTCACATCGGCACGTGTTCGCCAGTTAATTAAACCACTGCGACTTTCCTGTAAAACCGTTGAGCCCCCCCCCCCCCCCTTCCCCAACAGCTGTTGCTAGCTGTCTCTCTCTCTCTCTCTCTCTCCCTCTAACATTGTCTCTCTCTCTCTCTCTCTCTAACCTTGTCATGTGACCTCCAAATCCTTAACATCAACAACAACAGAATGAGAGAAAGCAAAAGAAGATTCAGAGGTTGATTGAACAAAAAAAAACACCATTCAGAGAGAGAGAGAGAGAGAGAGAGAGAGAGAGAGAGTCACACATGCAAATATGCAATCTCTCTTACACACACTCTCTCTCTATAAACAAAACCAACCCATGATTTGATATCAGTCTCTCTCTCTCTCTCTATCTCTATCAAATGGCACAGTTGCCTCCAAAGATACCCAACATGTCCCCAACCTGGCCAGCCTTCAGACCACCACCCACCGCCGCCGCCATGAACCACCACCAGACGACGTCGTGGGTCGACGAGTTCCTCGACTTCTCCGCCGCCAAACGCGGCGCCCACCGCCGCTCCGCCAGCGACTCCATTGCCTTCCTCGAGGTCCCCTCCTTCCACCACGACTTCGACCGCCTCGACGAGGACCAGCTCCTCTCCATGTTCTCCGACGACGTCCCCGCTCCGCCGCCGCCGCCGTCGGCGGTCTCCGCCACGTCGACCCCCTCCTCCTCCCCCTCCGCCGACGACGAGAAGCCCCCGCTGCTGCCTCCGCCGCCGGAGGAGACCCAGAGCGCTTGTAAGCAGGAGTCGCCGCCGCCGCCGGAGACCGCCATCGACCCCAAGAGGATCAAGAGGTCTTAAATGGAACCCATATTAAGATCACGTTTGAATTTTTCTTCATTATCTGTCCTCTCATTCTTTTATTCTTTCTTATTCAGACATCGACAATTTTCAAATTTATTGTGAAATAGAATCGCTTACATTATTATTCATTTTTTTTTTTTTTTTAAGAATACTTGCGAACAGACAGTCTGCGCAGCGGTCACGGGTGCGGAAGCTGCAATACATTTCGGAGCTCGAACGCAGTGTCACTTCATTACAGGTAAATAAAACGAATAGATAAAAAAAAAATTATCATCGGAGGTATCTGAAACCTTTCGAGACAAGAATTAATCCTCCGGGTGTAACATAGCAGTTAGTGTTGGATCTCATTAGATCTTATCAATTTCTATTGTAAAACTAAATTGCATCTATCACATGATACCATGTGATTGAAATTGTGAGATGATTAGCAGGCTTTGATTGAGGACTGATAAAAATCGATGTTGGGAATTCATACAGACGGAGGTGTCGGCGTTGTCGCCGAGGGTGGCGTTCCTCGACCACCAGCGGCTGGTGCTGAACGTGGACAACAGCGCGCTCAAGCAGCGCATCGCGGCGTTGGCACAGGATAAGATCTTCAAGGATGGTTGGTATTTTATACCTTGATCTACATGTGAATTGTATTAAACATTTCATCAAACACTAACGTAATTCACTCCATTTTTTAGTATTACCAACATAGCATTCACTTCATGCAATTCCCCTGTATTTATATTCAATTATCACATTTACACACATAGAACGCATACACTAAAATGTATAATTAGTGTGTCACCAAACATGCATCAATGTTTGCTTTGCTCATTAAAGCAGGTGCATGGCAGTAATGCACGTGGAGATAGGATCTAAGGACCAATACCATGATGGTGATTTGAAATAGAATTACTTGTGATAAAAATTATTGCAATCTCTCATATGCAAAACATGGGAGGTTTTCATAATTTAATCTCAATTTCCGATGAAATCACATCCATTTTTAAATTCCAGTATACGTTATTCCATCTGAGGTCTCTCATTTTTTTTCCATAATTTTGTATGACTTGTTTTTCTATCGTTACCTTCAAAAACTATTATCTATTAAGTATATGATATTTCTATTTTAACATTAATGACTTGTGATACCATCTTATCATCAGTAACAAAATAACTTGTAATAAAAACTATCACAATCTTTTTCAGACATGTGAAGTTAATTTATTAGATGAAATTCAATTCTGACTAATATTGCTCCAACATCCATTTCACAAAAAAAAAAAATTACTACATTGCAAGTGACTAGTGAAAAAAATTGTTCATTAAAGAATCTTACAAGTGATTAACAAATTATAAATGGTGCAGCTCATCAAGAGGCATTGAAGAAGGAGATAGAGAGGCTGAGGCAAGTCTACCACCAACAGAGCTTAAAGAAAGCTCCGGCCGCCGCCACGACGACCGCCTCACCGACGGCAACGGTGTTGCCTGAATCGGAGACGAACGGCTGCACGGAGAAGGAGCTGTTCGGGTAACCGGGAAACTCTGTGAATCGATTGATTTGATTTAATTTAATTTAATTTTTTTTGGGGTGTTCTGTTTGTGTATTAATTTTATCTCCATTGAATTCAAATTGTGTTTATAAACTTTTCATTAGCAAGGTGGGGTTGGGATGATTCAATGTGAATTTGTCAGGGGGGTTTTCGGTATATTGTTTGGTTGTGTTTTTTTTAATATTTATCTTCTTTTACTTTTTAGGATGTTGTGGTGGGGAAAATAATGCTAATCATTCCTTTGGTCTTTTAAAAAAGTGGTGATTAAAAAAGAAAAAAAAAAAGAGATGGGGAGGAGCCCATGTTGTTCAGATCTGTTGTACAATATTTAATGCATCCTTTGTTTTGTTTTTTTTTTTTTAATTTTTAGTTCTGCTTCTGCTGATCCCATGTTACTTGTCCAGCTGAGGATTGTGTATTGTATTTGATAAAAAAAAAAAGTGAATTTGTGGGCTGTCTCTGTCTGGATCACGTGCTGTTTGTTCATCTTGGATTTGCATTACGTGCCCAATAAATTATGCACACTATACAGCAACCTATATGATTCAGACCTTTTTTAAAAAAAATTATTTATGAAGGATTGTATGGTCAAGCCACTGGATATTGCAATTATTTGTAATGGTGCATGAACCATATTTTGAGAGAGAACTGAGGTGTCCGTACTTGTTATAATTACTAATTTACAGTACGTAGCTTCTATTTGAAAAACGATATAAATTATTTTAAGATATATGTTTATATCAATAAAATAAATATTTTTTTATTATTTAGGTTGAAAAAATATTAATGAAAATTTTTGTTGTTTGATTAGTCATAGATAATTGTAGATAAAAGATAAATAAGATATGTAGAATTGTTTATGCAAAGTAAAAAAATAATTTGACATACGAGTTACTTGATTTATAAGTGATGAAAATTAATTTGATATGTAAACCTCATTTATACTAATATCAACGTATTATAATTATCATAGTTATACTTATTTAATTTTTTTTGTAAACAAATATGTTTTTAAACTTATTTATCCAATTTCACCTTATTTTACGTCTATTCTTCTAACCACACACAAGGGCTAAGATTTTATCCTAAATTATCTATATATAATATTAAGTTATATATATATATATAATAATAAGTTTTATATACAATAATGTTAAGTTTTATTCAGACCAAGCAGACAAATTTTCCAAGATTCATCATTTTATCTGACAAGCATGCTGCACAGTTGGGAAAACTCTACTTGGGAACCGCTGTAGTACTGTTCATCATAAATATGTATACCAAGACAGATGAATAATCTAAGCAGTTGAAGATTTTTTTTTTTTTTTACTTGGTTGTCTTCTTTGTTGTTTTCATTAAAAAATGAAAAAAAAAATTTATTGTTTGATTTATGTTGGATATATTGAAAATGAGGTAGATAACAGTAGAATAAATTTTCTTAGTTTTGAAATGGTAATTCGACAATTATTATTTTAGTTGTGTTTGTTTGGAATTGTCTATATAAGTGTGGGTGTCACATTATGTGATGTTTGAGACATGAGTATTAGGGGTGAGATTTTTTTTTTAAATAACGTGAAAAAAAATATTTCAATTTGGGATGTGTTAGTATTATTATGTTTTCTAGTTTTTTGTTCTTGTTTCATTGTTCTATCTCTTTCTATTTTGCGTTCTTATAATTGCCTACACTTCAATTTATATAAAATCAATCTTATAATTGTTTACATTGTTCTCTAAAAAAACAGATAAATATAAATAATCAATTCCAACATCTTATAGAAGATTAGGGTTAGTATGATTATTTTGGTCTACAAAAAGATTTTTTTGCTTTGGAATCCCGTTTAATTAAAATAGTATGTTGAAAGAAAATTTTGATTAGGAATGAATACAAGTGCTAGTCAATCAATCCACAACTATCAGATTTAATACTGACAAAACAAAAACTTTTTTTAATTTTATGATCTGTCACGTAGGACATAAACAAAAAGGAGTGAAAACATGCAAACAAGAATAAATAGAGGCAAAAAATGAGACTTCCAATCTTTGTTGCTTATGGGTGTTTGTCTCTCTCCACGTGCATTCCAATTAACAGGTAATAGTGTCCACTAGTGGAAAATCTCGGATCACATTGATGATTAAACATCTCAATTCATACACATCACAAAAAAATTAAAAATGAAAGTGTTGTTACAGCAAACCCCAAATTTTAATCCCCTTATATCTTCATTTGGCAAGTCATGTGAAATGTATTCAAAAGTTACCAAGGTTAGAAATTAGACTAAAATTAGAACATGCATGTTAGAGCATACAATAGAAATTAAAAAAAATGAACTCTTATACATAAGACTCACTTTAATAATAGCATCCAATCAATTGTACATAACTTTATTGAAGGTCCATTTGAATCCACATTTACCATTCTGCATTCAAAATTTAAAAACTACACATATCCAAACATACATTATGCTTTTATAGCTCAAACTCTCATGATGCTTCTTCAACGCAGAAAAAAAAAAAAGATTTTTAGAGATGTAATTGTACAAAATTACAATTACATCCAAATATTTAAATAATAGATGTAATTGTAGATTTTTAAATAATAGATCTACGTACGTTTTTTAATGTTACATCCAAATGAACCTTTGAATATTGAAAAAAATCCATATAACTCCATGTAAATATTACAAAATTTATATAACTCTCTGACTTTTCTTAAAATTCATATAACCCCTTAAAAATACATATGTAAATTCAAATAGTCCCCTGAGTTAAATTTTTGTTAACGGATGATGAATATTCTACGAATATTCCGTTTGATTAATCCAAACACAGTATTCCAAAAAAATCTCTATAATATGTTAAAAATGTAAAAAAACCCTCTATAAATGATGACTTTACCTCTTTGAATAAGAGTTTATAATCTATTCAGAGATGTAATTATCATTTACATAAGGTTTTTCACATTTTTAATACATTGTAAGAGATGTTTGATATGTTTTCAGTCGGAGTTAATCAAATAGAATATTAACAGAATATTTCTCATCTGTTACCAGAAGTTTAAGGGTTTTTTTGTGGGGGTAGACTCTTTTTTTTTTTCATCAAATCTTCCCCTATCATCAGGTGGTAAGAAGAGGTACCTCTCACATCCTATTAAGGGTCCGTTTGGATATGAGTTTAAGTAAATTCTGCGTTTGAAGAGCTAAAAATTCTGAAACTCAAATCCAAACACATTTTCAGCGTTTATCTTTTTAAACCACAATCTTCCTTTTTAGGCCAAAAAATCTTGTGGTTGAAAATTTAATAAAACTAACATAGTTTTTCAAAAGCTGAGATTGAAACATAAGATTTTAAGAATGAGAGAGTTTCAACCTCACATCCAAACACACCCTAAGAGGGGGTTCGGAATTAACTTAAGAGGTTATTTAGATTTACTTAAGTATTTTTAAAAGGTTACGTGAATTTTAATTTTAAAAAAGTCAAGGTTACATTGGGTAATTTGGATTTTTCCCTTGAATATAATACACTGAACACTGGGAGGAGAAGAGGGGGGACTAGTTGATAATGGCGGACAACTAAAGGCACAGGCCGCATGACACACACATGGAGTACTGGGGGGGGGGGGGGTTGAGCAGGATATACAAGAAGACACTGTAGTGGCAGCTGAAGATGAGAGAGAGAGAGAGAGAGATGGGAGGAGACAGAGACACACGAGGTGTGACCACTACTACGTACAGTTTCACACCCCCCACCCCTAGGTACAGTTTTGCATATGTGGTTCAGGTTACCTTTAAACTCATCCCCCTACATTTTCAGGCATTTTCCAGGGTCTCTCCTTCACACCCATTATCTACCACTATAAATTTTCATTCACCATATCTTGCTGAACCTCTCAATAATAAAAGAAATAGATAAAAAAAAATTGTTTTTTAGTGAGAATAAAATTTGATAGATAAATTTTAGTATAAGCAGGTGACTGATCTAAGATTTTTTTAAAAGGGGCTTAAAAAATAATTCAAAATACAAATAAAAAAATGGGTTAAAGACATCTAAGTCCTTACAAACATGGAAAAATCCATATAAGTCCTTATTAAAATTGGGATAGACATACGAGTCCTGAAAACTCAGAAAAACCCAATTATCATTTCTGAATTAAATTTCTATCCAAACTTAATGGAATATTATTAGAATATTCCATCACATATAATTGCGTAAACATTAAAGTCCTTATAAACAGTCATAAAGACAAATTAGTCAATACAAAAGATAAAATTGTCCCTAAAAGACTTTTACATTAAATTGTGAACACATTGCAGACACTACAAATAATCATAAAGATAAATTAGTCCCCGCAAAAGATAAAATTGCCCCTGAAAGACTTTTACATTTAATTGGATAGACATTACAGTCCTTATAAACAATCGTAAAGACAAATTGGTCCCTGTAAAAGATAAAATACCTCTGAAGAATTTTTACATTTAATTGTGTAGACATTGCAGTCCTTATAAACATTCATAAAGACAAATAATGTAATTATTTATTTATTTTTTTATCTTCTATCCTATCGCTCACACTCCACCTTAAGATCTCAATTTGGATGTAAAAAAAATATTTTAACCAGTAGAATGCATTCTTTTTACCTTTTTGTTTGTAGGGAAGTAAAAAAAGTAGCATAAGTTTATTAAAATTCTCTCTGCTAGGAATGTAAATAAACAAATTTTGTGAAAAATCATGTATAGGTATTTCAAAGCAAGTAAACACCTTAAAGAAAAGAGCATTATTCATTACTTGTTCAGTTGAAGTATGAACAATAGGATAAAAGATGAAAAAATAAATAAAAAAATTATATTATTTGTCTTTATGATTGTTTATAAATAAATAATGACTGCAATGTCTACACAATTAAATGTAAAAATCCTTCAGGGGCATTTTTGTCTTTTACAGGGACCAATTTGTTTTTACGATTATTTATAAGAAATGTAATGTCTATCCAATTAAATGAAAAAATATTTCACGGGCAATTTTGTCTTTTGCAGGGACTAATTTGTCTTTATGATTGTTTATAAGGATTGTAATGTGTACACAATTTAATGTTAAAGTCTTTCAGGGCCAATTTTGTCTTTTGCAGGGACTAATTTGTCTTTATGACTGTTTATAAGGACTTTAATGTCTATAAAATTATATGTGATAGAATATTCTGGGAATATTCCGTTAAGTTTGGATGGAAATTTAACTCAGGGATGATAATTGGGTTTTTCTGAGTTTTTAGGGACTCGTACGTCTGTTTCAATTTTAGTAGGAACTTATATGGGTTTTCCCATGTTTTTAGGGACTTAGATATCTTTAACCCTAAAAAAAATACTATAAATACATTGCATCAATGTTACAAATCAATGTCCAATAAAAACATTAACAAAAAAATCCATTTGTACCGATCATAGAAATAATTTTAGAAGAGAGAATTTAATTTTTTTTTTATCAACTCTTTTATTAAAATTTAATGTTTGAAATTTTTTTTTCTTTGAAACATGTATTCAGTTGAAATTTATCTTTTTTATCATCTGTTTGATTAAATTTTAATGGTTGAGATTTCTTTTCTTTAAACTTTTATACGGTTGAGTTGTCATGATTTTTTAGGAATGAGAGGCTTCTAATTTGGTGAAAAAAATTGTGGAAAATTTATTTTACAATTAAGAAATGCATGAGGGGCTTAAACCTCCATATGGGAAGCATGGTCCGCTCCTTAATATAAGTCTTGATAACTATTATAAGGGGGATAGAAATTGATTATCATAGTTTATATGCACAGAGTCAACTACAATTTTTTGTTATTTTATAAAATTATCTCAGTCGATATCATGGCTGGATCAATTGTATGTTTAATTAATTGACAGAGATTTTATTATTTTTACAAATGTAAATAGGTGTTGAAATGTAATCAATTATATTTTCAAACCGTTTTCTCAATCTAAACGCATATACCTTTAAGATACCAAATGGGTTTAGAGCAAAAACAGATTAGAATGTGGAGCTGGTTGGAATATTTTTTGTGTAAGAAAATGTTAAATACAATCTCATTTATAATTCATCGTGCAGTTCATATTTGTTTTGATTTTTTTTTTTAAATTTGTATAACTCATCCAATGAGGAGCATATTTTTTAAAAAAGATAAATTATATACTCTATAAATTGTATGGACCCAATTTTAAAAATTTAATTTTTTTTCAACAAGGTATATACATTATTCAGTGAGGTATATATCAATTATTGAGATATATAATAAACTTATCAAGTACACTTATCAAATCAAATCACATGGAGACTCTTGATACTATATTTTTGATATTCTAGAGAAACTAGTGGGCATGAGAGCCGATCGTTTACTTGTTTTTTGTATTTGAATCTTATTTGATTTTCATCGTAATAATGCCACGTCAACATAGTTAAAACCAAATGGTAAAAAATAAGTGAAACACTAAAAATTTAGAGCATCTTCAATTCTAGATCAAAATGTGCACCCAAATTTAAATTTAAGTAAAAGTTATTTAAAATCTTTCAAATCATTTACCCATATTCATACCAAATCAAACTTTTACTTTTACCCAAAAAAGGAGAGACTTAAACTTTTATTCAAATCTTCAAAGACTATTCTTCTTCATCCACATTTTTAAAAATATTTGAGTAAAATACAAAGTTATGGTTGAGATGAACTATATAAAATTAAACTTTTATTCAATTTTTAGTAATGTTTAGGTATAGATTTGAGTAAAGGCTATAGATGGCCTCAATTACCTTAACAATCATTCTCTTTATCCTATTCTCTTATCCACATCTCAGACCAGGGTAACTTGATTTCTGAAATTTATGTGGACTAACTTTTCCTTAAAAAAATGCCTTAACAAGCAGAGGATCTAAGATTCCAAACTTGTTCCCTCCATTTGGGTAGAGAATAAAATTATTTTGAGGTATATGACTATTCTAATATAAATAAGGATGAAATAATTTTTATTTGATTGTTTTTTAATTATTTACGTTGAAAAACGTAATAATAAAGTTTTTGATGTTTGGTAAAATATGAATAATGTGTGGATAACGATTTATAGAAGGTGATGACAGTTGATTTGATAGTGAGCCTACATATTTCTTTGGTTTGAATAACCTGAAATAACTTCATTTCAGGAATAGGGTGGAATCCATATATTACTTTATACTGGTTAATTTTAACATACAGATTTTTATTTATTCTAATTTTTCAAGTACGGATTTTAAGGTTATTTCTAACTAATTTTTACTTATTCCGACTGTATTTTCAAACGGGGGCGTTAGGTCACTCCGAGTTTGAATTTCAAAAAGAAAAAAAAAAGCCGTTTATTGATTCGGGATGGTCCGCCCAACCCGACCCGTGCCAACCAAGAATTCTTGCGGGCCGGCCCGAACCGACCGTTCCCGAGCCCTAAATTGGGTGGTAGTGGGTACTAGCGACCACCAAGTCTCTCCAAACTTCAAAGGCAATGGCGCAGTTTTGGAAACCAGGGTCGGAAAAGCCTCGCGCGGTCATCCTCGACGACGAGGAAGGCGGCGTCCTCTTCTTCTCCGCCGCCCCCTCCATCTCCGGGTGAGCACACTCTCTCCCCCCTCTCACCTTCTCCGGTGGACCGTTCGATCCCGTCGCGCAACCTACGCGCGTCGTCATCTGACCGTTGATTTCCGTCCCCCCAGCTATGGCTACGCGAGCCTGGAGAGGCAGAGGCAGAGGCTTCCGGTGTTCAAGCACCGGACGGCGATCTTGTACCTGGTGGAGTCCCACGCCACCACCATCATCGTCGGCGAGACCGGCAGCGGAAAGACCACTCAGATTCCTCAGGTTCATCTTCATTTCTCTCTTGTAAATTTTGTTTTGTGTGTTTTGGAAAAATTGAATAGTTGGATTGGATTTGATTGGTTTTGGGTTGTTTAGTACCTTAAAGAAGCGGGTTGGGCGGAGGGAGGGCGGATGGTAGCTTGCACTCAGCCACGTCGGTTGGCTGTTCAGGTGAGACTCTGGTCGTGCTTGTAGTTTTTTTTTTTTCTAATGAATGTCTGTTTAATGATAAACTCTTGTTCATGTTGTCATCCTATTCGAGGAGTTGCGCAATCGTGGTTTATGATAAGTCATTGGAGGAATATGTTAATTCATTGCAAAGAAAAAGGATATGGATGTGTTGAGCTGTGATAGTTTATTACTTATTAGGAAGGTGGAGATAAAATATTTTGTGGAGAAAGGTTAATGTTATTGCCATTGAATAGGATAATGTTAGGGATAATCCGGCTTGCAGCCTCACTTGTAGTCTTCACATGTTTTGATTTTTTAAAAGTGTATGCTTCATATAATGAAGCTTATATTTTCATAAAAATGATGCATATACTCCAATGTATTGTATGGTCATTTAAAGAAAAAGTGAAAAAATAACATTCTTCATTAAACAAGGTAATACCTTGTTGGACAAAGATTGAGGTATATGGGACTGCATGCAAGGCTGTAAATAGGACTGTAGCGCCCCATTGAATGTTTTCTATTCGGAGGAGCAAAGTTGCTCCAAGTGCAGTAATATAAGCGAATGGGTGCTTTTATGCTAGCGTGAATTTGGATCCAATCGTTTAACATTAATATATTTCATCTCTAGGCATGTTTTCTACACCTGGTCCACGGCAAAACTGCTTCACTCCATTGCATTTATGCTCTGCCTTTATTTTCATCAGTCCTCAATCAGCCAAACTATACCCCACAACCAGAAGGCACAACCCGAACCTTCACCCAACCTTCTTCCCTTTACAGTGGAAAGCTTACTTGTACAGAGTTAGGATCCTGATGGAGACCATTGTCTGAACTTGTAATCATTGCAGTGGGAGACCAACTGTATTGTGACAATCACACACCTTTTCAGATACGTGCAAGCTTGGAAACCGCATTAGGGAAATTCATATGCACATATTGAACCATGAAGACTCACTTCCTCTAAAAAACCATAGTGATTTGATTTCTGTAAATGTTTTATTGTTGCAAGGAAGATAAAGCTGATTGTTGCATATACTTTTGAGAATGTCATTACCATAGTTTAAAAAACATGTGTGGACCCCATATGTGGTGGGGTCCGCATACAGTACATGCGGTCGTACATGCGGCCGCATGTACCGTACATGCAGCAGTACATTGTATATTTTATTTTAATTTTTTTTTTTAGTATATGGGCTTTTGAACCTCGTTCGAACGGAATTCGAACGCTTAAGGACCGTTTGAATTCCGTTCGAACTGGGTTCGAACGCGTAAGGGCCGTTTGAATCCCGTTTGAACTGGGTTCGAACCGTTTGAATTCCATTCGAACTAGGTTCGAACGCTTAAAGGCCGTTTGAATTTCGTTCGAACTGGGTTCGAACGCCTGAAAGGCCGTTTGATTTCCCGTTTGAACTGGATTCGAACGCCTAAGGGCCGTTTGATTCCCGTTCGAATTGGGTTCGAACAACTGGCCGCATATGCCCGCATATGTCCGCACATGGCCGTAGTTGGACAACACTTGGACAACACTTGGGTGTTGATGTGCACTGAGGGGGGCACATCAGAACTTTGAACTATGGTCAGTACACTAATTTTGGTTGTCTCTTTTCTTTGGAAATTTCTGAAAACTTATGTAATTGAGTTGTTAGTTGTTAATACATCTGGAACTTGGCAGGAAAGCACTTTTTTATGGCATAATTTGATACTAATCTTGTTAAAATCGTTTGTTAGTCAGTTGCTACACGGGTAGCTGAAGAGATGGGTGTCAAGCTGGGGGAAGAAGTTGGCTATACAATTCGATTTGAAGATATTACAACCCCGGTAGGGCTTCTTATTGCTTTTTATTATTTGAGGTCCCCCCCTCCTCCAATTCATCACTATGAGAAACCAACTCTGAGCATGTCAAATATTGTTTCCTTGCTGCAATGAAATCATTAGGATATGATGCAAGCATTCTGCTACTATGTTAAATTTTGTAAATTCTTTCTTTGATCATCTTGATTGAAGACTCTAACTTTCTCATGTTTACTGCATCTTCCACCCATCCTTGTCTCTTGATCTAAGTGCCTTTGAGCATGTTTCTCTCATTCTTCTACAAGGTCACGGAAATCAATTTTGTCCTGCTGACATTATTTTGGTTGATGTAAACCCCTTTGATAGGATACTACAAACTTTTTGTTTCTTGCAAAATTATATATTATTATTGGCAATGATATTTTTCTGTTTGCTGCATGCACATGTGAATTATTCATCTTTCCATGGATACAAAGGAGTGAAGTCCCCATGTAATTTACATTCTAGAAGCTCCTGATCCTTGTACACCAATATTTTTAATTGCAGGGTGTGACCATGATTAAATTTCTCACAGATGGCGTACTTCTTAGAGAAATGATGAATGATCCTCTTTTAACAAAATATAGGTACTAAATACATTTTTCTTGGTGTTTTTTTTTTTAATTTCTGGTTGTGTGGTAAGATGGTTATTTTATACCTTTGAATGTTATGGGAGTACTCTGTTTAAATATGATTTTTTATCTTCAGACATGTTTACCCTGTATCTTCTTTCCTCTTGATGTGCAAACTTGTGGGATCAATTATGACATTCCATTGATAACTTTTCCATGTGTTAACTGCTATTTATTGATTAGTGTTATAATGGTAGATGAGGCACATGAAAGATCCCTTTCAACGGACATGCTGTTGGGCCTCTTGAAAAAGGTGTAAATGCTTGCTTAAATAAGCTAGAATTTCATTTTTTTGTTCTCAAGAAGATATATCCGCTTCAGCTGTGAACTAAATTACTGGCGTGGTTGTACCAGATCCAGCGGCGAAGACCTGAGCTACGGCTTATCATTTCATCTGCTACAATTGAGGCCAAATCTATGTCAAATTATTTCCTTCCTAGGTACATTTTCCTGGTTTATACGATCAAAAATATAATCTTATATAGTTGGCTTCCAAGCTGTTATTGGACCGATGTTAATATATTATAAGTGTGTGGATGTTGATAACTATTTTTCATTTTTTTTTTAGTATTCTGCAGACCAAAATGCTTTATTTATGAGTTTCTCTATACCTGAACGTGTTGCATGTTTTTGTGCTATTAACCAGAAAAAAACGCCAAGAACAAGCTAGTGAAAATTGTGCACCTAGTACACAGCCTGCAATACTTTCTGTTGAAGTAAGTTATGATTTGTTGTATAATTATTTGCATCCTTTATTGCATTTTTTCTTCTTCTCCAAAAAAAAGAAAGGAAAAATTTTGTTATTGCATCCTTCCATTTGTCATCAGTCATCACCTTCTGACACAGTTAGTTCTAACCGTATTGAAATGCTTAATCTCTAAAAATGACCTACTTTTTCTGTCTTATCTCAGGGTCAAGGTTTTGTTGTGGAGATCAGTTATCTGGAGGAGCCTGCCCCTGATTATTTGCAAGCTGCTGTATCAACTGTGCTGTCAATTCATGATCAAGTACTTGCCTGTCAATTGCATTGGATTTGTTATATTATAATTTAAAGACATTGTTGAGATGCCCAGACATGAACAAAACTGAAAATAATTTCTCTGTATATATATCCATTTATTCTGCTTTTAAGATTGTGTGGTTCACTCATTATCCATTTTATCACTGTGCAGGAACCTATGGGTGATATCCTGGTATTTCTAACGGGTCAAGATGATATTGATGCTGCTGTCCAGTTACTTACGGAGAATGCTCAAAAGAGGGGAAAGCATTCATCAGGTAGTTTATGCTAAATTTATGTGGTCCTCTAGCTTGTCATGTGAACTTTGAAGCCCTGGGAGTTGCCAGAGGATGATTTTAAAGAAACAAGTTATAATAATATTGGGTCGAATTAATTATCCAGCTTGCTGCTGTTGTATTTGCCATTTAATATTATGGGCTAATCACATCACAACTACATAAAAATGCCAATATCTCTCTATTAATCAGTTGTTTGGATTTACTTCTGGTTATGATCATGTTTAGTGAACAAGTGTTATTGACCCAATGTTTGAAGTGTCTCTGATGCGTGTAAAATCTTTATGCCTTATCGTATTTAAGAAATAGCTATTATAATTCTGTTCGCCCCCGTGCTCTTGCACCTTCCTCAGTAGGGAGCTGGATAATTGTGAGAACTGCTTTCGCATTCAGTCTTCCTTCGTAGATCTCTGTATCACATCCCTACACGAAATGCCACTCTTTTGATCTTATTGATTTCATTTCTTTCCAGTGCCTTGGTGTTGTGTTTGTGATTATCATAGGCGAATGAGTGTTTTTTTTTTTGCTTTTTTTTTTTGGTGAAAATAGGTTGACAAGCTACTGTAATCGATTAACAAATGTGGGCAACATTGTCAGATTAAAAATAAAAAATTTCCCTAAAAAAAAAAGAACATTGTCAGCTTGTCATCCGACAAGAAACACCCCGACAAGAGCAGTAGTAGATTTAACTACTGGCTCTGCTTGGGAACACCCCATAACCTCTCACTTCTCAATGTACACTCTTATTAACAAATTCCACCCACGATGCACTGATGAATGATTGTTCTTTGACCATAATATAGTCTTTCCTTGCCTTCCTTGTTCACGCCTTTAACACATTTATGTTGTAGTAAATTCTAAAAATGTCCAATTTTCAGGTATGCTAGTTTTACCATTGTATTCGGGACTTTCACGTGCGGACCAGGTCAGGTTTATACAGGGTGCTCTGTGAATTGATTTTGCATTTAGATGATTGGTTGTTTTAGATATTTTGATGTTCATTTTTATATTCTATTGTTGTTTGTTATGAGAATTCTGCATCTTTTTCTAATGCCTGGCAATTTTTTCATCTTTTGCAATTATATTGTTTTGTTGCAGGATCTTGTGTTTTCTCCAATGCCTAAAGGGAAGAGGAAAGTTGTTATTTCTACTAATATTGCCGAGACATCATTGACACTAGAGGTGATTTCTTTATATGATATTCCAATCTTGCCTAGAATTTAGTTAAATTTACTTCTTTTTTTTATTTGATTTTGCTTCATCATGAAACATATTATTCATTATTGATTACACAGGGTGTGGTGTATGTTGTGGATAGTGGATTTTCAAAGCAGCGGTTCTATAATCCGGTATTTTGGTTCCACATATTTCTATATGTTTTCAAGTGCACATTTTTATTGGCCACTATTTTAGTTCAGTGACTTTATGTGATACTAGATAATGGATGTAATTTTTCGTGAATATTTCTTTTAACCGTATGATCTCCCTGTGTACCAGTTTCAAGTAGCCATATCTGTTGGACATTGTCCTTTACTTTTTTTTATTATTTTGTTATAAGTGTTTATAATTAATTATTGTGTTTATAAATCTAAGTAGATATCTGTTTGTTTATCATTATCACCCCCAGTTTATAAACATGATAAGCTTGCAATTATATTCTGACATTCAACTTGTCTCCATTTTATAAAAATGATAAGTTTGCAAGCATGAAGGAAAAGTTTCTCTTTCATCTCTCACGTGGTATGCCAGTGCATTTGGCTAACACGGAATGAGTGCATTTTTAAAAGGAGGCGGTCGGTCTACATTGAAAAACATATAGGTAAGTGTGGTGTCGCTCTTTTGGGGTTAGGTAAAATTCATGCAGGCGGGTTGGGGTGGATTTTTACGTAATCATTTTTTAACTGTTTCTTCTCGCGGGTGACAAGGCGAGCTTGTGTTTGTAGTGTTAGGGACCTTTTTTCCCCAATTTGAAGATCCCTGATCTGCTTCGAGGGCCTTTTTCTGAATTAATACAATCATGAAAACCTTCTTTGCCAAAAAAAAAAAAGTTCCCTTTCAAAGATCTGACTATGCAACACGTATAAGCCAAATTATAATTTGAACAACACTCCAGCAAATACTCAAACCTTTAAATAATGGGTATAGACACTTTCTAGGTGGGTATTTCATTTTTTATGACTTCATTCTGGTAATCACTAGCTGGTGTAGTTCAGATTAACTGTTCTTCTTGTCAGCTCATTGACGTTCGTGATTGCGATTATATATTGGCACACATAATGCAATCCTGATTGGCTGATTGGGTAACTTCCATCTTTTGCATTGTCCTTGCATGTAACTTGTGCAAATACATGTTTACATTTCCCTTGCATGCAACTTGCTTAATGGCACTGGATTTTCTCTGAGCTCCAGAGTCTTTGTTTCCATTTGGATTTTCAATGTGAAGTTTTGTATCAAGGTAAATAGTAGACTTATGAACATGGATATTTGTGTTTTCATGGGCGCTGTAGAAAGGATTCTCTGTGTAGAATATTCTCCATTTTATTTTAAATTTCTCGATAATCCCATCAGGCAGAGTCCTGATTAAGTCATTTATTTGCACCACTGTTGTATTAATTTCTGATCGACATAATCTTAAGCTGTGGATTGAAGCATTATCTTCATTCATTCTTAATGTACTGAAAATGTTGAACTTAATTAAATTCAATCAAATGAATTAGTCATTCAACAAATTTTGAGGAAATGCCATGGCTATCTTTTTGCTGATTTTTTTTCATAGCTAATGTGTTGATTTTTATTGTGACATATTCCTTGTTGTAATAAAATCTTTAGTAATCCAAGTTTTTTTCCTTTTATTGAAAACTATTTTTCTGTTTCTCTTGCAGATATTTCAGATAAATTTGTTCTTTTCTTCTTGATGGGTGGTATTTAATTAGGTGTGTCTTTTTACAAGTGTTAACATGAATATATTTATGATTTGAATTTTATTTCCATTTGTTATTAAATAGATTACAAATATTGAAAATTTGGTGGTTGCACCCATATCCAAGGCATCTGCGAAACAACGAGCTGGAAGAGCTGGTAGGGTACGACCAGGAAAGTGTTTTAGGTATCACATGCTAGAAATGCTCCATATCTATTTTATCAATTTCATTAAGTTTGATGAATTATCAAATGCTCAAAAACATTATATATATATTAATTGTAATGGTTTGGTTGTTGATATTCTTAATCCTGGTTTCTTGTCTATTTTAATTTTAATTTTAATTTTTTATCAGTTCTAATTCTCATAAATCTTGTATTCTAGGTGTCCTCATGTTCTTTTACATACTTGTTATTCCTGTCAGGTTGTACACAGAAGAGTATTTTGTCAAGGAAATGCCTGCAGAAGGAATTCCAGAAATGCAAAGGTCAAACCTTGTTTCTAGTGTGATTCAGGTATGTGCCTTTTTTGAAATTGGTTGTTATCACATAAGTTCTGTAGGCAATTCTCTTTGTTATCCGTTGTAGGGGAACTCCTAAGTTCTTTCTGTTCCATATTTTTTAGAAGTTTGGATATACTGGCTGCTTTTGTAGTCCTTTGATTTTTCAGTTCATGTTAAAACCTTTTGACTCCATTTTCACTGATGGTCCTTTTCTTTATCCGGCAGATGAATCATCTGATATTGATTCACCATTGGAAGTAATGTTCAAAGTTTATGAGCATATACATTTATTGTAGTTTATAATATCTTTCTGCTCTTGATGTTTAATGTAGTTTTTGACCATGGGAATATGCATGTATTAGTTCGTCAAAATACACCTCTATGTTCATCCGAAGCATTGAATGGTTATTTGGAATGAGAATTTACAAGCCATACATTCATACAATTTAGATAGTTTTGGATTGATGGCAAAAAGATCATGCCTATCTCAATCTAATTAAGTTTATGATTGCTTTTGTTGTTTTCTCCAATTAATTTGTCTCATTATGGCAATTCAGTACTTTTTTCCCTATTCTTTTGTTGGTAAATCTCTATGCATAATTTGATATTTGTTGGTGTCTTATGCAACACAGTCAAGTTGTTTGGTTTCTGGGCCATGCATATTTCATGTGTCACCATCTAAAATACATGAGGTGTGCATTTGATATCATGGATCCATTATACCGGGGAAAATCATGCCACTTGACGCAGAGTAATTTATTTTGCAATTAGGTCTCAACACATTTTTTTGGTTTGGTTCTCAGGTTGGGGCTCAATCATGAGACCCATTGACACTTGTGATCAAGTGAGTTTGTAGACATATATCATATATATTGATGGCATTGCATAAGTAGTGTCTGTTAGCAAAGTAGAACATCAAGGTAGCAACTGTAACTGATTCTCCCTTTTTAGTCTCATATTCAATTAGTGCACCTGACATTTTGTTGATTTTTGATACTTACAGTATCATTTTTCAAATAATGCTTTGTGTTTTAGGAATATGAAAAGCAGTGTTTTTTTTTTTTTTGAATTCTATGATTTAATTTTCGCTTATATTTTAAGGTATTTCCATGAATAGACTGGTTTTTTTTTTTAATTGTTTCATAATGCAGTTGAAAGCCTTAGGGATTGATAATATCCTTGGATTCGACTGGCTGGCATCTCCTTCACCAGAGTCAATGATTAGAGCACTTGAGGTCCTCTACTCACTCGGAGTTCTTGACGAAGATGCCAAACTTACATCACCCACTGGTTTTCAAGTTGCTGAGATTCCACTAGTATGTTTTTTAACTTCTCATTTGAGAGAGCTGCCAATTTATAGTTGTATTCTTTTCTATTCTTAATCTGCTTTCAGGTTTGGATATTTTCAACATATTGTCAAAATACCAAGTCATGATGGATATGAGGGGGAGTGCATATTTTTTTTTTATAGTTGATTTACATGGAAGCCTTATTTAACTGAATTCATCATTAAGTTTGCCCATCTGGAAAGTACAACATGCAGTTCCACTTATGATTGATGATATACTAGTGGCTTCTAGCTGGACTCCTTTTGTCTTAATTAGTAAAGGTCCAGTCTCAATGGGTGATTATTTTTGTAAAAGATGGGTGCAATGAAGAACAAGCCTATGCTGCTCAGTCCTTGGATGATTTTTATTTTTTTTGCAGAACCCAAATAATAGATTTATTTGCAGAAATCTTCACGGGACTGAATATGTGACGATACATGTGTTTTTTTGTCGTGACCATTTGATGGCTAACCCAAACTCCTGTAAAGCAAATAATTGACCTCTGCAGTTGCGTTGCCTGTCCTCCAAAGATGAATTTTTTTGTCGGCATAGGCTTCAGCAGTGGATAATTCACTTAGGCTTCAACAGCGGACAATGTCTCATACCTGGACAAAATTGTCTTCAGTTAAAAAATTGTATATTTGGAGAACATCCAATGGTATTTTAGTAATTGATGTTATTGTCATACTTCAAGTTTTTTTTTTTAATTACAGGAGTTTGAGTTGGTCATCAAGTGGTCCTGAAACTAATGAATGCAGATTAACAGATGTCAATTTAAATTATAATTTATAATATCCTTACAGAACGAGACCTTTTATGTATATTTTAATTTATCATTGTTTCGAAGCTTGTGTGGAGTTGTTATCAGAAGAGATGACAGTCCATAATACTTTTACCAATAAATTTTTTCCAGGATCCAATGATATCCAAAATGATATTATCGTCAAATGAACTTGGATGTTCTGAGGAGATCATTATTATAGCAGCAATTCTTTCTATTCAGGTGAACCTTTTTTCGATCATCACTGACATATTATTCTCTACCGTAGATGAGAATTTTCGGTTCTCTTGACAAATTCTGTTTCCTATCAACTTCTCATAACTCCACAAGTACACACATCACCACTCTCTCCATAAATTTGTGATTTGATGTATTTAAATTTCTTTTGAGCAGTCCATCTGGGTTTCTGGTAGAGGATCACAAAAGGAATTGGATGAAGCTAGACTGCGATTTGCTGTAGCTGAGGTTCTGATATTTTTTAAAATCTTTTTACAATTTTTAAATAAATCTTTTTGTCTAGCTAGATCAAATTCAACATACTTCCCCTGCCTTTTGCTTTTAATCCCTCATTCATATTTTGTGCTATTTTTAGAAAAAATTAATGTGCTCATATCTGTAATTATCTCATTCATATTATGTGATCTTCTTTTTAGAAAAAAATTTGAGCTCATATCTGTAATTGATACATTAAACATTAGTAATATTTGTAGCTTCCAACCCTGACTTGGCAATTTGAATTTGGTTAAGTGCCTTGCAATTTTAATAGGGGTGGAGAAAATGGAAAAAAGAGTAGAGGGAGGGAGGGTGTCTCGGTGAAAGGGTGTTACACATGGAAGGAAATCTGGGGAGGTCTGGTTACATGGGCTCTGTTGCTTGTGTGCAATGAGGTGGTATTCAAAGCTGTCGAACCTTATTTTGAGAATGTGTGGGAGAGCACAATCCGATTCGTTAAAGACTGAGCAATGAACTGTGCTGGATGGAGCTTTTTTTTTCGTTGAAAAATTATGGGGGCTCAGTTGGTTGCTCTGTTATAAAGGAGTTTGGTGACTAAAGATTGAGTTCTGGAGAATTTGTTGCCTGGTTTCTTGTTTTATTGGCTTTGTTCATGGTTCTGTGTTAGTAGTCTCCTGAACTACTAACAAGACATTTCTAAATTTGTTTTTTGCCATTGATCTGAAACTGCACCTATATTTTCTAATGAATTAAAGGGTTCTCGCCATAACATTAAAATAATAAAAATCTAAGATACTGAATTGAACAGAAGGCTTGAATTAATTATATGGTATATTCTGTTAATCAAAAGTGTCATCTGACTGGACTTCAATGGGAGTTTAATAAGCTAACAATCTAAGAAGACCTTTTTGTCTGTCTATATGATTGAGAGAAATACATGGGTAAGAAATCCAAAATGAACACAGATTGTCAGATATAGAATAATTTGGAGTGCAAGACAGAAATTAAACCATTCAATTTCATTTTTTTTTTTTTGTGATAATCTTGTTGTCTGTCTTAACTGCCATGGAGGAGGAGCATTTCATTCTTAACCACCATGGCCTAGAAATATATCCTATTTTCCCATGGAAACCCTAAAGATATGGAATAGATCATGTATCATTGTGATATAATCATACTCAGATGTAATATCTGCTTTTCATTATCTGTTGGAGACATTTAGATATTTTAATCATAGTGAATTCTGATGATATGTTTTCCTCTTTGAATATGCTTTGCTTTTAGGCCCAACTACACTAGTTGTTCTCAGTAACAGATGATTGGTAATTTGTAATATATATCTTTCACATTCCTGAAGAACAATGTTAAGTAGATTGATGGAAGACTAGCCTTTTTTTTTCCAAGTGAGAGACAACTTCAATCTAAAATCTTACTTTTTTTTATAGAAATAAAAGATCTTTAGACTATTTGATTCTACTGATGATGCTTTTTTATTATAACTTTGTTTGCGGTTTTTTCAGATTCCATAAACGACGTTGTTCGTTATATATTTGTTTGCCTATTTTCATGTGATAACTTTCTTAATGTTGTGGTTTGTCTCTGAAAATGCACAGGGTGATCATATAACATACTTAAATGTATATCAAGGATTTCTTCGCTCTGGAAAATCTTCACAGTGGT
The DNA here is from genome assembly GCA_030737835.1 of Acorus gramineus. Lineage (NCBI taxonomy): Eukaryota > Viridiplantae > Streptophyta > Magnoliopsida > Acorales > Acoraceae > Acorus > Acorus gramineus. The sequence goes on along the minus strand of CM060849.1, from coordinate 27,911,732 downwards.
GCCATAAAAATTTCATTAATTACCAAGCTATGGTAGGTTTTACTTACAATCAATTACCGTGATACATCATGAATGTCTGCATTTCAGTGTTTGAAGCTAGCTAGGGCATTGCCAATTAAGATTTAACTTTTAAATTCTAGTTCTACCGTATTGCCCAATAATCGTATGTTAACTTTCCATCTCTCTCAAAAAAGGGTCAACTTGATTTGGTGTATATTTAATTTTCTGTTGATAGTTGCACCTAATGCTTGTAATTTATGTAAATATGTGCAGAAAAAGGTTGTTGAAATTAGAGAACAACTGCGCAAATTAATGAAGCAGCTTGGTATAAATCTTAAATCTTGTGACAAAGATACTCAGGTATTTTACACCATTTGTATCGGATTTTATTCTAATTGAATAACTATTTTTTTTTTATGTATCTTCATTGTTTGATTTGCACTCATGCAAGTAGTAAGAGTGTAAAAAAATCATATATTAATTACTCATATAAATTCTATCAATTTATGACAACTTATCTAATTATCTATATCGGATGGTGATTTACATTATCAATTAAACATTTATTGTCGATGATAATTCACTTTATTGTCATACACTTCAGTAGTCATTTCATGCTATTGTTTACTGATTTGAATACGCAATATATTCAAACATGAGGTATTTTGTCAAACCAATGTCACCAAGAAAGCAGTTATTTTGTGATCCATCTTCTAAAACAAAATCCAGAATATGTTTATATAGGAACATTAGGACAGATCTGTGATTTTGTATATTATAACCCCTGCTTGTTGACTGTTTCCAGGGGTTTATTAGCTTTTTTTTGCATCATAAATTACCTCTAATTTGCAGCAGGTCTTTTTTAAGAATCGAACGTGCATTTCTAAAATGAAAATGAAAATGCTTTATTTTGCAGGTCATAAGGAAGGCAATCATTGCTGGATTTTTTGCCCATGCTTGTCGTCTTGAAGTAAGTTTGCTGTTATGCAATGTGTAGAAAATTTTAACAGCTTATAAGTTTCTTCTGCATATGTGTTGTTGGCAGACCTATAATGGTACTTTGCGGATCTAACATTTACAAAGCGGAATTTTTGGTTGGAATACATTTCAAACCTACAGCTTAGTTGGCTAGTTCTATCCAAATTATATTCATGAAAAAGAATCTAGTTCCTTTAGATAGTTGGAACATCAGTGTGTTTCTGATCTCATGTTATGTAAAGTTTCTCTCATCGTCTCTGCAATTTGTTCCTTGCTTGAACATTAGGGCCTGTCTCGGAGCATATGTTATGGAAAGAGAGTTTGTGTTTCATTTTCATCAAAGGATCTGCATCTTAAATTCATTGCATATGGTTGTATTTCTGCAACTGGCAATAATTTGTGCATTTACACAAGAGAGTGTTAAAAGAGTGCTAAAGGATTATATGTTGATTTCTAGATACAAAATGCCTGAAATATTTTTTTGTGCTTTATCAATATGGGGAGAGATATCAGCCACCATTGTAGATTCAGCTGTTATTTGGAGGGGAAATCTAAAATTTTAATAGATTCTGTTCTCTGCTTCATATGTGAAGGGACATGCCCAGAAAATAGTTTAACAGCAGAGAAAAACATGATCAAATTTTGGGAAATAATCGAACAAGTTTGTTTGTTGTTCAATTACTATATTTCTTAGGAGTGCTTTTCATGATTTATATTTCATGATTAGGCTATTGCCACTTCTGCTGTTCATAACCAATCTTTTGCCCATTTTTTTACTTGGTATATTTTATCTATTTTAGCATAGTGCTACAATTTGTCATCACATCATGTGTCCAAAAATAGTTGCACTCTCCTGAAATCTAGTCACCACCACCAACCTGTTGTCAGATATTGCTGTTGTTTCTCTGAAAAAGATAATTAGGTGGATTTTGTGAGGTAGAGAATGTCAGTTAGTCCTGTTGGGGGAACTCGAAGGGTTGACGTTTGTTAGCATATTGGGTGGAGGATTGTTTGATCTTATTTCTTTCAAATTTTGTACCATATTTCACACATCAGGGGATTTCTACAAAAAAAGGATGGATTCTGTAGAATTCACAGGTTTTAATGTTATTATGGTTTATTCAGAAACTATTTCAACAAATTCATCAGTGTTTGGTGACTGAAACAAAAATACGAAGGTTGGTATTTGGTGGAACCAGAAACGGTAGTATGAGAAGTGTCATGGAATGTGTCTTAGAAGCAGTTCCATTGGGAAATTTTGATGGAGTATAATTTGAGGTGGTGTAATGATTGAATCATGTGTGAGTAGTAGACAGAAATATTAGAAATAATGAGCATGCCATGATTAATCACAGTGGAAATGAAGCCACCAAAATTATTGGAAAAAGAAGCTGTGTGATGTTGTTAATATACATTCATGCATGTTGCTTCAATGGTACTCAACCTTGTATTTATAATTATGTTACTTATTTCATGCCTCGTGTATATTTGCTGTCTGAGCAATAATGGATAAAAAGTACACAATTGTTGACATTCTAAAAGGCTGCTTTGGAATTTTTTCAAAGAATTTGATACTTTATTGTTGCATGTTCTAATCCTTCATTATTTATTTTGTTGAAGCCATTTGGTCAAAATGGAGCATACAAAACCATCAGGGGTTCTCAAGAAGTTTATATTCATCCATCATCTGTTCTTTTTAGGTATGTGTATTATGTCGGAAAATTTGTGCTCCTTACACTGCCTGAATCATCCGTTATTGTTAGTGGTCAACTTAGACGAGGTATCAATATTGAACATAGCTTCATTTCCTTGTTCACTTTTTTCCCTTGCTGAACAATGGACACATGATATTCAGCTATTATGATTACAGGAAGATTGTTTGTTCATGTATGATGATTATGTACAATATTCATATACAAAGCGACATAAAATCTTTCATAAACGTATAATGTTCACTATATATTCATTAATGATGATAATGATGAACTTTTATGCATGCATCAACTGGTTGATGTGCATCTTCGATTGTGTACATTGACATCTTGGTAGTAATTTGATTTATGCTATATATAATAACTTGTCCTCTCCTTTCCTTGCAGAGTTAACCCAAAATGGGTAATGTACCACTCCCTCGTCTTGACCGAGAAGCATTATATGCGCAACGCAATTGCAATCGATCCATCATGGCTCACAGAGGCTGCACCCCACTTTTATCAGCTCCAAAAACCGAGTCCTGTCATGTTTTGATGATACCATGATTTTGTTGCAGTCAGGCCAAAATCAACCCTGCAAATCTTGTCCCTCCGAGGCTCATGAAGAGTAGTTGCCTTCCAATCCAGCAATCCAGTGATCCTTTAAGATGAGTAACAGATATTGAATATTTGAAGCAAGGATCAACGGGCGGCCTTTCACAAGGTGAAACGGAGGCTATTAACAGAGGTGAAATTAGCCTATTTATATTTGGATAATTTGAGGTAGAGTCTCAGGTACAGTCTTCATATGTCTATATTTTTTAAAAGGTTTATATTTTATGAAACAAAGCATAATGATGTAAGATGTATATATGGGACTGAACATTGACAATGCTCCGAGTCTTTTGATAGTGTGGTGTGGTAGGGTCGCCGCTTATCTTTTTGTGGCCCAGAGCCTACCTAACCGGCGCACGTCTTTGATCTGTGGATGATCCTGGATCATTATCTTTGGCATTATTTTAAGATGGTCAATTATTACACCTTTTTTTTGTTTTTTGTTCTGTCCGGTGGATGTACTGAATTTAGTCATGAAATTGATTATTTGATTGTGATAGCTAGTCCTTTTTGAGTTCGAATTAAGATACCTCTGAAGTTGGTTTTCTTTCCAAAAGTGAAAAATGAGTGTCAGCATAAATGCCTTCTTTTCCCTGCCGACCAAAGGTGAAAAGGGATCCTGCCGACGTGCATTTTTATATGGAAAATGTTAGAGGCATCATTTTTATCGATTAAAACTCAAATTACATGTATTTTTCTTTAAATAGTAAATTTTGTTTAAAAAAATAAATGCTTTGATAAAAAATGTATATCACTCAATTTTAAATTAAATAAACTTATTTTTAATAAGTGTAAGAAAATATTTAATGACGTTTATATATAATTTAGCGGAGCATATGTTTTAAAATTGATGCCTTTTTTATATATTGAATCGTATTTATAGGGGTTCTCACATGCAGTCAGTGAAATGTCATTTTTGTTAAGGCAAAGAGTATAGACAATTCATTTTTTCAAATATATTTTTAAGAAAGTACATTAAAAAGGTTTTTTTTAGAAGCAAGTACATTAAAAAGTTTTTTTCTTTTTGAGAAATACATTAAAAAGTTAACCTCTTCCTTGTTTATATCTTCTTTGCTCATGGCATAATTTTTGTTTTAAAATATTTCCCCATTTTGACTGTAATATTATTATTCTTTTAAGTCCATATAACAACCCTCCCCCTCCTAAATCTCCCCCTCCCTTTCCTAAATCTCTTACGATTTATTAAAAATATAATTTTTTTTTTTATAAATAATAATTTAAACCTCCGAATAAATTGGTTTTTTATCTTTCTAAAAGTGAAAAATGAGTATCAGCATAAATGCTTTCTTTTCCCTGCCGACGTGCATTTTTATATATTAAATCGTATTTATTGGGGTTCTCAATCTCACATGCAGCCTGAGTGTCACTTTGTTTTTTATATATATATTTTATGAAAGTACATTAAAAAGTAAACCGTATCTTATTTGTTTATATCCTCTTCTTTGCTCATGACATAATTTTTTATTTCAAATATTTCCCTCTATTTGACCTTAATATTATTCCTTTTTAATAGGAAAATTTTCAAATATAACCTCTTGAAAAAAAATTATTTCAATTTTAACCCAGAACCAGCTTAATTGTAAAACTGGCCCTCCAAATTATTTTGACATATCAGCACGTCCACGTGGAGCGTTGATCGATTCAAAATTTTTCACTGGTGGAGATGTGATTATTAGTCATGTTTCGCCATCCCCCCCCCCCCCTCCCCGCGTGCAAGAGTCGAGTCGGTGCGCACAGGGTTTGAAGATTTGATTTTTTTGTTGTTTTTTATTTTTTATTTTCTTTTAACAAGGCATTTGTATTATTTACACTTTTATTTCAATATATTATTTATAGAGATAAAATAGATAGATCCCACTACGAGTTGGAAAAATTAAAAACAAGCATAAAAAAATAAGCAGAAGATTCATTCCCAAATACAAATAATACTCGTAATAATTTTTTCTTTTCTTTTCAAAGTAATATTTAGTTAGAGATAATATTTAGTCAGAGGATCCATTCCTAAATACAAATAATACTCATCAAAGGCTTGACTTTGATTTTTTTTTCTTTAAAAAATCATGATTTTTTTTTTAAAAATAAATAGGAAGAGACACCCAAGGAAAAAAATTCACGCCAATTTTTTTATTTTTTTTATAATAAAACTATAATATATATTCAGAGATGATTAATTTTTTTTTATGTCACATTTTTAGAAGAAAAAAAATTATAATGAGTATTATTTGTATTTGAGAATGGATATTTTTTCATGTTTTTTAAAAACATTTCAACCTGTAGTGGGATCTATCTATCTTATTTCCACAAATAATCTATTGAAATAAAAGTGTAAATAATACAATGTCATGTTAAAAGAAACAAAAAATTCAAGTCTTCAAACCCCCGCGCGCGCCTACCTGTGAGTGTGCGCTGGGGGGGGGGGGGGTCGGGGTGAAACAGTGGAGACGTGATTCATGTCTCTGTTCATGAAAATTTTTAGAGCGATCAACGCGTCACGTGGACGCGCTGATCGGTCAAAATAGATCCCAAGATTAGCTTTGTAATTAAACTGGTTCTGAGCCAAAACTGAAATTGTTTTTTTTTCAAGGGGTCATTTTTAAAAATTTCCCTTTTTAATACCTGTCCATGTTATCTCCTGAAAATAGTAATCCATAAGCATATCTTCCCCGATTTAAAAGTGTGGCCCACCAATAAAAAAACGATATCTCTCTGTGTGGACCCAATTAAATAGTTAAATGTAATGCCGACTTAAAAGATCCGGCAGAAACCATTCCCTATTTGCCACGGTTGGGTTTCTCTCTCTCCGATCCGGTCCTTCGCATTAAATTCCACCTATTCTACTCCGTTCTCCCCCTGAAAAATCCAATATCAACGGACGCCCCGAATGATAAGTTTCGTTTCTCCGTATGGCAATGGGGGCGGGTTGACACATATTTAGTCCATCTTAATTATGAACGTGCTTATTAAATCTTATCCTAAATCTATTTTAAACCCGTGAAGAATTTTATTATTTGATAAAGATAGTTTCGTTTTTGGTTGGGGATGATTCGTCCTACCTCTTATTTTAAAAGTAAATCTTCTGACTCAAACTCATCTCAACGGAATTTTAAAGAACCCAAACACATCTCGTCCCATCTCATTTAGGGTGTATTTGACAACTCGATTAGGGTTGTTTTTAGCTTCTTTAAAAGCTAAAAGCCTCAATCAAATTACCAAACAAGCAAACTTAATTGAAAATTTGATTTCATTATTACATCAAAAAGGGTACCTCAAAAACTATGATTATTCCAATAAAAACAACTTATGTTATCAACAACAAACATGATTCCTTGATTAATTAAAAAACAGCCCTCATTATTCCATCCTAAAAAAAATGTGTATAAAGCTTAAAGCTACTTTTCAAATTGTGTTTTCAAACGCACCCTTAGAAATGAACATATTTAAAATTTCAAATTTTTAAATATTTTTAATATTATTATTATTTTTAGATTATAAACTAAATAATTTTTTTTATTCATTATGTCATATAATATTACTTAGTACATGTTTAGATATTTTATGAATTACAATAATAATAATAATAATAATATATGATATGTTAGTTTTATTTATGTATCATATTAATTTTGAATGGTATAAGCGGTTTAAACGGGGTATAACGAGATGAGTTTTATACTCTTTTTTTTGGAAAATGATATTAGTGGATCTACCACTTCTTTGATTAAAAAAAAGGAGTACAGTTCCTAAATCCAGAGAAGAATAAAATTGTAAAGTCAAACAAGTAGAACGCAAGGCGACGAAGGTTCATTGACAAACCTATTTAAGAGATCTAAACAAGGTTTGAGGATGACCTTCTAACTGAACATCTACTACTCAATGCTCAGCGTATTCCTCTCCACTAAAATATTTTAGCCCCTGCGCAAAGGGAACCCCACACCACCGCAATATTTCGTTTGCCCCCCCGTCCCATATCCCCTCCATCGAAATGAAAGACGAGTTTTATATTTGAATATCAAATCCGTCCGGTATCTTCTTTTGGTTGAGATTGATCGGGTTCAAATTTAAAATGGAAGGGATGAACCCCGTTCTAATACGTTCGAGACGGATTATCCGTTTATCTCTTTCTCCTGCCATCTCTATTCATTTATATACATCCCATTTTACTTATACTCACCGAAGGTAACCACAACACCTACAACATAACCCCCCCCTCTCTCGACCGTTGGTTGCCTCGCTCTCCTTCTCTCTCTCTCTCACGAGTAGTCGAAAAAAAAAATCCAAAAAAAGAAAAAAAAAATGTCGAATTGGATCCAGAGACCCCCGTCTCTCCTCCTCCTCCTCCTCCTCCTCCTCCTCTTCATCTCCGGCGCCGTCTCTCGGCCGATCGACAACACACTCTCGGATCCGGCTTTTTCCGATGGCGCTGCGGCCAACTCCTCGTCCACGCCGCCGCATCTCCTCCGCCTGGGCCGTCCGACGGCGTCCTCCGCCGCCGAATCCTGCGAGCAGACCTACGGGTTCCTTCCTTGCACGACCACCGCCCTGGGCAACCTCTTCCTCTCGATCGTCTATGGCTACCTCATGTTCACCGCCGCTACTTACCTCTCAACGGGGAGCGAGCTCCTCCTCGAGATCCTCGGCCCCGGCATCGTCGGCGGCCTCTTCCTCCCCATCCTCGGCGCCCTCCCCGACGCCCTCCTCATCCTCGGTTTGTCTCCTCCTCGAAATCCGTGCGTTTTTTTATTTTTTGGGATTTTTTTGGGATTTTTTGTTGTTGATGTAGTGTCGGGGTTGTCGGGGAGTCCGGAGACGGCGCAGAAGCAGGTGCTGATCGGGATGGGGCTCCTCGCGGGATCGACGGTGATGCTCTTGACGCTTCTGTGGGGGTCGTGCGTTGTAGTCGGAAAGACCGACTTGTCAGAGACGACGGGGCGCTCCATCGATTTACAGGACACCAAGGGTTTCAGCCTCTTCGGTTAGTGCTTTCATTCCCCTGTTTTTCCCCCCTTCAAAAGATGCTCTTTGGTTTGCAAGATTAGACCTTTTTAGGTTTTGGGTCTCTCTTTTGTGTTAAGAGCCATGTTTTAAAAGCCAAACCATTTATTGAACCAAGAAAATGAACGGATTAAGGTTATTAGTTTAACCGTTTGGTCAACTGGATTTCAACCATGACATTATCATGATATAATAAATATACTAATTATTAATACTAAATAGTATATTTATAAAAATATGTAATATTTTAGAAATCTTTGCATAATTACAAGTCTTAATTCTAGTACTTTTTTAGTTTTTTATTTAACTCCATAACATGATTTTATTATATCAAAACTAAACTTTCTATTAGATTTAACAAGAATTAATCATAATTTCTATGAATATTCGTTGGTTCAACCAGTGGGTTGATTGGATTTTATCATTTTTTTCTATCCCATCGGGTTTGAGGGTAAACCATACCGAAATTCAAAGCGGGTGAAAGTTTAAATGGTTCAACCGGCCGGGCTGGGTTGGGTTTAAGAAACATTGGTTAAACGTGGTCAAATTAGCGTTTTTTGAACAAATTTTGTGGTTTCAAACACTGCTCTGTCTTTTGACGTTTGTGTGGCACAGAATGTGTTAGAGCTGATTTTGGAAAAGCTAGTGAAATGGTGTTTTGAAAAATCCATTTTGATGTGATTTGCTGTAACAATTCACTTATAATAATCGGTGTTCTAAACAATACTAAAATTATAGGTTCTGGTGTTACTACTGATTTGTGGACTAGCTATGCCGCGAGGATCATGGTGATATCAGTCGTGCCGTTTGTCATTGTGCAGCTGCCGAGGATCTTCCGATTCCCATCTGGGGAGCGTATCATGGTGTTGGTGGCTCTCCTTGTCGCAATTGCATTCTTGATATCTTATTGTCTCTATCAGGTATGGCTGTCTCTACCGTGGTGTCAGTTTGTAAGAAGCATTTTGAATGAATTTCTTTAGATGCTGAATTACGATTGTTTGATTCATGCATAATGTTTTGAAAACTGGGGTGTTTATTCATTTTAGCATAGTATGCGTTTCAGCTGAGAATTGGTTTAAATAGTTATGGCCAAAGGAGGTTCTTGAAAATGTTTAGCCCCTTGCGTGCCTGAATGTTTCGTCATTTGTGCAAGAAGTTAATAGAAATGTTCAAACTTTCCAAGAACTGCACATCACATAATTTTTACTTATACTGGCTAATCATAAGTATTTTTCATTGGCCCATTATGTTCTAGCATCTATTAGTCCATGTTTATACTTTATATGTGCAGTTTGTACAGGTCGGGGTAAATGATGTTAGGTAGCAGCTAATTATGCTTTATATTAAATATTGTAAATGGCATTTTGTTTCTGGATTCTTGTTGATCTTCCATTATGAAAGGAACATTTCCTTGTGGAATATCACAAAGAACTTATATAATTTAATCTATGAATCAATTATGATAAATTGCAATGGAAGTTCATGGTTTATGAAACAATACCATGATCAGGCACTCATCTTTAGCTGCCATGATCATATTTTATATATTTGGGCCAATCATTTATCCTTGTCTGCTGGGATAAATTTTACTTTCAGTTGCAAATTTTCTGGCTTATGTTCTTAGAATTATTCACAATGAATAACCCTTGGATCATTCACGCATATTCGTAGTGGGGGATATGAACAATTAAAAAATTGCTGTAACAATCGAACACTGCTAAAAGAGATGTCTACTGCAGGTTTGTTTCTCCACTACTGCACAATATTACTCCATCACAAACTGGCCGCCAACAAACCCTACACTACTTGCCCTCGAACAGTGGCAGCCCCGGTCCCTGATCAGCTGAACAACCATCTCCCACACATTCTCCTAGTACAGCCGTTCCCCTTTGAATATTGTTCTATTCCAAATCGACCCAGTTTTCACTGGCACAAATGATTTTGATATTTTTGCCTTTGCATTTTTGTCCCCTTTCTTCCTTAGTTTTTTTCCCGGACTCCCACATGCTCTCCAAGGTCGAAATATCTCCCACCATTCCCATAGCCAACAAAGAGCCCTCCATATACCCTTGCCTTGATCAGATTGTAGAAAGATCAGTTCATTGATTACTGCAGCTCTTTATCCTGAGCTCCTTGATGACAATTAGTAGTGTGATAGGTTTTGGTTTTCAGTGATTTGCACAAACAAGACATGCATGATCAGTATTTATGCCGTTGAAGGCCTCCCTGCTTCTCATATTTTTTTTTCTTTTAATATTGTTAACATAATATGGCATATTAACCGTGTTTTTCTTCATGAGCACTTTCTTACAGAGATACTTCCTGTTTTCGTACTTGGGTGCAGGTGTTTCAACCTTGGATTCAGAGAAGACATCTAGCTTATGCCAAACACAAGCACTTGATATCAGGAATTTTAAGACATGCACAAGAGAGAGTATTTGGAAAGCTCCTTACTCCTGAAGGAGACCCAAATATAGAAATCATAAAGAAGTGAGTAGACTTATACATTCCTGCATTTTATACTTCTAATCATTATTGATTTGATGATATTTCCTGCATTTTACTGCAGATTATTTCATGTCATTGATCAGGATAAAAATGGCAAAGTATCTCACTCTGAGTTGAGAGCCCTGATCATAGGAATCCAGTTCGATGAGATTGACTTGGATAAGGATGATGCAGTGGATAAAGTAATGGCAGAATTCGATACCAATAGGGATAATACTATCGAGGAACAAGAGTTCATCGTAGGAATCTCAAAGTGGCTTAATGAGGCCAAACATGTGGTCGCCAATTCTGGTTCTTACTCTAAAAAGTTCATAAATGACTTTCATGCAGTAAGTCACGTCCTAATTTCTGTCTTTCCATAGTCGACTTTTTTTATGAAATAATTAAAATTTCATCTACAGAGAACCAGGGAAGAGCATGACATGTTGATTGACAGAAGTCATGTCCTAATTTCTTTCTTTCCATAGTTGACAATTTTTATGAAATAATTAAAATTTGATCTACAGAGAACCAGGGAAGAGCATGACATGTTGGTTGATAGAAGTGATGAGATTGTTGAGGGTATTGAAAATGTCTCCTGGGTGAGCACTAAAGCTGGGTTACTGTTGCTTCTGGGAACTATTATTGCAGCTATATTTGCAGATCCTCTCGTAGATGCTGTTGACAATTTCTCAAAAGCTACAAGTATACCTTCTTTCTTTATCTCATTCATCGCAATGCCTTTGGCCACCAACTCGAGTGAGGCTGTCTCGGCAATTATTTTTGCCAGCCGGAAGAAGCAAAGAACTTCCTCATTAACATTCTCAGAGGTTTGTTTCCTTCTTATCTCTCAGTAAATATCAAATATTATTTTCAAGAATCACTATCATAGGTGTTTCTGGTCACCACTTACAAGGATATATCTAGCTCTTTTGTGATGTTTTGATTAATAAATAGCACTTATAATGCTTATCTGTGTTCCAAGAACCCTATGATTTCATTTTGTCTATAAACAGAATGCACACAGATGGATGGGGGATGATTGGTGTTAGCCATGTTGACAGCCTCTTTATCACCCCTTCGTGTCCAGTTGGAGAATCCATATTTCAAATAACATCGGTAAATAAAAAATGATTTATATCTTTGAGCAGTCACAGTCATCCCTTCCCAGTTCATTCTTATCCTATCTCCGATAAATAAGATTTGTCACCATAACATTATCCCTTTTTCTAGCTTCTCTCTCTTCATGGTACATGTTATTCCCTTCTTGCTTAGAAGTTGATATTCTTATCCAACCAATAAACTTTTAATTTTGGTAGTAGACATTTATGTCATCATATCCATGAGATCTATGCTCAAAATGCCTGGCTTCAATAATTTATAACCAGATGCACTTGCAAAATCGTTATTTTGTTCCACTTATGTAAATTTTGCTATGTTGATCTGAAGTCTCTCTGATACTTATTCAGGTCAGGCAAAACCTTCATTTACCTGTGGACCCTATTTTATTTCAGGGAGGCGATGTCCTTTTATATACATCTATACATAATACTAAAAATCACTTTAATCTTGGCATTACATGATATTTCTTATTGCTGTACAATATATATAATGTATTTCATGACAACTTTCTGTTATTCGAAATTAATTGTATACCTTTTTTCTGCCATTTGTCAATAACATAATATTTTATTAATACTAGGCAACCATATTTCAGATTGGGAAATAATGACCTGCTCATGGTGGCCACCACCTAAACTTTAGTTAGGATGTTACCAAATTACTATAAGCAGTGGTGCATAAAAGAATGGTGATGATAACGATGGACCAGCTCAATCAGCATTCTCACTTTAATGAAACTATATTATATGAAGTCCCCATATCTGAAGTCTGTATTTTATTGTTCCAGTATAAGTGAATATGTAAAGATTGGTTGAGATGAACAAACAGATATCCTGATTTTAGACTGTGCCTCTATCAAGTGAGTATCAATTAGCTGTCAAACAGAGGATTAGGTTGCATCAACTTCAGCAGAAAAATTCTAACAGCTCCATAGAATAGAAATTTTTCAGCATAAATGATTGTTCTTGAAGTTGAAAATTTATACTGTGCCATATACGTCTCACACCATCCTTTTTATATCTGTTAGAAGCCTCCTGGGCATCCAGTCAATTATGCGATGCACATTTAGAATAATGGTAGTTTTGGTATATTAATAAGGGATGTTAATGAATACCTTGTTCAATTGAAAATATGATATGTTGGAACTTAATATGTGTTAACTAATATGGACAAATTAAGGGAGTTATGTTGTTAACTAGTGGAAATTAAGACTTGAGAGAGGACATGAGAAGGTGTTTTAAGTTCTGGACATCACATATCAGGTTTGGTATACAAGCATCAACAGATACCTTTCCAGGCATGATAGAGAGAGGTGAAACTAACATATATCAAGTTATCTTTGCTGTTTCAAATGACTGATTTGAGTAGTTCTTTATTAAGCAATGTCCATCGATAAAAGATATTAACTCTGAATAACATCTCACACTATATATGAAGTATGCGATACTCCTGCATGTGCACAGTATATCATCTCTTTCTGGAGGTCCACATTTTTCTCCCCTATATCCAGCTATGGATCCATATTTTTGCAAAACTGATCAATATTTATGTCAATTACAGTGCTCATTGCATCATATTTGTGTTCTTGAAGGATAATCTGTTCATTTCAGAAATGTTAATATACTGAATGATGATTTGTGTGCTACATACAACAAAATAATACAGCACGTAAGCTAATGGTGGATACATTTTTCTTTTTTGTGCTACAGATATACGGGGCTGTGACCATGAACAACATTCTTTGTTTGGCTGTCTTTTTGGCTCTTGTTTATGTGCGACACCTGGTTTGGGACTTCTCGGCCGAGGTGCTCGTGATTCTCATTGTTTCCGTGGTGATGGGCCTGTTTGCTAGCTTCCGTATCACGTTCTCTCTCTGGATGTGTTTCATCGCGTTCCTGTTTTATCCGCTGTCCCTGGTACTCGTCTACGTTCTTGACTACCTTGCTGGGTGGTCATAAACTTCTTCCTCTAAATTGAATATAATCAGCTGAGGTGATGATGACAAACATTTTCCGGTATCGTTGTTTGCTATAATATTCCTGTTATTGCCTTGCATACAAGCCAGGGAAATATGTGGTTTTTTTTTTTTTTTTTTTTGAGAGTGAATGTAGAAATTATATTTTGGGAAATATGTGGTCCCTGTAAGTTGAGAGTATGTATGTAGGAATCCTGTACTATTTATTCAATCTGGTCCTGAAACTCCCTAGGTTTGATGCTTTTGTGGCTCTAAATTTATTTTTTGTTAGATGTTATAGTTAAACTATGCACCTATTTTGAGCCTTTCATGCCAGTATCAAACTAATATATTCAAATTCATGTATGTGCATTTTAAATTTACAGGGAATTCCATATTGGCTGGATATATTTGACTGATAGCTCAAAATCTTCATTATCATATAGAGGTAGATTATGGAATGTTCGGCAATGTCTTATGTGGGTGGATTTGTTATTGATACTCTGGTGCAAAATTGATATATTTTATTTACTTGCCAGCCTTGAATGTGATTAAAATGTGACAACAAATTGTTCTTATAAATAAGAAATACAATTGTTCTTATAAAATATTGCTTTTAAAGGAGCGTTTGGAGACCTTAAAACTGCAAAATTTGATATTATATATATAAAAATTAAGGATAATGTTACATCCGGCTCTATTTTCAGTCTACATGTGTTTTGAATTTTTTAAAAATAGTATACATCATCTAATGAGGTATATGTTTTTATAAAAAAAAATGAAGTATATACTCTAATGAATTGCATTGATGCATTTATAACAAAATGTAAAAAATTTATTTTGAAAAATATGCTTTGTTAATGTGATCATATACATTGATAGAAACTATCGACACATATAAGGTTGAAATTGGGGCACGCAAAAATTAATCATAGAGTGCTTCGAAATGCTAGCCAATTACTCACATTTGAATCACAAGCTTTTGTCTTAACCAAAACAGTAAAACGGGCTCTTTATTCCATAACATCAAAATATTTGGGTATATTTGATCAAAACATCAGATGTTGGACCCCACAACAAGAAGAGAGAGAGAGAGAGAGAGAGAGAATCTGTAACATAAAGAATTCAACATCACAAAAGGACTAAAAATTTCAATCAAACTCTCCTTCCTTTCCCTCACTATCAAGTGTGCTCAGAATTCAGATCCCTCATTTCATTTTCACACCCATAAAAAAAAAAAAGAAAAAAAGAAACTAATAAAGGCTAACAAGAGCTTTAGATCCTATGTTCACATGAATTACAGACTACCATCAGAGCCTCAGGGTAAGATCGATCTTCTCTGTTACGGGAGCCTCGTCCATTTGTTGATCTGAGGCGGCCCCAACAGAGCCACTGGCGCGTGTTTGGTGATCCAAGGCAGCCTCATCCGTGCCGTTACTCATTGGCAAGAATCTGTAGAATGGAACTGGGAATGGTTCATTCACATTTTCCTGTTCCAATAGAACCAAGAATTTTGAATCTGAGTGTTAGCAGAAACTTTAGAGTCACTGATACATGCCAAAAATGTTTTCCTTAAAGAGAGTCTTTACTTGATATGTAGGGAAGTCTGAATCATGAGGTTTTGAGGATGGATTTCCAGGAATCATAGTGAGATTGATGGACCCTCCATTTGATGTCGAATGATCAGTTTCTCTGGTTTCACATAGTGCGCACAATTAACATTTGCTAATGGTAATTAATTACATGATCAAATGATGAGCAGGAGTCTTTTTTGTGAACCTGAAACCTGGAATCCTTGGTCTGAAGCTTGGAATACATGGTATGTGAACATCTGGACTGTGTGACAGATATGGTGAAGGTGGTAGACCCCTCGAAAACACGCCTCCAAAGGGAAGGAATTTCCATTGAATTGTGGAATTTTCTACCTGGAAAGACCATGACAATGCTCTTGTTTTATTGTTAAAGAACACCATTTTATTAGACAAACTTGAGTTAGAGAATCATCTTTGCAGCCTTGCAAACCATGTCTATGAAAGTAGATAACTTCACAGAAAATGAAATATATATTTGAATGAATTGAATGCATTCTTTCTTATGCTTTCATATTCGGAGTATATACTCATAACCTAATATATATTGAATTAGAGAAATCATATACTCCATTTAGGACCTAAACAATTAGGGATGACTGAGGTACTATTTGAGAATGAGTTTAATCCGTTTTTGAATACTGTGCTTTTACAAGAATCAAACTTTTTAGAAGAAGAAAATTTAATTTTGGAGGTGTTTGGCCCCACCATTCTTCAGTCACCCACCGTGAAGAAAAAAAAAATTATGGAAGAAGGGAGGGGATGATCCCAGAAAAAAAAAAAAAGAATTTTTTAATGGGATGGGGTTTAAGTAATTGCCCCCAGATAATTTTTAGTTATAAAAAAAACAATTTTTTAAGAATGTGATAAAAAAATGCTTAAACAAAAAGCTGTTTTCAAAAACTGTTTTAAATGAAAAACCATTTCTCAAACTCGTTTACAAAGGCCTTAAAAGACATGAAAGCAGACATATACCTTCTCTTCTTCTATCAGTTTGTTGCCACTAGAACTTTGGTTTGAAGGGGGCTCCATATGGAGATTACTGAAAGCAGGTAACGGAACAGGCAGCGAAGGTCGTCGCGCCGACGAAGAAGATGAACTCAAATAGTCTTTCATGCCATTCACATTGTTCAGATCTGAAAACAAGAAACTCTTTTGATTATGCAGCCTTGTTGGTGGTGGCAGAGAATACAGTGAAGCAGTGACAGTATTAGTAGTAACAGAGCCTTGGATTTGATTGTTCTGTTGTTTCTCCACCTCCTCCAGCCTCAATTTCTCAAGCTGAGCAACCCCAAGTCCTCTTCGGGGGATCCTCATTGTCTTCTGTTTCTTTGAAGCCCGACCACCATTGCTACTACTTGGGTCTTCATCATCGTTCATTCTTTTGATATCAATGAAGATCAGGAGAAGAAACTAATGAAGACCCATTTGGGTTTCTTAGTTCAAACTTGTTTTTTTAAGTTTGGGATTCATTCATAGATCTGTTTCTATCAGAAAATCTTTGGTTTTTTTTGTGAGTCAGAAGCGGACGCCATAAACATCGGTTGGAGTTCGACCGACTCCACCTCCGAAGAAAGCTCACGCGCAGATCCAGATGTGATTCAGTTCAAAATTTGAACAAAAATTAAACAAAACAAATGTCAATTTTTATATCAATATTTGATTTTTCTAGTCGTGCAAAGTGGGGATGTATGTCCCTACATTTGCCGAAGATCGTTTTTTTATTAATGGATTTTTGTTGGTCTGCATTCAATTTTTTTTTTTTTTTTTGGGTCTTCGGATTCATGGGAAAGAATTGGGGAAGATAATGATTTTTCGCTTTTGTTGATTTGTAGATTCTGATTTTCTTGAAAGATATCGAAAGATTTGATTTTTCAGTCTCTTTTTTTTTAAATTTAATTTATTTGTTTTTTTCTTTTTTTTTCGTTGGGGGGGGGGGGGGGGGGGTGGTTTGTTGAAATTGGTATTTAATCTAATTTCACCCCCAAGATTTCCATGAGATAAACATTGGTCCCTTTTTTTAGCCCCCGTTTAGAATGGGAATATGATTTATTTTTAGGTATACAGTATATATTTATCTAAATATAAGTGAGTATAAATAATAATAAAATGATTTTGTGTTTGATTGTGTTTTTAATTATTCTCGTTGGTAAAAGTAAGAATAAATGCTTGGTTGTTTGGGTAAAATGTGAATAAAGTATGGATAAAGATTTATAAAAGGTGAAAAAATAATGATAGTTGATTTGACATGTAATTTATAAGAGGTGATAACAGTTGATTTGATAGTGGGCCCACATATTCTTTCAGTGGAATAACTTAGGATAACTTTAATTCCAGGGGTTGGTTGGAATCCATATACTATTTTATACCAGTTTATTCTGACATACTTTATCAAGAGTTTTCGGGGTTTCCAAACTCCATTTATCATTTATCTGAGGTTATTCCAGATTATCCGGGGGCTTATTCTCAAAACACATGGGGGCTTAGAGGTATAAGATATTATTGAGTTTATGACTATTTTAGGAATAAATAATTGTACCAATAGAATAAGTGTTTTTCTGTTAGATTATTCTCATTAAAAATATAATATTAAAATTTTTGTTGTTTGATTGATTATGTATAAATTATCGATAAAATGTAAATAAGATGTAAATAAGAATTTATTAAAAATAAAATAATAATTTCAAATGTGATAACAGTTGATTTGACATACAAGTTAGTGAAATCACAAATCCAGTGGGCATCTAAAATACAAATATCAGTTTATTCCACTGTATATTCAACCATTCCTTTTACACACACACCAATTCCATTACCCAAACACGCCACCTAAAATATATAGACCTATTGTGGTCATGAGGCTCTCTATCTTGGTTGAGATCCAAAATAACTGAAGAGCAGATCCTGAAAGGATGTGGTATTCCATAACCAAACACATGCATTCCCATTACTTGCCAAAACAAAAGGCCTGGCTGGATATGGCCACTTGTTTGCCACCGTTTCCTTTTGCAGGAAAAAAAAAAACTAATAATAGAATGAGGACTGCAGCTTTAGTGCCTGACTTCCAGTTGAGACCCTGCCAAAAACAAAAAAGTGTGCGTACTAACATTGAAGTCTTTGGCCTTTAATTTTAATATTAAAAATCATATAACTAAATAACAGTTTTAATTATCTCAGTATCATATTCATACTGAATGATTTTCAAATGTGTACGCACCCAATGCAGAATATTTATGTTAAATGTACTTAGTTAATATGGTTGCAACTACTATTCACATATGTTGTATGTGCGGTAGTATATGCGGCCGCATATGCTATTCGATCTTTTCGGTGCGATAGTATATGCGGTTGCATATACGGTTTCATATTTATCTAAAGATCAAACGGCATAAGGTCAGACGGTTCAATAAATTATTACTAGATATATGTATTTATTTTATTATCTATTGTTTGAAAATCATCGTATATCTTTTTATTAATAAAAATATAATAACGCATATATTCTATGCGATACTCTAACCACACCGTATACCGCATTTCTATATACTAGTTGCAACAATATCTTTTCTCTTTGAAAAATCACCAAATCCATTGGATATTGATTTTTTATAAATCAACCCTCTTACAAGTTGCAAGTCTTGTGTTTCTCTAATGTACAAATGTACAATGGTTTCATATCCAGGAAGAAGTGAGGAAAAGAAAGACACATGACAGCTTTATTAATACTACATTAAGAAATAAAATCTCATAAGCAAAAGAGCATGTATGAAATGCAGATGATCATGACGTCATTTTTTTTTTTTTTGAAAAACCCTACAAAGATGATATAGTGTGATAATGATCATTGATTTAGTTCACCTTTCCACAATAATATATTATTAATGCATATTATTTATAGGCTCCGATTGCGTGTGCGTTTCGCACCACCGCGATAGCCAAAACTACCCCGCAATGCAAAAGCAATGTTTCAGTGTATCGTTGATTTCGGCAAAAAAGACATTCACCGCGAACGTATACGTCAAACGAGAACGCCATGATTTTTGTTTGGTTGGGAGTTTGCGTCGGTTGGTGTCCACGAGAACGCAAACGCTGCAGGAACACCGATCCAAACGGAGCCTAAGAAAACAACCATGAGATTTGCTTGTAGGATTATTATCTCTCTTTCCTCAAAAGAGTTCATAAATTGAATTTTTTTATAGATAATGATGGGGATTAACCCATGATTGTTTTTTAGTAGATAAAGTTAAGACTTAAAATTGTGTTTCAAATTCAGCTTTTGAACAACTCACTTTCTTCAATTTTACAAACACTTACATTTTTATTAAAAGGGATTTTTAGTTTTAAGTCCCCACAAACCATCATATTTAGTGATCGATCCCTCCCTTCTTCGTATTGAGGTTTTAGTCCCCCGATTTAAAGGATAATTCATGGATAGGTCCCTCACAGGGACTAAAAAGTAAATTAAATAATTTATGGATAGGTCCCTCTTAGGGACTAAAAAGGAACTATTATTTAAATCTGGGGACTAAAACCTAAATACGAAGAAAGGGATCGATCACTAAATATGATGGTTTGTGGGGACTTAAAACTAAAAATCCCTTATTAAAAATATTGCACTCATCCATTTTGGATTTACAAACCTAAACATGTATCCAGGCAGTGCCTCAATAACATTTTGCCTAATTCTCTGTTGGAAGAGATTCCTTAATGAGCGCTGATACATATAGTCAATTTTACAGTCTCGTACGCTATGATAACGTATTATATACTATGTTATCATAGTGTATTAGAGTTTTATTATAATATATGACGTAAAATTTTTAATCATTTTTTTTACTTGAAAAGAAATATACTAATAGATCTCATTATATATTTTATTTCATATAACTGCATACATTTTATTTAAAAAGTGTATGATTAAAAAAAAAAATCGATGTAGACTGTAATTGAGACCGACTCTTCGTATCAACTATCATCCGAACTACGGTACTCCGCGAGTAACCAGAACAAGACAAAATAAAAAAACCGCTTCCAGTCTCTACAAGAGACAGTGACTCGCAACGGTCACCGCCACATCCACAACGGTAACTTTCACCTCCCCCCGATCTGTCTATAAATTCAAATCTTCCCCAAAATCCCCAATTTTTTTCCTTCCAAAACCCCCCCAAATCACAAAAACCCAACAATGTCTTCCCTTCTCCGCCTCCTCTTCATCTCCGTCACCACAACAATCACCATCCATTCCAAGATTGTCGATTCCCAGCCGTCGATCCCGCCCCCATCTGACGGAGGCGTAGGTTAGTTCGTCCCGTCGGAGCTCTGGTGCGTGGCGAAGAACAACGCGGACGACGCCGTTCTCCAGTCCGCGATGGACTGGGCCTGCGGTCAGGGAGGGGCCGATTGCCGGCCCATTCAGTCGGGTGGGCCCTGCTATGAGCCCAACAACCTCCAGGCCCACGCCTCCTTCGCCTTCAACGACTACTTCCTCAAGAACGGGCCTTCCTCGCAGTCCTGTGACTTCGGCGGCGCCGCCGCCCTCACTTCGCTCAACCCCAGTCAGTCTTTCTCACTCTCTCTCGCTTAGGGTTTATGGGCATTTTCGTAATTTCAGATCTCTGATCGGGAACTATTTTTTTATTATTTCGATTCAGGTTTCGGGAGTTGCGTTTTCCCATCGAGGTTTGTCTTTTTGCCCGCTTTTACATGATTGATATTACTCAAATGCCATTGTAGTGAGGAAAATGATATGTCCTATGTCCTGCACCCGTGTCGTCTCATTTTTAGATTACAATATATGAATCAAACAGTATAATATATGAATTAAATCATAAAATCAATTGTTTGATATAAGTGTTGTTATTATCTTATTGGATTCAAGCGAGCCTTCAATAATAGAGCACACACTTGTGTCGAATAATGTATAGTTTGATTCATAGACTATGTAGTTTGATATTGATAGACTGATTGAAATTAGACTTGATTGGATTTAGACTCCATTCATATCATTTTCTTAAACCATATGCGCATGTTATATGTTATATAAAATGGTGTGTATATTGTAATACACCAATATTTTTTTTATGATAAAATAATTTTTTTTACGCTACGCGCTATTAAAAAATCTCATATATTACAACAGTACGGTATATATTTTTACTATGACAATGTAGGGCTGCAAAAAAATACGGTAAAAAAAAAACTAAATGTATGAACGGTCGTGTAGTAACTGAGTGACTGCGGATGGGCAGTGGTTCGATGAAGAACGGGAGCATGGTCGGGCCCACTGGGCTGGGCGGGCCCATGGACGAGAACGTTGCGCACGTCACGAAGAGGGAGTGTTGTTGGCCCGTATTGGTGGCCGTCTTTCTGTTGCTTGTGAGTGTGTGTGTTTATAGATGATGATGATGATGATGATGATGATGATTTTGTGGATTAAGTGTTTTTGTATTCTGATCAAATGTTGAAGTGTATATACTTAATTCGTTTGATAATTGTTATTTTTTAGAGAGGGGTGTGTTTTATTTTGCAGGGATTTTGTAGTCGGTGATTAAAGAAATTAGAAATAATTGTAGGCCTTTTTGGTTTTTATTTCTTTCGGTGGGTTGGGGGGCACAAAAGTGTCAGATTAAAAACCATAAAACCACACCTTTTTCAAGGGAGTGCTGCTACACTCAGTTTTTTTTTCAATTCAAAACACAAATCTATATACTCATTACAGATTCAGTGAAGTATATACTTCTTTAGATGATGTATATATTTTATTAATTTTTTTTTTACATTTATTAAAAATGGATTCATTAAACTTGAAATGGAGCGATATGCACTTTTTATTAAAATATATATCTCATTAGATGATGTTTACTATTTTAAAAAAAATAAAAATATGTAAGGTCTGAATTTTAGTTAATGAATGTGATTGAGTGTATCATTTTCCTTTTCAAGAATACTCCTAACATGCCCCACGTGAGCAACTTGGGTCATCAAAGCATTAACAAGTGCTCTCACAAAGCCTTTCCTCTTGAATGGAGGTCTGCATTTAATCACAGGAAAATCATACATTCGATCCTCTTTATAGCTCAATTCGCATGCCACACTGATTTTTTTTTTTAAATATCCTCGTGTATTGAAATATATATTAAAATATGTTAATGTATTTTTATAAGAATAAATTTTAGTCCCATACACTAATAGTTTTGCTTTTCTGAAATATATAATTATGTAATAAAGTATATATTATTATAAAAAGTAAAGTATACATCTAGATAAACAAGTACATATTTTTTTAAAAAATGATTTCTCATATATTATATTAGTATAGTATAGTATATATTGATTACATTAGGACTATATATTCCACTAGGCGGCTGGATTAGGGGTGTAACATGGGATCGACTAAACCCGATTTGTGGGTGAGTTTGGGTTGAGGGTTTTAACAGTCATGTTCAATATGATCCAAAGCTGAGATAACCCAAACTTAATTCGAGTAATTCGAGTTGGGATCAGATTGGGGGATTGGGTTAGGTGGGCTCAACCAGAACCCAAAGAGAACTTAAAAGATATAATTAAGGTTGCTTTTTTATTTTTGGTTATGGCAAAGAGTGCGATTATAGTCACTCCATAAGTTTTTCTATCCACCCCTTTTATTTCAATAAAAAAAATTGATATGTTACATTTTTTCTCATACCTAACCAACCCCAACACTGCCCACCCCATTGGTACATCCTACCAACCCCAAACATTACTCACCCCGCACATCCCCCTAAATTTATTACCCACCCTACAATCAAAATTAATAAATCTCACGCTATCTCTCTCTCCCCCCTGGAGTTGGTGTCTTCCCCAGCTTCCCCAGTCGCTGCCACCTTCTCCGATGGCCTCTCCTCTGACGTCGATTCCATCCAACATGACCATTATCTTCTCCTCCCACTACCAAGTTGGGAACACGCATAGAATAAGGCCCTAGGTCTAATTGGACTCCATATTTGAAAGTATAAAAGTTCCATTTTGTACATCTTGTATAGAAAAGATATGTGGGTTGTTATGTACATAAGTATGCTTAGTTTAGATATGGGCTAAAATGTAAATGTTTTGTATATCTCACTGATAATAGTAAGTCAATGAAATCTCACTTGTAAGCCAATGTGTTGAGAAGTTTGATGTAATCTCGGTAATTGTAGTTAATAATATTGAAATGAAGATGTTTCTAATATTCATATGGCATTTTGTTATAGATATTGCAAAGTTTGGTGTACTGCTTCTTTTGGCCCTAGGTCAGTTCTAACACTGTCGATCTGGGCTACACAGTTTGACATGTCCAATTTCTTTTGTGTTTGATTTGATTTGACATAGAGCATGTCTTTCTAGAATAAAAAACCTTAGTCTCATTCTGCATCCTGTTCGACATGCCCGATATCTTCTGTGTTTAATTCAGTTCGACATGGAGCATGTCTTTTAAGAACCAGAAACTTTAGTCCCATTTTGCATCCCGTTCGACATGTCTGATGTCTTTTCTCTTTGATTTGGTTCGACATGAAGCATGTCGTGCGATGGAATGAATGGAGGTGGGGTTGCAGTGATTAGAGTGAAGTATATATGAAACGGGAGCATATAAACTACAAGAATTTGTCTGGGTGGGAAAATAAAAGAGGTAGATAAGAAAACTTATGGGGTGGCTGTAACCGCACCCTATGGCAAATTGCAGAGCAGTTCGTTCAATGGAGTATATCATTTCTCTTTCATTCAACCTAGCAAGAAACTCTTTTATACATGCACGCGCGCGCGCACACACACACATACAAAGTTTCGTTCGGATAGGGCGACTCATGCTCCCAACAACAATACTAGTCCTTCTAAGGGGGTGAAAGAGAGGACCTAAAGGCCCATAACAAGCTTGTGGGTCAAGGCCCATAACAATCCTCCAGCCCAACAGGGCTATTAACAACATCAGATTCCAACCTTGAGCAAGCCACAAAAGCGGCAGTGTCCTTTATCCACACGGCCAATGCCGGTTGGGACAAAAAATAACTTATTTTTAAACCGAACTTCCCACTTTCCTTCTTGTAACTGTTAATTGAAGCCTAGCGAAAGTGCTTCCACTTCTTGACCAAAGAGACAAGCTTAATCAAAGACAGAGGAGATGCTGCCTCTTTCATTCCATCTTAACAAATGAGATTACCAATCGCCAAACCTTCAACTAACGTAAAATACAGAGACTTAGCACCTTTAAACATATCTTTTATTTAAAAATATATAAAATATACATTTAATTTTATTTTTTGAAATAGTTCTTAAGACGAAAAGCTGAACTTGACCCGACCTGGCATGACCCAACCTGACCCAAACCAGACCCGCACCTGCGGGTTGAGGGTCGGGTTGAACCATTCGGGTTAGGTCGGGTTCCGATTAGACATTATACTTTGTGAATTGGGTTTGGATAAAATTTTAACCCAATCCAATCTGTTCGAGTTGCATCCTTAGACTGGAATACCGTCTTTAGACTGCAATGGGGATTGCAAAATAGATTGAGTGTATCAATGCTCAAATTTGATTCATTGTCAAACTCCAATAAAAATATGAAGGCTCAATTGGATGTGAGAATAAAAATCTCATATTTCCTAAATGAATTTGCATTTCAAATTTTGTTTTGGAAACATAAATCTCAAATCAACTTATAATCCCATTCTAGTTGTGATCGATAAATATTGTGAAATAATTTTTTCAGGTGATTTATTACCCAAATACTCTTTGGGAAGAGAAAATGTGGGTATCAATAGTCATCTCGGCTTCCCATTGAAGGGAAGAGAGGATTTTATGGATTTAGGGTTATTTGTGTGTTGGGTACTTTAAGGTTAAAAAATGAGGCCTACTAACTATGCTCCACGTACTGGCTGCCCATGACTCGATTGGTGAGGGCTCACGACCCGAATCATCTACCATGGGCGGATCCGGCCTGCCAGCCCATCAAGACCTAACGACCGAACACAGTCTCAAGTCAAAAACTCTTCAATCTAGTCAAAGATTATCGATTGCTGATTTCCTGGATTGATACAAATCTACCAAATCTAAGGACATCATGAATCTGATCATCTAGGATTGAAGTGATATCTCGTAGATATGAGATTAATCTTCAGTTAATCCTTGAATCTCAACAAATCCTAGGCATTAACAAGAGGATAATGACTAGGATTATGCAAATCTATAAAATTTATCCCCTAAAATCTGGGATTCCTTCTCATTCGTCTGATGAGCCTTTGAAGATTCTAGGGTCATCCTAAGTACACTATAAATAGGGAACCAATTCTCCCTATTGAGGAGATTTTTTCGACTAGATCCTTACACCAAAAAAGATGAACTATGTGTGACTTGATCCTTTTACAAGGGTACGTAGGCAGCCTGAGAAGTCACATCAGGTTCAATCCAAATCAAACCAGACCCGGACCGCTCTCGAATCTGGTCCATTCAAGGAGGCGGATCACCGGCAACTAAACGGTACCCATCGGAGGACATAGGAGCGAACGGATTCTGATGACCCGAACCCGGTACATCATTTTTTGTCCCTCCAGGTACTCTAATACCATATTAAAACAATGGTAAAACTTCTTTATTATATTAAAGGAATTATGACCATATTTAAATATAGGAAAAAATTCAAATAACCCCCTACAAATTGTCCAGTATCCACATAACCCTCTGGCTTTTCCTTAATTTAATATAACCCCCTAAAAACCATATGTAAATCCAAATAGACTCTTCCATCATTCAATCTAGGGTTATTTAGTTTTCACGCCCTAGAAAACAAGCATATTATAAAAAATTCCCTTCAAAAATTTAGTTAATTATTAACCCCTTGTAAAGTTATTATATCTTATTAAAAAAACCCAACCATTTCGGGTTATTTATTTTTAACCCCTCCTACACATGTAAATTATTAAAAATCCCCTTCAAAAATCCATTATAATATTAAGACCATGTAGCTATCTTTACGACAAGTTTAGTTATATCTCTAGTTATAGAAACCATTAAAAAATAATTGATACGAAATTAGTATGAACAGTTTCTGCAATAGATTAAACATATGTGATTCTTATGAAGACAATTTGTATTTGAAGGGTCCTAAAATAATAATGTATATTAGGAGGGTTTTTTAAATAATTTATTTATTTAGAAGGTGTAGAAACTAAACATTGATTTTTTTTAATAAGATACAATTATTTTGTAAGGGGTTAATAATAAATTCATTTTTACAAGGGGTTTTCAATAATTCACTAGTTTTTACAGGGGGTGGAAACTAATAAACCCCTTCAATCTAACTATTGGGTGGATAACTTTTAACTAGGCCTGTCAATCGAACGGATACAGATCGGATAGGCCCATATCTGTATCCGTATCCGAATTGGATATCCAAAAAAATATCCGTATCCGATATCCGACGGATATTCCAAAACCCATATCCGTATCCGATCCAAAAATCTGGATACGGATTCGGATAATATCCGAAATATCCGAACCAGATTAAAATATAAAAAATTTATAAAATCTTAAATTCTAACATGGTTAAATAGGTATCCACCAAAGATATAAAAATACAAATCCTAATATAGTTAAATAAGTATCCAACATGGTTAAATAGATTTTTGTTTTTCCCTAAATCATGAGCCATTGGATTTTCATCTAAGGGTTGAAACTACTTCTAACATATATAAATAAAATAACAGTTCGGATACGTTTATTGTTTGGATCGGATATAGGCTATATCGGATCCGATCCGAAAATTTTTAGATAAGGATTATTTGGTTTGGATACGGATACTGATTTTTGGATATCGGATATTTTTTACATTTTCGGATTCGGATCGGATACAGATATTTTTTCGGATAATTGACAGGCTTACTCTTAACCCCCATATGTAAAATGTCCTTTTTACCCTCTATAAAAACATTAATCCCTTATTGTCTATCTTTACACAGATTTCCTGCCCCAGCCTTTGAAGTTTCCAGTCCACCCTCTCGCCCTTTCCCCCCTTCCTCTGATATGCTTTTTCTAATGCTCATTGTTTGAGTTTTTTTTCCTTGTGTTATTCCGTTTATTATGCACAGAGAAGAAAATCATCTTGCCTGTTGTGGACATTGTTGCTCTCATTGGCAACAAGTGGGATGGGGTGATCGGACATCCATCTTGCTCTCATTGGTAACAAGTGTGCGTTTGACATCTGTAGTTTTCGTTGATTGATGTGTATACCTTCATGGAGATCATATGCACATATATTAATGACGATGGAAATCAAGCATGTAGGATGCTCTTACCATAGTTACATGCCTTCTGGAATATGTTTTGATTGAGTTACAATCAAGTCTTGCCTTACCGGCCTTTTTCAAATAAATGGTTAGTTTATCAAACATATCATATGAATGAAACGAAATACCTCACAATTGCAAACATTGACTCGGATATGGTAATCAATGGGTTCAAAATAGATCGGGAGTTATTACGGAAGATGGATCAAAAAAAAAAAAAAAAAAAAATGAATAACCAATTGGGTGTGGTGGGTGAGTATTTATACACACTTGTATAACTACTGCGTGAAATGGAAGGTGAGGGCAAGTTATCAAGGTTTAAGGGAGGAGGGGATTGAAGAAAGGTGTCAATTGTCAAATTACAACGGTCGGACTCCAATGGGCGGGTGTCCACGGCCGGTTTGTAATTGATTGAAGGAAGAAGAAGAAAAAGAAGAAAGATTATAACACATGACACGCGAACAAATATAATTCGCGAGGGGTTATGTGTTTACATGAACTTATTTGGATTATTTCATTTTATTTGGGTTAGTATAACGAAATATTAGAAATATTTTAATTCTGTCAGTGATTAATCAACTTAGGAGACTATTTTGAATTTAAATTATGTTTGGAGAGGGTTACATGGACTTTCGTAAAAGTCAGAGGGTCATATGAATTTAATGTGAGTTAGAGCATCTTCAAAAGACTTTCCAATATTTTCTTACATTATGGAGAAAAAAATTCTCTATGACATGTAGGAAAACTTTTTTTTTATCACTTCAAAAACCTCCTCATTCTTATCCTATATTCATTTCAAATGATATTTTTATCCCAATTCATATCTTTATATTAAAAAAAATAAAAAACCAACCCAAACACCACTTTTACATGAACACATGAATGAATCACTACTTTCAACCCAATCAAACCCAACCCAACAGCAACATCTCTAGAGATAAAAGAAATCACAAAATCACAACCCAACAGCAGCACTTGAATTCACGTAATAAACAGCAGCACTCACAAATCATCGCAGCCTAAAAATAAATCATCAGCCACCAAGATACACCTAAAACAAATCACCTCCTAAAGAATCAAAACAAACAACAAACAATAAAAGATTCAGAAAAGAAATAAAAACTTGATCTAATCTTCTACAAAATAGATGCTAAAAAACCTAACCTTGTTGGGGAACAAATACGCGGAAGTCTACAATAAAACACGAGATCGAATATAAGAACGGAACACTATCACACAAAGAACACAAAAATACATGGTTCTGCCTAGGTCTACATCCACGGGGCAAAAACTGAGAATCCACTATAATAGTTGAGATACAAAAAAGCCTTCCAAACTCTCTTTCATTGAGTTACCCTCTCTTGAACCCTCTCAACCTCTCTCATATGGATCTCTACATTTTTTTCTATGCTAACCATGCCAAGTTTTACCCTAAAAAACTAGAGGATATTTATATGAATAAATAACTTCCTCTCTAAGTAATCTCCTAACAAACAAATCTGTTTCCCTGATTTTAGGAGATTCACTTTATATCTTAATTAAGATCAAATCTTAACTAATTACCAATTAGGTGCCCACCCTAATATGGTTTCATCATGGCCATCCGATGTTGATACACCGGATCGAGACATAATCCCAACAATCTCCACCTTGGCTCGAATTCGGTAAACTTTGACTTTCACGAACCCCTTGAAGATTTCTGTTGATGTCTCCACCTCGCTCTGCAAACTCCACCTGGCTGAAGAACTTTTCTTCTTTCGGAAGTCTGCACTGCTGCATCTCCAAGTCAGCATCTTGACTTGGTAATCATGTAAATCTGTCGCATGCTCCATGTGCGTTTTTAAAGAAGGATCGTCTAGACTCCACCTTGAACAAGCTACACCATGCGCTAGTGAGTTCCAAATGTCTGGACTCGCATTTTACTTGAACCACCTAGGACGCCACCTGGGTTCAGAACACCTCCTCTATGTTGCGTCTCTGAAGAAGGATTTGGACTCCACCTTGAACAAGCTTCACCACGCGCTCGCGAGCTCCGAACCTGGACTCGCTTTTACCTAAACCACCTAGGACGCCACCCGGTTCAGATTGTTATTTTTGTGTTGCATTGTTCCATCTTCTTCCTCTGCACAAACTGAGCATACACATCACGTGTCTCACGGAGGCCACTTCGTGCTCGTCGTCGCACGCCATCTCGCATCTGGCGTTTTCGCACGTGCCTCGACACCTGTGCCTGTGCTCTCGGCCTTCACCTCGCGCATTGTCTCGTCACCGTGTATGTCGTGGCCTTCTGTGTGCACATGCGCCACGCACACATCTCGACTGATCAAAGATCTCATGAATCAATCATGGCTTCCAAAGAAACCAACACGATGACATCAACCATGCATTAATGTCCCCTTTTTTTATGCATGTCAAACAGGGACTAATGTCCCACTTTTTTTTTTTCAATACACAGCTCCTCGTGTATTTTTGTTCTCCACATGGAACCGGACACCACCCTGTGGGCTTTCTCCGTCGATGTCCACACCACCGTCAACACGTGTCCTTTCATCGTTCTTTAGATCTCATCCTTCTAGGTCAGAATCTGAAGCTCTGATACCAGTTGTTGGAGAACAAATACGCGGAAGTCCACAATAAAACACGAGATCGAATATAAGAACGGAACATCATCACACGAAGAACACAAAAATACATGGTTCGGCCTAGGCCTACATCTACGGGGCAAAAACTGAGAATCCACTATAATAGTTGAGATACAAAAAAACCTTACAAACTCTCTTTAATGGAGTTACATTCTCTTGAACCCTCTCAACCTCTCTCATATGCATCTCTACATTTTTTTCTATGCTAACCATGCCAAGTTTTACCCTAAAAAACTAGATGATATTTATATGAATAAATAACTTCCTCTCCAAGTAATCTCCTAACAAACAAATCTGTTTCCCTGATTTTAGGAGATTCACTTTATATCTTAATTAAGATCAAATCTTAACTAATTACCAATTAGGTGCCCACCCTAATATGGTTTCATCATAGCCATCCGATGTTGATACACCGGATCGAGACATAATCCCAACAAACCCTTCAAGGAAAAGAACTTGCCGATGGTGCTGAATCGTTGACGCAGATCTTGACGGAGGTGAATCGTTGACGATGGTGAATCGTCGGTCCCTGCTGTCGTCAACCTCGGCCATTCGCAACATTCACGTCTCCCTCTGCACAGCTGTCGGGATCAGACGATCTCGTCTTCCTCTCATGATTCGGTCGCCGATGGCGAAGGCGTGAATGGTCACGGCTCCTATCCGCTTCGCGTGCTCACTCTGGTCGCCGCCTATCACTTGTCGAAGCTGAAGGTGATGCAAGGGTGTGGGGTAACGGTGGAAGGACGGCGGGTGGGACGGATGGCGGACGATGGACGGACCGATGATGGGCTGGACGGACAGCGGACGGACCGCAGATGAAATCAAAGGCTTTGATTTTTTATTTTTGTAGGGTTTGCAGGACAAAAAGGAAGATGGGATACATTTGGGGGAGGTTGAAAAAAAATGAGAAGAGAAAGAGTTGGTTGAAAAAGAAAAGGGTTTTGTTGAGGGGGGCAATGTGGTCATCTTGCATTGTAGTTTTTTCTACAAGACTCCATACATTGTTGAAAGGGCAATGTGGTCATCTTACATTGTAGTTTTCCCTACAAGGCTTGGAAAAAAATATGGTAAGGAGGGGTGTGGGGAGGTTTTTGAAGGTGGATTTAAAGTTTGACTCCATATACGGAGAAAAATGTGGTGTAGAAAGTCTTTTGGAGATGCTCTTATATGTTTCTTTGAATATAATAATACATTAATGACTTTTTTAACATGCTGCACTTTGTCTGGAGTGAGCGAGTGTGAATGATTGGAATTCTCGGTGGGGCTTTTCTGCGGTGAGATCCGTTGCATCAACGACTTTATATTTGAAGGAAAATCATTAAGTATAGTCTTCTATTAATCTTTATTTTAAGTTTATACATAATTTTGATGTTTTAAAAATTATATATCACATTTAATAAAGTATATGTTTACGTAAAATTTTAAACATAGGCTTCAACAAATTGTGTGAATTCATTTATAAAGAAAAAAGAAAAAAAGAAAAATTAGGGTTGAAAAAACTATGTGTAATAGTGCTTTGTTTTAATTCAGATTCCTTGGGTTAGATTCAGATAGACTAGCTGTTTTTGGCTGGGATTGGATCAGTTAAGTTTATTGCATTGAAAATCAGATTAGATTGGGTTCAAATCTAACAATTTCAACCTCGGTTCAACACATACATGCCTGTGAGGCTTCCACTTACATTATTATACGCTATCCAGAAAAAAAAATACAAAAAAGAGAGAAAAAAACAAACACAAAAAGTCTTCGCATATGGTACAACCACCCCCCCATTAGTCAAACAAGTTGTTATGGACTTCACCAAACCCACGAGAAAGGATTGAAACATCATCTTCTACCAAATCTTTTTGTTGAATTCTCACACTATAACATTTATATTCAAAGGTCAATCACAATGAAGAGAAGAAAAAAAATTTAAATTATTGTTCTTAAACCTTTCATCTTATACTCTCAAACTATGTTTATCAATGTATCAAAATATATATACCATGAAAGAAAAGAAAAACACAACAAAACAATGTAATTATAATTCACATATATAATTCACTGTTACTCGTCAGGCAGGCTAGATGGCTCTTCTAAAGGGGCTTCGTCAGGGGTGTTCTCATCTTTTTTTTTTCTGATTTTTTTTTTCTCTTCTTTTTCTTTTATTTTGTAATTCGAGATTTTCAGTAATAAAATCGAATAACAAATATCTACTTCCAATTCAAAAAATTCACTGCCTCTCCAAATCCTCCTCCGCCGCCGGCGCCACCCCATCATCCAGTGATCTGACCCTCCCCGACCTCCCCCTACTAAGCATCCTCCGCAGCGAGCTCAGCCTCGAAAACGTCCCGCCCGCCACCGCCGCCGTCTTCAAACCCTGCCCACCACCACCACCACCAGCACCCGACGTTCCCACCTCATCATCAGCCCGACTCTGCTCCACGGGCCGAGCCTCAGTCCGACAGACCGGGCACGTCGAGTGCGTGTGCAACCACATGTCGATGCACTCTACGTGAAACACGTGCCCGCAGTTCGTCAACACCCTCGCGAGCTCCCCCTCCTCGAACGAACTCAAACACACGGGGCAATCGATCGAACCCGACTCGTCCCCGACGTGTTTGTACGTGAAGACCGGCAGTGACCCGATCACAGACGGATCGAGCCCGACTTGGGATTGCTGTTGTTGGTCTTGGGATTGCATGATCCAGGCTTGGAGGCTCGTCGAGCGGAGGCCCGGAGAGGGTCTTCGTCCGGTGGTGGAGGTCGACCGGCGGGCGGCGATGCGGCGCGCGTAGAGGTGGAGGACGAAGACGAAGACGACGACGAAGGCGAGGCTGAGGACAGCGGTGATCATGATCCGGTTGTTGAAGCTGTCTTGGTTTTGACAGTTTCGGCAGTCGCTGTACATCGGATAGAGTGTGCTCATCGCCGGAGCCGACATGGTTGCTCTTGCTCTCTCTCTCTCTCTCTCTCTCTCACACACACACACACACACAACACACAAGAGGTTTGTGTTGGTGGGTTTGGATTTATTAGGTTTGAAGGTTTTGTGATTAATGACTAATAAACCCTTGACTACTATGTTTATTTACGAGTTGGTGGGGTCCTCTGGTCCCGATCCTGTCAGGATTGGCATCAATCAGTACTATCAATATAGATCTACACAACTTATTAATCGAACTATACAACCATTGTTAGATATAAATTCCACTCTCTTATTTGATCCACTCAGTTATTGGATAAAACATGATTTCTTTAGGGT
The DNA here is from genome assembly GCA_030737835.1 of Acorus gramineus. Lineage (NCBI taxonomy): Eukaryota > Viridiplantae > Streptophyta > Magnoliopsida > Acorales > Acoraceae > Acorus > Acorus gramineus. The sequence goes on along the minus strand of CM060849.1, from coordinate 27,878,101 downwards.
GTTTTTTTGTCAAATGAAAAGTGATGGAAAATGAAATTTTTTTTTTTGACCATCCAAAAACCTAGTGTTTATGTCAAACAATGAAAAGAAAAAGAATTTCCATCGCTTTTCCTTTCCTATTTTATCTTATTAGAAAAGGTGAGGAAAATTTTTCCTTTCAAATACGTGAGAATGTAAGAGAAAATGATAAAATTGTTTTCACAATACGTATAAACACTATAAAAGTTGATCAGAAAAAAAAATTAAAAATTTTATTTTCTACTATTTTTTCTTTAATCCAAATTTTCTCTTTTCTTTTTTTAAAATTTGTGCATAAATACACCCTAAATATCATTAGTATTTAATAAAAAATTAGTGGGTTCTGCGGGTCGATAATAACGAGACTGACTGAAGCCGGTGCTTTTGGTGATAAGGTATTGATTGTTATTTTGGGTTAAAATGTGTCTGGTTTCGGCGTGGGAAAACATGTGACGTGGCATATATCGTGTGGGCCTGTGATGTAGCGTGTAGGGTTAGGTTGTTTGTGCGGGCTCTTTGTACGCGTTAACGTAAAGGGGACGTTTTAGAAAAGGAAAATATCATACGACCCAATGAAATATGACTGAAATCCATGGACCTTGATTTTTCTTAAAAATTGTATAATCATCTGAAAATATTTAATAAATTTAAATAACTATGTGAATAAATTTTTTATTAATAAATAATAAATATTTTATGAATATTTTATTTGATTAATCCGGACTGAAAATACAATATATTAAAAAACAACTACAATGTGTTAAAAATATAAAAAAATCCTATGAAATTGATGACTTTACCCTCTTTAGACATATTATAAAGCATTATTTGGGATGATAAAATTATGATCTATATAAGATTTTTCAAATTTTTAATACATTGTAGGGTTTGTTTTTAGTATAATGTATTTTCTATCAGGGTTAACCAAACATAATATTTATAAAATATTTATCATATGTAAACGTAAATTTTATTCATGGGTTTATTCAGGGGTTATCTATGGATTTTATGAAAAGTCAGGGAGTTATATAGATTTAAATCAGTTTACAGGGGGTTATATGAAATTTTCTCTTTAGAAAAGTAAAACGTAGGCCAGTGATCGTGACAGGTAAAAAATTTTAAATAAAAATTCATGAACAAAAGTCGTCTCAAGAATTGCATGGTCCTTACGGGCATTGACGTTTGATATGAAAAGTATCTGTGTATGTAAACAAAAGTCTGTGTATGTAAAGGTCAGCGAGAATTGATGTTTTTCTGTAATTCAATTATGTAGATTTTATAAAAAGAAAATTTTAATTTGAGATATTACAGGAATGAAAAATTTTAAATATAATTTTTTAATTCATGTAATGAGAATGAGAATAAAATACAAATGAACAATTTTTTACCCTCTTTTTATGTTTCTATCTTCTAGGATTCATTGAGTATGTTTGAAACACACATGAACATTGCAATTCTTTCCATATTATTCAAAAATTATCATCAATTCATCACTAATGGTTTGAAATGCTAGGGTATATGGCAAACAATAATTTGAAAACCAATGTTTATAATTAATAAGATTTTAGATATTAAAAAATGTTTTCTTCACATTTGATTTAAAGTTGAAACTGGTAGGAGGGTTTTAAAACGAGTTTGAAACAAATATGATTCCTGCAAAAGATTTTTTTTAAGAAAGCTACTTATTCTCATTTCCAAAATGTTGTCTTAGTCACTGTTGTGAATTATTAAAGACAATATAATCCACTATTGATGGATCACGTATCTTGTTAGTTCACCTGATTATTGTAAACTTTATTCAATCATCAGTAGTTGAGTTGAATACACTAAAAATGTGGAAAAAAACATATCCCAGTTTACATAGATGGGTTGTGTTTTATCCAGGCCGGGTTACCTCGGGGCTTCGAGGTCATCCAACTCGGGCCGAACTTTAAATTTTCTCTCAACACTGTTACACACTTACACTGAGTCATTTTTACAGTTTCATATACATCGTCATACCTTGTTAGATTTTTTTATATTTACTAAAAATAGATTCATTTAAGTCAAAATGAAACGATATATATTTTTCATCAGAATATATATATCTTTAGATAATATTTATTATCTTAAAAAATAAAACATATATGGTTAGGATTTTTTATTGCAAAAATGATCGAGTGTAATATTTTCCTTTCCCCAGACTATTTTCCTTTAGCATGGGCCATGGGATGTCGAACTCGAAGGGGCTGGGTCTATATGGGTGGGCCCTAAACAGCACTATGGCAGAAAGTCTAGAAAAGAAGAAAAAAGAAAGAAAGAAAAGATTGACAATCCCATTTATAGCCTCGCACTTCACACGTGATTTTATTTTTTCACAATAATATAGGGCAATTAATTAGAGGTCCATGGGGACACTTCTATAATAATAATAGGTCCCTTGATTTTTTCTTGTTTTCTTAGATCCCTAAATTAGTGATGGTATTTTGTTTAAGTCCTTCCATCTAACTTTTATCCATTCTATTTTTTTCTCTCTTTTACCTTTAAGTAAGCATCATTTGCCTCTCTATCTCCCCCAACCTCTCTTTTTCCCCTAAACAACTTAACAAGTTGTGAGACTATCTCCACCAGCCCTCCATTGCACCCATCTCGACCCCAACGCCAATCACGCCTCCTGACCTATCCCGACCATCTCCTGCGTCCCATCCACAAGTCTAACCTCCTTCTCACGACCCCGTCCGCGAGCTTAACCCCCTCTTGCGATCCTCGTCTACGAGCTTAACCCCCTCTCGCAACCTGCCTGCGAGCCCTACCCCTCTCGCGACCCCCTCCGTGAGCCTAATCTGTTACATGTGTAACAGTGTACAAAATGAGCGTAATAGTGTATAGAGTGTAACACATAGAACTTGTAACATGTATAACAATGTACACATTCGGAATAACAATGTACATAATATAACACAAAATTGATATCTATAAGAGGTATAACAGTGTACACAATGTGCGTAACAGTGTACGAAGTATAACACACACAATCTATAACAGGTATGATAGTGTACATATTAGGAATAACAGTGTACATAGCATAATACAGAATCGGGAGACGGCTCGCGAACGGGACGCGGGACACGGTCGAGAAAGGTCAGAGGGTGCGATCGGCGTTGGAGTCAAGATCGGCGCAATGGAGGGCTGGTGGAGGTGGTCTCACATCTTGTTGTGTTGTTTGGGGGAGAAAGAGAGAGGTTAGGAGAGATAGAGAGGCAAAAGGGGCAAACAGGCGGAGTAGCCTTCCTAGCTCGATCGTAAGGTCAGTCATAGGAGGTCCCTCCGATATCAAAAAAAAATATTTAATAAATTTAAATAACTATGTGAATAAATTTTTTATTAATAAATAATGAATATTTTACGAATATTTCATTTGATTAATCCGGACTGAAGAAACAATATATTAAAAAACTACTACAATGTGTTAAAAATGTAAAAAATCCTATGAAATTGATGACTTTACTCTCTTTAGACATATTATAAAACATTATTTGGGATGATAAAATTATGATCTATATAAGATTTTTCAAATTTTTAATACATTGTAGGGTTTTTTTTAGTATACTGTATTTTCTATCAGGGTTAACCAAACATAATATTCATAAAATATTTATCATATGTAAACGTAAATTTTATTCATGGGTTTATTCAGACTTATTAGGTGTTTTCAGGGGTTATATATGAATTTTATGAAAAGTCAGGGAGTTATATAGATTTAAATCAGTTTACAGGGGGTTATATGAAATTTTCTCTTTAGAAAAGTAAAACGTAGGCCAGTGATCGTGACAGGTAAAAAATTTTAAATAAAAATTCATGAACAAAAGTCGTCTCAAGAATTGCATGGTCCTTACGGGCATTGACGTTTGATATGAAAAGTATCTGTGTATGTAAACAAAAGTCTGTGTATGTAAAGGTCAGCGAGAATTGATGTTTTTCTGTAATTCAATTATGTAGATTTTATAAAAAGAAAATTTTAATTTGAGATATTACAGGAATGAAAAATTTTAAATATAATTTTTTAATTCATGTAATGAGAATGAGAATAAAATACAAATGAACAATTTTTTACCCTCTTTTTATGTTTCTATCTTCTAGGATTCATTGAGTATGTTTGAAACACACATGAACATTGCAATTCTTTCCATATTATTCAAAAATTATCATCAATTCATCACTAATGGTTTGAAATGCTAGGGTATATGGCAAACAATAATTTGAAAACCAATGTTTATAATTAATAAGATTTTAGATATTAAAAAATGTTTTCTTCACATTTGATTTAAAGTTGAAACTGGTAGGAGGGTTTTAAAACGAGTTTGAAACAAATATGATTCCTGCAAAAGATTTTTTTTAAGAAAGCTACTTATTCTCATTTCCAAAATGTTGTCTTAGTCACTGTTGTGGATTATTAAAGACAATATAATCCACTATTGATGGATCACGTATCTTGTTAGTTCACCTGATTATTGTAAACTTTATTCAATCATCAGTAGTTGAGTTGAATACACTAAAAATGTGGAAAAAAACATATCCCAGTTTACATAGATGGGTTGTGTTTTATCCAGGCCGGGTTACCTCGGGGCTTCGAGGTCATCCAACTCGGGCCGAACTTTAAATTTTCTCTCAACACTGTTACACACTTACACTGAGTCATTTTTACAGTTTCATATACATCGTCATACCTTGTTAGATTTTTTTATATTTACTAAAAATAGATTCATTTAAGTCAAAATGAAACGATATATATTTTTCATCAGAATATATATATCTTTAGATAATATTTATTATCTTAAAAAATAAAACATATATGGTTAGGATTTTTTATTGCAAAAATGATCGAGTGTAATATTTTCCTTTCCCCAAACTGTTTACACCCATGGGCCATGGGATGTCGAACTCGAAGGGGCTGGGTCTATATGGGTGGGCCCTAAACAGCACTATGGCAGAAAGTCTAGAAAAGAAGAAAAAAGAAAGAAAGAAAAGATTGACAATCCCATTTATAGCCTCGCACTTCACACGTGATTTTATTTTTTCACAATAATATAGGGCAATTAATTAGAGGTCCATGGGGACACTTCTATAATAATAATAGGTCCCTTGATTTTTTCTTGTTTTCTTAGATCCCTAAATTAGTGATGGTATTTTGTTTAAGTCCTTCCATCTAACTTTTATCCATTCTATTTTTTTCTCTCTTTTACCTTTAAGTAAGCATCATTTGCCTCTCTATCTCCCCCAACCTCTCTTTTTCCCCTAAACAACTTAACAAGTTGTGAGACTATCTCCACCAGCCCTCCATTGCACCCATCTCGACCCCAACGCCAATCACGCCTCCTGACCTATCCCGACCATCTCCTGCGTCCCATCCACAAGTCTAACCTCCTTCTCACGACCCCGTCCGCGAGCTTAACCCCCTCTCGCAACCTGCCTGCGAGCCCTACCCCATCTCGCGACCCCATCCTCTCGCGACCCCCTCCGTGAGCCTAATCTGTTACATGTGTAACAGTGTACAAAATGAGCGTAATAGTGTATAGAGTGTAACACATAGAACTTGTAACATGTATAACAATGTACACATTCGGAATAACAATGTACATAATATAACACAAAATTGATATCTATAAGAGGTATAACAGTGTACACAATGTGCGTAACAGTGTACGAAGTATAACACACACAATCTATAACAGGTATGATAGTGTACATATTAGGAATAACAGTGTACATAGCATAATACAGAATCGGGAGACGGCTCGCGAACGGGACGCGGGACACGGTCGAGAAAGGTCAGAGGGTGCGATTGGTGTTGGAGTCAAGATCGGCGCAATGGAGGGCTGGTTGAGGTGGTCTCACATCTTGTTGTGTTGTTTGGGGGAGAAAGAGAGAGGTTGAGAGAGATAGAGAGGCAAAAGGGGCAAACAGGCGGAGGTAGCCTTCCCAGCTCGATCGTAAGGTTAGTCATAGGAGGTCCCTCCGATATCAAAAAAAAAAAAAAAAAATATAGAGGCAAATCATGTTCACTTAGAGGTAAAAAAGGAAGAAAAAAAAATAATATAGATGAAAGTTGGATGGAAGGACCTAAAAAAAATATCACCACTAATTTAGAGACCTAAAGAAAATAAAAAAAATTCAAGGAACCTATTATTATTAAGCCTGTCAATTATTTGAAAAAAAAATCGAATCTGTATCCAAAAAAATAGAAATATCCGATATTCGAAGATCCGGAGTACGGATATGGATATCAGTCTATCCGATCCGAAAAATATCCGTATCCAACATATATTATAAAAATATATATATTTGTATTATATATTGCCCATATTGTTATCTTGTATGATTAATCACTGAGATAATATATTATAATACTATTAAATTTTCAATGTATGATATCTGAAAGAGATAATAAGCCTTAAAATCTTAATTTTAATTTTGATGTCTCTCTAAAATATCACTTAATTATCCAAATTAATGATAAATATTCAAACATGTCAATTATCCCAAAAAAATCAGTATCCGATCCGTATTCGAAGGGATCCGAATCCAAAAATTAATATCCGTATCTGAATTCGAAAGTTAGGATATGGATATTGGCATATCCGATCCGTATCCGTCCGATTGACAGGCTTAATTATTATTACAGAGGTGTCCCAGGGATCTCTAATTAATTTCTCCAAATAATATACATTATATAATTTTATAAAAAAATAAAATATGGTTGTTCCAAATAATTGTATAGACCATTTATAAAAAAAAATATAAAAACTCGTAACGAGGTATATAACTCTTTAAATGCAGTATATACCTCGTTAGACAATTATTGAGGTTTATGGGACTATAAATAAGGTTATAATTGAGACTCTGTGTAACACAACACTAAAAAAAGAGATAGCATGTTGGGAATAATTAGGGCTGCAACTTGGGCTGGTTGGATTAGGGTTGACCACAACCAGAATTCTAAATTATTCAACCCTAACCTGACCCAACAACCCGATTTTCAACCCGGATTGAACTAACCTGAACCCAACCTGTAATTAAATAAACCAATCCGACCCAATCCGATTTTCTAACATGATGTGCAAATTAAATAAACCAACTCGACCCAACCCGTAAGATTAGTTAGGTTTGCCTAAAATTTGGATTGCCTAGATTAGAAGCTACAGAATGAACGGCCATGATTTTTTTTTTAACTATTAGTTTACCGGTTCAGGTTGGGTCGGGTTGTGAGTGAGGCCAACCCGAACAAAACCCGATTTATGAGTCAATCCGAAATGGCCAACCCGAACCCGATTTGACCAATCTAACCTATGTAAAAATTGGATTCAACCCGTCGGTTTCAGGTTCAACCCAACCCAAATTGCAGCCCTATGAATAATCTTTCATGTTTTTCCTTGACAATTTTCACAAGCTTTGATTGTTTTAAGTACATATAAGGTAACACAAACATTACCATCATAAAAACTGGAATATATAAGATATTGAATTGTATATGTTTACTTTTATTAAGAAATAAAAGAAGAATATGACTTATCATCCAATAAAATGTGTGTTTCATTTGTAAAATGAGACTACACCTAATTAGCAGGTAAGAATTGCACATCTCTAGTGACGGACCCATGATTTTTTCTGAGCGGGGGTTTAAGGATAGTTACAAGAAGTACAAAAAAATCTATAAATATATTTATTGTATCTGTTACATAGAATTAAATTTAAACAAAAACATTTATAAGAATCTATTGTACCATTTAATAAAAAGTATTTTTTTGAAAATATTAACTTTGGTATGCCATTTTCATTTTGTATTGCTCATATTTAGGAAAATGCAAGATTCTCTTTTGTTAAAATTATAGTATTTTTGTCAATTACAAACACAAAAAATATGTTTAGTTAAGTAATCATTAATTACTAGGTTACCTTAGTAGAGTACAATAATGATTTTTCTGAAAATTAATTCCAAGTTCCCTCAACTTTTTTCCCACACTAAAACTACCTATGCATTAGCAGTTATATCTTGGAAATGTTAATAGTGTAGATGGTTAAAAATATTGACATTTTCTGTAATCAGATGCAAAGAGACAAAGAATATATATATCACGGGATAAGCAATAGAAAATGAGATGGAAAAATCCAGAAAAATATAACAAACTAAAAACTTCGAGGGACTTAAAAATTAAAGAGTTCAAAAACTACTTCAATTTATTTTCCCAAGATTTGTTTGTTATAGTTCAATATATATATCCATTTTGCGGCTCATATTCTCACTGTTCTTTTATTGTTTGTCATCAAATCAAATATATGTATAAATATGAGGTGTATTTGGGCATGTCTTTCATCTCTTGTGAAAGATATGAGATGCGTTTCACAAGTGTACACAGTATACTTCAAATTCAAGGCTAAAGAGTAAAGAGTGTTAAAAATCCAGTTAAGCATGGTCCTCGTTAGATGTTGTATATACCTCATTAAATATTTTTCACACTTATTAAAAATGAATTCATTCAATTCGAAAGGGAGAGATATACACTTTTTACCAAAGCACATACTTAATTAGATGATGTTTACTATTTTTAAAAAAATAAAAATATGTTCAATCTGAATTTTAATTGGTAAAACAAACTGAGTAAAAGTGATTGTGTCAATTTTCTTGGTGATCAAAGCACATACTTCATTAGATGATGTTTATTATTTAAAAATAAATAAAAATATGTTTAATCTGAATTTTAATTGATAAAACAGACTGAGTAAAAGTGATTGTGTCAATTTCCTTGGTGACATAACACAAGATACTAGGCCCATTATTATATACTGGGCCTAGTATCTTGTGTTATCCACACAAAAAAAAAACAAAAACACTTTATTCTCAGCCATTCGATCAATAGACGCTCGGTCCCCTACATCCACGGGCACAAAGAACCTCAAGAATATTTAATCTCTACCCCTAAAAAAAAAACCAATCTCAGAGCGGTCCTCCACAAATTTAAAAAATAAATAATGATACGAGGACCTGATGGGGTCCCATAATATTCATCGGACGATGGTAAGGGTGATAAACGAGCCGAATAAGTCGAGCTTTGACATGTTCAAGCTCAGCTTATTTATAAACAAGTTGAGTCGAGTCGAGTCGAGCCGAGCTCATAAGCCTCAACGAGCCTAGTGTTCTTCTTTATTTTAGGGTTTTTAGGGGTTAAAAATAAAATTTTAGTCTAAATGAATTAAGTTCATGAGCATAACTTAATTTGTATTGGTTTAATGTTTTGATTTTACAAAGGAGTTGAGCTAAGTTTCAAGTAAGTTTTTTATAACACAAACGAGTCGAGTTTGAACACAAAATGAAGTTCGATCCAGATCCCGAGCCTAATCGAGCTTTAAAAATTGTTCAAACTCGCTTATTTATCTAATTTAAAAATTCTTCGAGCTCAAACCGAGCGAGCCCGAGTGGCTTGGTTTGTTTACGAGCCTTAAACGACGGCATAAAATACAGTTGGAATGTCCCAATCCATTTTGTTATTAGAGGTTTCAAAATATGTAGCTCTCTTGACTATATAATATTTGAAACTGAGTTTAAATAGCTTTTATAGATTTTATTTTACAGAAATTGTAATTAATCTATACCTAATTTTCAGTAACTCTCAATGATTTGGGCTTTTGATAAAAGAAAAAAAAAACTTTTATTTATAAAATTCAATTTTTTAGGAATCTAAGCAAAAGCGTTTTTCCTGAAAATGGAAACTGTTTTTTTAGTATGCTTTAACTTTCAAATGAAAAGCTAATATTCAATATTTTTATCAAACACGCCCTTAATTAAGAAACATAAGCATCAGTCAATTTTACACTTAAAATGAGCATCATGGGTTGTATTCCTCCTACAGAGCCTACCAAAAGAAAATGTGGACACGCAAATGTACTAATTAATTAGCTCCTCGATTTTAGAGTTATGTCAGTATCACTCACTCTAAGCCCCCGTGTAGATAGGGAATTAAATTATTATAAGATTTATGATTATCTTAGTATAGATAAAGAATAAATAATTTTTTTATTTGATTATATTTTTAATTATTCTAGTTGAAAAATGTAATAATATAGTTTTTGTTATTTGATTGACAATGGATAAATTATGAATAAAATGTTAATAAGGTGTGGATAAGAATTTATAAAATATATATAAAAAAACAATTTGACATGTGAACCCCTTCATTTATAAGAGGTGATGACAATGATTTTTATAATGAGGCCTACATATTCAAACGGGTTGAATAACATGAAATAACTTAATTTTAGATGATAGCATGAATAATTATATTATTTTATACCAGTTAATTAATTCTGACGTACAAATTTTTATTTATTCTAACCTTCTAAACACTCAATTTATTACTAACCCCCCCCCCCCCCCCAATGGGTTAAATGCATTTAACTTAATATACCTTACATAAGAAAACAACTGATGGTCACTTGGGTATCTCTTTCATGCATGCAGCTACTTTTTTCATTTGTCAACCATTACTTTTGTGTGCCAAGTATCAGTTTAACCAATTAATGTGTATAACCTAGCTAGACTTCCCAATTGTGAACTACATTTAAAAGTTCTAGATCAGTTGTACGTTTTCATTTAAGAAATTAAATTTCAGTGTTGTGAAAATATCTAGGAAAAAATAGGCATTAATTTTATAAGCTATACGTGGTTGAATAATAGTTCATTGTACGAAATATTAAATAATGATGCTCTACATGTTGTTTAATCATATAATCAAAATAACATCTTGTAGCAGCCGTTACGGTTGATGGAGGACAGGAGCTAGAAGTACTTATCATGTCAGCATCTAATTGTGAATTCCCTCACCATTACAATTTAAATTAGACATGTCATGCATAAACACCTCCTTTAATTTTTGGGAGAGTGAATCAATAAAACTTTTAGTATTTTTTTCCTACTTTTGCTTAAGAATAGTTTAGACATTTATTCTTTTATTTTTCAAACCATATCATCAGATACGCATGATAAGCCATATTGGGAATGATCTATTTCATTTATTCTTTTTTATTTTTCATCTCATATCCTCATCACAATTCTCTAAACAAATATTTCATTGTCATCCCCGGCAAAAACACATGTCCCCCGTTTGGATAGATAATTAAGTTATTCTAAGGTTTATGACTATTCTAGTATAAATAAGGATAAAGTAAGTTTTTATTTAGTTAAGTTTTGAATTATTCTCGTCATGAAACGTAATAATAAAGTTTTTGTTGTTTTGATAAAATGTTAATAAATTGATTTATAAAAAGTGAAAAAATGATAACGGTTGATCTGACAGTGGACCCACATATTCTTTCGAATTGAATAACTTGGAATAACTTAATTCTAGAGATTATCTGGAATCTGTATACCACTTTATACCAGTTAATTCTAATATACAAATTTTCATTCATTCCCATCTTCTAAACACTTATTTTGAAAACTATTTAGACTAATTCACACTTATTCTGAAACTCATTTTTGAAACAAATGGGAGCATAGAGATAATAATTATACGGAACGAAAATAGTAGTGTTTGAAGATGGAGTTGTGTAGGCGTGCAATAGACCCAGAGTCAAGCCAAATGACTTGCCCTCCATGATACGTCGCGCTCGATCCAAGTTGGGCTCTGGCATGCATTTCTTTCTGTTTTTTTGTTTTTGTTGTCATGGCATGCATTTCGAAATCATTTGTCTCCATGGTCTCTCTCTCTCTCGCCTTCTCTTTTATTAAAATTTCCAATCTTTGTTTTTTCAGTGGGTTTTTGGACCACTCGTGATCATGAGGAGAAGAAAAGTTGGATGGCGTGGCATGACAACATATATAATATAAATATATTTATTTATTTATTTATTATTGCACGGTTTTGAGTCGTGTGATATTATTTTATTCCAAGGTTAATGTCTGATTTGTTTTGCACAGCTAAGATTGGGTTCGAATTTATTAGTCAATGCCCATCCAAGGCTTGCCATCTATTTAAAAGAAAGGAAAAAAAAAATTAATAGATGCAACTATGACTAATTTAGTGATCCTAGCCAGTGGTGACACTCTCTCCTATAAGTAATAGTACGATGAAGTGTTTTTTTATTATTATTAAATTATAAAACTAATCAAATTCAGAAACATTGGTTATTATAAAATTTTAACCAAACATCAAATTAAGTGTAATACTAGACCTTCACATTTCAACTATCATCAAACAAAAAGTCTTGTAAATTTCCCTTTAATTTGTTTTACAAAACTTCTTTTTTTTTTTTTTAAGTAACAAAGGGCAATTTACAAAACTATAAAACTCCACTGTTTTGAATATTAGCAAATTGATCGCGTCCATCAAAATATTTGTAAAAAATAACTTTTATAGAAATTAAAAAAAAATCTAATCAGTGTTGAAGGAACAAGCATCATGAAACTGATGCATTTTGTTAATATTTAAAATAGTGGGGTCAGTATTGTAAATTGTCCTAAAAAAAACGGATTCCCTAATAAGACAGACATGATGTATCAAATCTATCATTTTTTTTCCATTCACAAGTGGAGGAGGTGAAACTGGTGAAAGCAATGATGAAAGGCCAATTGTGTGTCCTTATTTGATCCAACAAGAACAACCCCATCACAAATCTATGGATCCCCTCCAACTTCATTAAGGTCAAATTCAGAGTTTTCACATCCACCACATTGAAAGAGGAGGAGAGGTTTGAGAGATGTTGAATGAATGGAGAGGCTCTGTCATATGTGCATGGCAACAAGCAGCTACTGCTCTACCAATCAGGGTTTCTGTCACCCTCACATCACACAAGCCACATCTCTCCCAACCTAGATGGAATAAAAATAAAATGTCACCATTGGACAAGTTAGGTTTATTCGTTTTGTCAACACGGCTGGCTTGGCTTTTCTAGGCTCTTCTTTACCTTTTTTTTCTTCAATAAAATTTTAGTCAGTCCCATTTTTAACATCATTTTTTTTACCAAAAAAAAGTATCCCTTCTTTCATGGCACATGATGCTCGACTGGTATTTTTATTAAATTATAATATTAGTATCTGTTCCGGTCTTTTTTATAATTACTATTCATGTAATCATAATGTTTTATTATTTGGGTGCTAAATATATATTTTATTATTGAGAAAACACTTTTAAAAAAGAAAATTTATATTTGTCATTTTTTTCATCATTTGTTTAAAAATTATATATACTTATCCACTGAAGTATGTATTATTATATATGTAAATAGTAAAGTATATAATGAGATGTAATTGTATTTTTTTTTTAAATTAAAACATTTTTCTTTTTCAGATAATGTGATATTGCAATATATATTATAATAGCACAATATATATTGAATTATCACAATGCATAAACGGCGAGAGATCAATTATTCTTTGGGAAAAATTCATATAACCTATAAACCGACTGAAATTCATATAACCCCCTAACTTTTCTTAAAATCTATAAAACCCTCTGAAAACACATAGTAAATCCAAATAACCCCGTGAAAAAAATTTACATTTACAGATGATTAATATTTTGTAAATATTATGTTTAGTTAACTCTGGTAGAAAATACAATATACTAAAAAAAACCTAAAATGTGTTAAAAATGTGAAAAATCTTCTATAAATGATGATTTTATCCTTCCAAATAGAATTTTATAATTTATCAAAAGAGAGTAAAATCTTAATTTTCATAGGATTTTTCACATTTTTAATCAATTGTAGTGGTTTTTTTTAGCATATCGTGTTTTCAGTCAGGATTAACTAAACAAAATATGCACAAAATATTCATCATCTATTAAAAAAAAATTTATTCAGGGGGTTATTTGAATTTACTAGGTGTTTTCAGGGGGTTATATGGATTTTAAAAAAAGTCAGGGGATTATATGGATTTCAATCAGATTCTAGGGGGTTGTATGGATTTTTCCCTTATTTTTTTTTATGGTTAAAGACATCTAAGTCCCTACAAATATGAGAAAACCCATATAAGTCCCTATTAAAATTGGGACAGACGTACGAGTCCCTGAAAACTCAGAAAACCCCAATTATTATCCCTGAGTTAAATTTCCATCCAAACTTAACGAAATATTTTTAGAATATTCCATCACATATAATTATGTTGACATTAAAGTCTTTATAAACAGTCATAAAGATAAATTAATCCCTGCAAAAGATAAAATTGTCCCTATAAGATTTTTACATTAAATTATGTACACATTGTTGTCCCTATAAATAATCATAAAGAAAATTAATCCCCGCAAAAGATAAAATTGTCCCTGAAAGATTTTTACATTTAATTGAATAGACATTACGATATTTATAAACAATCTTAAAGACAAATTGGTCCATGTAAAAGACAAAAATACCCCTGAAGGATTTTTACATTTAAATGTGTAGACATTGCAGTCCTTATAAACAATCATAAAGACAAATAATATAATTTATTTATTTATTTTTTCATCTTCTATCCTATCAATCACTCCCCATCTGAAGATCACAATTTGGATATAAAAACAATATTTTAACCGGTAGAATGCATTCTTCAGGGACATTTTGGTCTTTTACAGGGACCATTTTATCTTTACAATTATTTATAAAGACTGTAATATTTATCTAATTAAATGTAAAAATATTTCAGGGGTAATTTAGTCTTTTGCAGAGATTAATTTGTCTTTATGATTGTTTATAGGGATTGCAATGTGTACATAATTTAATGTAAAAGTCTTTCAGGGGCAATTTTATCTTTTGCAGGGACTAATTTATCTTTTTGACTATTTATAAGGAATTCAATGTCTACACAATTATTGTGATAGAATATTCTGAGAATATTCCGTTAAGTTTGGATGAAAATTTAATTCAGGGATGATAATTGGGTTTTTTAAAGTTTTCAGGGACTCGTACATCTATCCCAATTTTAGTAGGGACTTATATGGGTTTTCCCATGTTTGTAAGGACTTAGATGTCTTTAACCCTTTTTTTTATTACAAATTGACTTAAGGGGATTTGAGAATCTTGAAAACCAATAGATCCATAGAATAATCAATCAAATAAAAAAACAAGACATATAATTTACGTGGTTAAAAAAATCTTGCAATACTCTACGCCCATGAATGTTACGAATTCTGAATCTTAGGATGCAATCATTCTAAAAAATAAATAAACAGATTGAAAAAAATATACAGAGAATTACATGGTTCGACAAATCTTACCTATATTCACGAAGCATACCAGATTTCAATCCATTATCAACAAGAAATTTTACAATGGTCACGCGAAAGTAAAAAACCTTAAAATCTAATAAAAAATATAAAATGTTCCGTTCGATCTTATGGAACGTCAACAATTTTCTGTGCGTATCATCAAGTTTCAAAGAAAGATCAATCTGAAAAGGAAGGACTAAAGAGAGGATTTTAGAGACTTTTAACCACCCCAAAATGAGACATTTTTCAATCACGCGTGGTTGTGGTTTATGTGGTTGAAGGCTTGGCCACGTACGAATCCAAGATTTTTAAGTTTTTGTGCTGTCTTTCATTGTCTGCCCGAGGGAAACGTGCGGCTGTTTCTCAATCCTTCACTTACAACTTGTTTGTGTTAGATTTTGTCGAACTATTATTATATATATATATTATATTAAAGCATTGTGTGATTGGTACATCTACAGTGATGTTTTTTTGGTGGCCAATCTTTGGTTACAAAACAATGGGTACGATTCTTTGTTGAGAAAGCTATTTAGGCCGGCTTGTAAAAAAATAATAATATCACATTACATGTTCAATTATTTTAATTCCAAGATGTTTCCATAACTGCGCGTGCTCATTAAATTTTAAACATTGGTATACACAATCTTACTTATAGCTCAATCGCCATCTAGCAAGACGTACTTTGTTATTTTTTTATAATAACATTATATAATTTGTTGAGTAAATACTTCTTATTATATAAAAATGATATAAATTAATTTTAAAATTTAAAATCTGTATGGATTGCAGATGGAGCTATGGAAATGTGTCAAAGGATTTTCACAAGTAAAGGGCATGCCAAGCAACAGATTCTTCAGGAGAACTTGTCTAGACCTAAGACATTGAATGAGTTCTCCAACTGATATTTGATTATCTGATCTCCACTGGGTTTTCATCAATAATTAATGAATTAAAAAAGAAGAGATCAGAGAAGATATCCCTGTATAAACAATCATGCATTTCAGGTGTCAGAACTGCTGTAATGAGCAGGTGATCAGCTAGAATGCATGCATGTCAAAACAGTCTAATTACATGTACTTCACATGAGAGATATTTTAAAAACCACAAAGAAACGTCGCATTCGTCCTAGTTTACAAAAAGCCTTATCTTCTGAGTGAGCACATGCAATGTCTTGTACTCCCTCTCCTTCAATGACCACCCAGTGGGGTTTTCTCATGCACTACACACACTTCATATTTGGTGCACATGGTGATTCGTCATACATATTGATAAGAGGAACAACACCACCACCACCAATTTAAATCTCATGCAAATACATGATCTTTAGCAATTGATGACTTATGAGTTGATAACCTTGAGAATCTCTGTGTAGGCTAATGAAAATGTGTCGCTTAGACCCAAATAGTCTAGTCTCTTTGAAGATGTTTTCATCAAAAATTATCTTTTTAGTCATATGTTTTATTTTCTCTTATTCATGTAAGAATTCTCTGTGTTTATATTCTATTTCGCATTAGCATTTGTCCACCTAATATGACTTGCTGTACTAAAAACAAAAGCAGCAGCAGCTAAATAAGTCCCTCATTTGGCTGGATGCAACTTAATTCATTTATTGATCCAGGAACAATAATGTGCCGCTCTTTCCAAGGGACCCAAATGTGTTTGCTTGATTAAAGCTTCTTCTTTTTTTTTCCCTTCATGTGACCAATGTCAAAGTCTCTGTATGATAAGATCAAACTAACTTGGTCATTGCTTGAAAAAAATCATTATCTCATAACATGCATGTTGTTGTCAACATTGCAAGATATCTATCCTTCGATGAATTTCACATGTTGGGTGTCATTAATTTTTTGAGACTACAATTTTTGACAAGAGGACCAAAGATGAAAACAGTACTCCTTGCAAACTGATATTGTGGGCATTGATTTTTGGGCATTGGAGACTGTTCTACCACTTGATGGTTGTTGCCTTGTTGGATTTGGATGCATAGCTTGCTTGGTACTGAAGTCTTAGATGGTTTTGTTTGTCAAACTTCAAGAGAATTATTAGGATAAGTTTTATTTTTAGTCATATTTTTACGCAGCAAAAAACAAATAAAAAGATCCAACCAGCATTACAATCTCATGAGCTTCTTGAATCCACAATGAAGAAAGCCTTAAAATACAGAAAATTCAAAATATTATTGATAAAAACTGCTAACTCTAAATTACAAATATCCCTTTTATATTAAAAAGCTACTAAAAATAGTAAAAACAAAAATTTGTTATAACTAACTCTAGATGATCTTAGAAGATCTTCGGATTTGACTCGTATTTGATTTCAGTCAAATCCGAATTATTATGAAGGAGATACGCAGAATTTAAAAAGTTACTAAAAATAGCAAAAAGACCATTTTGAGGGTCAAAAAAATGAAAAAAACAGAAAAATAAGTGTGCATTGTGACGTAGCTATAACTTTTGAAGATCTCCTCAATATCTACCTCTAGTAAAAATTTCAGGCGATTTCGAGTTTAGGGCACCATTTATTTCTACTAGCCGATTTTTCTGTAAATATTTGGTTCATCGCTCTTAGAACGCGTCGGTCACCCGTTCTGCATCATATTTCTTATATATCTCCATAGACAATCTTATCCATAAAAAAGGGTGTGCAAGTATTTCAAGATTTCTTTTTCCACAAAAGATCTTAAAAAGCAGGTTCACCAGGGGAAAGGAATACTCAAGTTGTTGCTGAGGTGGTAATGCTAATTATAGAACTCCTCCATGACAATGCAGTGCAGCATATGATCAGTATTATAGTTTTACCAAACTAATTACAATTTTTTATGGACAAGAAGTTCCAAGTGTGGGGAATGTTGCTTTTCCTTTTATATCTTGTAGGACAAAGTTAACTCCTTCCTTGAAGGGTCTTCTTTTAGGTTCTATAGGTGGGGCTACCTCCCCCATGCACATGGTTAGCACCTTTCGGAAGTGGTGAACTTTATATACAATTTATTTTAACAATCTCTCATATTCAAAAGCAAAAAAGGGATTTACATGTTTTCCCCTCCATAAGGGTCTCTACACAATAATAATTAAAAAGGAAAATGCTAAGACACAACTATGTTTTACAATTACGCCTGTGATTCACAATCGTTTTGATTTTTAAAAATTATATATTTAAATATATATAAATATATTCATTTTTATAATCCAACACTTATTGTGGTAAGACATCGTACCACTTAACATGTATAACATACCCTACTATATCACCATATATTCTAATATAAAAGCATAAAAATACACACACATGTATCCTTTGTTTTAAATATATATATTTCATGAGAATATATATTTAAAAATATTGACATAGATAAAAAGTATGACTGCTTTTTTTATATATATAATTATTTAGTGAACTTATTCGGAAGGCACTCCGGATCAAACGTCACCCTGCTTTTTTTATATTATTTGACTCTCATAGAAGAGGTTACCATCAAAAGACCATATTCTTTGTTTGACTGCCCAGTTTTGCAAATAGCAATAAAGATCTCAAACCAGCAAATCTAATCCAATATTTCAACCATAACAAACAAAACATAACTACATCAGACAATCTCAACCATTCTCAGAACTGAAAGAAAAAAAAAAAAAAGCCAAACCTACCTCTCTCTATCTCTCTCTCTCTCTCTCTCCCCTCTATCACAAAATCCACCCAAACTGCGAGTTTTCATTGGAGACCCACTAAATATCTAATCAAATCTCACTTGAAAGAGAGACAGACAGGGAAACACACAACACAAGTCTCTGAAAGACTTGGAAGGGGGTGGGTGGGGGGACCCCCAACCAGGTCAGCACTGACATGTAAATGTTCCATTGTTCCATCAATTGATCATTTGGTTGGGGGACCCATAACACTAAACACCCACCACCACCACCACCACCACCAACAACAACAACTTGGCCTCCAAGGCCGTACAAAGCCCTCCCAACTTGGCCTTGTCTCCTCCACCGCTTCACATGCAGCCCCCCTTTAGTTCATCCACGTGTCATCCCTGCTGGAAGTCCACGTGGAGAGAGAGGAGAAAAAAAAAACACAGATCACCACCAACTGTAAAGAGTCTCTCTGGCCCTAGTAGACCAAAAATAATGGAGTTTTGGCAGTGACAGCAGCAACAGAAACTGTAACAGAAACTGTTGCTGTTGCTTCTGTTGCTTCTGAATTCGTAGCTGTAGCTTCTGTAGCATCTGTTGTTGCTGCTGCTGCTCTAGGTCTTCTTTCCATGTGAGTGCGTGTTTGTGTGTTCTTTTTTTTCTTTCTCTCTGGTGCACCGAAAGTTACTGTAGTTGCGCATCCACATGCATTCTCAACCGTCAGATGCATGGGTCTTTTTTTTAGGGTTATGTAAATTTTTTTTTTTCTCAATGGATAAATGTCAGAAAGTCAGGTGGGGTTGTTTGGGTTGATAATATTAATGTATGCTTAACCCAGGGTGCCACGTAGATTTATTAATGACCCTAACAAAAATTAAATCCATCCATCTGTTTATTAATGACCCTAACGGGAAGTGTGTGACTTTTCACGTCTGTTACTTAAATTGTTTTTGACAACTATTTTTTTTTTTTTTTATCTTGATAAAAAACTAAAAGTTAAAAGCTGTTACTAATAAGGTAGTTTACATGCATCATCATTATTAGATTTTATCAAATGATTGTGTCTCGTATTTCATAAAATAGTTATCATCATTACATCCAGTGGCCGATGACCCCCCTAGTTTTTTTTTTATTTTTTTATGGGGTCATAAAACCCATGACTAATAACAATAATCAACAATGGATAGGATTGAGCCCACCATGCAAAATTAGACAATAAAAAAGAAACTACTATGAGACCATGATACCCGTTGATTAATCCACGTATGCCCTTCAGTATTAATCCCTCTTCAATCACCCTTTGTTTTACAATTAATCATCCCCCCTCAAAAAAAAAAAAAAAAAAACACCACAGATATAGTCGGCATTCGGCACACAGTTGCAGATCCCACTCCTTGGCATCTCATCTAGATATCTTGAAAAACATAAATTTTTTACTTTTTGTTTCTTTTTTAGTGTATCTAATTGTTCTTAATATCAATCTCCATCTCTAAAAAAATCATAATTTTTATTTTTTGTTCCATTAACCGTCTCACAATCGAGAATCATCAATCCTCTCTAAAAAAAACATAATTTTTATTTATGTATTGTCATTTTTTTTGTAAATCACCAATGTAAAATTTGACATATTGTTTTAAAATATAATAATGATCTTTTAGAATTATTTAATGATATGTTTTGTGTGAATGTCTTTATTTCATTTCATACATATTCATATTTTAATCTATGCTATTAAAATTAAAAATATATATATAACGATATAACTTTAAAATATATTTACCTAAGTCACATTAGGCCCCCCTTTATAAAAATCTGGGCTCCGCAACTGATTACATCCTTAAAAACTGTGCATAAAACAACTAAAACCTAAAAGCTGATTTTCAAACTTTGTTTTTAAAAGCACCTTAGTGTGTAATATTTTTATTTTCAATTTTACTCGTAATTTTTTGTAATATTTGATTTTATATTAAAAGTAAGAATGAAAAAATCTATCTGTATATGTATATATATTGGATAATATCATATCTATATCCACCAAATCTCAATATTTTTTAATGGTTTTTTTTTGCATATATACTCCTAATAAAATGATATTTTGACAAAATATCCTTGATGATTTGTTATTTCCAACAATATGCGTAAAAAATATTTAAATATCCATGATGGTTTTAAAGTTTCAAATGAGGGATTTTGACAATACAGGGTTAGTTGAGGGGTATATACGCAAAAAACTCATTTTTAAATGTAACATTTCTCTTTTATTTGTAACATCATAATAATTTTTAAATTTCATTATATTATTTATGTATATATAACATGATATATTACATCACATATAAATGGATTCAAAAAATTGAGGGTGTTCGTTTAGTGTAATTTTTTTAATTTTTTTTTTATTTACACACACATCGCATAGATGAAGACTAGTTTCAGACTATTTGTTTAAATCCTAGGATTTGGAATACATGCGCTAACATTTTTTCAAAAAACAAATACAAAAATTAAATCCAAGTAAAATAGGAAGAAAAAAAAAAGAAATAACAAACAAAATTATAAAGAATAAAAATAATACATCAATTTAGAAAAAAAGGAAATATAAAAAAAATATGAAAAATACCATGTAAGCTACTAAGATAATCTACATTGTAGATAAAAACACATAAATAAAGTTTCAATAAATAGGAAATAAAATATATAAATAAAAAACAAAATAAAAGAGACAAAAAAGTAATGGAGAAAATTTAAAAACCCATCACATATTTAATTTTTTAATAAAATAAGAAATCAAAAACTTTTGTAGGACTTAAGTACTAGGGCTGCAACTTAGGTCGGGTTAAACCCGATTTTTACATGAATTGGGTTGGCCAAATCGGGTTGGGTTCGGGTTGGCTCACTCACAACCCGACCCAACCCGAACCCGTAAATTAGTAGTTAAAAAAAATCATGGCCGTTCATTATGTAGTTTCTAATCTGGGCAGTCAAAATTTTAGGTAAACCTAACTAATCTTGAGGATTAGATCGGGTTGATTTATTTAATTTGCACATCATGTTAGAAAATCGGGTTGGGTCGGGTTGATTTATTTAATTACAGGTTGGGTTCGGGTTAGTCTAATCCTGGTTGAAAATCGGGTTAGGTCAGGTTAGGGTTGAGTAGTTTAGAATTCGGGCTGGGTTCGAGTTGGGGTCAACCTAAACCCAATCCGCCCGAGTTGCGGCCCTATTAAGAACCTCATGTGCTGGCGAATGCTTACCATTTCTTTTAAAAAAATCATATGCATGTGGGCCCAAAGAAGCAGCTTTGCTTGTCTATCCGAGGATCGACCCCTAGGAGCAGACTGGGGCCAGGCCTTCCCAAGTCATGGGTTAATATTTGGAAAATGATATGTAGCCTCTTGTGTAATCTCATTTACAGTTCCTCACATTTTTCTTCTTTAAAAAAAAAAAGCATATACTCTTCTATTAAAGTACATGTTATTATATAAAAAAAAAACGACTTTACTTGTCTATCCAAACATCAACCATTCAACCCTATCATTAGTTTCTATTATTTTGTTATGCTATATAACTTTAATAAAGGTTTTTAAAATTGCTATCTTGGTTCATACTCTTATATCATCATAATTATCAATTTTATCAATTGTATTATGCATCATTTATTCATATCTAAGGGGCTAATTGGCTTTAATTTATAAAAAATGCTTAACAACTAACTTATAATGTAAAAAAAAGGTACATACTTCACTCCACAAAAATAGGTACATATTTGCATTATTATTATTATTATTATTATTATACTATATAATTACATATTTATTGTTACAACTTTTTTTCAATGTTTTTTTTTTAAAAAACAAGTATGGTGTGTGATTTGGTTGGTTCTATTTGAGTTTCTCTAAATTATAAGGGATCCCCTCTTATAAGTAAGCCCTTCACATTTTAATCATTTAATGTACAAGTCTCTTATATATTAATATGTAAACAATAAACAAACCCCTCTTACATAAAAACCTCTCTCCCACCCCAACCCGTCTCCCCTTACAAAATTCTAATTAACATATTCTAATAAAAAAATTAATATAAATATAAAAAAATTTAGAAAATCCATTATTTTTTAAAATATTTATACAAATCTTTAAAATCTTAAACCCTAAAAAAAAAAAAAAAAAAAAAACCATAAATGTGATTTTGGCAAGGACACAGAAGTTTGGGGGAATGTGTTGTCGCATGCAGGGACATTTCGGTAATTTCACTGACCTCCCGTTTCCCTGTGCGTCGCGTCGCTTTCGCGGCAATAGCTAATCGATTCGTGGGGCACAATGTGGAATTACCAAAATGACCCTTTTCCGAAGATCTAAAGGAAAATTTTTATACCATGTGTGAATTTACACTGTTCCTTCAAAATGATTTTTTACACAAGAGATTTAAAAGAGTTTTAAAACTTTGTTTTTTTTTACCATAAATTTATACGTTAAAGTTATAAAAAAAAGCTTTTTAAAAAATTTAATTGAGAATTGTTTTTATGAAAAAATGATGGAATTCTATGCTATGGAAAGGCTAGTCAGAAGTTTTAGGTCTTCCCTATTAGACCAATTTTATGAATACACAACATAAAAAGTGATTATTTTCATTATTATTTTGCCGGTTGTTAAAATTAGGAATGATATATTGATAAATAACTATGTTTTTTAGATTTTAGACCAAATTTGAAATAAATTCAAATTTGGGCAATGGTAGCTTTTATGAAAAAATTGTTTTGAAAATTAATTCGGGGGGGGGGGGGGGGGTGTTAGTAGAATTATTACTCATTAAATTATTGTTTAAGGTGGAATAATCCCTAATGAGATATGAATAATAAAAACATTGTCGTCTCACTCTAAAAAAAAAATCCAAGAGTCAATGCCTTGAGAAAATGTAATTAAAATGAAAATATCACAATAGACGATGGTTATATATTTTATCATATATATATAGCCATTGTCTATTGTAGAGCCATTGTCTATTGTGATATTACTGGTTATTCTCATTGAAAAATAGAACAATAAATTTTTTATCGTTTGAATAATTATGGATAAGTTGTGAATAAACATAAATAAAATGTGGATAAAATATTATAAAAGGTGAAAAAATGATCTAACATGTAGATTCATGATTTATGAGAAGAATGACAAATGATTTGACGTTTGAACACTTTATACCAGTGTAATAGATTGAGTGGAAATAATACAATTCTATGGGTGAATACCAATATTAGCTTATTCTCACTATTCTAACATAGTTATATCCACTTATTTTTTTTTATAAACAATCCGTTATTCTACTTTATTGTCTACCTATTTCACTACCTAAATAGGAGTTAGAATTTTTTTTTTCCTTCTTTGATATTTACCCTTCTTTCTATCAAGGGGGTGGTTAATACCACTCCATCGGATAGTCACCCCACCCCTTAATAAAACATGAAATATTATTTTTTATGTTTTTTTAAGAAACCAATATCACTCCTTCACATCCCACCCCATACAAACTGAACGCACCCCTATCATTCTACACCTCAATAACACTTGGCAAATAAACATCCCACCCCCAAAATCAAATCCCACATAACTCGTGGTTCGACACATTAGGTGTTGAGAGTTTCGAAGAACCGTTGATAATGTGTCTGTTGTTTGGCATCTAGGACATTATGTAGACATGATTGACAACACTATTGAGAGCACATCTAGATAACAACATGAGTCTTATCGATAGACTTAACAAACGAGACATTTATGGTTGCTTGATTAAACATAAATAGTGTCAACTCGTATGCATTCGGTCGGCAATACATTCGTTGAAAAGGAAACTTTAACAAAGGAGCCTACAAGATTCGATAGCACGACTGTCAACTGAAGATGTCTATGTCGACACTAGCAGTGTCGAATCAAGCAATTTATCCATCTGTGTATCAAATTCAAATCCACTTGCATAATCATTCATACATCCCTATCAACCAAGACATCCAACCATTCAATACAAAAAAATTAGTAACACATTCAAAGGTAACCAAATTTGGGTGACTAACTGACAGCTTGACTGCCTTGAGATGAAAACATTTTCTAAATGGCACACCATTTTGCTAATGTTAAAGTAACACATGAAAATTTACATCAACGAACCAATGATACATTTGTTTTCATTCTTGATTCATTTTCATTACCAATTTACAAAAATAAAAATCTAAGGTTTCTAAGAACATGAATAATTTGAGAGATCATATACATTCTAACAAGACCAACACATTTCACAACTAAAAAAAATGAAATACATTGCATAGCTACACAATATAATTAAAAAAAAAAAAGCAACAAAACATACACCTTCACAAAAAGGAAGAATGTGTGGGGATCTTGTTCTTGTGGGGGAGCAGGGGAGGCAGCTACAATGGAGACACAACAAGAGGGAGACGGCGATGGTCACCTGGGATGGGGGGGATGGCGACGACCATCGGGGGGAGGGGCTCGGACCAGAGAGAAGAAGAGAGCAAGAAGAGAAAGTGAGAAAGATGACTTGAAAACTGTTAGGGGTGGGTTTGCAGCCTGTAATCCCATTATATTTATAATGAGGTGGGTTAAGTTTTTGTAAAAAAACAAATAAAGTGGGTTCACAAACGGGGTGGGTTATATAGATACAGGGGTTGGAATAACGGTCCCCTTCTATCAATTCTCGTGATACATCCCCTTATTCAGATTTTTTTGAATCACATAATAGGCCACATCACAATCTTTTTCACTGAGATTCAATATAAAAAAGAAATTCAACTTTGGTAGTGACTAAACAGGGATAAAGTGGAGTGAGAGAATGGGGAAGGAAGGGCCAGTAGGGTGAGGGGGCTTTGGAAGGCTAATGCTTGTCCTTTTTTTTTTTTTTTTCAAGTAACATAGAAAGGGTGTCCAGAAATAAAAACCCAAAAAAGTTACATCCAATTATCAAACTAATTATGTCTTTGAAGTCTATTTTTTATAATAATTTCAAAAAAATTTCAATTTTATTTTTATGTTTTACATGTTGAAACTTATAAAATACATAAAAATTATACACTGGTGGCCTATTTAAATTTCATTTAGAACCAATTATAAATGAATGTTATGTTTTACAAAATCAATTTTTGAATAACCAGCTTCAAAAAGAATACTTTTCAGATTTAACTTTCTTACATGAATCAGTCCAAAAAAAAAAAAAAAAAAAATTTATTGCATGAAATATGAAAGATATTTTCAAAGTCCACCACTGACATTTCTCTGCCAACCCTCCAAGTTGCAATCAACGGCTCCTACAGTCCCACCCAAAGCTTCCTCCTTTTTTTTTCTCTCTCTCTAGAACTCTCTCCCTTCTCTCTCTTGAAATAAAAAAGAAAACTTTTTTTCACCCATCAAACTCTCTCTCTTGAAGGGGGAGGCCTTTGTTTCCGCTCCTTCCAATACCCCTTCTGGTAGAGAGAGAAACAGTACATTCACAGCTCCTCCTCTGTTTTCTTCTCTAATGTCCTTCGTCCCCTTTATCTAAACCCCTCTCGCTCTCTCTTACTCTCTCTTTCATTGCTTCCTTGTCTGTATTGTATTCTATACAACTTTTTATTGAAGAAGTGGTGGTGGTTTTTCTATAAAAAAAAAAAAGCAATCTTTGTGAGAGGGGGTGAAGGAAGAGAAGGGACCGGTGGCGATTGGTGATGGAATTCTCTGCTTTGGATGGCAATCCCGTTTGGGAGGAGGAAGAAGAGAAGCACCACCACAACTACTATCACCACCACCACGACCAGCAGAACAAGAGGACCTACCTCCACCACCACCTCCACCGCCTCCAGAACAAGCAATAGCGAGACGAGCCGCCCCAACCTCCACCGATCGGAACCTGGAACCCCAAACCGAAGAGACCCAAAGCCACCTCCACCTCCCGAACCACCGCCCGCCCAAGAAGCGGTCCTTCTCGACTACTCCCCAATATAATGCCCAATTCTCAGACCCAATGGGAGAGCGAGACCACCACAACCATCAACAGCTCCACCAGCAACCGCAGCAGAGACCGACGAGGAGGGGCGGCGGAGGAGGAGAGATTGTAGAGGTGGAGGGGGGTCACATAGTCCGGTCTACCGGACGCAAGGACCGACACAGCAAGGTCTGCACCGCCAAGGGTCCGAGGGACCGCCGGGTCCGTCTCTCGGCCCACACTGCCATCCAATTCTACGACGTCCAGGACCGCCTCGGATACGACCGCCCAAGCAAGGCCGTCGATTGGCTCATCAAGAAAGCCAAGCCCGCCATCGACGATCTCGCTGTCCTCCCCCCCTGGCACCCGAACGACCTCAAAAACGCCGACCCAGACGACCGGAACGACGAACAGGGGAAGAGACCGGCCGATTCGGGCGAGCCTGGCCTTTCAAGTTCCGGTTTTTTGGGCAATTCAGGCCGAGGCGGCGGCGACGGCGGTGGTGGTAGTACTAGTTTCCTCCCGCCTTCGCTGGACTCCGACGCGATCGCCGACACGATCAAGTCGTTCTTCCCCATGGCGTCGTCGTCGCAAAGCCCGAACTTCCAGAGCTTCTCGTCGTCGCCGTCTGCGGCGGCGGTCGGGGACCTCCGCCTGTCGCTTCAGTCGTTTCAGGAACCAATTCTCCTTCATCAGCATCAGCATCAGCAGCAGCAGTCGACGCCGTCGTCGTCCACCGAGCAAGGCTTGTTCTTTGAGGCGGCCTCTTCGGGCTGGACCGAGAGACTTGTGGCTTGGAATCCGGCGGACGCTGGCGTATTCAATGCTCCACCGCCGCCGCAGATGATGCTGCAGCCGCTGCTCGGGCAAAGCCCGTCGTTTTTCCAACAGAGGGGACCCCTTCAGTCCAGTAATTCACCCGCCATCGCCACCTCCATCCGATCGTGGGAACCGACAGCGTCGATCGCCGAGCATCACCACCACCTCCACCACCACCACCAGCAGCTCCAATCGCCGCCGTCGGCAATTGGGTTCGCATCTTCTGGCGGCACCGGCGGCAGGTTTCCGGGTTTCCGCGTGCCCGCGCGGATCCAAGGCGAGGAGGAGCACGACGCCTCCGCCGAAGCAAACAAGCCGTGGTCTCGCCGTTGAAAGAAAGCTTTGGCAAATTCAGGCATGCCCACTTCATTAAGTCCTTCAAAATTGGCTCCTTTTTTGTGTG
Organism: Acorus gramineus; assembly: GCA_030737835.1. Classification (NCBI taxonomy): domain Eukaryota; kingdom Viridiplantae; phylum Streptophyta; class Magnoliopsida; order Acorales; family Acoraceae; genus Acorus; species Acorus gramineus. The sequence goes on along the minus strand of CM060849.1, from coordinate 27,850,058 downwards.
ACAAAGTGTTTTGTTTGCAAGAATTAAGTTTGTTATCAGTCTGTTCTTTTGTTTCCTTCATTTTGGTGAGCTCAGTGAGCTCTTTTTCTGTGGTTTTGCCTCTCCAAGTTCATAAATGGAGAGACCTCTCTAGATTTTGTTGTTGTTTGTGTGACCCATTTGGAGAACCATTTGGATGTTGTTTCCAAAAGGGATGACCAAAAAAAAAAAACAATTCATGCATGTTTGGTTTGGAAAAGATGGGTGGTCATCCTTTATTTTTCCTCAACTGGGTATGGTTTTTTATGGTTAGGAATTGAATAATAACACCATATGTGCCCAAAATCAGCTACTGTAGCTCTTGATTTGAATCGAATGCTGTTTTTTTTTTTCAGTCTTTTTGAAAATGGCCTTTGTGAATGAATGAATGAGTTTTTTTGGGGAGGGAATTTGGTGAAAAGTAGTAGTTGTTGCAACTGTTCCCTGGCTTCAGTTCATCAGAACAAAAATGGGAATCCCATTTTGAAAAGAATGATCATTAGACAAGTCTTTTTCCATGAACAGTTGTAAACCCTTCTGTTTAAAAAAAAAAAATCCCCTTTCAAATGCAGGTGATCTTTAACATATTTATATATAGATATACACTACTGGGGGACCATATATAAAATCATTCCATCTGTAGTTGCCACTGCTGGTGGCAAGAGTGGTTGTTGCTCTGTAAACATAGGAAGTGATGTCTTTGATTCTTTGCCATTGGATCCTCACTTAAAAAAAAAAGGTATTATTTATGGTGTCTCAGTCAATAAGCTGATCTTCAAACACCCAATTGTTTTCTTAACAATGAATATGATATTAGTTAGGTTTTGATGTATATATGGAAAGTTGACATTCACATGGACTGAATCAATTCTTAAAAGGGCAAATAAAATGCACTCTTTATGTTCTTCACATGAGTACCCATAGACTGCATGTGTTCAAGAGTGGATGAGTTAATTGAATTATGGGTCCAAAGAAGACCCATACAGTACTCTATCAAGATTAGGACTTCCTGATGAAGAAATTGTGTGCTTTCTGATAACTTGACCCCTGTTTTCATCACCATAATTGACAGTTCAACCTGAGTGTTTGTTCAAGGATGATGATGACGACGATGTCAATGATGTTATGTCATTAATAATTATCTCTAACATGTTTTAATTTTTTTAAAGATATATAAACAACATTTAATGAATTGAAAATTTGAATGTATACACCAATAGGGGCTACAAAAGAGACTGCATGAATGATTGTGTTATCTTATCCTTCCCATTCACCCGTTGTGATGCGACACGTAAGCAGACCAAGCTTTTGGTCTAATTAATTTATATATGAATCTCTTTATCCAACTCTTTTGATGTGCGAGCTAATCTAAATCACACCCACCCCTACTACTGACATCTATGCAGTAGATCTGCTTGGTAGTGTATAACGTAATGTTTTCACACTTATTACTATGGTCCGGAATTTGCTTTGGCAATCGTTTTCTTTTTTGTAGCTTTTGAGGTGTCACTGATTCTCTCCATGTGAGTTTTTAAGGACTCAAGAGACAGTACTATCTGCTCTTCATTTGAGACTCCTCTTGAGATTTGGTCTTAAACATTTGAGACTTTGGTGGAAGATAATGTATCTTATTTATCGGCACTGTACGGTCCAATATTAATCTAATTAAACAAACCAATAATCCCACTTGCCAGCATATGACACATGTCCTTTTCACAAAAATAAAAGTAATCAATTGGGTGTACAAAGATTATACTATGTAGATTTGTCTGCTCTGGAAGGAGAAATGATATTGAATCCCAAAAGGGTAACCAATCTATACAGAAAAAAAAATATACTTTCCAGATAAGTAAAACGAGAAACAGAGCTCCTACACAATACCCATCTGGAATAGTTATTCCAGAATTATTCAAAACAACACAGCTATGGTACCAGATGGAGATATTTTTTTCATGAAAGCATAAATACCTTCACTTTACATCACAAAGAAAGGTAGATCAAATCATTTATTCCACGCACTGGTGCTGAACATATCATCCAAGCCACCTCAAACAACCTTATTATTAATGGTAAATGCGAATCATGTACTGCAACGGTCTTTCTTTTATCGAGTGATGGTCGCTTTAACTTGACTAAAGAAATGTTCGCCTTTTTTGGTTATGAGGAATGTTTTTCAGGCGAAGATGAATCTGTCACCTTTGCACATCAGTCATAAGAGCCGAGCCTTTGTCATTCAATTTTAGAGGTTTGGCTGAACTGGGTAGTTTCGCGGGCAAAGGGATTGTGTTCTTCCCGACCTTGATAGCTATCCTGGGCTGAATCTTTTGAGGGCTTATGCTTTGAGCAGATAGCCTCATTTCCCATGGGCGAGCCGCAATCCAACGCTCCATCCAGCTCCAACCCCAATCCCCGTTCCCCGCTGCATACACAAACTGACCATGGTTCTGACCAGAATTGGCTCTCCACTGCAAAAAAAAAAAAAAAAATCGGGCTTAAGATCATGTCATAGGTCCCCTATAAGACTACCATGGGCTCATTTGTAACAAATTTTCAAAAATAGCTGCTCTCGATCAGCTTTTTTTATAAAAGCTACTCTCAACCAACTTCATAAAAACTACTTTCAATCAGCTTTTTCTTTAAAAGAATGTTTTGTTGACTTTTAACATGTAAAAACTAGAAACTGAAAACAAAATTAAAAGAAAAAACTTTTTTGGAACTGATTATTTGAAAATTGATTTTGCAGAAGTAGAATCAGTTTGAATGGTTCCAAATGGGGCCAAAGACAAATGAGTGAGTAACATACTTGATGAGAAAAGGCATAGGCCATGGCACGCTCACGCTTGACTGCAGCTTCTTCTCTCTGTTGTAAACGTGTGAGGATTTCCTCCATTGTTTCAGAACCTCCACTCCACTCCACCTGCCGGGCAATCAAACTGTTACTTCAACTGTGATATTAGTGAAGTATGTGAAGTATTTATTAAGTCTTGAAGAATAGATAGGAGGGTTCACATCAGATAACATCGTTAAAAAAAACTGAACTGGCATAAATTTAGTCTCTATTGATTTCATAAAGAGATGCTTTTGAGGAAAGATAGCAAATAAACCTGAAGGCAACACTCTATATATCAGAATGGTCAGTTATGAACTCCCATGCAGGATTATTTACAACACAAAATGGTTTTAGGAGAGTCAGAAAAAATTGAATGGAACAGACCCAGTGAGGAGAGTGGATGATTTTTTCTAAATCGGTGATTCACCATCATATCTTGTGAATGTATATAAGCCCATTGGAAAATAGAAGCCAACGGATGAGAAATTAATGAAGACCAAAGAAACCAGTGAGTGGCTCTGGCTCCAGCAGATTTACATAAAATTGATTACAACATATGCAAGCTCCATAGGTGATGCTACCTTATAAGCCTATGAAAAGCAAAATACAGGAACAATGATGATACGGACCTCTAGCTCATGAAGCTTGGCTTCAAGTTTTAACTGATTGTCTTGTTTCTTTTGCTTTAGACGGCCTTCTATTACCATATTAAGCCGACGAGCTCTGATTTGTGATTGTATGTTGTTCCATGAGTGGATATGGCTTAGTGTGGTTGTTGCCTGCTTTGCTATATTATCCCTTTGAGTATGGATTTGTAGTCTTTGAATTCCTTTCAAAGATCGTAAAGTTTTCCTTGCCTGCAGTAAAGAAAGATGACCACTCAATGTGATCCATTAATATGATATCTCAGGGTGTGATATAATAACATCAGAATCCTTGGCAATTTTTTTTTTTTTTTTACAAAAAAAAACCGTTTTATGAGCTCACTGCAATACTTGGTATTGTTTTTTGCGCTTATTTTCACAATAATTTTTTTCTAAAAAAAAAACTGTACGGAAGGAATTACATGTTAAGCAATGGTTTTGGATATAATTTATAGCCAATCAAGGCCATTAACAAAGCATTGAAATCTTTATGAAGATGCAATAATCAAAGCATCCATACTCACAAAGGCAACTGGAAACAAAATTGAAAAGGTAAGAAAACAACTACTTTTTCATGTCTTTATCACTATGGAGACACTTTTTATATTGCATGCCACCATGTCAACTAATCATCATACATCGGACAATGCATAATGGAATCTGGGATAAACTTCCTCCAAAACACAAGAACCAATAGTTAAATGGAAAATATATGCTAGATTTCCATAATCTCTTATTCCTTCCGCTTCTTACTTTTTGATAAATTAAACACCCACTTACTTTACATATACAATCTCTTCGAAGTCCCTCCATAAGAATGATCAACTGGAGTAAATCCCCCATCGCATTAAAGAATCTGCACTATAAGAATGCTATACCAGCTCCTCTTATTTCAGAGCAGTCCTAAATGTGACACTCTGATTTACTACATGTCTACATCCATATGGCTGAAAACAAACCCCATAATTAAATCCCAATACAGATGTCTTATAGTATGTTAAACACTCAATTCCCAATAGTAGAAACTAGAATTTTCTAAATAGTATTTCCCATTTTCATCCACGAAAACTTCCCATGGCCCCTTATCTGATAGCTTCAGAAATGCGTAACTACAGATGGGCATGCGAACATTGTAACTTCATCCAATTGATGATAAAGGCAAGACAGAATATGTCACTCATCTTTTTTGTATAAACATCCTAGTGCCCCGCCCACCCCCCCCCCCCAACAATTGTTTTGATCTTGCTTCAAAGCTTGTCAAATTTTCTAATTACTTGCTTACTAACGACTTGCATGGAAAGTAGTCACATGTATACTGATGTATAGTGGGAATATCTGGATTGCATACTATAATTGAACTGTAGCATGATTAAAAGGAAGTTATAGAATTTTGTACCTAAGCATAGTTAATAGATGAAAAGACACATGATTCTCGATATCCTTTTATATGTGTAGAAAAGCCTGCAACTGAGGCTGATAAAGTGTCTTTTTTTTTTCTATTAACCAAACAAGATTTTTCAATGAGTTTCTGATGAAAAAGAGATCTGAGTTATTTAGTTAGATGAACAAAAGAGATTCAATTACCATGTTTTTCCCAAAGGCTTTAATCAACCTATATTTTTTCTTGAATGAGATGGAAAGTTTTCTTCAAATAAATGAAATATAGTGGATTTTTTGTGATGCAAGCACAAATTATCTTGCTTTCATATAATTATTGAAAAAAGATTGTCTTTATCTGGTTAGTCAAACACAGACTATAACTGTCTTAAGGTATATTGGAGATAAGTTGAGGCATGCTTTAGAATCCATGATGAAGAAATCAACATAGTATACCATGAATCTCCGATATGCAGTTTGAATCTGAATGGCTGCTAAATCCTCAATTGACATATCAAGAACTGCAGAGTTCCCACTAGGAGCACCATTGTTTAATTTACGTGACCCTTTCCGTTGACAATTATTCTGCTTACGCTGATTAGGTTCCTGTTCCAATGAAGTGAAGGCGCAGATGTTGAACAGGAGTATTACAGAAAAAAAAATAACATGAAGGTCTTGAATGATTAATTTTAACAATGAGAAACAAACACAATGCAGTTGAAACCTCAAAATCTGAGAAAGCTAATCAAATGCCATTTAAAGCTTTGTTATTTTCAAGACATAACTTCGTAAATAGAACATATAATCATATGTATTTTTAGTTACGAACATGTGACGGGCATAGGGTAAATTGGCAAAGAAGTAAACTAAAATCATATTTTTATTTAACCTTCTAGCCATTGTGCAGATATAGGTACAGTTGATAATCACAAATAAATGGGTAGATATTAGCAAAAATTGCATATAATAAACTACTAATCAACCACTTTTTTTTGGTAGGCAAATGTTTTCTTTTTTTTGCTAGTTAAACCATATCCTATCACCAGGATTAAAACTCCAACCCAGGACTCTTTAGTGAAAAGAGATACCTCTACCAACCTATGAAGAGCAGAAGAGGTGGTTTTGTACCAAATCACCTCTCTAGTTGGATGTCAATCCATATTTATGCATGTGAACTCAAATCTCCACTAAATTCTCAGTGCATAAAGAATGTTCCTTCGATCTCTTCTTATGCCATCAACTATTATAAAGTTTCTCGTAGCAGTTAAATCGATGAATCCCAAAAACAAAAAGCGCCTGAATCAAAACAAAACCTCAGGGCACGTCATTCAAAAAAATCTTAAAGTAAATTACCTTCACATTCCTTGATTTGTTTCCCTTTGATTTCTTCAGGCTAAGAATTGTTTTAAACCAATCTCCAGAACCCATTCTCTCAAATCCAGACAAGCTGCTTGAGCATACAAGATTTAACAGAAATCTGGCAAGCACAAAAAACAGTCCCAAATTAAAAACATGATCTTCACTACATTACATGATAAAATCGACAATTACCAATAAAATACGACATGTGAAGGCGAAATTTTTAATGATATCTGTTTTCAATACAAATGCTCATTGATAGCCAAATTTGATATAAACACATCTAATACCACATTCAAAAATCTAAATTTAGATCCAAATCACATGCTACATGGATCATCAGACACACCCAGATCTTAGAAATAAAAACCCATGTCCGCAATCAGGCAAACAATACACATCAATCAAAGAATATACACAAGCACCAATTGAAAAAGTGAATCCACATTTGACGAAGAACCAAATTAAATATTACCCAAACTAAAGGAAAGGATGCAATACCTCGAATGGGAGACCCAGATGGAGAAACCTCACTTTCCTTCAAATGCAGGTTGTGGGTTCTGTGAGTATGGCTGTCAAATCCAAGATTTTGATGAAAAAGGAGAGATCTTTAACTTTTTCTTTCCAAGTTGTTCTCTTTTATTAGGTTTCTTTAATAGAGGGAGAGAGGAGGGTGGTAGATGGCAATGGCCCAGCAATGGCGAGTTTATCCTCCTCTTCAGACCCATTAAAAAGACTAAACAACTCTCTCTGGATGCCGATTTGTTCGGATTCTCAGCTGCAACTACTACAGCGACAGCAGAACAAACTGTGACTTTATTTTATTATCATTGAGCGATAGTGTCCATTCCTCTTTTTGTGTTTGGTGATATTAGAACAATCAACAATCTGTAGATTGATATATCTTCTAAGTTTCATATGTCAGAGGAGGATCATAAGCACAGTCCGAAGAATGCAGTACCTCATAAATTTTAATTATAAAGTTGTTATGCTCTGTCCTTTTTGTATAGCCCCAAATAATACCCATACCCTGATCCATTACTCATTGTAATAATATATGTCAGTTATAAAATTTTCATAATTAAAATAAATGATACTAGTTTATTCATTAGTATATAGTACTTCATTTCGTGTGTGTGTGTGTGTGTATTAAGTGAGATATAAGATGTTAAAAAATGAAAACAAGGTTGACAACATTAGGGGTTGAAAATGTGAGGGAGTATAACATTTTTCAATCACAGACCATCACGTATGCAATGCAAAATCATTTTTTCTATAAATATGTCTCAAAACAATTATAGTTTTATTAAAAGTATTTTTTTTTATCATGTATAACGGATTGGTTCACAAGGAGATTCAGAGGTTTCAACCACTACACCTTTGCTTTCTACTAGCTCACCTATTTATCATGGCTTTTGATCACACAAGATGATTTTGGTCGATAATTCTCTATTGAAACCTATCCTAAAAAACATTTCATATATAGCTTGGATGAAAGGAGTTAGAGCGCGTTTAGATTCACATTTGTGTGGATTTAGTGGTGGAAATATCATAGAAACGCCAAAACCGATTCAAATGAGGTTGTAGTTTTGCGTCATATCAACATTGTTTTATGTTAATTTTTTCTGCATTTCAAAAACTCCTAAAAGAATATTTTTCAAACATATATTTAAATATCCCTTTGATTTTTTATGGCAGGCTTTTCCATCACATATTCAAGTAAGTCTTTTAAAAAACATAATATTTGACTTATACGTGTTTATATAGTTTAGGGATATATGGTTAGGGTTTAAAAACCATGGAATTTTTTTTCAAAAAAAGAAAATTCTTCATAGAATTGTTGGTTGCTGAATGAATTAAAATCAAGAAAAATAAAAAACAACATAATTTAAATAAGGTTCTACCTCTGTATCCCTACCGCTTATCAACATTATTTTAAGTTATATTTCTCTATATTTCAAAAACTCTTTAAAGAATGTTATTCAAACACGTGTTTAAATCCCTCTTATTTTTTATATTCCAGGCTTCTCCAAAGCACATTCAAAGAAGTCTTTTAAAAAATATAACATTTTATTGATGCTTTTTTTTTATATATATATGCTAGAGAAAAAAAACAAAACAAAACAAAACAAAAATTAAATTGGTCCCATGGTCCCGGCGGGGCTTGAACCCGCGACCTTCGGCTCATAGATTCACATTTGTGTGGATTTAGTGGTGGAAATATCATAGAAACGCCAAAACCGATTCAAATGAGGTTGTAGTTTTGCGTCATATCAACATTGTTTTATGTTAATTTTTTCTGCATTTCAAAAACTCCTAAAAGAATATTTTTCAAACATATATTTAAATATCCCTTTGATTTTTTATGGCAGGCTTTTCCATCACATATTCAAGTAAGTCTTTTAAAAAACATAATATTTGACTTATACGTGTTTATATAGTTTAGGGATATATGGTTAGGGTTTAAAAACCATGGAATTTTTTTTCAAAAAAAGAAAATTCTTCATAGAATTGTTGGTTGCTGAATGAATTAAAATCAAGAAAAATAAAAAACAACATAATTTAAATAAGGTTCTACCTCTGTATCCCTACCGCTTATCAACATTATTTTAAGTTATATTTATCTGTATTTCAAAAACTCTTTAAAGAATGTTATTCAAACACGTGTTTAAATCCCTCTTATTTTTTATATTCCAGACTTCTCCAACGCACATTCAAAGAAGTCTTTTAAAAAATTTAACATTTTTCTGATGCTTTTTATATATATATGCTGGATAAAAAAACCAAAACAAAAATTAAATAGGTCCCATGGTCCCGGCGGGGCTCGAACCCGCGACCTTCGGCTCATAAGACCAACGCTCTAACCAACTGAGCTACGGGACCTGTCTTGACGGACTTTCGCTTATTTATTATAACTATAATTATTGACTAATGTATTTAATTTTTTACTCAATAAACCAATGATATAATAAATTGGGTGGGGAAGATCAAGCTGATCAAATTTAAATGACTGTTTCATTAAGGGATGATTGCAATAAACTATTGTATAAAAAATATTTTTATTTTTTATGAGACTTTCTCTTCATCATCCAGAAAATTTGAAACCAAACTTTTTTTTTTTAAATGACATTGTATAATATTTTTAACCATGTATGTTTATTTTCATATTCTCAATTATTTTGCATTAAATAAAGTAATATCAAATAAAACAGTCTAATTAGTAATCTTGTTACATTCATTCAATTATATTAAATCCATGGTTTCATAAAATTCTAACTACACCTCTTGTAACCCCAAGAGGGCAAGTTTAGCTCCACAACCCATTTCACATGAGCATTGACAATGGGCCGTGCCGGGCTGGCCCGGCCCACAAAATGGGCCCGTCCTGGACATAAAATCCAGGCTCAAGCCCTATCCAAGGTCCCAAGCTTCGAGTCTACAGCCGAGTTTAATTCTACAGAGGTAAAAGATACACGTAGCTTCCATTGTAGCCCCAATTACAGGCCATCTCATTTTTCTTTTTTTATAAAATTATACACTCACATTTTAAAATGCATACTATTATATGAAATGAAATATATAATGAGATATATCAGTATATTTTATTATGGTAAAAAAGTAAAAAAAACGGACTGCAGTATACATTATAATAGTGTAGTATACACTATAATAATACAATATATACTACGTTATCATTGTATTAGCACTGTTTCACATATGACACATAACATTAACCCACGTGATTATAAATATTTGTCTTGGAGATCATTTAATGTGATGGTTGAACATTTACAATCCTTGAGCACCCGGTTTGTTTGGATCCAAACCGAACGCTTTTAAGTTTCAACACAAGAAAAATTTCCAATGCAAGTACTTAAATCTTCTCATCTCTAAAATTATAAAATATAATAACTTTACACATTAAAGCTTTTTTTTAGATCCACGGTGAGATAGATTCTGCAATGTAAAATATCATATAATGTCATCGTAGATCCAAACAAAAAATTGACACATGTGTTTAAACAATATTTATAACATTTTAGCCTAAAAATTCTTTAAATTGTTCATTTCAAAATAGGGTTAAAAACATTTAAGTCTCTACAAACATGGAAAAACCCATATAAGTCTCTACTAAAATTGGGACAGACGTACGAGTCCCTGAAAACTCAAAAAAACCCAATTATCATCCCTGAGTTAAATTTCCATCCAAATTTAACGGAATATTCCTAGAATATTCCATCACATATAATTGTGTAGACATTGAAGTCCTTATAAACAGTCATAAAGACAAATTAGTTCCTACAAAAGATAAAATTGCCCTAAAAGACTTTTACATTAAATTGTGTATATATTATAGTCCCTATAAATAATCATAAAGACAAATTAGTCTCCGCAAAAGATAAAATTGCCCTTGAAAGACTTTTACATGTAATTGAATAGACATTACAGTCCTTATAAACAATCATAAAGACAAATTGGTCCCTCTAAAAGACAAAAATACCCTTGAAAGATTTTTATATTTAATTATGCATACATTGCAATTTAAAAATTAAATACCCTCTAAAAGACTACATTTTCTACACAATTAAATGTAAAAATTCTTCAGGGGCATTTTTGTCTTTTACATGTACCAATTTGTCTTTACGATTATTTATAAGGACTGTAATGTCTATCTAAATAAATGTAAAAATCTTTTCAAGGGCAATTTTATCTTTTATAAGGACTAATTTGTCTTTATGATTGTTTATAGGGACTGCAATGTGTACACAATTTAATGTAAAAGTCTTTCAGGGGCAATTTTATCTTTTGCAATGACTAATTTGTCTTTATGACTATTTATAAGGACTTCAATGTCAACACAATTATATGTGATGAAATATTATGAGAATATTCCGTTAAGTTTGGATGGAAATTTCACTCAGGGATGATAATTAGGTTTTTCTGAGTTTTCAGGGACTCGTACGTCCGTCCTAATTTTAATATAGACTTATATAGGTTTTTTCATGTTTGTAAGGACTTAGATGTTTTTAACCCTTCAAAATAATATGAAAGTTGATACATTCATTTCATTTTGTAGCCTGTTTGAATTTTTAAAGCGCTTTCCGATTGCCTATGCAATATCTATAACATTGTAGTATATCAAAATTATTTTTTATTTTTCTTTAAAATATATTAATCTATTTTAATGTATACTTTTTATTCAATATGTATTTGAATGGATGAAGTGTATATTTTTTAAAAAAATCGATCATAATTGAGGAGGGAATTGCGGCTAGACATATCATTTTCCTTCTCTTGCTTGGACCTCAGAGCTTGTACTCCTTTTAAATAATTCAAAGAAATAGCCAACCTATTATTTCATTTTTTTGAAAAAAAAAAAACAGGTCAAATGATAAGGGTGAAATTTAAAATAGATCAATTTATTAATATTTGGATTTGGTTCGAACGACCAAAGTTTCACTTTCATTCCCTTCCTAGCGATCCCAAAAATTAGCCGCCGGTAATAATAACCAATGCTACCTCCGTTAATACCGTCCAATCAAACGGTGAAGACGACAAAAATCCCAAGTAGTGCGCGAGAGAGAAGCGCGACAGCAACGAAAAGCGCGGCTTATACATTATTATTCCCAACAACATGAACTCCGCGTTCCGTCGCAGGGCGTCGATTCCAATGGCGGCGACCGATCCGCACAACCTCTTCGCCGCCGACTCCAGCGACCGTCTCAGGCGCCTCGCACAGCAGCTTCGCCTCTACAAGCCTCCCCCTTCCCCTCCCTCCTCCGACGACGACGAGTCCGACGGCGTCTCCCCCGTCGCCGCCTGCGGCGGGAATCGGTCGATCCCCGGGATGGACGTCCCAGAGTCGGCGGCGACTCCGATAACCAGATCGAAGGTTACCAGGTTCAGGCCGAAGAGAGCCGCCGTCCTCATCTGCCTCTACGAGGGGGGGTCCGGCGAGTTCCGGGTCATCCTCACCAAGCGCTCATCGAACCTCTCCACGCACTCTGGTTTGCTCTGATCTTCTTTGAAAGTTAGGGTTTTTGATTGAATTGAAGTTGACGGTATTGGATTGGGGGGCACAGGGGAGGTGTCGCTGCCGGGAGGGAAGGCGGAGGAGGGGGACGTGGACGACGTTGCGACGGCGACGAGGGAGGCGAAGGAGGAGATCGGATTGGATCCGTCGGTCGTCAATGTTGTTTCCGTTCTTGAGCCGTTCTTGTCCAAGGTTTGTTGGTGGTTTGTTGGTTTGGGTGTGAAAATGAAGCATTTTGAACAAACCATCACAAACATTCACGTACACTGATAAACAATTGAATCTGAATATGTGAAATTCCCTGTTTGAATGATTTACATTTCTCTGTTAATTCTGTTTGATTCACAGTTTGCTGGTTAGGGAAATGTAAGTGTCACAGTATCCCTGGCTTTTGATTAGCAGAAATTGAGTACTACATCAACTACTGTGACTATAATTTAGTTGCTCGGTTGAAGAATTCTCAGGTTGTGTTATCTGTACTTAACATCTCATTTTGCTTCGCAGCATTTACTAAGAGTAGTTCCAGTGATTGGTCTTCTCCCCAATAAACAAGCATTCCAACCAGTCGCTAACGCAGCTGAAGTGGATGCGATCTTCGACGCGCCCTTGGAGATGTTCCTCAAGGTCTGTTCTTCGGTCACTGATATGCCCAGTCCTTTTTGCTGCAGTCACCTAACGTACTTAAAAATACATGCATTCAATTCATACAAGATCCAGATGTGTGTGTTTCTAATGGAATTGGATTTCCAGGACGAAAACCATAGGTCGGAAGAGCGGGAATGGATGGGGATGCACTATGTGGTGCACTATTTTGATTACGAGACGGAGGACAAGAAGTTCCTTGTATGGGGTTTAACTGCCGGGATCTTAATCCGGGCAGCCTCGGTGGTGTACCAACGGCCACCTGCCTTTCTGGAGCAAAACCCCATTTTCAAGATCCCTGGGAATATCACTGGTGAGAACTTACTACCATGATTACAGGGATTTAACTTTGGGGTCCATTGTTGTACTGTTATGAATTATAGATTATGTGGATGAAATAAAAAGGAAAAAGAAGATGATGATGGGAAAAAAAAACATTCAGTACTGAAAAACAGTTGAATTTATTGTCATATATACTTCATTGTTATTGATGTTGCCTTTGTAGGTTGGGGTATTATGTGTAAGGTCTAGATCTCGGAAGCTGTTACATGTGCCTTGCTTAATGTGGTACTATTGAAATTGACTGGTCTATGTCATTAATGGTCCAGCTATGGTTTGAGCCCAATGTGACCAACATGCATTGGCTGCAGTACAGCTCATTGGAGTAACAATGCTGTTTTATAGTGCAAAACTATTAGTTACTCTCTTCTTATAACTCTAAGGCCTCCTTTGGGAGTGATACATTGGTGTTATCATGGTACAGGACTGAAATGGTATTCTGTTATTGGGAATATGTGTTACTAGAATGCTATATCAAACAGTGATTTAATTAGTCCACCTGTGAGAGGTGTTAGGATTTATACTGTATATTTTGGCCCACTGATATCGATAAAGTAAATGCTTTTACATATAAGTATTAATATAAATAATATAAAATAGATGCATATCATCATTCTCCTCTCTTTTATTATTATTATTTTTGGTTTTTTGAAGATCATTCTCCTCTCTATTATATATCTTATCATACAGTTATTTATATAACAAGATTTGGAGGGGCTAGAAGACAAACTTGTATCAAAATGGCCCTGTCTGGATACAAATAAAAGTCCAGTACTGTAATGAATGAATTTGGGCCATGACTATTGTAATAGAAGTTAGACATTGTTGACATGCAGTTAAAAATAATGTAATAAATAATAAATAAACTCATAAACCACAGGGGGGCCCTCTTGTGCAGACCAATACAAAGATAACAGACAATGCCAGACAGTTCTCATTGTCTTGTTTTTATGTGAGGCAGAGAAAACGATTTACTGCTTGTTTTTTTTTTTTTTTTTTAAAAAAAATAAAAACCAGTAAGCTAGCTACTTCTTTGCATTCAAGTTAAAAGGAGTATAGCCCAAGAACATGGAAGATAGACTTAGTTTTGCAATAAAGAGAGGCAAGATTGCATGTTACATCAGGGGCAGGGCAAGTATTAATAAGAGGGAAAAATTTCTGTCTTTCCACAATTGAGCTGACATTATGTTATGATGCCATTGCCGCAGGCTTAGCTTACACGATAAAGATATTTTTATGTTTTGTCCTACAATGGGCTCCCAGTCTGTAAAAATGATCGAGTCTAACATTTTCTTTAACATTTTTCTTTTAAAAAAAAAGTCTGTGTAAAAATTATGATCACATGTAAACATAATAAATTATCTTTATTCCTGCTAGATGCGTGAAAAAAAAAGGCTTTGTCTAGGAGAAAACATATTGGAAAACTAGGGATCTCTTGTTTTAAACATGGGTAACGTGGGTCATTTTATGAATCAACCCCACCAGTTAAAATTTCTTTACAAAGAGACTCATATATTTTCAACCACATCCTTAAACCCATTGAAAAAACTCATGTAGGGATGAGGATGAGGTCAGAATTCACTCGGTTTATCATGTGGATATATGTAAACACGACTCTTATACACCAACGAGCATTTTAATGCCGTGAATTTTATGAGTAAAACAGACAATATATTTGGTAAATAAGCCTGAAACATTATATTTGATATTGGAGCATGTCTGGTATTCACTACACAAGGGAGTTGAATACTACACACAAGAAGCCCGTGTGGATAAACAAACCAATTTTTCAATCATATAAGCATGGGGCATCACATTCCCTAAATGAGCCTTCACCGTATACTTCTGGTTGAAAGTTCCTTTCCCCAGACTTCCCCAGACTTGAAGAGCCACAAATATCAGATCACATCCAATCCAAGACATGATATAATGGTTTCAGAGTTCTTCTGGTTGGTTTATCCTGTTTGAATTTTAACAATAAGCACCTTTAATATGTTATTTTTTCCCCTTTATACACCACAACTTACAGTATCAATCAGATCCGAGCAGTCATTTTCCTAGCATTTGCAGTTTGCATAACCTTGTGTCTGTTGAGTGGAACTGGGAATCCAGGACTCCAGACTGAAAGCAGTGCCACGACTGCGGATTATCTACGCTTTCAATGTCCTAGTGGGCAAATGAATTTGATATTTTCCCAACATAGGAATGAGCTTCTCTGGAATTGTAACACCAGCAGGGAGAGCCATGTGAAGTAGTGGATGCGTAACGCTATGGTTGATAGGGACCATGAAAAGATGTCATTCTTTTAGAGGTTTCATGTCACTGTCTTGTATGTCTATGTCTGCAGTGACTACCAAATTAACCTGCATTGTTGATTGCCAATTGGTATGAATTGGTTATAAAGTTCTCCTTGATCCATGCACATTATCAATCTATACTCGACCCACCTCGACCCACCTGATGTTCAAAGGTCCACAAAAAACTTCCCTAGTGATTTTAAAGAATTAACTTTTGATAATCTGCACGCTAATGTTGTCGTAAATGACCTTTTGAAGCTAAGACACCATTAAAAGTCATTAACAAGTCCTACAAGTTGTGCATCTTTTCTAGACACTCTGCATCAGCTCAAATGGGACATTCGTTTGGAAACGAGTTGAAAAGAAGTTTTCCACTTAATGAGCTTCCCAAACAATGTTAGATTCTTTTTTCTTTTCTTTTCTCTTCTTGTGTGTGTGTTTTTTTTTTTTTTTGGGAAAATTGGTGTCCCCCTGGGTTTGTGACCTTATTTTTGGAGAGGGGGGGGGGGGGGGGTTCTAACCAGCTAACCAAAACTCCATTCACAAGTAAATGTTAGATTATTGAGTCTCTTTTTTTACCTGTTTATGATTAAAAATTGTTTTTATGCTATATTCAAAAGCTGCAGCCCCATTTAAGTATTAGGAAACGGATTTGTGGATTTTTTATTCTTGTAAAAGCAAAAGCTAAAAGCTGTCCAAACCCGCTTCCATGACACTAACTTCTCCTATATAAACCCAGTTGCATGATCTCGTTGATTGATTTTTTCTTCTTATAGAAGACAGAGGATTTGCAGCCCCAAGAACCTCCCATTCAAACCCTTACTACACTTGAGGAAAAGTCAAGGGTGTAAATAGTAATATATGCTCAACCTTTCCAAGGTAACAGCTTAAATGAAATGCACAAGCTGAAATAAGATATATATTATATTCGTCCGGAAATATTTTCCCCGTATCACAATGTCACTGATTCATGACATGAATTGCAGCAAATGGAGGACAACTACTAACAAGGGCTGATGGAGGAACAAGTGATGCAAATAATTGAGGACAGGCAAATTGCTTGAGAAAATCGACAGTGTGATATAACCGAGAAGATAGGAGACAGCCAAACTGCTGCAGGAATCACTGAGGGAACGAATTTAGTGCAAAAGCTGTATGGAGCCCCAGACAAATTTAAGTAAAGCTAAACTATACCTTTCTGTGATATAACCAAGAAGATCAGGAGAGAGCTAAACATATGCCTGTGCCTTCGAACAAGGCATCACATTCCCAACATTTAGAATCCTATAGGAGTTCACTTGCAGGTTACTTGCTGATAAGTAGACAACCCAAGCACAAACGCAAAAACCCCCATAGCACGC
This sequence comes from Acorus gramineus, assembly GCA_030737835.1. Taxonomy (NCBI): domain Eukaryota; kingdom Viridiplantae; phylum Streptophyta; class Magnoliopsida; order Acorales; family Acoraceae; genus Acorus; species Acorus gramineus. The sequence goes on along the minus strand of CM060849.1, from coordinate 27,833,157 downwards.
GTTGTGTCTTATTTTTTAGGCTTCTTGTTGTATACCACCAAAAGAATGGTTGATTTTAGTAGGAGCAATGTGGTGCAATCACAACATATACAGAGTAAATCACTTGGTCATAAAAAGCATGAAGTTTTTATACAAAACTAGGAGTCTAGAACAAGTCACTGAACTACGTCTTGATAGGTTGGTTGAGGTATTCTCTCTTCACCGAGAGGATTTGGGTTCAAATCTTTCTTAACTGATAGAAAAAAAATTAACTAGATAAATAAAAATAAAAATAAAAAACACTAACCCACCAAAAAAAAAACTAAAACAAGATTAACTAAGTTTATAATACTTTCTCTGTTAATTCTTCCATTCTAGTTGTCAGCTTGTTTAGGATGTAAACTCTCTCCCATTGTCAAGGTATGTCTTAATTCTAATTACTGTTAGGTCAAAGGGAAGATTGGGAATAATTTGAGTCACTTAGATCCAACCAATTCTTCAACCAACCCTTGTAGATTTCTTCAAAATCATGCTTTTTTCCCATCAATCTCAAAATGGTGGCAACTCCCTTCAAGTTTTCTTTGCTCCTGATCACTATAGGTAGGTAATAGCACAGCACCTAACAATGATTTTGTAAGTGGTTTGAAATATTGGGATTCAACATAAAACAGAGATTGCGTAATAAACTGAACAGCATAATCAACTGAACATGAGGGAGCCCTCAACTGAAGAAGCATCATATCATTCTAAAGTACAAGTTCTACAAGCATTGCTCGATCGTACCAACTAAACGCATTACATTTCAATCTCAACTCAATATATCGAAATTCCGCTAAGTATGAGTCCAGTATTGCGCTTCAGATCGAAAAAAATATATAAATCACGTGAAATTTAAAAAAAAAAAACAAAACAAAAAGTGGGGGACAATCACCTCGCAATCAGCTGAACACCTCGTAGAACTTCTCGGTGATGAGCAACCCCGAGTCGATCGACTCCAACGGGTCCTTCCGAAGTCTGTGTCTCAAGCAATTCGGGATGACCGTTGCGATATCCTCCGCGCTCACTCTCTCCCTCCCTTTCAGTGCCGCCAATGCCTTCGCGGCCCTGTTTGTAACAATGTCCCCCCTGAGCCCATCCACGTTGAGCTCTGCGCAAACCTTTGATATCTTCACGCGGAGATCATGATCGATCTCCACCGCCGAAAGCGACTCCCTCGCCGCGGTGATCTGCGACTGCAGCCTCTCCTGCTCCACATTGTATGACTTCCGGAACCCCTTCGGGTCGTGGTCGAACCTCGCCCGCTCCTCCACGATCTTCACCCGCAGCTCCGCATCGCGCACAGTCCCGACCTGCGCGTGCATCCCGAACCGGTCGAGCAGCTGCGGCCGGAGCTCGCCCTCCTCGGGGTTTCCGCTCCCGATCAATATGAACCTCGCCGGGTGCGATATCGAGATCCCCTCGCGTTCCACGGTGTTCCAACCGGAGGCGGCGGAGTCAAGCAATACGTCGACCAGGTGGTCGTCGAGGAGGTTGACCTCGTCAACGTAGAGGATCCCCCGATTGGCCTTGGCGAGGAGTCCCGGCTCGAACGCCTTGACGCCGTCCGTGAGCGCCTTCTCGATGTCGATGGTGCCGCAGACGCGGTCCTCGGTCGCGCCGAGGGGGAGGTCGACCATGGTGATCTTGGTGGTGACGACGGGGAGGTCCTCGCCGCGGGAGAGGCGGTCGCGAACGTCGGAGCCCATGGTCTCCGGGTCGGAGGGGTCGGAATTGAAGGAATCGCCGGCGACGACGCGGATCTCGGGGAGGAGGTCGACGAGGGAGCGGACGGTGGTGGATTTGCCGGTGCCGCGGTCGCCCATGATCATGACGCCGCCGATCTTGGGGTCGATGACGTTGAGGAGGAGGCAGAGCTTCATCTCGTCCTGGCCGACGATGGCGGAGAAGGGGTACACCGGTCGCTGGCTCGCCTTGGCTCGGGCGAGCTTCTCCGCTGCCGCCGCCTTATCGGCGGCGGGGGCGGCGACGTTGGAGACGCGGAGGCGGTGGGTTTGTTTGGGGAGGCGAAGGTCCCTGAAGGGGAGGGTCGATTGATGGGGGGTGAAGTTGAGGAGGGAGGGAATTCGAGAAGAGAAGAGTGAGGGGGAGGTGGAAGAGCCGAGAAGGGCCGCCATTGAAGAGTTTGAGAGAGAGAGAGAGAGAGGGAGAGGGTTTTGGAGGTTTTGATGGAGTGTTTTTGGGGATAAGGAGATAGGGGTATCGACAGTGTGAGAGGCTCGCTCTCGGGTTTTTCGATTCTTGCTTACGTGGACGGGACAGTTATTCGTGTCTGTTTTTGATTGGTGAGAGGGGGAATAATTTTTTTTTTTTTTTTTTTGTTGCATTTCGTATATTCTTAAAAGATTTGTTAAAATAGAAATTGGTCTCTTTCGTGGTCTTTTAATTAATAATGAGTATTGGAAGGTTAAGGGTCCTTTTAGAAATACATTTGAAAAATAAGTTTGAATAAAGTGACTTAAACAGACTTGATTTTTAAAAATCGTATTTTCTGTATTTTTTTTTTTTTTTAAATAATTGACAAGTCCTATTTTGTAGGCCCCACGTAAGCCCCATTCTGTAGGCCCTCCTCCGCCCTCGTAAGTCCCATGACATGACATTATTTGAATTACCAATTTTACCTTTTAAATAAATTTGTTAATTTTCAACGTAATTAATGGGACAGTTATTATTGCTACCGGAATCACGCGTGGATGAGGCATTTAATTTTTTTTTTTTCTTTTTTGAATTTCAGTTTTTGAATCGTGCATTCATTTACATGGTAAAATTTGAGAGTTTTTTTTTTGTTGAGGCCGTTCAGAATCGGATTTGTTCTTTAGATGACTATCTAAGTTTTTTATCTGATCGAAAAATAATAATCGAATTCTTTTGGCTATCATTTGAAATATCTGTCGATTCAGGTGTGGAGTCTGTTTATTGTATGTTTTTTAATTATTTCAATTTTTTATATTAATTATGGTTTTTTTTTTATGTGAAACGTGGTTTTGAACATGACATAACAATTGTTTAACATTTGAATATTAGTTACATATTTATACCCTTTCTGGACATCCATGCGGTTTTTTGTGATTTTGGCTATATTTTTTTAATGTAACTAACTTACTAAATATTTCTACAGACAAATGTAACTAACTTTAGAACAATATAATTGTGAAAGAAAGTTTTATTTCAAAATATGAACGACTCTTAATATGATCTTAGTGAAACTATAAGTCATTATTCCATTTTTAGTTTTTTATGTTTATCTGATTTTTAATGATTACAACAATACATTAGTTTTAATGATACTTTTTTGCATTTGAATATAGAAAATATAGTGGACTCAGTTACATTTTATGTGGAAGGCAATCCATAGAAAGATTTCATTGTTGAAATTGAACAGCAATGTCCAAAAGCGGTTGCGCCAAGTGTTAGAATGACATTTGATAAAGAAGAAGATGTGCGATTGTTTGATAACAATTTTGCTCGTAGTCAAGGTTTTGACATTGCAAAGATCAACGAGAAAAATCTAACTGCACGTAACTCAAATAGTTAGTTACATTTGCAATGCAGTTATTTTCAGTTAGTTACATTTCAAATATGGTTATCTTTTGCATAACAGTAACATAAAACAAATTGAAAATACATATTAATTTAAAAAATGAATACAAAGAAATTTACATTAGCATAACATAATTACTATGAAGGGATGTTAGGTACTTTGTGCATATCAATAATAACAAAAAAAACATATAATGATAAAGAAACATAAAATAGTATGTACTGTAATTGGGGCTGCAATGATGGCTACATATATCTTTTTCCAGAAAAAAAAGTTACCGTCCGTTTGGGCTTTTATAGGACTCTAATTTTACTTCCTGCTTTACACCCACTCGTCTAAGGTCTAAACCTCCTCCCAATTCGTTGGTATAGGGATTATATGTAACCTATTTGAACTGTTCCTGACTTGATCCAAATGATGATATGTTGAGATCAATTATCTTGTATGATTAATCATAATATTGTATTATCTTTATGTGTTCAATGATATGAGAACCCAAATCCTTTATCTTAATTTTCATCTTTTTAATATATTATATAATCACCCGAATTAGTGTCCATATTCAGAGATATCAATTATTTAAAAATTTCATTATCCAATTCAAATAGGAAAATATCTGAAACTAAATATTAATGATCGTGTGTGAATGATTTATAATAGGATACAAATATTAATATTTGACATGTTGAAAGACTTAATATGTAGGATATTTGCTTTGCCCCTTTGGCATGTCTTATTGGTAATGTACTTGTAGCAGTGTTGTTAAAGATATCGCTTTTGCCGCTATAGCTAGGGTGGCATCCGATCATGTGCCAGTGCTAGTGCTCTTCTCAAATACTAAAGTTGTGTTTCGTTGCACAATTACAAAATTGGTTTTAGAAAAAAACTAGATTTAAAACTGATTTTGAAAGAAACCGTCTTTCTATAGTTTCTGAAAAACTAAGGTTTTGAACATTTTTTTTCATAGTGCTGCTACCTGGGTCCCAGAAATTAAGCCCCATTGGTGAGCCCCAATAGGTGGCACTCTCCTATTGGTTCTCTGTTTGACTTTTTCAAACCACCAAAATGACAATGACATGACTACCCTTATAAGATTTTTAAAAATTAGCTCTAACTAACTAATATCACAATTAATGCTCGTAATAGAATCTCAAAAAGGGGGATCATTGAATCATTTCCTCATCATTAATCCACGTAATAGAATCCAAAAAAAAAGGGGGATCATTGAATCCTCTCCGCCGATTGAACATATTCCAAAAAAAATTTAAAACTTAGGGTTTCCAAATTGGGTAAAACCATACGAACCAAAAAAAAAATCGACTATAAAGAGTTCATATCATCTGATTCTCTTCCCCAAACAGATCGTCAACAATGGCGAAAAAAAATGTTAGATTTCTTGCCACAATCGAAACTTCGCAGTCGCGGTTTTTTTTTTTTTGGGGGGGGGGGGGACGAAATATCCAATTTTCAAAATTAAATATGAAAAGATTCCCTTCCGTTTTCTGGTCTCTTGTTAATTTGATTGAATCTGAAATCCATTTGAAAAATCAGTCTTTCAAATAAGTGCATCTGAGATATAAAAAAAGATTGGTTTGAAATCAGTGTTTCAGATACATGTATCTTGAATCCAAACAAATTTGAATTTTTTTTTAGGTTTGGAAACATGTGCTAAATCTCTAATATATAACGAAATTGTTTCCGCTACATTATCTTTGTTTACCAGTGCATCTAAATTATAGGAAAAAAATTAACATTTTTCAATTGTTTTAGGGTTTCTCGTGTACATAGTTCATTTTCTGAGGAAACAAAAAAATGATGAACGAATACATAAGTCAGTGACATGTATCTGAAAATGTATATAATATGCAATTGTTTCTTAATTCAGTGAAACAAAATCTAATGGAATGAGCAATTGAAAATAACCAAATGAAATGTTTGAAATGTCATATAAATGTAGATCATGTATTATTATCTTATATTTGATAATTAGAATATATTGGTTTGATGAAAATATCTTAATGTTTTTGTAAACAATATATATATCTGAATCAACTATATCTGTATCTGAAAACCTGTTAACCAAATATATATAAATCTGAAGCAATTATGTAGAAACAGAGATTCCATTAGTCACATTACATGCTATTAAGAAGTTGTATGTGCCATGAATCAAAATGTATAGTGTATTAATATCTTCAAACTTATAATTTGGAATACTCAACTGTATCTGAAATGTTATACTCATGTTCTATAAAACATATATAAATCCTTTGATGAAAATGTCTTAATGTTTTTGTAAACACTTTATGTATCTGAATCAATTGTATATGAAATTGTTATATAAAACATGTTGATCAGCCATGTTCATCAACTTGTTTCTAAATCTTCACGGTAGCTTCTTTTGTTGCTGCGATTTTCGCATCTTAAAAAACAAGTTGCATCTCATATACATTTTGCTGACCAGCCACAACAAACAATTCATTCGGCAAACTGGTTTCCACAGAACATGAATCATTGATGTCGTCCAAATGAATTGAGTCTTCGCATGTATCCTCCATAAAATTACCATCACTGCCTGGTGAAAAATCAGAACATCAACCACATATTAACAAATTAAGATACAGTAATGTATCTGAAAATCCAAATGTACAATTATGGTCTACATGCTACTGAGTACTGCGCAGAAAATTCATAGAAGGTCTTCAAAATACCAACAATAAGCAATTAGATATTAATCAGCTATACATTAATTAAATCCATGGAAATATAAATAACAACCTTCAAAATGGGCTGGATATCAAATTCAGATACAGGTGTATCTGGAATTTGAATTATCAAATACACATTCCATACAAGTGAATGTGCAATGTATTTGAAAAATCTTAAATTTGAATGAGTCGAATAATGCTGATACAAAGCTAAAAAATATCATGAATGACACATTATGCATAATTATATACAAACACACAATCATAAAACAACTGTACAGATCATACCTGGTACACAACAATGCATATAAATCAAGATACAGGCCATGTATCTTAATTTAAATTAAATTTAGATCCAAACGTAAAAATACAAAAATGCATCTAAATCCAGTTACACATCATGTATTTGAATTTAATGTAAATTCGATATAAAAAAAAGTATATGATGATTCAAAGGAATTATAAAAAAATCAGATCAACATGAATTATTCAGATGAAAAAAGGCCTAACCTGAATGAATCTCCATTGTTTACACCACGATCAGGTCGCAAACAAAATAAATGAATCGTGTAATTCTTATATTCTCCACCGATCAAACTGAAAAAAAAGAGAGATTTCGATATTTGTTTTCGTTTTCACTGATCAATCTGGATCTAAAAATTGTAAATCGTGATTTTGTTGGGGTTCGAAAAAGCCTAACCTGGAGATTGCACCATAAATCAAAATGACACAAATAAGAAACGTTGAAATCTTCTCTTCTCCGCCGATCAAATCTGAATGAAAAATTGAAATTGATGTTTGTTTTCATTACAATGTATCAATCTGTACAAAAAAAATCGTGATTTTTGATCTTTTGATCGTGCAATTAAATAGAATCTTGAAAAAGGGAAATAAATCATCCCAAATCGTAACTGCCTCAGCATTTATTGGACCGGTTATGGAAATATATGTGAGATTAGTTAGGGGGGTAATATGGGTAATTCAAGTTTGCCACCTCATGGGGATTAGGATGGGGTCTAGCAATTGGAGCCCAAAAATTATTATTGTTTTTTTCATAGAAATTTGAATGCAATTTTTAACCCCAGTCTTTCTGTTTGAAATCGGGTTTGAAAAAAACAGCTTTCTACAAATCCAAAAGCTATCTAAACTCATTTTTAGACGGGCCCTAAAGCATATTCGATCACAAGTCATTTCGCTTACAGTTTTATTTGGATTCATTCAAGGTTGGATTCCTTTTTTTTTTCTTTCTTTTTTTAATAAGCGACTAACGATTATCCAAAATAAGTATAAATTTTCATATGTTAAATATGTAATGTGACAAATTGAAGAGATTCAATACTAACTAAATGTAGAGATTTATTTGGGCTGGTTTGACAAGAAAATAAATGATGGGATAAGGAATAATCATAGGGATAAATGAGTGGGAGGACAATTTATTCCCATTCGGTATAAAAAATAATCGGGATAAACTGTGAATAATTGTTCCAATTTTGAAATGAAAATGAAAATATTTTGTTTAACCTTAATGCTGTGATATCATTTATCTCCACTTTTTATCTCAATTTAATAAATATAATTATGTAAATATGAACAAAATTGATGGACTTTCAATCCTTTAAAATTAAAACAACTTATCTTCAAAACCTAATCCTAACCAAACTAGCCCGAATTGTTGGACTTTGACATGGAAAGATTATTACATTAGCTTAGCTTCTTTCATGCTCAAGCTTAGAAATTAGAATACCTGTGCGGCCGTAACTGTTTTTTAACTCTGCATTAATTATTAAGCTTTAATAAAACTAAAATGAATAACTAACTAAAACGACTCTATAACGCGGGAAATCCCAGACCACGTGGCGGCAAACAACAGACAAACTTTTAAAAAAGCAACCAAAAAACCAAAAAATTTCAGTTCCCACTCTCTCTCTCTCTCTCTCTCACACTTTTCAAATTCTCCCTCCCCCAACATTTCACATCAAAACCAATCCCCCAAAAACTTCAAAACCATCTCCAAATTTCAGATTTCAAAAAATCCCCAAAACCCTCTCTCCCTCAACCATTACATATAACCCCACCTTCTCTTCCAATCTGTTCTTCATAGAAATCACAAAAAAAAAAAATGGAGCTTGTCAGCCTCACCCAACACAATGACAACATCAACAACAACGAGAACAACCCACCCAATCTTCACCCACCCCACAAGAAGAGAAGGGTCTCGACTCGGAAGCCCCTCCAAGACATCACCAATCTCTTCATCGAGTCGCAGCCAATGTTCATCTTGGGCTCTGCTTCGATGGGTCTGGCTCTCTGTGCATCATCCGAAGTGAGAAGTTCGCGGAAGCGGAGGATGGCAATAGACGACGCCATTAATGGAACGGAGGGTCGCGGGGCTTCACTGAGGAAGGGTTTCAGATAAAATTGGTTTTCGCGTGGCCTTTTTGGGTTGAAGAATTTTGTCTGAACAAAATACGATTTTTTATTTACTTCTAAAGGTTTTAATTTGAGGTTTATACATTTCTGGTTCTGTGAGTGTTGTTTGGATGTGCTGAATGTCCCTCTTATTCTGGGAATTAGGATTATTGCTAAGGCATAAGCATCTGTTTGGATTATGGATATTTACAGCATAGAATTAAAGTTAATTCTGATAAATTTGATAAAGCAAAATCTTAAAAGGAGTACCTAAGCCCAAAATAGAACAAACATGTACGAAAATTCAAGAACTGTGGAAAAAGACACAATGAATTGTTTTTTTTTATCCCTTTAATATACTGTTCTTGACATTATGAATCCATGTTATATGGATCATCCATATGGGAGCTAAGTAGCTAAAAGATTGGATAGTTTTATTTATTAAGATACATTCTTTGTTATATAAAAATACACATTTTAAAAAAAATTCAAGTGCATAGGTAAAAGATGGGCTAGGTGGAGATGGGCTTTGATGCTATCATTTTACATTAAGGGTCATAAAAAAAGCCTGTGGCCCAAAAGACCGGCCCGCCCAGCCTGGGCCTGTTCACAGGTCGGGCTGGCCCGGCTGTTTTCAGGGTGGGCCGGGCTCGGGCTGCCCTTTTGGGGCCGGCCCGCCCGAAGTGGGCCTGGTCAGGCCGACTCGTAGGCCTATAGGGGGCAATCCAATAAATGAGTAACATGTCATTTTTATTTGAATTGTGGTTGAATTATATAAATTATTGACATTTATGTAAGTGTCAACCTAGTTAGATACATGTAGTTATTTATTCTTTCAAATAATTAGTTCATTTAATATTTTTATTTTAAAAATTCAATAGATATAAATATATTTTTTAACATTATACTTTAAATTTTTTGTTATTTTAATATTATATACAATGAACAACTTAAAATTAAAAAATCAAAAGAAATAAGATGTTTAGAATTTGGGCATGTAGGCCCGCCCGTGGGTCCGAACCCAGGCCCGGTCCGTGAGGCCCATTCAATCTCAGGCCCGTAGGCAGGGCTTACGTCCTGTTTTTCAGCCACGGGCCGGCCAGGCCCGCTGGCCAAGCAAGCCCGCGGGCTTGGGCCCTATTTCAATGGCCTGGCCCAGCCAGTTGCCGACCCCTATTTTACATGGCCCAATGTGTCACTGTCCAACATGACCACTTTTAAGTTTTAACGAGTCATATATGTTTTTTTTTTAAATGGTAGGTATTGTCATTAAATTTGTGTAATTACAATGTTAGGGGATGAGAGGAATAGAAGAACATAAAGGCAATAAAGTGAAGAAAAGGGTGTCCGGTGGACGAGAGTTCACCCGGCGACACATATGCACCTAGCTATACTCCTCCATAATTGGTATGTCTCCCTCGAACCGAGCCCTTGTGGCTCGAGATAGGTGAGTACCCCACTCTTTGATAAGCATGGTGGTTGGGTCGATGTATGTTGTGGAACAATATTATTTAAGTGATAAATTTTTGTAGACTTTCGCATATTTTTATAGATTCACAAATGAATTTTCATCGCACAATGCGTAAGAGTGTAAAGATCTCCTTTGTGTACAATTCTTTTTTTGGTGTCTAGTCATCAGAATGCAAGACATAAACCAATCAGTTAGGTCAATCCCGAATCTCAAAACCCCTCTCTCTCTCCTCCCCCCCTTCTTCCAATGCCACCCTCTCCTGCTTCATAGAATAAGAGCCCTTATGTAATGAGATGATTAATTCTGGAAGCAAATCTGAAGATATGGATGAGTAAATGCTTCAGAAATGGCATTGCTTGATTACCACTACTTCCCAACTGTTGGGTATCTGCATTTTGTAACATTTATTGGTCTATTCATACAAATTCATGGATCAGTCCATTAGTATTTGTAAAGCAGAGCTACAATGTACTTTCTGTTGAATGATATTTCAGTCATCATAGTTATGTAATATGTATTGATAATCCTATTACTACCTATAATCAGAAACAACATGCTTGATTTATGTCTTGGAAAAAATAGCTTAATCTGGATATACCTCATTTAAGTCCTGTTGACAGTTAAATAATATGGTAGTTGAATTTGTACCTTTTTTTTTTGGTATCATATTGCAGGAGTCATATTAATTTTCATTATCTTCTGATCCCATTTGTTTTCACAGTTGAATTTCTTGGATAGACAAACTTTTACCCTTTAAATTACTCATATTTCAGATACCCAAATCCAGTTTAATTTTTGACTTCCACTAATTATTATATCAGTGTCCTGTATTGCAGTCTCTGGCTCTCTGCACATAGAATTGCTTGCAAGGTCTTGCTAAGTAAGCATTCGTTCTCCTTGTTCTTCCTATGATGATGTCTCATGCAACCTGATATTTGTAACAGGCTGCAAATAAATTTGATGGTGATAATCATATATTATTTTATGATTTGGTTTCCAAGTACATTATTTCTATACTGTATTTTCTTGTTTGATTTGAGATCTTACATTAGCAGTGACATTGTACCATAATATTTGTATTGCTACTTGGCAAAGATAGTTAGTTGTCTATTTAGTATTGATAAAAAAAAGCTGGTTTGCATGTGATTTTAGAAATGAGGTCATTACTTAGCAAGCATTTTGTACCATATGATAAAAATACATATGAATAGGTAATGGATTACAATTGGTCAGCACACAATATATGCCACTGGCTCTCATTGTTGACAGTGGAGAGAGAGAGAGAGAGGGAGTTTGTTTAGCCTCATGTATTATAACACTCATTCACCTATATTGTCATTTAAAACCACTTGACTCTTTTGTGGGTCTCACTGGCTTGTCAACCTGATTTTACAACCCATTCTATATGTGATTGGAGATGGAGGTTGTCAATATAAAACTTCAATTTTTATATACTGAAACTTCCACCTTCTCTGAACATCCATGGCTTGGACTTTTGTCTCTTGCTTCTCTAGAGCTTGAAACATATTATGATTTGTTGACCCTACCAAATACACAATTTTGTCCCAATGCGAAAAGCCAACTAGAAAAACTACTCAAAACATTTTTTATAGGCCTGTTAACTTATTAGCAGATTCAGCACCACTAATGAATTATTTATGGACAAAGTGGTTGGGAATAGAAAGTAGATGTTGCAATACAAAGATAGAACCCCTCTGTTGATCACGGGTATCACCACAATTAAGCAAAACCTACTGTATTAGGCACTTTTGTGATACTGTTTCACTGCCTATAGGGCTCTGTTGAGTCTGTTTTCTTTTGATAGTAAGCTAAAATTAACAAAGATTTTTCACCTCTTCAGTTTACTTGAAATCGAGATTTGAGTCTCATATAACACTTAATGAAAGTGGTGAAAATATATTGTATTTTGCCAGGGGTACTTTAGAGGATCTGGAATGCACATTCAGAACAAATGACTACTGCATGTGATGTTCTCCCTTTTTGGATCATTATTTCATTCACAGCAATATTGTGGTGTTTGCACCAACAAATAAACAAGCTCTCTCAACATTAAAGTTGCACTTAAATGCAGCTCTATTGCCTATAGTTCCTCACAGTGTACTCTCTTATGATTGGGGTGCTTGTTATACAGATCCTCCAATCAGCTTCATAAGCCGGTTTATATATTTATTGGTTAAATAACATACCCACCCAAACTTGGCCCAGCCCACCCACCACCTTGAAACAATTTGGCATGATATCATGGTTTTAAATATATTGGTGCATAAGAGCTGTGTTCACGTATAAGCATAGACTATCCTTTCTCGCTATCATGAAACTCGTCTCACATCACATCACATCACCACACATGGGTATTTTGGAGCTGATAGACTTTTATCTATCACAACCCTTCTCATAGAGGTCACACATCCTCGTGTGGGTAGGGCTGGTAAACGAGCAAAACACTTGGAGGTTTGCACAGTTCGTCTAGCCAGTATCTCGGATCAAGGCAACAAGAAGCAGAAATTGTTGGCTTGGGAAGGGTTGGTAGATGCAATTCATGGCGGAGGGGGGTTAACAAGCTACAAGTATGATAAGGACAAGGTAAGAGATATTCTTACTAAGATAATTATTGTGCATGAGTATCTATTTAGAATGGTTGAACATGAGCTTTTTATACTGCTTCTCAAAACACTTAACCCAAGATATGAGCCATTGAAGCATCAATCTGTGAAGAATGATGTAATAAAGTTTTTGCAATTTAAAAAGAAAAGTTGAAAGTTGCATTTTCTAGCATTGACAGATTTAGTTTGACTGCTGATTTATGGACATTAAATCAAACCATTGGATACATGTGCTTGACTGGACATTATTTAGATTCAGACTGGACGTTGCAGAAAAGAATTTTAAGTTTTTATTGTTTACCATTTCCACACACTAGTGTAGCCATTGCTGATAACATCTTTAAGTGTCTAATTGATTGGGGGATTGAGAACAAGGTGTGTGTCCATTATCACTTTAGATAATGCATCTGCAAATGATGTGGCTGTTAGAAACTTGAAAGATTATTTTTCAGTGAAAGGAAGTCTCTTCTTTGGTGGAAAATTTTTTCATGTCCGTTGTTGTGCACATGTTTTAAATCTAATGGTGCAAGATGGGTTGAGTGAAATACGGGATGTAGTAGAAAATGTGCGTGAGAGTGTCAAGTATATAAAAATGTCCCCATCACGGCTTCACAAGTTTATGGAAATTGTGAAACAATTGTAATTGCCTACTTCTAAGCGCTTAATCCTAGATATACCTACTAGGTGGAACTCAACATATGCAATGTTAGAGTCTGCCATTGAGTTCAAACAGGTGTTTCCAAGGTACAAAGAAAGGGATCCTAACTACAAATGGTTGCCATCTGATGAGGATTGGTCATGCGCTTAGGAGGTGTGCAAGTTTTTAGAGATTTTTAATGACGCAACAAATGCTTTTTCAGGATGTTCTTATCCTACTTCAAATTTGTTTCTTGCTGAGATTTGGAAAATAAAGGAAATATTGAATGTAGTGTGTTTGGATACTAGAGATTACATGATTCGAATGACTGAGAAGATGAATGAAAAATTTGACAAGTATTGGGGGGAGTGCAATCTATTGATGGCAATTGCTGCAGTGTTAGACCCTTGATATAAAATGATGCTTATTGAGTTTTGTTTTCCCAAAATATATTCTACATCTGAAGCAAGGGTGCAAATTGATCTTGTGCGTCATCACTTACATGAACTGTACAAGGATTATGCATCAAAAGATGTGGCATCAAGTAGTGGCAATATCCCTAGTGTTCCTCCCTTTGCTAAGGGGAAAACTAAGAGCAGAAATGAATTTGATTTGTGGGCCAAGCAGTTAGATGTTGTTCAACCAATAAAGTCAGAGTTGGATGTTTATCTGGAAGAAAGGATTTACTTGCCTGAAGATGATGTGAATAATGAGTTTGATGCTTTAGTTTGGTGGAAAGCAAATACACTCAAGTTTCGTAACCTATCAAAAATGGCTCGTGACGTACTCTCCGTTCCTGCTACTACTGTTGTTTCTGAGTCCGCTTTTAGTGCAGGAGGAAGGGTTCTTGATCAGTACCGCAGTTCATTGAAGCCCGAGACAGTCGAAGCTTTAATTGGTGCTGGAGATTGGTTACGTACTAATTTTGGTCTTGTTGAGTCATCAAATGTAAGTATAATTATATATTCTACATTTCTTCTATTAACGTAGTGATTACAGAATATATATCTCATTTATCTTATATGTTATATGTACAGACCGAGGAAGAATTCATGCAAGTTGTCATTGAAGGTGGAGAGACTGCTATAAAGGTAAATCTTATTTTTATTTTAAATCATTGGCATTTTGTTTGTCTGTGTGAATCCATTGCGTCAAAGATCAATCCATTGTTGGAACTTATGCATCTTTTGCTATTTTATTTTTTTGTTCAATGCAGTAATCTATAGGGTGTTGATCGGAGGTGTTCAAGGTGGTTTGGACTCACTGGATTGTTTATTAGTGTGGTCTGTGTGGACTGTTATCTATTATGTTTGTTTATTAGTGTGGACTATTTGTTAGTTTGGACTCACTGAATTGTTTATTAATTAGTGTGGTCTGTGTGGACTGTTATCTATTAGTGTGGACTATTATTTATTAGTATGGACTGTTATCCATTATTAAATATGTTTGTTTATTAGTGTGGACTGTTTGTTAGTGTGGATTCACTGGACTATTTATTAGTGTGGTTGAATTATGAAAGGATGTTTGGTGGTTGAATTATGAAAGGTTGTTTGATTAATATGTTTGGTGTTTACTGTTGGAGTTGTTCAAGGTGATGAATTTTACATATGCTATTTAATTTTTGTTTATTTTGAATATGTTGTTTATTAGTTGGGAATTTTGAACATCTACAAAGTGTTGTGATTTGTGAAAATTAACTTCTAAAATGTTTAAAAAATAAATAATTTTAACTTCTAACTAGCCCTGAGCAGAGCTTTGTACGAGCCCAACGAGCTGAGCCTGAACACAAAATTAAGCTCATAAACGAATTGAGCCTAAAAATAAATGAGCCGTGCTTGAGCAGGTCGAAAGTCGGCTCGTTCGGCTACTTTATCAGCCCTACGTGTTGTCACGTTCCAGGGCGGCCGTCTCCGAGACGTGGCAAGTATATATAATATCAGCAGTCTATACTGGAGATCAATAACATACTCTAAACAACATAAAAAATGACAACACAGACAATAAGGTAGCTGACATAATATATACAAATAGCGGAAGCTCAAATGACTGAGTCTGTAATTCAAAAACATATTACAGACCCGATACATAATCAACTGTCCTGTGAGAGCCAATATATACAATGACATCCAAATATACAAACATGTGCCCAAGCACGGAATACAATACATACAATAAAAAAGGGATGCTGATGGCCTCTCACTCGCAGAACGTGACGCTGCTCCACTACTGCTGATGTGCCTCGGGGAGCTCCTCCTTCAGATCCGACTCAGATATCACTGGAGAAAAAAAATATGCGAGGGGTGAGCCACACGCTCACTGAATAGCACAACCCATGCATCACAATTCATATAAACCTCAAATAATTTATAGTCCCTAAAACAGGAGCAATCACACATTCCTATGGGTCGTTTCATCGCCAACCCACCTCCCCCTCACCCTCACCCTTTCCGGGGGGTGACATGGGCCTCTTGGGGCATACTAGACCGCTCTCCACCCCTGGTCCACCCGGTAGCCTCTCCCACCCTCGTAGCCTCCACCTAGTCAACTCCCGCTATCAGTACAGTCCGACGCATCGGAGGTACCTACAGATGGGAGCCCTCTGTCAGGTACAGCCAACGCCGGAGAGTTCCTACATCGGATCCAACCAATAAGGAGAAGACAGCCTACTCACACGGATATGATCCTCTTGGATCCGTCGACACCGATTGTAACGCTAAATAATGTCATGAATTCTCAAGAATTCCTCCAGGACGCATAACTAAGATGCAGGGAAACATATATTATAACAACAAGGTTATAATAATCTCTAAGGCATGCTTGTAACTATGTGCTCACATTTGATTTAATTAAATTAAACTAGATGGGAACATGCATAGTTCGGGGCAATGTGTCTAGGCATGCATAGGCCGCTATACATGATATAAGGGTGCATATCCCTAGCATACAAAGTCTAAGGTGGCATGGATATATCATATTTATCATGCATGCATAGCTTTACATTTATTACATGTTAATATGCAACTATGGTGCCCCAGGGGAGGGCAATGCACGCCTACGTGCATCGAACACCTCCCTACTGGGTTGGATTGTCCCACTCACCGAAACCCGGGTCGTCGCGTGACCGTCCGTCAAGATCTGCAAGACAGGGGCATTCAATACGGTGAGTAAACCACACAATTACTTAAGAAATTTACTAGAAATACCCAACACTCGGACAAGCATGCATACGGGCCCGCACGCACGCGAGCACGCGCGTACGCACGCGAGTCCGAGTGCCCCGACACCCTCCCGAACCCACGGGCAGCCATACGCACGGCCACCCGCACGCGCACGCACGAAGGCGCACGCACGCACGCACGCTTGCGCCCCGGGCGCACTGCCGCGCCCCAGCCCGTGCGCCCAGACGCGCTGCTGCGCCCCTGCGCGCGCGCCCAGACATGCTGCCGCCCGCGCGCGCACCGCGCGTCCAGCCCTAGTCTACCCGAGCGTACTGCGCCCCTGCGCAGCACCCCGCACGCGCCCCCGCGCGCACCGCGCGCACTGCGCCCCCCCGCAGCACTCCGCGAGCACCCCGCGCGCTGCGCGTACGCACACGCGCCCGCCAGCGCACCCGTCTGCGCGTACACGCGCGCGCCCGCCAGCGCGCCCGTCTGCGCGCGCCAGCGCCTGCCTGCGCGCGCAGACTCGCGCGCACGCGCGCGGATGACCCCGCACGCACGCCCGAGCCCTTCCCACCCCCTCCTCAGCCCACCCTCACCCCCCTAACACCCATGCAAGCATGCATACCCAAATACACACCCTTTACAAGCATTTAACCTAGCTAGGGGAGGAG
Organism: Acorus gramineus; assembly: GCA_030737835.1. NCBI lineage: Eukaryota > Viridiplantae > Streptophyta > Magnoliopsida > Acorales > Acoraceae > Acorus > Acorus gramineus. Next base: position 27,815,899 of record CM060849.1, on the reverse strand, counting down.
AATGACTTACCCAAGGAGAGGAGAACAAAGGGAGGAAGCTCGGGTGCCCTTCGCGCACCGAAATGCCACCACCAAGGCCACCACCACCAAGCCTCTTCTCAGCCCAAGAATGGCTGAAAACAGGGGAGAAGAAAAGCCATGAGAGGGAGGTCAACAAAGGGAAAGGCAAAAACAAAACCATGGAAAGGTAGATCGGAACCCTACCTTCCTTTTTCCCTTCAATGGCTTCCTTGTTCTTTGCCTTCTACTACCTCTAATGGAGGAAACAAGGGAAGGGGAGATATGGATTTTGTGTGTGAGTGAGAGAGAGAGATGAGAAGGAGAGGAAGAAGAAGTGCACGCCCACTTAAAGGGCCACACACACACACACACACACTCTCACACACTTAGAAAAATAAAATTAGGTTTTTGTGTTTTTTACTTTGGGTCAACCTATCCACACAAAAAAACAAAAGAAATTGACCAAGTCAATGGTCAAATTTGACTTGTCAAAGTCCTCTTTGACTTGGTCAAGTCTCCCAATGATTTTTCGCTTGGTCAAAACCCGGATATGATTCGGAACTGCGAAATTCTGAAACGTTACCGGAATTCGATGAAATTTTCGGGAGTGGCTTGAAATGGCACCAGGACACCCAATGTGCAGTTAGATTCTCAATCGGAGTTCTCAAGCTCGGGATGATAGCTAAAAGTCTAAAATTTTAGCGGTTCCGATCGAAAAAGAAAAAGTTGAAAAACTGTCAAAAATGTCCCAATGGTGACCTGAAGGCCAAAAGTGACACATATATAACACATGTAGGGTTGTATCCAATTGATTATTCATGGACACGTGCCTCATTGACCTTGTAGTGGACAGAAGCTCTGATATCAGACTACTATTCAATGGTCTCACAGTTTTAAAACGCCCCATGTATTTATCACCATTGCTGATTGAGCTAGCCTGACTAGATATCCACGTATGAAAGTCATCAAAGAAGGATAATGCAATGATTTGGAGTGTTGAATGACAATGATCAGAGGTATCATTTGTTAGAGAAATTATGATAATGGGGACGTCTTTGCTGGCCGCGAAGTACCGTTGGGCTGGTGGAACTTTTTCCATTAAATAGACACATTGTTGACTTCCACTAATAATAAATTAATGGAAATCAAGGTGCTATATGTATGTTGGTTATCTGACTCCAGATTCTATACTACTTGAAGTTGTGAGAGGAAGAAAATGAGGAGTTCAAGTTATGTATTGTGCGTGATCTTGTTCTTATCCTTAATTGTTTTGTCACAGGCGCGCGTACTGCATCGCAATCTGGAGCAGTTGAGGGTGTCTGTACAATTGGAGGTGATGAAGTTCAAGATGGTTAGCGTTCGAAGGGACGAGGAGGAAATCTCGAAAGAGTACGAGTCGAAGCGAATTAGCCCCGGAGGACCGGACCCACAACACCATGCGCAGAATCCATGAATCCATGTTGGTCTTTGTCTGGCTTAAGAGAGATCTGGGTGTTTCTTCAGACTAGCAGGTGCTTTTAATTGTTGTGGGTTTTGGAACTTCCCTAAGAATTTTGTGTTGTAAGTGATGGATAAATAATAGAGATTACCCCTCTCAAAATCATCCTTCTTTTACATGTGTGTGTATTAAGCAGTGCATATGCATTTTAAACTAGAAATATGCGATGTTTTAAGAATTGATTCCATTCAGACAAATCACCGCATAAGCCTGGCTTTCATGTGGGATAATATTAGGGATAATCTTGCATGCAGTTTATATGAAGTCTCCACGCATCTTATACAAGGAATAATGTACCTTCTATACCACATTATGCAAAAAAAAATAAAAATGTTTCATTTAATGAACCATTATAAATTGTTAGCAAAATAGGACTTCTTTGCAGGACTTCTTTGCAGTTTTTGCTCGAACACCAACTTTTAAGTTGAGTCCATGAATAAAATGCTACAGTGCCTTGCACTGTTGTCACCTACACCAAACCATTCTTTTTAACGTGTTATTTGTGTGAGAGAATAAGTGCACACCCTTCCTGCTTATTGTATATATATGGGAAAAGGGAGTGCTCTTTTGAGATCAAGTATTTGAATGAGGAGGAGATACAAACAAAGATCAAATGAGTCATTGATTAGTTAAATAATCAGCACAAGCAAATTAGGGTTAAGTTTCAAAAGGATTAGATGGTGACATATGATACAGAACTCCATTTTAAGTTAGATAATGATGTCTAATCTTTGGATCAAATGATATGCTGAGTAGAATTATCCCCACTTAATTCCACCAAAGTCAAAAATCACTCTGGTCAACCATCTGCAAAACAACCACCACGGGCTTATTGGGTCAATAAAAAGAATTACAAACATCTTTATAAACAATAAATCTTTATAAACAATTACATACATATGTAATGCAGAAACAACACATTTGCTTTATGAAGACATATATATACTAAAAAAAATCAAATTGAGCACAAAAAATTAATAAGAGGACCAGTGAAACCTCAAACAATTTTTTTTTTCAAACATCACCAAATCATCAAAGAAATCAAACATTTACATTTACATAAATACAAACAAGATTTTTTTTTTTTTTTAAATTACAAACAACTTGATGCAAACCAATATATTTCTTACTAATACATTAAAACTGAAAAAAATAAAATTAAACACAAAAAAACTAATGAGACCTTCCGATACCCAACAAAATGGGTTTTTGTTCCAAACATCACCCAGCATCAAAAACAATTTCAACCCAACAAAATCCATATTTGAAGAAATCCATAGAAAATAAACATAAGATGAAAAAAGAACAACCACAACCAGATTTTTATCATTGATGTCGGAATCACAGCTATAGCGATGACGATCTTGATTTGTTTTTTTCACTAGGGAGAGAGAACGTAGAGGAGAGAAAAACCTTTTTTTACTGTTTTGGTGGGTTTTAGGGGAGATGAATCTATTGGGGGACATAGAGAGAAGAAATGGAGGGAATTATAATTTATATTTTGTGGGTTTTGTGGGAAAGATCAATAAATTTGAGGGAAATAAGAAGAAGCAATTGAGGGAAACTTAGTTGAGGTTTGGTGGGTTTGAAGGGAGATGAATTAATTTGAGGGAGAGTGAAAAAAGATGGAGGGAAGGATAATTCAGGGAGTAAAACATGAGGTTGCATCGGTGAGGGGTAAAAAAAAAATAGGAGAGCACTTCAGGGGTAAAAAAAAATTTGAAAAAAGTTAAGGGGTGCAAAAAAAAAGAAGGATAATTGGTCCAGGGTATTCGGACAATTCACTTTAAAAAATAAAAAAAAGATTTTTTTAAGTTCTTTGTAAATTATGTTATTTAGTGATCGATCCTTTCTATATTTATATTTTTTTTAAGTCTCCAACTTCAAATGTATGTTTCGTTATTAGTCCATCCGTCAAACGTCCGTCTATTTGGTTTGGCAAATAGTTAAAATTCATAAACTACCATTTGGAAAGTGAGAAGTCTTATGAGAGTCCGAGTCCATCTTTAGTAGAAGGGGTTACAAGGTTTTCAATTGCAGCTTTATTTTTAAGTTCTTATAAATTATGTTATGTAATGATTGATCCCTCCCTTCATAATTCTTTTTGAGTCCCCAACTTCAAACAACGTTTTCATTATTAGTCCCTATGCAAATTGCCGTCTATTTAGGGTCAATGATAATTAAAATTCTTATAATACTCATCTCCTAAATGAAAGAAACAATTAATAAAAACCATTTTCAACATTTTTGTTTTAACAATGCAAATGCAATTTTATTTTATATTTCGTATGCAAGTTCTAAATATCAAAATATTTATAAAAAATCATATAGACATTTTGTTTAGGGACAAATAGAAAAATGACTCTTGTAGTTGTGGACTTAAAATAAAATATGAATAAGGGAGATACTGATCACTAAATAACATAGTTTACAAGAACTTAAAAATAAAAATCTCATTCCACAAACTCTATAGAGACGGACGTTTGATGCAAAGACTAATAATGAACCAGGCGTCGAAGTTGAAGACTTAAAAAAAAATATGAAGAAAAAATTGATTGATCATTAAATAACATAGTTTATAAAAACTTAAAAATAAAAATCTCAATAGAGAAATTTTCCTTTTTTACCCCCGTGAACTTGTTTATGGCTAGCTCCTTGCCCACATGGCTAGCTTACAATATTGTCATTTTCAAATGTGAGAATTGAGAGCATATATAATTTAAACTACACATCTTTTATATAAGATCAGAATAGGGTTCTAAATACATGCCTGGAATGGGATTCAAAAGAATAGGTCAGGACAATTCAAATCCTAATAGTTATATGTTAAAGGGACATAAATTTAGAATTGTTCTTTTTTTAGTGTGTTTTTTTTGGGTGTATCTTTGAGTGTATATATGTTTGATGTACTAGTTATGAACTTTGTGCAGAAAATTATCAATGCTAATGTTCAATTTTCATTGACAATATAATAATAATAATAATAATAATAATAATAATAATAATAATAATAATAATAATGTGAGATCGTGCCCTTAATTCATATTATGTCTAAAGAGAATAAAATAGTTAATTATTGAAATTTCAAAAATATAATTAATCAGACAAATTAAAAATATTTATATATTTTGGTTTTTGTAAGAGTGAATACCTTGATCTTCATGTATGCTTTTAAATCATTCCAATCATACGATCAAAGATCAAATACATAAATTCTTTTTATTAATTGACATGCTTGAATCCGGTAACGTTGATCATATTAAAAGAAATAAAGAATTGGGATTGGCATTGACAAACTCATCTCCAAAACGTAATTCATTTGACTTCCCAAATCCAGCACCATCACATGCAAATCAATTCCCTCAAAAAAAAATCTTCCATAAAAAAAATCAAATCTTTATGGTCCCAAATTAGCTCCAAACACTGTACAATAGTCTCCCGCAACAGTTCATGCAAAAACTTATGTTCTTGGTCCTCACCATAAAAAAGAAACATAGAAGAAAGGAAAGAAATTAAAGAGATATATATATATATATATCCAATCCAAAGTTCCCAAACATTGAAAAAAAAATAATGGATAACTGAAACGTCGCTTCAGATGAGTGAGTGGGATCGGTGGGAAGTGGCGGATCGATCGCACCTGAAGCCGACAAGGTTTGGACAATGACATGGGACCCCCCTCGGATAATGTTATTCTAAACCAACCTCCCAAAACAAAACAAAACAGGGGTGACTAGATGGTCAACTTTCGAAACCTGATTTCGACCTGGACATTCAAAAAGGTTGGCTTCAGATAAGCCAAGTGTTTATAACACTTCCGAAGTGAAGTCGAGATAAAATGAATTGAAAAGTGAAAAAGCCTTTCATCGCATGAAGAATGTTTTTTTCTTTTTTAATTTGGATAATGTCAAGTACCCACTCACAGTTTTTATATATATATATAATTCGTACATGCATGCAATAAGGTTTAATGGTGGGTCTCCTTGATTGAACTGACTCCATTACAGTGGAAGGTTTTGGAGGCTTTTTCTTTTCTTCTTTTCTTTTCAAGAAGGCATCGTGACATAATTGTTTTTAAAGTTATTAAGAATAGGATTACACGTGTGTGAATTATCCTTAACATTTTTTTTTACGATACCAATTGCGAATCTAAGGTTGCATTTGAAATTAAGTTTTAAAAACAGTTTTTTTATTTAAAAATGATTTTTGAAAATAGCTTTCTAGAAAACGTAAATACGTTAGATTCTGAATAGCTGTGACCGAGGTTGCTATTATCATCACAACGTACTTTTTTTTTCTTTCCAATTATTCAAAAAAACAAGTTCAGCCATTGAATCTATTATATATCCATTGATGGAACAAATTTATGTTAGTTGTCTGAACTATGTGTTTAGTACCTCCAACTCTAACCCCCCATTTGAATGTGGGGTTTAGGTGGAATAAGGGGATATAAGGGTGGTATAAGAATGAATATGAAAAATTGTTGTTTGTTTGTAGAGTATAACTTGATATTATTATGTCAATATAAATCAGTATAAGAGAGTATAACAATTCTAAGTAACCCCTAGGATAAATTATACTCAGTTTATCTATTCCCATTGATAAGTGGGGCCCACCATCACATTAAAAAAATCACATCTCATCACATCAAATTACCTATCAACACCTCTTATACATCAATAGGACCCACATGTCAAATCAACTTTTTACACTTTATTCACATTTTATTTTTCATCAACCAAACAATTCAACCTTTATTTTTACGTTTTTCAATGGAAATAAAAAAAACACAACCAAACAGAAAATCACTTATTCCATTGATAAAGTTATCTATACCTGGAATAAGAATAAATCTCATAATAGCTTATTCCTCAATCCAAACGGGGGCTTTGGAGGCTTTTTTCTTCTTCTTTGGGTGCATTGTAACACGTTTTTATAGTTTTATGTGCAGTTTATATATTTATAAAATATGTATATGTGTTTTGTAAGAGTAAAGCATATATATGTTTCATTACTTGAAATATATACATTAAAAAGGGTAAGGACTGCAAGTAAGACTATGCGTGGAAATATCTTCAACTTATTTTTATTTTTTTTCACAAGAACAATTGTGCATTTAAGGTTGCATTTCAAATCAAGTTTTTCAAAAACAGTTGTTTCACTCAAAATGATTTTTGAAATGACTTTTTAGAAAACATATAAATATGTTAGATGAGTCATAGTGTACTAAAAAATGGTTGCTATTATATAGTCATAGCATACCATTTCTTTTTGGTCTTCGATTACTCAAAAACAAGTTCAGTCATTTGATCTATTATATATATATATATATATTAGTAAATCAAATTTATGTTGGCTGAACTACGCGTTATTAATGTAAATGTGTATATATGTGTATTTTATTAGATGATGAATATCTAACTTTTTTAAAAAAATTATAATATTTTGGAGATGCAAAAAAGACTGGTCCCTAGTTAACACATCAGATCAGACCATCTATAGCAGCAAAATCGACTGAGATTTTATCCATATCTGAAAGTATGTCATTGGATATATGTGGCAAGGGACACTGTCACACTGTGCATTTATGTGGCAACTGGCAAGTGACACTATGTATTATGCGCCCATGAAAAGATAATGGAAAAGGAGGATGTACAAACGACACGCCGATCTGTGCTGGATCCATTGATTATTTTTTGCATGAACAAAGCACTTGCCAATTCGACCTCCATTACTATCTTTCTATAAAGCCAATCAATCCTCCCTTTGAAATATCGTTATCATAAAATCCTTATTTCTATACATTTGATACACCAACTCCTCCCTATATATAAGGCTGCCTCACTTCATTGTTCCCATGTTACTTGCTCATGTTTAATTAGCTTTGCAATTAAAACCATGTCACGCCTATCTTTGGTGGCTTGCCTTCTATTACTGCTGCTTATCGTGCCGGAGGCGGTGCTGTGCTCCGAAGCGCGTTTACGTTATGATGAGGCGATGATCGAGGTGGCTGACGAACGGGTTGTTTCGGGTGCGGCGCTGGGAGAGATTCAGCACAGGAGGGGTTTAAGAGAGGCTGAGTTCCAGAGGGAGGTGCCAGGAGGACCAGATCCTATACATCATCGACTTGGCCCCCCCTCCATGCACTAGAGTGTACAAAAGGGTGTTCAATTTTGTACTGCCAATGCGTTGCTTACAAGTCGGGATCGAGTGCATGCTTTTGTTTTTCTGTAAACTTTGAGCCATTATACAGCTAATCAGACTATGATAACTATATCGTGATGGATAACAGTCTATGCAGAATAAACAATTGTCCGTTTAATTTACTGTTTTTGTTATTCTTGTAGAAAAATGTATGTCGCTTTTTTTTATATTGTTTAACTATTCATGTTAGATTTGTTTATCTAGTGTGAACAGTGTTTTGATTAAGTTAACAAGCACCTCCTACCTTTTTGAAAGATGTCAATGGATCAAATCCTGAGAGCATCATTCTTCAAAAAAACATTACCTATTTATTTATTTTTGAAAATATGTGACAAATATACATGTTTCAGGGACATATATACATGAGAGCATCAAGTGAAATGATATTTTTAAATGACCTGGAAAAATATTTTCATTTTTTAACCTTGATAAAAATTTTCAATCCTCTTGTAAGTTTAAGTATTCGTTATCAAGTATTTCAAGCCTCACCCCACGTTCCCTCTTCTCCACCACCTCCTCCAACACATCCGGTTCCCCTCCAACGTCGCTACTGCATCATATTTTTGTTGAAAAATGTAATACGTATGCCATTTTTGTATTCATTTTACATGCACACTAACAGAATATATACTACATTAAATGATTTAATATAATATAATATGTTAGGTGATGATGATGGCTACTCGGTCGTTCCCATATTGGTAGCAGGGGTACATGCATGAAACTAGAGTATCATTAGAGTTATCCAAATTTGGATCAAATGATTGAATCATGCACCTTACTAAGGGGCATAGTTAAAAAAAAAAAAAAAACACAACACAACACAACACGACGACGAAGTGTTTTTGTGCATTACAGGTCGAGAATTTGTTTGTAAATGTTGTGCTTAGTGCTCATCAACTCTCACACTCGATGGATAAAACTCTTCACCTGCTTGTCCAAATAGAGGCTTAGTTATTGTCTTGACCCGTTTAGTGCGGTGGCAGAGGGACACCCCATTCACTCGAGATGCTAGGGCTTGACTCCTGCTGCCAGCAAGGATAAAATAACCCTATTGGCTGATTATCATGGGCTTCAGCCCACTATGTTCTTTGGGCCATTATTGATCCATGTTTTCTTTGTAATAGTAGTTTGCTGTTGTCGTTGTAGTTGTGATTGTGGCTCTGTTAAAGGGCTTTCTGTATCCAAAAAATAAAAATAAAAATAAAAGTAAAAAATAGAGGCCTAGTTATTATAATGGGCATGCCAATAGGGCCTTGGCCTGGTGGAGGACACCTCCCCTGTCTGGGATTTCACCCGGAGATCAACACTTGCTACAAGAAATGCGTAAAAATAAAAAAAATATGCCAGCCTGAACTGCTTTGAGTGGGCCTTGCCCACGGTTTGTTAAGAAGTCAATGTTGGACCACTAGTTTTTATGTTATTGGGACCGTTGTGTCACCCTAGATGGAGTATGTAATATACATAATCGAGCATTTACTAATTTGTGTGAGTAGATGATTATGTACTCACTCAAAAAATACAATATATATATAATATATATACCCGAAAACCCGGACCGCCTGACCCGAGCACCCAAGGACAGTCCAAATTGAACTCATTCGGGCTGGCTCATACACCCGTTCATGGGCCTGGGCCTGATTCATAGGCCCGTGAGGGCCACTCTAGAGAGGTAAAAGAGGGAATCGCCGGTCGCATGCCTCCATCGATCTATCATTGCAATAAATATTTCATAATGATGTAGTTTTTTTAGCTAATAAAAAAATAAACTTGTTTAAAATCTGAGCCTACATACCAGTCCATGGGCCTGAGTGTGCGTTCAGGCCCAGGCATGTGGGCAAGGCCTGGACCTAGTTATTTGTCCATGGGCCAGCCTGGCCCGGGCCTCCAGGCTAGACATGCCCCCCCCCCCCCCCCCCAATGCATTTTCTTATGGGTCGGGCTAAAAAGCCCACGGGACCCGAATGCAAAACGTTACAATAAACCGGACTTTAGCTTAAAAAGTCACAGAAGCTATGAATCCGAATATTCGTAACGCGCACGTCAGTGAATACGTAGTTTTTGCGTCCGCTCTTCAAATGCATTAAAATTAAATTTAAAAAAAAATATAAAAACAAGTGTCGAAAAAAATGCGCAACGAAAGAAAGAGAGAGAAAACAAAAAAAGAGGGATCCAGTCGACTCGACTCCCCGATATTTCTTCCCCAAATCAGTCCCTCTCCCCCTCTCCGCCCCCTCTAAAACCTTCTAGGGTTTCTCAGTTCCACCCCAATTAGGGTTTCCCCCCTCTCTCATCCTCTCCCCCTTTCAGTCTTCTCCTTCCAAATTAGGGTTTCCGCGTTCTTTCTTTTTACATGTATGGCTTCTGGGCCTTTGGTCGGGGGCGGCGGCGGCGGGGACGGATCTCGCGAGAAGCACAGGTGGTCGGAGAGCAAGGTCTACACCAGGAAGTCCTTCAATAAGTCCCGCCTCCCCAAACCCTCCTCCCCTCCCCCTCCCTCCTCCTCCTCCGCCGTCGACGCCGCCGCTTCTGCCCCGCCCCCTCCGCCTCCTCCTCAGTCTTCCCAGACCCTCGCCACCACCACAGAGGACGGCACCCCCTCCCAACCGCTCCGCTTCGACGCCTCCGATGACAACTCCTCCTCCCCTCCCGCCGAAGCGGCTACCGTGGCTGCCACCAACCCTTCACTAGAGGCGCCTCCTCCGCCGCCGATGAATGGAGTGGTCCGCCCGCTCTTTCAGCGGATCGAGAACCGCGTCATGGTATGCCCGTCCTCGGGATCCAGGCAAGAAATCCGTGATTTCCAGCTGCAGCTCTCCGGGGAGCTCGATCAAGTCCGTGCCTTTCTTAGAAAAATCGAGGCCAAGGAGCAGCTCCACCTCACCACGTCAGTAGCCGGAGCCGCAGGTGGTGGAGGCGGGTACAGCCAGTCCCAGCTGTCGAGCACCTACGCTGCCCCGGTCACTGACAGCGGTTCGCGGAGGGGGAACAACCACCACCACCGCCAGCTCAGCATATCCCTCCTGCCCGAGCCTCCTGAGCCGATTGAGAAGGAGAAGCGGACGCCAAAAGCCAACCAGTACTACCGCAACTCGGAGTTCCTCCTTGGTAAGGACAAGATTCCGCCCCCGGAGACCCACAAGAAGCACAAATCAAGCAGTAAGAAGAACAAGATGGAAGGCGGGGATTATGGGTTGGTGGTGGACAAGGCCACGGTGCATGCGTTCAAGAATTGTGGGGCGCTCCTTTCGAGGCTGATGAAGCACAAGCATGGGTGGGTTTTCAACAAGCCTGTAGACGTGAAGGCTCTCGGGCTTCACGACTACCACATAATCATCAAACACCCAATGGACCTAGGGACCATTAAGTCCCGCCTCAGCAAGAACTGGTATAAGTCGCCGAGGGAGTTTGCGGAGGATGTGAGACTTACATTCCGCAACGCGATGACATACAATCCGAAGGGGCAGGATGTGCATGTCATGGCTGAGGTGCTCTCTAATATTTTTGAAGAGCGGTGGTCGCAGATTGAGGTGGAGTACGAGAACGAGGTGGGGCTCATGATGAGGAGGTCGGCTTTTCCCCCGCCCACACATATGCCACCACCACAAGATTTCAGAAGAACACTGGACCGCTCGGAATCTATGACAGCCCCCCCGAGGGTTTATGCTGCGCCGCCAATGGGGCGTGTCTCGGCTCTGAAAAAGCCTAAGGCAAAGGACCCACATAAGAGGAATATGACATTAGAGGAGAAGACAAAGCTGAGCTTTAATCTTCAGGCGCTTCCTCCGGAGAAGTTGGAGGCCATTGTGCAGATCATCAAGAAGAGGAACTCATCGGTGAGCCAGCATGATGATGAGATCGAGGTGGACATTGACCAGGTTGACAATGAGACGCTTTGGGAGTTGGATCGGTTCGTCACCAATTACAAGAAGAGCCTCAGCAAGAACAAGCGCAAGTTAGAGATTGCACAAGCTCGAGCTGAAGCCGGCCATAAATCACATGAATTGGTAGGTTCTTCCTTCACTTGCATGTTCATTAACTTTTTGCATGCCTGCTTTCTTAAATAAAAACAAAAAAAAAATACTTTCCATGCCTTGCCGCTTGAAGGGGATGTAGAAAATACAATGGGTAGGAGAAAAAAACATTTGATTGGTCATTCAATGATTATTGATTTAGTATGAATTGGTGAGTAAACTATATGAGACAAACCCAAACAGAGAATGGCATGGTCTGTGGATGTGGTTGGAGATAATGTGGCGCTATCCATAGTTCAGGGCTGACGGTTGGAAAAATGAGTTGGATGTCTGTGAACTTGTTGGATTTTAGTGTCAACTGCTTGGAACGATGAAAATAAAGTTTAGGATTTACAATTCACATATATCTCTGCGTATGAGTTCGTATCATGAGCACAAATGCTCTATGTGGGTTTAGTATTTTGAATACGTCCACATTTGAAATTCTATGCTCACTTGAAATTGTGTATGATTACATTTTATGGAAAAGGCATGTAAAACTGATATGGTTGTTGTAAAGAACATGGGATTTGTGAATCTCCTAAACCCTCTTATCTCTAAAGCACAAACACTCCAAAATGGATGTTTTGTCTCTATCTTACATGTCTTCCATGGACATGGATACTTGTCACTAGGACACATGCTTAATACACCATATTACAAAAATCATAAAATCTTAGCTAGACATGGCCCCAACACAGCCCGGAAATGTATGGCCGTGGTTAAGAACTTAACGTGGGTGGCATTTGGAAACACATTTGGATGCTTCTGCTTTTGCAGGATACTTAATCCAAATGTTTTCCAAATGCCCAAGGAAAAAAAAACAGCTTTTAGTTATAAACATTAAACAGTATGAATGGGAGTTTTTCTGCTCACCCAAAAAAGGTGCTTTTCAGGAGTCTAACTATGCCTCCTGGGAATTTTATTCAAAAGGCATCTTTAAGTGAAAAGCTACTTTTCAAACCTGATTCCAAATGCTACCTTGAAAAGAAAAACCTTTCCTTCATGAAAGCTGTTCCACCCTTAAAACCCTCTTTCTCAAACGGGCCCCAGAGGATTGGAAAAAGGGGTTTGAATAGGTGTTTTACTACATGTATTGATTTGTCTTCTTAAAACCTTCGAGTGTTATAGTCCTCAAATATTTATTGTTGCTGTGTTGGATTGCGATTCATTTCAAGACAAAATTGGTCAGTTGCACTGTATATCTTATTTTATGATTTTATCTATGCGGCATGGGCATATATTGCTTCTTTTGTTGATATAATGTAAGAGTCTTGATTGGACAAGCAAGTTTGACACTTTTATTTTCTTTTGTGCAATTTATTTACCTACATTAGTGGTGGACAATACCCGATTTATTAATAAATTGGAGAATTAATGTGATAGTACACATAAATTAAGAGAAGCATCCTTGTTTTTTCTTTTTAAATTTGTTTAAGGTTATCTAATATTTTTTTTCTTAACATCGTGTTCACTTAGAAATGCTGAATAACAGCTGAATGTTATTGTTGTATAAAACTATTGATTACTACTTTTTTTTATTTCCTGGTTTATTAATATAATCAAGGCAGTCCATATTTTTCTACAAATATTGGGGGTAGAAAACTAATATGATCCATTTTGTTCATTAATAATTTTCTATCAAGTAATAATGATTTATGATCTTTTTAGACATCGTTGGTCATCCTTTATCAGATAGCTTCACAACAGATTATTATTTGTTTTCCTTTCGCCTTTTTCATATTGATCCATAAATTGAAACTGGATTGAAATTTTGACAAATGTTGAATGGTTCTGCTCCTCTTTTCAGAATCCTGTTACTGTCACTGTAGAGGCACCCAAGGAAAGTAGAACAGGTATTTGTTATTGAAATATTTGGAAAACTGGAAATTTGTAGATTTGAATTTACCTACTTGATTCGGATTGTAGGTGATATTTTTGTGATTTGTTTTAGATGAGAATAAAGTGCCTTCTTCATCACCTGTTCGAGAAGGAAATCAAGTCAATAATGCCAGTCGCTCAAGTAGTTCGAGCAGTTCTAGCAGTGATTCTGGGTCATCTTCAAGTGGTATGCCTTTCAGCTTTCTAGTTAAGCCATTAATAATAAGTTCTATAATTGCATAAACGTATTCCAAAAAAATGCATAAACATTAGTGCTTTTGATGAATTTCTTGACAATGTGGGCTATCTAGCTTAAGTCAATTTTAATTTCCAGATTCAGATAGTGATAGCTCCTCTGGTTATGGATCAGACACGGGACAGTCACCCCGGTCTTGACTGAGCTAAATGCAGGTAAGAAAATCTGTTGTTTGATGCCTTGCTTATCACTTTATTACATGTAGATATTGATCTTGCTATACATTTTTATTTTAGACTAAACTGAACATATAACAATTAGTTTGCTTGATTTTTTTTTTTTGCTGTGCTTAATGTTCCCAAGATTTTGTAAAATTTTATAGGCCCGTTATTTATAGGAGCATTGATCACTAATACCACCTTGTACACACATTATTTTTTGATCATATGGTAACACATGATTATCTCCTATGTGTTCAAATGCCTTCAAACATGCATTTGCCAAGTCAGAGCTCTCTGTTGCATGTTATGTACTCATGTATGTTATCACATATCTTCATGTATTTCGCAGCATAGTTTCACTTTGCATATCACGCATCACATTGTACATCAGTGACATGATATATTTCTGAAGTATATATATATATATATATATATATTGAATGGGTTGTTCCCTATATTAATAATCCGGTACCCAAATATTGAGAGGAAATCAAGGTCTCTTGCCAAATAAAAAACAATCAACACATTCATAGCCCCCACAACACCCTAGGTGACCGCCGCAAATAGTTCATCCATTCTAGCCCTTATCACAAGTGGTCTAGCTTTTACGCTCCAGACAACGATGCCCCTTATGTTTTCTACATGGCACTGATCTTGCTCAAAGCCTCAAAACATTTTTTTTATTTCTACTAATCCAAATGCTCCAGCCAAAAAACGTGGGGAATGACTTTTTGTAAAATTTATATTTTTACAATTTCCCATTCTCCTTTTTTTTTTTTTGGAGTATTATTTTCTGAGTTTTCCATAATTTTAAAGGAAATGTTCATTGCTGAACGTTGTTTCATTCCTCAGCCACAAACTATATGTCATCAAATATGCACTTAAGGGCCCTGTTGCAAAAGACCCATAAACCCATATTACTTTTAATTGCATTGATAACCTTTGGTAAATAAAAGAATATACAGCTTTCTTCATAACTTTGCATAAAATTTTCATTTATTCATTTTTTTTTCCTGTTATGAGGTGGGATAGGTCTACCAACCAAATCAAGCCCTTGGCAACCATACTGCTAAATTTTGTCCTGATCTAAACATTGGCCTTGCCCTAATGGCTTGATTTTGGTGAACAGTTCTCTTCAGTTCATTAACTTGTGTTCTGTAACGCAATCTTTCAGTTTTGTTACAATTTCTCTTGTCTTTTTCCATTGACATCACATTGCATCTTGTCATACAATGCATAATGTTGAATTAATTCATTGTGGTGGTTTTATTTTTATAAAAACTAGTTGTGCTTGCCCATGCTTGTGTCTGAGGTATCTTTTTCAGCAATTTTTTTTCTTCAACTTGAATACATACTCTTTTTTTATTTTTTTTGCAAATACTTAATTCCTTTGATTATACAGTTCCAGAGGTTGATTTGCATGTATATTTAGACTGTTTAATGCTTATTATTCATTTTCTCCCCCTCTGTGGCATGTTTTACATCTTTTCATACTTAATGCTTGCCTCAAAAGCACAAACACTCTGTTTTGTTTGCCGTACCTGTGTCGGACTCGTGATAGATATGGACGTGCGCTCCACATGTGTCACCCAACTGACACATGTCCTATGAAATGGGCCTAGTTTCAGGCCCACAGTTTTCTAGTTTGTGACCCTTTCACCCGAACAACTCAGCCCGTTTAACAGCCTCTCTTCTCTCGACACTCCAATGCTAGCTGCCATGGAAAAGTTAAACGAATGTCCTCATGCTGCAATATCTCTGTATTACTTCATATGGATATATAATATATATGTAATGCTAATTAGATTCTTGTGTCCTAGTTGTATCTGTGTCCTCTATTTTAAAAAATTGTCGTGTCACCGTGTCCGTGTCCCCCCGTGTTCATGTCCATGCTGCATAGGTGCTTGCATGTAGTCACTCTACTAAACCTCTTGTGTTGATTAGAGTTATTCCAATCTCCTGGTCCTAGATAGACGATTTGACAAGAAAATCAACCATTATTGAGAAAGGAAAGTTAAAAAAAAAAAAACAATTAATGTGATGTAAAAGGAAACAATTAATGCTCATAATTAGGAGAATCAAATTTACATTGATATCTCCATAATTATGGATCTATTTTGAATATTTTTAGTCACATTTAATTACCTATTAATTGGGTATTAATTTAGGAGCAATATATAATATTTTAAGAGCTATTTTAGTAAGTTTTAATGGTGTTTTAGTGGTCTCATTATAGGGATTCGAATTTATGTATTTTCTTTTTTTTCCCCTTAGGTTTTCTTGCTTTGTAAGTCACATCACCCTATTTAATCATGTCAAAAGGTTGTGCAAATAATCAATTAATAATATTTTGAGTTTTCTAGTTATTTTGAGAGTTGTTTCTTTCATTTCTTCTTCCGTCATACGGAAATGATTTTACGGAGTCGACGTTGTTCGTCTTCGTCTTGCTTCTCGCAGTGTTTCGCGCTTCTGACTACGTCAGATGGGCATAGAAACTCATGTTCCTGCTTAGTTTTTATTGTTTGGTGAACATGGGAGGAATGGGGATGGCATGTACAGTTTACTTTTAAATATTTTCATAATAACTTGCAATAAATTATAGGGTCCTTTTTAAAAGCTTTATTTGCATAAAGGTACAGATGCATATGTTATAGGGGTGCATTGTAATTGGCCCCATAATTTCGAGTTTTAAGCATGGTTGGATGAAGGACTCTCTGTACATGGCTGGTGAGGGTTTACATTAAAATAGTAGATATGTGTATGATGACTCTAACTCGCTATTCAAAACACTGCATGTTTTTATGTCTGCAAATTATTACGTTCCCACTTAGGACAGGGTTTGAAGGATTGTGATTCAATATTGTATGGTTCATTGACTTCATTCAATACGTATAGAAGTCACACAATGCTGTTGGTTTTTATACTATCCTAGGGAGTTAATGTCTATTTTTCCACGAAAAGTACTCTTTTTTAGGTTTGTAAGATCTGCGTTTGTTCATAACAACCCCTTCCATACTGAACATTATGAAGGAAAAGTTGTGTTATTAGGATCTAGGACAGTCTGCCAATTTGAATGGTAGGAGACTAAAATCAGAGCCTTCAATACATTCTGAACTGTTTTGAGATGGTGCTGACAGGAAATCACTAAGTTATACTATGAGAATCTTGGGACACTACCCTTCTGGCTTTCTTCTTCTCTGCAATTAGACTCAAATATCACCTTTCTGAGTTCTTGTGTATTAGTTTAAAATTCTCCAGCTTTGCTTTCAAGATTTGCTGTGTCTGTCCAGTAGGATAAAGTGATTTTCTTGTTTTAGATTGTTCTAGGCGATGAGGTCTGTTTATTACTATAGTTGCTCAATCCATCCCATCCCCCCCCTCCCCCCCCCCCACACACACACACACACAACAACAACAACAACACACACTCGATTCTCTCAAATGATGAAATGATGAACAAAGTTGCTTGAAGGAAAAGGAAAGTGGGTGGACCTGATATGCTGTTTGTGCTCTGAGTAATTCCCTTTTCATTTGCTCTGAAAGAAAGTGGTGTGAATGATCTTTTGAATTGGTCAATCTGTTGTTTGGATTTTACATGTTATGAATAAACATTCTGGAATTCATCTTGAGTGTTTAATGTGGAGAAAATTATAAATCTTTATCAAATCATATTGGAACCAGTTTACCTTTTTGCTCTTCCTCTAGTATAAATCACGATACTTGTATAATTCTCATGCTTATGCTGGACATCTAGTTTTTGAAAGTTGATCATTGTATGAACTTCTCACTGCTTGAGATGACGACATTTAATTATTTTCCATGGCAGATTTTTCACAGGTTAGATTTGTCTCACGGTCATGATTCTTTGGAGCGATTAGCACCTGCTTTTGAAGAAAGAATGGTTGCATCTATTGACAGTGCAAATGCTTGTCTGTTGAAATGCCCAAGTTTCCCCTCTGTTAATTTTTATTTCACACCCCCAGGCAGGTTATTGACTTATATGACTAAATCTTCTTGTGGTTGCTTAACAGTTGAGATTGGGAGACCACTGAGGAAGGACTGATGATTTGATCTTTGCTTTTGTGTTATCCCAAAGCAAAAAATTGTACCTATATGTAGCATCAACGCGTGTTTTGATATCTGTAGATGTTGTTCTTCTTTTATCATTTTTAATCACATGCAACCAGATGTACATTACTATTAACAACAATACAGCTACGATCGATTCGGTTCCTGCACCCTTGATTTTGCCTCCTCGCATCTGCAAGCATTTCAGTCTGGGATGGTGGGTCGTGAGCCGGATGCCATGGAAGGTAATGTTAGTCCTTAGATCTGTTTGTTTTGTTGCTTGACTGCCTAATTTTTTCTTTTTAAAATCACTAATTTTTAGCTAGGTAGCTTTTGGTTTATGCGCTTGGCTATAAGTTGGTAGTCTATTTTCCTAACTTGTAAGCCATTTGAGAGCTATAACCTTTGTCCAGTGATTGATTATGGTTAGATCTTTAATCCAATTTGAACCATGGTTGTGTACCTGTAGTAGAGTATCAGTGTCATTTTGTGACGCCGCCCAATTGTACCATTTTGTTAATGCATGCTATGTTTTGTGTTGCTATGTTTGGTTTGCATCAGTCTTAAAGTTTATCTGAAAACTGTGAGACCTCTTTTATTGCTTGGTGTTATTTGTTATGATTTGTTCTTTGATACACCCAGTTTTACAATCCCCGCTATAGCAGTCAATGTATTTGTATAAATATACATTCATTATTCTGTGTGTTCTTCTAGGTACATGCGACGGAGGTTAAAAATGGTGGTGTTAAATGTCTTCTTTCGATTTTTACCTCCTTTTTTTTAATCTTTCAGGCGTAACACAACATTGTTTCACAAATATAGGATTGGTTTGATAACTCTGTTTCATAAGGAGAATTCTCCTTTTTTGGGAATCTTTTTTATTATTTTTTCTTTTGGTGGAAGGAGAAATGAACACCAGAATGAGGATTCCAAATATAATTTTTTGGGTGTTTTAGCTGAATGAGAATTAGAATGAACTACAAAGTGACCCTTAGTTTGAGTAGTCTTTTCTAACATGGAGATGTCAATGTCAGACCACCTTTACTCTGAATGAGAATTTCTCCATGTTCTGTTCTCTCAAGCCAAATGAGTTCTCGATTGCTTTCCATCTATATCTGGCCATTGCTGTGCTGTTGAAGGAAATCCATCAAAGCTCTTTTAACTAAAGGAATAAATACACATGCAACTTGATAGATAGCTCAACTGATCGGAAATGTATTAGTTTTAGAGTTTTGTTACACAGGCTCTAATTTATAGGTCTTATTTACAGGCTCCAATAGATGTCAAATTATCATTGGATGTTTGATTGACTTCGATAAAAGGATAAAATAGTAAAATACAAAAGTATTCCCTTTTAAAGTCATATTTGAATGCTCAAATGTCTCATTTTTTAGGTTTGTTTTCATCTTTCGTCCTTGTCGACTGTTGTTATTTAATTTTAAAATCAATTTATTTTTAAAAAATTAAAAATCAATTAAATCTTTTCATCATTCTCTTTTATTTTCCGTCTAAAATATTGAAGAAGACTTATAATTATTAGGGGATTCGATTTCAACCTTCTTTTTTCAAGTTTCTTTGTCTGGTTGTTTTTCATTTACAAAAATATGAGTAAATGATTTTTTTTCAATTTTTTGAATCACATTTCCTGTATTGATGATTTTCGTAATGCAATTATATGAAATAAATTTTTTTCAATTTTTACATTTATTGTATTTGCGATTGTATATACTAATGTAAATTAATTGTATGAACTGATTTTATGATTTTTGAGTACTTTGTAATGTTGAAATGTAAGCGACTATTTGACAAACTATTCAATGTTTGTGGATTTTGAAGATTCATATAAAAACATTTGTTTAATTTTTTATATATATACAAGTGTAACATAGTATAATAAGAATGTATCTGAATAAATGGTATTTGTAATTGGCTATTTGTATCTCACCTTTAAAATGTAACTGAGAATAATAATGAATGAAATCAACTACTTGATAATGTTATTGAGTATTTTAGAATGTAACATATAATATTATCTTAAATTTTGATAAATGTAACTCACTATGTGTATTTGACCTTTAAAATGTAAATATATTTGATTATTTACAAATGGAACTTGCTACTAACAAAATGTAACTGACAATTGTAATAGAGTATAATAATAATGAAACTGAATAAATGGTTGAATGTAACTCACTATTGTTAAATGTAACTGATTATTCGTATATGATTTTTTATATGTTTTTATATGTAACTAAGCATAATAAAAGTAATTCATTATTTGATAAATGTAATTGACATTTTTAGAATTGAATTTACATTTGATTATTAAATGTAACTGACAAAATCAAATGTATATTTCTTTGTATATGCATAGAATTTGAGTGTTACTATACATGTATATGACAATTAAAATGTGAATTGTCATATTGAAATGTAACTCACTTTCAAAGAAAAAAAAAAAAAGTGTTATTACACATTTAAATATGAATTTGAATTCAAACAAAAAAGAATTTTAAACGAATTTAGAAAATTTGTGTTATATCATCTAAAATGAAAGAACATACCAATAAAAATAATTACAATCAAAGACCAGATTCAACAACTATAAATATGTAAAATCAAGTAATTACAACACAACAGCATAAACATAAATCATTTTCGATCTGGTGCTAAGGATTTTTAAAAACAATAATGGTGTTTTAAAAAGGAAATGATCTATTGATTATGGATGTATAAATAATTCAATTGTAATGAATCCAAAAACAAAACAAGAAACGTGAATTATATATGGAAATGATTTATTGTCACCGTCATTAATTCTATATAGGTGGAAGGGAGTAATTATAACGATCTCCTTGATTATGGGAACAGTAACCGAATAAAGAAATAAATCATAAAAGGGTAAAATAGGTATTATGCATGTGAGGCTTAGTTGGAGCTTATAAAGATGGGGCCTGTGAATCATTTTCCTTAGTTTTATACCGGTCTACCCCGTGGGGCTCATCTACCTCCGTGGCCGGTCCACTAGGCTGTTTTATGCCTTATTCCCCTTTTGGATGGGGGAATAGAGGGGGGAATAAGGGGGATGAAGGGGAATGGGGGTAAAAAAAAAATGTTTGGGTGGGTGGTATGAAAGGATATAGCTATGCAGAATTAGGTTAGAATAAACTAGTATTTGTATTCCAAGCCCTCCATTGGAATAATGTTATTTTTTCACTGGTATAAGAAAATCCACCTATCAAATCACATGTTATCATATCAAATCATCTATCATCATCTCTTATACATCAATGATGTCCACATGTAAAATCAATTTTTTATACCTTATTCACATTTTATTCTTCATCAATTAAACACTTCAACTTTTATTATTCTGTTTTCCAATGAGAATAACTGAAAACACAACCAAATAGAAAATCACTTAATCCATTGGTAAAGTCAACAATTCCCGGATTATGTATAAATCCCAAAATAACTTATGTTTCTATCCAAACGGATCCTATATGCATTAGTTTTTCTTTTTTCTATTTATCACTTTTCATTCAAACATTTATTAATCTTTTCTTTAATGAAAGCGATTGATAGATTGATAGGGTGCATTTACCTTTTTTTTTTAAAAAAAAAAAAAAAAAAAAAAACTGATGGGAAATGATATAATCATATAATATTGAAAAACATTTTCATTATTTAAGTTTTACAATATCATAGTCGATATCTTGGTGGTCCCGCATGCATCGGATAAAGAATGTAGGCATCGCACAATATACGTAAGATACATATATTTATATAAAAAAATGATACGTCCGGCTTGGGTGGAACTCTATCTACCATCTTGTCCGGATTTTTTTTTCATACACTACGATAATATAATATATATGATATTGTAGATGCCATCGAATATATGTGGTTGCAGAAATGTTTCTGGATTATATATAAGGGTATAAAATAGATTGAGTATATCCGTGTTTATATGTAAGTGTAAACTGGCCCAGCCCTGTGCAGAGGTCACCCAGGTAAGCCTGTCAACGGGTCGGGTCCAGACCTGGACCTGACCCGATCCGAATCCGATTACACATGTAATATACTAGACCCGATTTGGACCCGACCCGACGGACCCGAACAAACAAACGGGTCGGGTCCGGGTCCACCCGGCCCCGACCCGTTGGACCCGAGACCCGATTGTTTTATTAAAATATGCTCATATATTATAAGACCATTAGTCTTAGTTGATACATAATTTTATTTCTTACTTAACTTATTTTTGTATCTACAAGTTCATAAATCATAATCATAACAAGCTTATAAATCGGTTTGTTTTAGACAATTAACTTATTAGCATTTGAATTTGTATGATTAATTAGTTTGTTGGATGATTTATGTTTATTATTTAGGTTAATATGTTAGTGTTTATTGTTTTGAATGTTGTTTAAGTTAATATTGTTTTGAATGTTGTTTAGGTTAGTTATGTTTATTATTTAAGTTAATATGTATTTTATGTTAGTGATTATTGTTTTGGATGTTGTTTAATAATTCATTTATTTTTTTGAATTGTATAAAATTATATTCAAACATAGTCTCATTAACAATAATGTTTTATTACAAAAAATTTCAAATAGAATGATAAGACAAACAAATACATGAGCTCTTCTCTTTTTTTTTTTTTACCCAACCATCCGGGTCCGGGTCCGGGTCCACATTTCTCCGGACCCGCCGGGTCCTGTCACGGGTCGGGTCCGGGTCCACCCCGACCCGACCCGGACCCAACCCGTTGACAGGCCTACACCCTGGCCACTGCCTAGAGCCCCCACCCACGGAGGTCTCTAACCCTGCAAAGCCCATATAGTTTTAGCCCATGAAGAAAAAATAATTTGACATGGCTGTTTTGGCTGTTGGACATTTGAATACTCATTACTCACCCCGAGGCTCAGGCCTAACAAATACATTCCCCAAGTATCTAAAACCAATCCTATCATTTCCTATCCCAAGCAAATATTTTCTGTCCCTGTTAAATTCCATGAAACTCCTCTCCATCAAATCCTTAAAAATCTCATGTGATATGTATTTGATTAATTGTTTTTTGCTATTATATCTTTTTATTTGATTGATATTATTATGAATATAATTTTGTATGGATCTTTATAAGCGTTTTCTAATGTAGTAATAAGGAATTTTTTTATTTAAGAGGTTTCAATTTTAATAATTATATAATGTTGTACTTGTAAATTTATAACATTTATAACTTAAAATAAAATAGAGTTAAAGACATCTAAGCCTCTACAAACATGAAAAAACCCATATAAGTCCCTACTAAAATTGGGACAGACGTACGAGTCCCTGAAAACTTAGAAAAACCCAATTATTATCCCTGAGTTAAATTTACATCCAAACTTAACGGAATATTCCCAGAATATTCAATCACATATAATTGTGTAGACATTGAAGTCCTTATAAACAGTCATAAAGACAAATTAGTCTCTGTAAAAGATAAAATTGCCCCTGAAAGACTTTTACATTAAATTGTGTACACATTGCAGTCCCTATAAACAATCATAAAGACAAATTAGTCCCTGTAAAAGATAAAATTGCCGCTAAAAAGATTTTTATATTTAATTGGATAGACATTACAGTACTTATAAATAATCGTAAAGACAAAATGGTCCCCGTAAAAGACAAAAATGCCCGTGAAGAATGCATTCTACCGGTTAAAATATTGTTTTTACATCCAAATTGTGATATTCAGGTGAAGTGTGATTGATAGGATAGAAGATGAAAAAATAAATAAAAAAATTATATTATTTGTCTTTATAATTGATTATAAGGACTGTAATATCTATACAATTAAATGTAAAAATCATGCAGGGGTATTTTTGTCTTTTACAGAGACCAATTTGTCTTTATGACTATTCATAAGGACTTCAATGTCTACACAATTATATGTGATGGAATATTCTTAGAATATTCTGTTAAGTTTGGATGGAAATTTAATTCAGGGGTGATAATTGGGTTTTCCTGAGTTTTCAGGGACTTGTACGTCTGTCTCAATTTTAATGGGGATTTATATGGGTTTTCTCATGTTTGTGGAGACTTAAATGTCTTTAACCCAATAAAATAATATTCAAGACTTTTTTTTTTAGTATATATAGGACCCTGCTTTAAAAATTCGTCTAGAGCCCTGCAAAAAAAATTCTCCGGATCAACCCTGACTGGCTGCAAAGCATGTAAAAATTTCATGGAAGTTCTTCGTACCAAAATAAAAAAATTCCTGGAGGTTCTAAATAATCTTTGATAGGGGCATTACATCAAGTGTGTGTGTAAAATTTTTGATGTTAAGTGTGATTGTTACTGTAAGACCTGATCTCTTATGCTATATTTAGTCCTTATTTAAATTTATATTAACATTTTATCAAAAAATTAAATAAAAGTTAAATTTAATATTATTTATTTAGCTATCATTTTATATTTTATTCAAATTTTTTAATTTAATACATTAAAAATTTATAAAAAAAAATTTCTCAAATTTATATTAAGATACACGATCAGATATGCTAAACTTCGAAAAAAAAAAAAACAAAGGGGGTGCGTGAAACTTCATCTGAGATCTAGCCGTCTGATCAACCAATCTAGTTTTCTCATTTCTGACATAGTGACACCACATTCAACACGTTGATGTGACAAAATATACAATTTATTATCAATCAAACCCAACCGGCTGTTCAATCGTACGTAAAAAAAAAAAAAAAAAAATCCAACCCACCACGACCCAACCCAATCAATAATGAGTTTCGCTACACAGCCTCAATATTTAAGTTCCTCTCACAGAGAGTGTTAAATTTTTATTAACTATTTAATTGACCTTTACAAAAATATAAAAAAATAAAATATATAATTATCTTTATCTAAATCATACGTTAGCATGATGGTTTCTTCTTTAGAAACATATCCAAACAATTTCTAACTGTTTTTTTTTTAAATTCAACAGTTTAAAAAAATAATTTCGACCGATCTGTTCATCTTTGACGAAAGGTGTTACCACCCAGATTCTTTATGTCACTCTCTATCATATGAGAGATGGTTCGACTATCTTTTCAGTCATCCTCCAAATTCCACCTTTTTTTACCTTTATATCAACTTTTTGATGAATGTAACTGACTTTTAACAAAACACTAAAATCAGATAAAAAAGTCAGTTAAATTTTGTGAATATAACTTAGTTTCAAAATATATTGTACAAATAGTTCAGTTAATTGAATTTTATTATTTAAAGCATGTAAATATCAGTTGTATATTTCAAAAATGTTAATGATTTACAAAATATAATGAGTAAAGGTTTGTATTAGTTTAAAAATGTAAGACAATCATATGTCAATATAGCATCAAAACTCTATAAAATCCTACAAAAAAAAAAAAAACATATTTGACATCAAACACCATATTCAAAGAAAAAATTATAAACAAAAGTCAGATCAAAGGCTGTCATATTTAATATCAAACAAAAAATTCAAGAAAAAAATTATAATAAATGCAAAAACAAACAATAACAAAGGTCATACCTGAATCGACAGATATTGAAAACGATAGCTAAATTGATTAATTGCACAAAAGGTTAGTTACATTTGTGAATATAACTAACTTTTACAATATATTCATACAACAAGTCAGTTACATTCACAAATATAACTAACTTATAAAAAGTGTATAAATATAAAGATTAATTTGAAATGTAATTATCTTTTAAAAAATAATGTATATAAGTTTAATAAAAATATGAATATGTAACTGATATTTAAATATTAAACAACAACATTACAGAGTCAAACTTCAACATCAAATGTTAAACAACTGATATATCGTATAAAAACTACATTTGACATAAAAAAACAACGAAAATTAACATACAATAAAACAATTGAAAAAACATATAATAAATAAACATCACACCTGAATCGACATATATTTAAATGATAGTCAAATTGATCAATTCTTTTTTTTCGATCATATAAGACTAAAAAGACATCAAAAATATCAAATTCGATGTTCAATAGACTCTACATAAAAAAATCTGAAATTTTACCATGACAATGAAGCTGATTATTCAATTATAAAAGCACAATTTAATTATGATGAATAATAAAACAAAAATAACACAATTGAATGCCCCCAAACCACAATTTAATTGTGATGAGTCATAAAAGGAAAAAAAAAATTAACACAATTGAATGCTCTCTCACCGTCCACCATTAATTATATTGAAAAGTTACTAAAACTCACTTAAAGATATAATTGATAATTCAATCTATGCGACCTCATGACACTTACGAGGAAGATATGAAATGAGGCTTGTGAATCATTTTTCACCGTTAATTGCTTCTTCCACTTCATAACCCCCAAATTATTAGGAATTCCCATTCTCTTCTTCTCCTTTACTTCAACGAAGGTTCCTCCCAATTCACTCTTATTTATACACAAAAAGCTCCACATCAAACTGAAGAAGAGGAAGAATCATTAAAGATGTGTTGTTGCGATTGCGATTGCGAGTGCAGGCCTTTGGGTTGGCTGTTGGGCCTCCCTTTCGCCCTCCTCTCCCTCCTCGTCTCCATCGTCGGCGTTTTCATTTGGATTGTTGGGTATGCTTTTCTTGTGCATCTGTTTGTGATTTCTACATTTGGGTTTCGTTTTTCTTTCAATTGGGGATTTGGGTTTGAAATTTTTTTTCTCTCATGATCAATATTTACAGGTTGCTGTTGTCTTGCATTTGCCCGTGCTGTCTCTGCGTGACTGTGATAATTGAATTGGCTCTTGAGTTGATTAAGGCCCCTCTTCATGTCATGAGGTGGTTCACAGAACAGATCCCTTGTTGAGGGGAATCGATTTTAATGTCATGTAGGTTTGGGGGGTTATAGTTTGTGAGATTATGGAATGGATTTGATTGGTTATTGGTGAATTATTTGTGATTAAATAAATTTTGTTTTGGATATATAGATGTGGTTGATCTACCTCAAGTGGATCATAGGGTGGTTATTGGTGAATTATTTGTGATTAAATAAATTTTGTTTTGGATATATATAGATGTGGTTGGTCTACCTCAAGTGGATTACAGGGTAACCTTCACACACTTTTTTACTCAAACTGCACATGGACCACTATGATTTGTTGCACACCTTTAATTTTATATATTCCTGACAATTTTTTTTTTTGAGATATCGGTGGACTTTGTATTCATGGAAACAAGTCCAAAGAAGGACATACGGTAATAATACATGTAATATAACCTCAAAAGCAATCCAAGAGAAATCTTAACTGTGTAGAAAAGGTTTCTACTCAGGAAAAACTCTCCCCTCTCCCCCCCCCCCCCCCTCATCATGAGCAAGCCGGCTTACCCCGTGATATATTGGGCATTTATTTTAGTTTTTCATTGTTTGAGCTTTTACTATTGAAATGGATTAGTCTGCTCTCTTTTTATATTAGTCTTGGCATAAAGAAGGCGTCTGACATGGCTAGATATCTGTTTATTTAGATGGTAGCCATGTAAAAAGTTATAATGAATCATATTCCATATTCTAATTTACCTATTTATTCACCAGTGTTCAGAAAAGAGGACTTAGCATAAAAATGCAAAACAAAATCCATGTTGTTTTTAGTATTTTCAATATACATTTGTTCTTTTGCACTTCATCTTTGTGTTCTTATTGATGGGGCACAAAATCTGGCCTGGACTTGGAGATTATTGGATAATAAAAGACGTATTCAGTTGTAGTTAACCTTATTGCATTCATTTTTTTTTAATGTCTCACACAAGGTGGATGTGGGAAATCTTTCAATAAAAGGGCACATTACACATGCATAGCTAACTATATTATGGTCTATGTTTCATTCTATGAGAAAAATGTGATGACAAAGTGTGTTGATACTAATTTATTGGTATCTATAACACTTTGACATGAAATTATCATCCGTGTTGGTCACTGTCTTCAGAGCTTCATAATGGGAAGATGTTCATCTGAAGTTTAAAATCAGTGATAGAACAAAATGCTTTCTTGAGTCTGCTTTGGTCTCAATATACTGAACTTTTGACATACAATTGTCAATTAGACGAGAGCCAAACAGAAGCATATAGGAACAAATGCTTGTTTGCATGCAGAGATAAGAAAATGCACTATGTTAAGTTGCCATTTTCCTATCTATTTTTCATCTTGGATTGTATATAGACAAATTTAGCTTTAATATGTCATACCAATAGCTCCAACGAGGTGGGAGACACAAGATAATGGGTGCAATCATGAAATAAGTAGAAAATGATTCTACAATTCTAAAAATGATTGACTTACCGTCCTGTCACGTTAAAATTGATAAAATATTTTAATAGTATACATGTCACTCCTTCAAGGTTGGTATCTCAATCTTTGATGTTTTGGTGCGACATCTCTTAAAGATTTTCAAAATAAAATTGATTGTTTTGGAAAACCATCACATTTTGCACATGTCAAATAGCTTAGGTACAAGCCAGTATGATAGAAAGCATGGCCACCCCCCGGCTTGCTTCTATCCCCTTTCTTATTCATTCAAGTTATATATTCTTGTAAATATATGCGAGTTATCAATCCACAACCCAACTTAGACACTTGTTGGATTTGCATTTAGACCGATTTTATGGAAAATGCTATATTACCCACGTTTTCATTAAATTCTTAGCATACCAAAATCTTTTGAAACATACTGGATTGTGGGTAAATATAGCTACAAAACAGAGTGAGAGGAGCAGTGCCTAAAAAAAAATTATACATGGAAAAAGCATTGGCTAACATATTATATTTTTCTCCGAGTTCTGAAACACTTAATCTATTTTACCGTCTCCCAGTCACATACACTGTATTATTGGAGTGTTCTCATTAAGAATATAAAACAATTATTAACAAAACTTTGATTAGTTAGTTAACACCTCTCCTCTCTATAAAGAAAGTCAGGGTATCAAACCCAGGGAGCAACCATTATAGAAAAGAAAAGAATGTAAAGTAATTCACAGATCACTTTCAAAAATGAATTCATAAATTGATGAAAAGATCCGGAGTTCTGAAATAGTATAATATGATGGTGCATATATACTCTCCTAATAAAATGTATGAAAATTATTATTTTTTTATTTATTTAAAAAGAAAAAAATGTTATTTAATTTAGATATTGAAGATGGTGTTTTCCCTCAATAAGTGTAGTCGGGTTAGAGGTCCGCCTCCAAGTGAAGATCCGGGTCATCGCGCCTAGAATCCTACACCAAGAGAGCATAGGGAACACCGATGTAGTGCCTGCTAAAGGCCCTTCGACGCTTAAGGTAGTGCAGTGAATCAAGAAGATGAAGATGAAGAAGATAACTTTATCACTAGAAGATTAGGGTATTGTTTATGTCCTTTCTCTCTCCTTTCCTTGCCTTGATCATCCTTGGGGCGGTGTTGGACTAGTCGTCGAGTCGTCTTGCTCTGACGAGAAGGCACTCCCCGAGCAGGACTCCTTCGGCCAGTTTCTTTGAATGGGACCCCTCGTCAAGAGAACTTGACTGTTCTCTTCGGGTAATCCATGTTTGGTCATATTCTGTGTCAATTCTAGGCCGAATCGCACTGCCTGTTTATCTTACTGCTTCAGGACACGTGGTGTCCCTAGAAAGAGTGTGAGATTTTTTCTTTACAAATATAATAGTTATCTTGCAAGTGTCAAAGCAAGTGGTATAACATTCCCAATTATATATGTAAATAAAAACATAATGCTAATTACACAAAATTGAATAATTATTAAATAAAATGAATAAAGAACAATGTCATAAAAATCAACTACTTAATAATAAATAAACAAAAACAAATTTTTATACCTTTTAGTTGTAGCTGAAAATTTATTCTTTATAACTTGAACTTCATGTTATATAGGTCTACAACATCAAATATTAAGAACCAAATAGAATTTAAAATCGATATAAACAACAAGGTGAATTTAACTATATAAATAAAATAAAAATTCAAACGTATTAGAATGACAAGCTTGATCGAATAAAAATATACTTGATTTTTTGCCATTTGTATTTTGCCTATACAAGCAGAAACACCAAAAACACAAAATAAAAAATAGCTGAGGCATTGGCAAAGTAGAAGAAGTGACAAACTTATTAATCATTAAACAAATCAAAAGAAAAAAAAATGCTTTATGAATACAATGTTACAAAGGATAAATATATTGATATGTAAATCTAATACATATAAAAACAACATATTATATCTAATTAACTGAGATATATATAAATCATAAAATTTAACACTAAAGAAAAACAAAAAAATCCACTAAAGGTTCCTTTCTGACAATCTTGAAAACACAAACTATATCAATATAATTTCATATCGTGTCATCCTCGTGACAAAAAAAAAAAAAAAAATTTAAATTCTACAATTTAACATCTAGAAAATATAATATTAATATAGAGGTTTAATTAATTTAACCTTCCAAATCATCTTAATCATTAAGAGAATCCTAGATTATATGCATGTGTTCTAATTTGAAGAAAAAAACTTTAACAAGTGACCCTCTACACAAATAATATATACATATAAAATCATGTAAAACTAACCTATCTAATTAGAATTCAAAAAAGGAAAAAATTATGAATTCAAAAGAAATTGATTGAGCATATTTCTTTTGTTTACCAAAATTTTTTTACTAATCCACAAAAATAATTAATTACATGATGAAAAAATAGAAAAACTATTTCTAGGTTCCTTTTTTTCCTTTTTACCTTGATTTTATGTTGGAGAGGACTCTCCTGAATGAATTAATTCACATGTTATAGTAAAAAAAAACATAATTAAAATGAAATATGAAAAACCTAAAATATCTATTGAGAAAAATATTAAAAACAATAAATAAATCATCAACCCAAAATAAAAAAATTAAATATTATAATGAGAAGAAAAAAAAAAAAAAATCAAATGAGAAAGGGAGTGTATGGAGTTTGAGGTAGTCGAATATACTTTTTTATGGAGGATTTTGGGGTTTGGAGGATTTGTTAAAAACCAATGGATGAAAATGAGAACGTGACTCAGCTTTAATTTTTAAAATTTAAACAGATCATATATATTAAAGAAAAATGAAGGGTCACCAACATAATCCTAAATCTCGAATTTGTTAAAAACCAAAAATAGAAGATAAAAATGAAAATGATATTTGAACCATCCAAGATATATTTGAATCCCCAAAAATAATATATCATTTGATCTTATCAAATATTTTTATTATTAGAGAATATCTAAGTGACTTTTAATTATAATTTATTTAAAAAAATACATCAAATGCTGGTAGGCTTAAGGGAAATAAATTGATCTAACATATCCATTATATATTTTAAATTTAAATTAAAATTAAAATTAAAAATATATAAAAGCGAAAACCAATTACCATATCTATATGTTTATTTAATTAATTTTAATCATTTTCATTTATTATAATCCATGTATATCTATAATGTATTTATCCATTATATATTATAAAATTTTAAATTTAAATTGAAAATGTTGGGGTCAGAATCTTATAATCCATGTATATTTATAATGTATTTATCTATTATATATTTAAATTTTTAAAATTTAAATAAATAGGTATATTAGTAATTGATTAACTATTTAAATGATAAAAAAAAATGAAAATACTGAGTTACAGAATCATTTTAATAAGTAAATAATAGAAGTAATAGAAATATCTATAATGTATTTATTCATTATATATTTTAAAATTTTATAATTTAAATAAATAGATATATTAATAATCGATTAAATATTTAAAAAATAAAAAATAAAATGAAAATACTGAATCACATAATTTTTTTTAATAAATAAGTAATAAAAATATATATTTTTTTAAACAATACGAAATTAAGTGTATAATTTTTTTCATAAAAAAAAAAAATGCACAAATGAACACACGATTTCCCATTTTATTCAAACTCCAAAGTCCAAACCATTTCATCTCAATCGGACGGGGCATTATCCTTCCAAAAAACACCCCAACTGCTTTGGAACCGAGGCATGCCCAGTAAACAATTAATAGCCGTCCGATCCCAATCGGACGTACCAACGTCTTCTATTGATAAAAACGACGCAAAAATTTAATAACAGCATCCAGGGCTATTTTGGTATTTTCAACGAAAACCACTTTAGGGCAAGGCATCCGTGACTCCTATTTCAAACCACAGAGACTACGATCCAACGAAAACCCGAACTCTCCGAAAACCCAACCCCAAATCGAACCCTCTCTCACTCTTCTCCGGCGAAAATGAGGTCTTCCATCATCAGATCCGTCGAATCCACCCTCCGAAGAGGCCGGTCCGTCGTTTCCCCCTCCGGTGATCACCTCCTCCGCAGATCCTTCACATCGGCTGCCCCTCTCCCGGAGCGGAAGGTCGCGATCCTCGGCGCCGCCGGCGGCATCGGCCAGCCCCTCTCCCTCCTCATGAAGCTCAACCCGCTCGTCTCCAAGCTCGCCCTCTACGATATCGCCGGCACCCCCGGCGTCGCCGCCGACGTCAGCCACATCAACACTCGGGCCGAGGTTCGCCGTCTACTCTGCTTTTTTTAGGGTTTCAATTCATTTTCCGTGTTTGATTTGTCTGGGGGGTTCCTCGTTCAGGTCGCCGGATACATGACGGAGGATCAGATCGGTGAGGCGTTGGAGGGATCTGATGTGGTGATCATCCCGGCTGGCGTGCCTCGGAAACCGGGCATGACTCGTGATGATCTCTTCAACATCAACGCTGGGATCGTCAAGAACCTTTGCACTTTCATTGCCAAGTATTGCCCCAATGTGAGCTTCTGTTGTGTAACTTTTTTTTATTTTTATGTGGTGTTTGATTTGGTGGTGGGGTTTGAATTAATGGAGGTGATTTTGGGGTTTCTAGGCGCTGGTGAACATGATAAGCAACCCGGTGAACTCGACGGTGCCGATTGCTTCTGAGGTCTTTAAGAAGGCGGGGACCTATGACGAGAAGAAGCTGTTCGGAGTGACGACGTTGGATGTCGTTAGGGCCAGGACTTTCTATGCTGGAAAGGCTAAAGTTCCGGTTGCGGGTATCGATTTTTTCTCTCACTATGAATTAGTAACTTGGGTTATTTGTTTTTGTGAAATTAAAAAGTGATTGCGGTTGAATGATGTAATTGCAGATGTTAATGTGCCTGTTGTTGGAGGACACGCTGGCATAACAATTTTGCCTCTCTTTTCACAGGTTTTTTTTTTTGACTTCTTTGAGTTAATGTTTCGCTCTTTTCTTTTGTATACATTTGTTTGTGTTTGTTTGATGAAATTGGTTTTTTAAATTGTATTGTGTTTATTATAGGCAACATCCGCATCAAATGTTTCTTTGTCAGCTGATGAGATAACGGCCCTTACCAAGAGAACACAGGATGGTGGCACTGAAGTTGTGGAAGCAAAGGCTGGCAAAGGATCTGCAACCTTATCTATGGCGTAAGTATCAGTGAGCCTCTGTAGCTGTATTGCTGTTCCATAGTTTTTGTTTGCATTTCTGGTCGTTTGGTGGTTCAGGTTTTAATGTGAATATGATTAGCTTAAAATGCTTTATGTTAACACTGGTGATTTCATGATTAAAGAGTTAACTGCCATAATGCATTTTATCCTCAATAATTTTTACGAGGGAATCTTAGAGATATACTTTATTTCTAATTTGGCTTTGTTATGGTTGCCATTGGCTAGTCTCTCTATACCTTGTACTCTACTGGTACTAGTTGGTATTCTTGAAATCAATAATAAAAGTGAAGTTATGCATGTGAGAAAGAATTGCATGATTGCAATATGATTTACTACTTTTAATCATTTTCTTTATATGGGATTCCCCTCATACAACTTGCTTTTCACCCGACTATTAATTAATCTTACAATAAACTGGAGAGAAAACTTTGGCTTGTGCATTTGATTTTTTCTTGATCCTTCTGTTTGCTTCATTATTGATTTATAGTGGTATTTTACTGCACATATGTTTTTGTCAAGTCGATCAGTAATCTCTTTAATGCCCTGATGTTTTATACAGTGACATCATTTTGGAATGCTTACCATATCTGATTTAGCATATTCATTGTTAATCATCTCATTTTGGGATTCATCTCGTATATGACAGTTATGCTGGAGCTTTATTTGCGGATGCGTGCTTAAAGGGTCTTAATGGGGTTCCTGATGTGGTGGAATGCACTTTTGTGCAATCAAGCGTCACAGAGCTTCCTTTCTTTGCCTCCAAGGTGAATCACTTGCATTTATGCAAATTACTACAGCTTATGATGTTTGCATGCTTTAATTTTTTAGATTATTATCTATCATCGCAGGACCATCTTTACTGTATGGCACTGTCTGAAAATTTCAGAGTTAAGAAACCATTTTGTAAAGGCTATCCTGATTTTACTATATAGACCAGCATGAAATTTTTTTGGTCTCGGTGCAGTATGATAGTGGTAGAGCCACTGATGCTGTTTTACTGTTATTCTATATTATTAATGAAAACAAAAACACTTGGTATTTACTAATCAGATTAGTGTATTCTGAATTAGTGTGGATCTTTAAAATTATCATGGAGGTGGATGGAGATTGGGACATTTTATATACTAATAACCATATTGCACATGCTTTTTTTTTTTTTCTGTTTTTTTTTTTGAGAGGTTGTGTCCACCCAATTTTATTAATAAGATTGTTTAACCAGGTTATAAATGGAGGAGAAAAAACTGTAAGAGAGGAGCAAAAACAGTAAGAAGAAAAAAGTGATATATTTATTAATAAGATTGTTTAACCACAGAGGTTATAAATGGAGGAGAAAAAACTGTAAGAGGAGCAAAAACAGTAAGAAGAAAAAAGTGATATATACTGGAGAGGACAACAGGATTGTTCTCAATTCAGCAAAATACACTATTATAAATCCCCTTCTAGTGCGACTAAGGGCATCCCTTCATTATGATATCCCTGTAAGCCTTCAAAATATGGCAGGACCTATCCTTTAAAAAACAAGTAATGGATGACTATGTATTTTCCACATAGCATGCTTTGTGGCTAAACCATTTCCCATTCCTGGTAAGTCATATAGAACTATAAGCGGCTCGAGAATTCATCGATATGAATGATCTTCTTGTTTGGGCCTCCTTTCTTCCTCTGTTTATTGAAGTTCATTAGCAGTTGCTGAACAGGGTTGAGATTGATACGATAACCCCAGGCCTGCTCCATCTTGTCCTAGATATACTGTTCCATCTTATCCTAGATATACTGTTCCGTCTTATCCTAGATATAAGCACAATAATTTTTGAAGAATGGGTGTGCCCAACCCCACAGCTCACACACAAGCTAATCACTTGCTGTCTACTCTGCCCGTTCACCTTGGTTAAAATCTTTTTTCAGGCACAGCACACTACAATCATGAAAGATTGCACTTTTTAGTCGTGACCACTTTCCAGGTCTCACTAATGATTCTATTATTGCATTAAAATTAAAAACTAAAACATGCAAAATTTGTTGGCATGAACCGGAGAGAAAGGGGCATCATCGAGATAGTTGTTTCGCTTCTGCTTCACAGCAAGCAAGCAGACACGACATATCAATTGACATGAATAATGTGTTGGTTTTATGGAAAATTAATACCTGTCAGTTGGTATATATTGGGCTAGGCTAATTTTTCAACTATGCAATGGTTGTTAGACATGATGAGCCATTATGCCCTTGGATATATTGATAATCTCCAGTGCCAGCATGATGTTTGTTTAATTTCTCATGCATTAGGATTGTTATTTTCTGATACAATAAGTGGAGGCAGTACAAAAAAATAGTGCTATACATGGTTACTGTTGTACTTACAAACGACTGAATTATGTTTAGTTTTTCTTTTCGTGGACATAAAAGTAATTGTATACACTATTTATCGATAGTGATGGATGTAATACTGTCTACTTAACCTCACCTAATCTGTGGATAAGTCTTTTCTAAAAGTCTGCTCTCTAACACAGTGATCTCTCTATCCCCAAATCTGTTGCAGGTGAGGCTGGGCAAGAACGGCGTAGAAGAAGTCCTTGGGTTG
Source organism: Acorus gramineus (assembly GCA_030737835.1). Classification (NCBI taxonomy): domain Eukaryota; kingdom Viridiplantae; phylum Streptophyta; class Magnoliopsida; order Acorales; family Acoraceae; genus Acorus; species Acorus gramineus. The sequence goes on along the minus strand of CM060849.1, from coordinate 27,779,737 downwards.
GGTTCCCTGTCCGATTTCGAGAAACAAGGCCTAGAAAGTCTCAAGCCGGAGCTGAAATCCTCGATCGAGAAAGGGATCAAGTTCGCCAAAGAGAACTAATTTGATTATTGGGGTCAATGTGAACACCCCCCTCCCCCCCACTCTCCCAAACCAAAAAAAAAAAAACCTGCTCAACAATTTTGCATTTTGTTGTAGAGTCAATTTACTCAACATTTTAATGTTTTTATATTTCCATACCGGAATTGCGCATGAATCCCCCTCAGTCAGATGACTATGCTTTCAGAGCTTGATGAATAAGGCTAGCTGCATGTAATTGGGAGGCGCCATAATAATTTTTCTTGGTTTGGACCTATATTTTTCTTTGCCACCTAGGTGGAGATGCATCTCTGAATTGATTCCAATTAGAGTAGTGTCATTTTAACTTGGGAAATTTGATTACACGTCCCGCAACATATCTTTATATTGATTTGAAGTTCTTGCAAATTTTTAACTTAATAATAGATCCTGTATCAATCACTATTATGTCTGGATCTCTGTCACTAACAGGAGGGGTAATCGTCAACTACAGATATGATCATCTTGTGCAAACTGATATATGTGATTTTGTACACTGTTAGTAATCTATGCGTTAATGTGAGCCATTGGAGAGCAAAAACAGAGAAGGGAAGCGACATAAGGGCACAGGGGAGGGGGATAGCTATCGACTGTGACGATTACGGAGAAAGGGAAGAGACATAAAGAGTAAAAATGAAAGAAAAATGATTTGGGCTAACAAAAAATGAATGGAAAGATCCAGACATAATAGGTGTTAGTACACAGGGGTTTATTGTTTTTTTTTTTTTTTATGTGAAGAATGGCATGAGCCTTTAATAAATAAGACAAATGCCGAATGGGTGTTACATTCCAAACAAACAAAAAGCCAAAAAACAGAAAATCTCACACCCAATCATGTAGAAAAGGATTCTATTAGGTGGGCTGAGAGTAAAACACACTTCAAATTACATAGCCATATGGAGTTTACCCTTAACAATAGACACCAAGGACGCCCCTGCACAATGCATCCCCGTAGCTTGATGAAATGCATGAAATGAGGGCCTATTGTTAAATTAAAAAATTATAAAAATTTAAAATTAATATAAAGGTATGTTAAGGGAAATGTAATAAACTTTCCCTTTTAACTTTTTAGTATTAGTACGGCAATACGCAGAAGTTTCGTCGCTACTTCTTCCCCTACTCCAGTACTTAAAAAGTTTGATGTGACATCACGTGCTGATCATGTTCAAATTTGTCTTGGAGGGCATTTGTTTCATTTCTTTATCAATAAACATGTGGTGAATGCTTCTTCTTTATTTATTTTCTCAAAACTTTTATGGGGGTTGGTGGTTGGTGGACCAACCAAGATCAGAAACTCTGCCTCGTCAACTACTGGAACCATTCACAGGAGAATGGCATCTGCTTTTCACCCCCTGCTTCTGCTATTGAGTTTCTCACTCACCCTGCTCTTCACAATTCATGGCTCAGGATCCCTGGCTGAGGGTGGCTCCTACACATCCATCTTCAGCTTTGGCGACTCGCTCGCCGACACGGGCAACCTCTTCCGCTTGCAGGGCAGCGGCTTACGGTGCGGGCACCCCCCTTACGGGGAGACGCACTTCAACCGCCCCACCGGTCGATGCTCTAATGGCCGGCTGGTCATTGATTTCATAGGTACTTCCATACTACATGGTTTCCCTTTTATGTGTTTGTGTCAAATGCAAAATGAGAAAAAATTGATAGAAAGTGAAAATTTTTCTTTTGGTCATTGAAAAATCTAGTTTTGTGTAGAACAATGAAAATGAACAAATTTTTATCACTTTCCCTCCTCTATGTTGTTTTATTAAAAAGGTGGGAAATTTTTTTTTCTTCTACATGAATGAGAATTTAAAAGAAAGTGAGAGAAAAATTTCTATCACATGTATCAAGACTATAAAAGTCATCAAATGAAAAATATTTTATTTTCTACTGCTTTCCATTAACCCAAATTTCTTTATTTTCTTTCATTTTCCCTTTAATAAATTTGTCCACAAACACACCCTGTATAGCCTTGTTTTTTCATTGATTGGGTTAGGGTGGTGCAGCTGAAGCGCTGGGGATGCAGACACCTTTGCCATATGAAGCGGTGACAGGACACAATGACGGTTCGGGGCAGTGGGGAGTTAACTTTGCGGTGGTGGGAGCGACCGCGCTGAGCGACAGCTTCTTGGAAGAGATGGGAATTGTCAATGAGAGGACCAACTTGTCTTTGGGAGATGAGATTAAATGGTTCCAGCAGCTCCTGCCTTCCATATGCCCCAACATAACAGGTGAGAGACTTCAGTCTTGTGCTTTGACTAATCATTCATTAAGAAGACTTTTTTTAATTAGTTGCTGTTCTAGGAATTTTCATTGACAGGGTCATTAAAAAAAGATAAATTTCACAAAATTTTTAAAAGATCTACTTAATCTTATCATATGTTTATAAAAAATGTATTCAATTCATATGTGTATATTTTGATTTTTCTATAAAAGAATATAATTCATTAATTAAATGTATAATTAAAAAAAATGAGAATGTCTGCGCCTTTAAATGAGGCTACAAAATGATTGAGCATATAATTCATTAGTTAAATGTAAAATTAAAAAAATGAGAATATGTGTGGGCCTTTAAATGGGGCTACAAAAGGATTGAGCACGACATTTTCCCTATCTTAAAACAATGTATATATTAGTTCATTAAGGATCTATAACAAAACTTTCGCCCCATTTATACCATACATTCTTGATAGCTTTTGTGGCACTACCACCCAATAAAAAAAATCTTTCCCATAAAGCTCTTACACACATCACATAATATGTCGTATTTATAACATCTCAAGCGCATGTTCAGGAACTAAAATAACTAGTTTAGAGGTACAGTTGTCATAAAAAAACCTCTTATTACCCTTATTCAATACTTATCTCTAATTATTCAAGGTCAATCAAAACAACAATAAAATGACTTAGAATAACAAATAAAAAGTAACCAAACAAAGATCACTATTCTTATCTATCTCTGTGTAACTATTCTTAACTATCCCTGTATCAGGGATGTGAACCCTACGACGGTTCCCTGGTGTTACATGTATGTTTGGATAAAAATGAACAATAAGGACTTAATTAACCACTTTTCCAGAAGAGAATTTCATGTCCTAACCTTGGTCATCTTCCTAAATTGTACTCTGACGGTGCATGATCTCAACAAAAAAGACTGCAGAGACAGCCTAAGCAAATCTCTGTTTCTAATGGGAGAAATTGGCGGCAACGATTACAACCACCCCTTCATGCAAGGCAAAAGCCTAGACGAAGTTCGATCACTTGCTCCCCTAGTCATTGACACCATTCGATCTGCTGTTGAGGTAATTCTTTTCTGCTGATCACCTCTCCCTTGTTTAGGAACCGTTTGGAAACCTGTTTGAGATGGTTCTTGGTTTTGCCAAATTCAAAAAATTCAGATGTGTTACGGTTTCAAAAAAATATGTTTAATTGAACAGTTTATTTTAGATTTTTTAGTACAAAAAATATGCTTTTTAAAAAGCAAAAAAGTGAGCTCTATGCGATTTAGTTTTATTACACTATTTTATACAAAATCATACTTTTCAAATGAGTTTCCAAACGACCCATTAGACTATAATGGATGAAATGACATGCCTTCAGACGGTGCTCGAGTACGGGGCGACGACGGTGGTGGTCCCTGGGAACCTACCCATCGGCTGCATGCCGTTCTACCTCACTTTGTTCCAGAGCAACAACGCGGAGGACTACGACCCTTTGACAGGTTGCGTAAAGTGGTTAAACAAGTTCTCGGAGTACCACAACCAGCTTCTCCAGATGGAACTCAATCGGCTGCAGCAGCTTCACCCAGAAGCGTACATCACCTACGCCGACTACTACAACATCATGATGCGTTTCTATCGCTCTCCAAGTAAATTTGGTATGGAAAACTGAAGAAATTATGATTTTGTAAGAGTATATTCGCAAAGTTAAGGGATGAGATTCAGTCAAACTATAGATGATTCTTGATAGGAGACATCTGTAGCATAGATTATCACAATTTTACATGCTAAGCATGTGATGTTTCTAATTAGTCTCCTATTGAATCTCCATATTTGGGGGGGGGGGGGGGGGGGACCTGATCAGACCTAGTAAGATTTAGTTCTGATTGAATTCCATATGAAGACTGACTAAACTTGATGGTATGTACCATTGATTAAATATCATCTCCATAATTAACAATGGTACATAAATAGATGAAATTCAATATCTCAGCTTGTCCATTGCATAGATCTCTTCATGTCTGGTCAATGAAAGACGTGTCGCTCTTCACATGTTCAATATGTAAGATTTGTGATATTTTACATTCAGTCTCGTATAGGGGACTGGTAGGAAGTGACTGGGTCTCGGTGCTTCACATGCTTGAATTCTAAGGGGGTTGTTTTGGTTTTGTTTTGTTACAGGGTTTGGGGACAGAGTCCTCAGTGCATGCTGTGGAGGTGGTGGTCCATACAACTACAACGCCTCTGCCATGTGCGCGTTGGAGGGTACGACAGCGTGTGAGGATCCGTCGCTGTCCGTGAGTTGGGATGGCATTCATCTAACTGAAGCAGCTTATAGATTCATTGCATATGCACTCCTGGAAGGGCCTTATGCTGTCTTTCCTTCAGCATTGACTGCTGATCAGCTACATAAAGAGCAGTGAAGTTGCTTTGTCTACTGGGATATGTTAAATAAATGTAAAAGATGAAAGTAAATATTTTAAAATAAATGTCTACTGGCCATAACACAGCGGTGAGGGTTTACTTGTGTTAAAGGGTATGTCTTGATATTGAGTCTTGGCGCTGACTTACTCTTGTATATTTCTGTGGGTTTGAGAGTGTTAGAATATGAAAAGAATGAATCAAGAATCTTATTAGGGTTTGTATCCAATATTTATAGTACAAAAAGGAAAACAAGGAAAAGACTAATCTATCCTTAACCCTAACATATATATACATTTAACACCTCCTCTCAAACTCATGGTGGATCATACACCGAGAGTTTGCTCAACAAGAAATCACGTCGCTGAAGTGTATGAGACTTTGTGAAAAAGTCTGAAGAGAAGAGGAAATATATGGGAGTGATATAGTGCCCGCAATAAAATGATGACGGACGAAGTGACAATCGATCTCGATGTGCTTCGTACGTTCATGAAATACTGGATTGCTAGCAATCTGAATGGCGCTCTTGTTGTCACAATATAAGAGGAGTAGACGCAGATAGAATGACGCCCATGTCAGAGAGGAGGCGTCGAAGCCAAACAACCTCAGCAGTAGCAGATGCCATAGCACGATATTCGGCCTCAGCACTCGAACGAGAAACAATGTCTTGTTTCTTGGCCTTCCAAGATATAAGAGAGTCCCCAAGAAAGACACATATACCAGTTGTGGATTTTCGATCTGTGACATCTCCTGCCCAATCAGCATCAGTATAAGCGTGAAGTTCAAGAGTAGAAGAAGACGGTAACAACAGAGCACGAGATATAGTGCCACGTAAATAGCGTATAATCCGAAGAACTGCTGCATAATGAACAGTACGAGGGGCAGCGACAAACTGACTGACAATATGCACAGCATAGGCAATGTCAGGACGAGTGACAGTGAGATAGACGAGGCTTCCAACAAGCTGTCTATAACGAGTAACATCAGAAAGTGGTTCTCCATCGTCAGGCCGGAGCTTAGCATGAAGCTCAATAGGAGTGGGAGAAATGCGATCATCAGTTAGACAGGCACGGTCGATCAAGTCAGCAGTATACTTGCGTTGAGAGAGAAGATAACCACGCGGAGCAGAAGCAACTTCCAAGCCTAGAAAATAGCGAAGTTTGCCAAGATCTTTCATCTCAAATTGACGCTGAAGATGTTGCTTGACCGACTGTATATGAGACGAATCATCGCCGGTGATGATCATGTCATCAACATAAAGCAGCAGGATAGTACGATGAGGACCAGAGGTGTGAACAAATAAAGCTGGATCAGAGGAACTACGAACAAACCCAGCAGCACAGATAGCATCAGTGAATCGAGCGAACCAAGCACGAGGAGCCTGCTTGAGACCATAGAGAGCGCGGTGAAGATGGCATACATGACCAGATGAATGAGGAAGACCCGGAGGAGGAGTCATGTAAACCTCCTCTGATAAATCACCATGAAGAAAAGCGTTCTTGACATCAAGCTGATAAATGGGCCATTGACGAACAGAAGCAACAGAAATCAAAGTACGAACAGTTGTCATCTTTGCTACAGGAGCAAATGTCTCATCATAATCAATACCATGCTGCTGAGTGAAACCACGGGCAACCAACCGAGCCTTGTGACGCTCAATCGAACCATCAGAGTTGGTCTTGATCTTATAAACCCACTTACAGCTGATAGGAGTCTTCCCTGGAGGAAGTGGTACAATTTTCCACGTATGAGTGCGTTGTAATGCACTAAGCTCCTCTGCCATAGCACCTTCCCATTCTGGAATGCCGACAGCCTCACGATATGATTGGGGCTCCCAATGAGTGGAAACAGCTGAAAGAAAACACTGAAAACTAGGAGAAAAAGAATCAGAGGCAACCAAGCTGAGTCGTTGAGGAGGTCGACGAGCGCGAGGCGGATTGCGACGAGGAGCAACTGGTGCGGAAGCAGAATCGTCTTCTGGCGAAGCAGCATCAGGAATAGGTGTAGGAGTAGACAGAACCGTCCCACGTGAATCATCCGGAAAAGAAGTTGACGAAGACGGCAAGGGTGAAGATGGGACTGACGAGGAAGAGTGGTCAGGTACAGACGGAATAGATGACTGAGGAGCAAAAGATGAAGATGAGAAATCAGGAATAGAAAAGTCCAAAAATGTGACTTCCTCAACCGTGGATGGGGGAAGAGGAACAGGAGGCGAGCGAAGAGCGTAGTATGGATGACTCTCAAAGAATGTGACATGACAAGATGTCCGAAGACGACGAGCAACAGGATCATAGCATCGATATCCTTTGATCTCATTACTATACCCAAGAAAAACACACATAGTGGAACGAGGAGACGCTCAAGAGGAGGAAGTAGGACAAAACACGTGCATCCAAAAACACGAAGACGAGAATAATCAGGAGGACTATGATAAAGACGCTGAAAGGGGGAGATGCCAGCAGTGATAGACGAAGGAGTGCGATTGATGAGATACACACTTGTAAGAACAGCCTCACCCCAAAACTGAACAGGAACAGAAGCAGAGAGGAGTAAGGACCGGGTCGTTTCGAGGATATGACGGTGTTTGCGCTCAGCAACCCCGTTCTGCTGATGAGCATAAGGAGTGGAAAGCTGTGGTAGAGTGCCTTGGGAGGATAAAAAATCACGAAAAGCACGAGAACAATATTCCCCCCACAATCAGAGCGAAACACCTTGATGCGTTTGGAAAACTGAGTTTCAACCATTGTAGCAAAAGATTTATAGATGGGTAACAACTCAGAACGACTATGCATCAAATATATCCAGGTAAAGCGAGAAAAATCATCAATAAAAATAACATAATAACGGTTACCCCCTTTAGAAGGGGGAGGGACCCCAAACATCAGAGTGAACTAGATCAAAAGGAGAAGCAGAAATGTGTTTACTAGTAGGAAATGGAAGAGCCAAGTGTTTTGCCAACTTGCAGCCCACACATGGTTGAAGCTCAGTTTTTGAAAAGGAACCTAAAACACCGGTACTTATTAGATAACGAAGTCTTGGAGGAGAGAGATGGCCAAGACGGCGGTGCCATACATCAAAGGAGGAAGGAGAAGAAGAAATCAAGCGAGCAGAAGCTGCAGAAGACGAAGGAATATGAAGATGATCCATGTAGTAGAGCCCACCGCGTCTAGAGCCTGTCCCAATCTGCTTCCCCGTACGACGATCCTGTACAGAACAAGTAGAAGAATCAAAAGTAATGAGACAATCATGATCCGCAATTTGACCAACAGAAAGCAAATTTAGTGATAGACCAGGAACATGAAAAACATCAGGAAGTTGAAATCGATGAGAAGGATCAGCAAGAGAACCAGAACTCGACACAGACAGAGGAGTCCCATCTGCCGTACGAATAACAGGAGTGGGAAACACGCGAGTAGGACAACTAATAAAGGATGCCTGAGAAGTCATATGATGGGAAGCCCCAGAGTCAAGAATCCATGAGGAGGTAAGGTTACCTGTCGCCGCAGTAGAAGCAGAAAAGGGAGCAGATGAATCACTACCAGTCACTGACTGAGCGAAGCATATCTTGAAGCTGTTGTTGTTGAAGGTGGTGCTGCGCAAGACTCTCAGTGATCTGAGAGGAAGAATATGCCGGCGGATCAATAGAAAATCAGATGCAACAGCAGCTGCAGGTCGAGGCTGAAAACGACGTGGAGGAACTGTAGAGGTGCCCGAGGTGCTTGCGCCCGAGGCGCTAGTGCACGTGATGCTGCAGGATCTAGTGGACGAGGTGCTGGAGGAAGTGCTCCAGGAGCTGAAGTGCGAGGTACATAAACAAGAGGAGCACCATCACGAGCACGCTTACGACATTCAGATTGCACGTGTCCAAATTTATGGCAATAATAGCAAGTGACCCGAGTGTAGCGATTGTCTTGACGATGTGCAACATTGACAGAACTGTGATCAACGATAGGCGGAGTGACAACAGTGCGAAGACGCGTCTCCTCAGCAACTAACTCAAAAAGAACCGTATCAAGAGACGGTTTGGGAGAACGATGAAGAATCTGTGCACGAATAGCCTCGAACTCAGGACGAAGACGCATCAAGAATTGGTACAATCGTTGACGATTACGGTACTCACGATAGCGTGTCAGAAAAATACCCTCCATCTGAGGATCCATAGGTGCGAGTTGATCCCAGTAATCAGACAAAAGAGAATAAAAATCACGAATAGAAAGCTCCCCTTGATAAGAAGTAGAAATGGCCTGATGTAGATAGAATTCCTGAGCACCATCGGTCTGCGTATAGAAATTCTTCAGAAAGTCCCAATATTCCTTGGCTGTAATGAACGGCTTCAAATGTTTACGGATATTTGGAATAACCGAAGAAGCAATATAAGCTTTCACCCGAGAATCGGCCTCCTTCCATGTCAACAAAGCCTTAGTATATGCCTCAGCTCTGGCCTTGATGGTGGTCTCATCAGAACCCGGTGGAGATGGTTCAAGTACAGGAGCTAGATTAGTGCCAGTAACATGACCCAATAGGCGACGATAATCAAGCTGAAGTTCAAGACTAATAGACCAGACATCATAATTGTTACCATCAAACTTAACATCGATGATCTGAGTGTTATCCGTAGCCATAATAGGCAAAAAGAGAATAACAGAAAAAATATATGCCTCGGATGATGAAAATATAGTCACAGATGCGTGCAGAACGAAAAATGGAGCAAAATGAGTACCAATATGACTATATTTGGAGTCCGAATGAACCCGTAGCGGCCGGATAAAGAAAATACCGAAAAAGGCGATGACGGGACGGTAAACGGGTCGCGGATCCGGGTCGGGCAGCTGGTGCTGGAACCGGGTTGGGCGCTAGAGCCGGGTCGGGTCGGGTCAGGTCGGGCGCTAGAGCCGGGCCGGGCCGGGTCGGGTCGAGAGCTAGAGCCGGGTCGGGTAGCTGGGCCGGGTGCGCGCGGACCCGAAGCACTGGATCCGTGACGCGTTGACGCATCTGGACTCGGACGAATTCTGGGGAGATCCGGGATGCTGTCCGTGACAGAATCCGGGACAGGATCCCAGGAAATCCGGGCTGATCGGCGCGGATCTGCGCTGATCACGCAACACGGAGACTACGCGCAGGCAGGCGCGGGCAGTGCGCGGACGGGGCGCGGATGGGGCGCGGGCAGGGTAGGGTGGCGCTGGACGGCGTGGCAGGGTGGTAGAGCAGCGCGAGGCGGTGCGGCAGGGCAGCGCACCAGCGGCACAGATGCTGCAGATCTGCGCGAGGCGGCATGGCAGGGTGGCGCAGCAGCGGCACAGATGCGGCAGATCTGCGCGAGAACAATGGAGGGGCTGCGCGAGGAGGCTCGGGAGGGCGGCGTAGCGGCGGCACGACGGCGGAGCAGCAACGGCGCGACGGCGGCACAGCGGTGCAGATGCGGCAGATCTGCGTGGGGCAGCGGCGGAGCGGCGCGGGGGCGGCTAATTTGCGCGGGGTGACACGAACGGGGCAACGGGGCGTCGACGATCTCGCGAACGGAGAGTAACGCCAACAGAAAATCAAAGAAAAAAATTAGATTCAAGCTCTGATACCATGTTAGAATATGAAAAGAATGAATCAAGAATCTTATTAGGGTTTGTATCCAATATTTATAGTACAAAAAGGAAAACAAGGAAAAGACTAATCTACCCTTAACCCTAATATATATATACATTTAACAGAGAGCACACAGCCGAAGATAACCTACGAACTTGATAGTAAGGTCAACTATGAAGGGTCCTTCGTTATAATTTTTTTTTTAATTCAATATGAAATATGCATATATTGTTGTTAGATGTTGTATTTATGCATTATGTTGAGATTGGAGTCTTCTTGAGCAGGTGGAGGTGACAAAGCAACAATGCATTTGAGTGCGATTTTTGTTAAACTGAGTTGTGTGAAAATTTTATTTTATATTTAAAAAACCATTTGAATTTTTTTTTTATGTAAACATCAAAAAAATAGTGTGAATAGGACTTCATTTTTCAATTTCGCCCAAGGTCCTATCTCACTTGGCTAATCTTAGGACAGCCTGTTTTTGGGTTTCTTGGCTATCCCAGTTCCCAACCCACTACTCTCTCAATGGGCCAGCTTTTGAGTTTCTTGGCTATTCCAACCCACTACTCTCTCAATGGGCCAGGTCATGGGCCATGGTCATGCGTTACAAAGTCATCCATTGTGGTACCCCACTTGACAGACATCCTAAAAAAATTGATATGTTTAGCCGTTTGTGCATCCTCATCCACAGTCTATCATTTTTTTTTAAATTATCTACTCTCCTATTATATGAAATGAAATATATATCGAGATAAAAAATAAATTTATTTTTTATATTATAATACTCAATAATACAATATATATTATATTATCATAATACATATTATGAATTCTTCATTGACTATTCAACTTGGCCCAATTTTCTTGGGACCAAGTTGACGTGTATGCATGGGCTCCACGAAACACCTTCCGTAGTCACGATCTCAAACGGGTCTCATTTTGCTTTTCCTAGAAGGGAAAGATTCCGACGTATCATTCTCAATCAACAAGCCCTCTGTTGCTGGAACAATTTAATATCAATCTCAACAAAAAACTATCAATGGAGATGGCACTTGCATTCCCATCCTTTACGAGGCTAATCCTCCTAGTACTTCTACTAGGCCTAGTTCGATCAGAATCAACAGAGAAGCAGCGTTACAAGGCCATCTTTTGCTTCGGTGACTTGCTCTCCGATACGGGTAATAATTGCATTTTATTTGGCGCAGCAAATGTCCCTCCGTTCCCTTATGGGGAGACCTATTTTCATCGTTCAACCGGTCGCTTCTCCGACGGGCGTCTGATCATCAACTTCATCGGTATGTTTTTGTATCCCAGATTTGATTTCATTTTGCCCCCGTTTGAATAGCGACATAAGTTTGTCCCTGTTTGAATAGCGACATAAGCTATTCTGAGATAGATAATGAAATAAGTCATATTTTTTGTTTGGTAGTGTTTTAGTTATTCTTATTGATAAACGTAATAATAAAGTTTTTATTGTTCGATTGATCATAAATAAGTTATGGATAAAAATTGAATAAAATATAGAAAATGATTTATAAAATGTAAAAAATTCATTTGACATGTGGATCCCTTAATTTATAAGAGGTAATAATAGATTATTTGACATGTAAATTCCTTTTATATCATTGGAATAAATTAGGTAGAATAACACAATTTCATATGGAACTTGAAATACCAATACCAGTTTATTCTCACTTATTCTGACATAAACATTCACACCTTTCTTTGTAAACAAACAACTTTTTAAGCTTATTCTCTCCAATTCCTCTCTATTCCTATCCTATTCCGCTACCCAAACAGAGGCTATGAATATAAAGCAGTGTGCGCACGCTAAGTTGAGTCCCCCATTTTGGTGGTTGAATACAGCCCAGGAGTTTGGCCTTCCATTCCTTCCTCCGTATGTTGGAGGACCGGGCAAGCATGGTTTCCAACACGGAGCGAATTTCGCGGTCGCTGGTGCCACGACATTCAACCAGAGCTTCTTCAGAGAGATAGGGTTCAACTTCACGATTTCCCAGTCTTTGGATGATCAGCTAAGTTGGTTTAACCAGATGTTGCCATCGCTTTGTAACTCTAGTGCAAGTAAGTCAATTGGAATTACTTAATGAAGTCCATACATGATTCATTTAAAACTATTAACTGTGTCAAATTCTACAACAGATTGCAGCGACTTCTTTAGCGAGTCCCTCTTCATTATCACCGAGTTCGGCATCAATGATGTCAACAATTTGCTACTACGAGGCGTAAACAAAACAGAGATTCGAGATTTCGTTCCAGAAATCATCAAGAAAACCCGGCAAGCAATCGATGTGAGTGCATACATCTGATTCATTTAAGCTTTAGGCTACATTTATGTGCTGGTGGAAGGCTGAGATTATATTATTAAAACTCAGCTTTTAAAAAAAAAGTTGTTTTATTTGTTTTTTCAATAGCTGGATATTTTTTTTTGTTTGAAAATGTGTTTGGATCTGCGTTTGAGAATATTCTGCTTTTTAAATATGAAATCCACTTTAATGCAGATCCAAATAGGGCTTAATTAAAACCTTTCCTCTCACACAAGGATCTATTTAGACATTGATCGGACTCAGAGTGCAAACTATGGTGGTGGGAGGTTACTCCCACTGGGTTGCACCCCATTGTATCTCACCGCAGCCGGTACTCCAAACGTCCGGGACTACGAACCCGGGTTGCTTGAAGTGGCTGAACAAGTTGTCCAAGTACCATGATCACCTACTTCAGAAGGAGCTACACCATGCGCGAAAGACGCACTCACATGCGACCATCGCCTTCGCTGATTACTATAGCATCCTGAAGCGCGTTTTCAGATCCCCGAACGAATACGGTATGCATGCAATATATCTGTCTGTATCTTGTGATATACGTATGAGTGCTGTTACACGCAATATGTATATCTTAGGTGAGATATATATCTCGATGATTTTTTTACATTCGTTAAAAATGACTTCATTCAATTCAAAATCATACGAAGATATATACTTTTCATTAATGCATATAACTCATTAGATAATGTTTATTATTTTTTAAAAATTAAAACATGTGTAGATTGTCTAACTGACTGTCCCTGACATTTTCCTATATGCATACATTGCCCAGGCTTGGGTCCGCCGGACCGGGTCCTGGGCTGGACTCAGTGGACCCTAGCAATTGAGGACTCAGGACCGGACCCGGGTCAGGTCCGGGTCCACCCGGGTATACTTCACATTGACCAGAGTTTTCAACCTCCCTTCACAAATAGCACAAGTTCATCTGCCCTTGACCCTAAATGAAGAATGAAAACCGCACCTCAAAAGCCACTGTAAAAAGGTTTTCTGAGATGTTGATGATGCAAGAATAACCTGCATCTCGATGCAAACAGAAACATTTTAAAGGAAACAATGATACTTACAGATGTTAAAACAAGAGAAGAACCTTGAGCATCTCTTCATAGATGCCGAGATGGGAGTAGGATTGGAAGTAGGCGGTGTCGTATTCCGTGCACCGAGGAGGAGTTGCACCTTGTGAAGGAGACGAGCAAGATGAAGGAGCCCTAAAACCCCCACCTCTGCCGCCGCCGCCGCCGCCGCGGATTCCCATCCGTGAACTATCTTTGTGTTTGAAAACCATTCGATAGGAGTCACCCCCTTCTCCGCCGCGGATTCCTCTCTGTGACCTATTTTTGGCGTAGAGAGAAAGAGAGAGAGAGAGCGCCTAAGGTTACGCTTAATGGGGAGAAAAAAAGATATACACAACCTATTGCTGTCCAATTGCAGTGCATCTCATTTTTTTTTTTTTTTTGTAAATCATACATCACCCTTTAAAGTACATGCTGTTATATGAAATGAAGTATATACTGAGATATATTAGTGTATTTTTTTCATAATGAAAAAATGAAAAAAAAATTAGGTCATATACTATGATAGGATCCATATACTATGATAGTATAATATATACTACGTTATTATAGAGTATGAGATTGTAAAACGAGCTACAAAAATGACTGCGTGTATCAGCCCTCTAATAGGATTACTTGTCAGGGATTTGGGTGGGTTGATATAGTGGGCTTGTGTGTGTGGGTTAAATGGTTATTGATACAGTAGGCTGGGATAGTGGATACTCAGGTTGGGTAGTAATAACTGAGTTGGGTCACGAAAAAAAAAAAAAAAAGGGAAAAAAGAGGAAGGGTTATTATTTGTTACTAGGATTCTTAGCCAATACCTAAAAATAGTATTCGGTTCAACGGATCCATAGGATCGGGTCGGAGTAGATCCGGACCCGTCCTGTTTAAGTGATCGGGTGATTCGGGTCGGGTCCATATTGGGTCTCGAATCTTTCAGGTTGAGTATTTTACACATTTTGTCGGGTTGGTTTGGGTCGACCGGCGATTCGTTGACATGTCTAATTGTGATTTGTGATTTTTTTGCTTTTCGTTCGGTAGGATTCGACGGTAGAGAAGCCCTTGTTGCATGTTGTGGCGCGGGCGTGGCAGGTACAACTATAACTTGTCGGACACATTTGCGGTTAATCTTAGGACACCGGGAAACGGTTTGCGTGTCTGTCCGGATCCATCGTCGCATGTTAGCTGGGATGGGTTGCACCTGACAGAGAAGGCTTATGGGTTGATCGCTCGTGCTTTACCAGAGGGACCCTACTCTGTTCCACCATTATCATGAAATTTTTTTGATGATCGGCTAGGATATATGTTTAGATATGAATGTAATTTGTGTTGTTGAAGATTATCTGTTTAATGTAAAGCGTGTTGGAATAAAACATCCCATGTGAAAAAAGGAATATATGAGGACAAACCCTATGGTCTTTTTAAAATTTTTACAACTAGGCCTCAAATTTTTTTTTGGGTAATTTTTTTTTTTTTGATTAAATCTTCCTCTATCAACAAGCGATAAGACTCAATCTAAGACTTCTCGTTAAAGAGGGAATACCTCTTCCATCCTATCAAGAGGAGGTTCGTTTAGCCCTTGAATTGAATTGTTAGAGTGAGTGGGGGGGGGGGTGTAACAATGTATATATGACTGCATTTGTGACATGTATTGCATGATTCAATGGTAGAGAAGCCCTTGTTTCATGTTGTGGGCCTGTGGCATGGGTGGCTGAGTACAATTTTAACTTATCAAACGCAAAGCTGACAATGGTTCTATACGTCGATCAGGATCCAGCATCACGTGCACCTCACAGAGGTGGCTTATGGGTTGGTCACTCGTGCTTTAATGGAGGGACGCTACTCAATTCAACCATTATCATGAAAATTTTCCAGGCACAATTAAGAACATAAATAGAAGATCATAACATGAGTGATTCAACATATTTTGGATTTCTCGGGGTACATATTCATGATAAGCATATATAGATTATTGTATGTCAAATAAAATAGGAAGTGTTGGTTTTATAATAAGTTCGTTACTATAAGAAATCCATCAACGAAAGATCCTGAATTTGTGACTTTTTACACTAAAAAAATGACCGTTCAAGATCAACCTCATGAAAAACAATGATCACATGTCAAAGTCAAAGTCCTCTTGAGTTTGTACACACAATCGTCGTGAGAAACACAACTGATGAGAAACACAACTGAAATGTACGGGTCTCATTTTACTTTAAATTTCTAGAAGGGAAAGACTTTCACATATCATTCTTTCTCAAAAAACAAACGCTTGCATGCCCTGTAACTCTAATGCAAGTCAATTGGACTTCCTAATAATGAAGTCCATGATTCAATTAAAACTACTAACTGTGTCTAATTCGACAATGATATCGATATATGAATTGCTACAAATGTAAACAAAACAGAGAGGTTAGACATTTTGTACCACAAATTATCAAGAAAACCCGACAAGCAAATGATGTTAGAATATACATATGATGATTCATTTAATTAAGCTTTTAATCAATCACCAAGAAAACATTCCCCCTCACACAATGATATACTCTGACATTGATATATCGAACTTGAACTCGGAGCGCAAACTATGGTGGTGGCAGGGTTTATCCCACTGGGCTGCACCTTATTCGATCATTATCAGAGGGGCACTACTCAGTTCGATCATTATCATGACAAATCCTCATTCTGTGAATCCAATATCATCCAATAATTTTTCTCCAAATCTATATTGATCTTTACGTTTTTTATTTGGACTTTTTGTATAAAAACTTTACATGATATATACCCATATGTTAATCATCGCTCATAGAATTTACAACCTTGAGGTCTAGGATTCAAATCCTACAATTTACTTGACAAAATAAAAATAGTTACACATAGTCATTTTTATGTATATACCTCATTAATTTTTTTATACTTGCTAAATATGAGAGTTGATGCAACGTAGGGTTGCACTTTTCTGCTGATCCGATCAACCTTCAGGGATGCGAGATTTACATGCTCCAACGACGCTGTTGATTTGTGAAGAATACCAGGACGTTGAGCTTCAATATGCCTGTTGATTCCTACCAGAACAATGGAAATCTATATATTTGCTAATCGTTATAGGATAACAAAAATACAATAGGAAAAATAAAATTTTATTATTAAAGTCTTTTTTAATTATGTGATTACAAAGTGAACAAAGAATTCTAACAAACTAGTATCTCACAAGTTTCTCTAAAAATCTCTTAAATCACAAATTTATTTGACCAAATCCTAACAACTCCAAATTCGACCAGATTTATTAAAGCATATACTTTATTAGACCAGGTTTATAATTTATTAAAAATTACAACATGTGCATACAATGAATATATTTTATACACACCGTATATTCTTTGGATCAATGTCTTACATTTAAGTGATTAGACACCAAAGAATACACACAACCCTAGCATTAATGTACATTCTTATCCTATCAAAGATTACATTCTGATAATGCATGTTTGTTAAGTATCAGTTCTATAATTTTGTATGACTTTTTATTTTTCTTGAATTTGGTTTCTAGATTTTTTTTTTTGGTATCAGACTGCATATTTGAGCCAAGTAATCTATTTTGGTCCCCCACCCCACAATGTATTCTTCTTCATTGACTGAAATACGTTGTTAATTGATTATTCGTCTAGTTCAATTTCCAGCAACAATGTTGACATGCATGTTTGGACTCCCAGAAACACAACTGACGAAAATTTCCCTCCGACCTTCCGTTGCGGAAAAAAATCTAAAGCGGGTCTCATTTTGCTTCTCAAACAACAAAGGCGTACGCATTAATTTCAATCCTATAAGCATATATATATTAAGCCCTCTGTTGCTGGAAACAATCCAATATCAATCTCAACAAAAAACCATCAATGGAGATGGCACCTACATTCCCATCCTTCACCAGGCTAATCCTCCTAGTACTTCTACTAGGCCTAGTTCGATCAGAATCAACAGAGAAGCAACGTTACAAGGCCATCTATTGCTTCGGTGACTCGCTCGCCGATACGGGCAATGATCGCATTTTATTTGGTGCGGCGAATATCCCTCCGTTGCCTTATGGGGAGACCTATTTTCATCGTTCCACCGGCCGTTTATCTAACGGGCGTCTACTCATCGACTTCATCGGTACGTTTTCTTTGTTTCCATGATTTGCTTTTAACCATACATTTATATATATACATATATATAGCAAAGTGTGTATTACAGCCCAGGAATTTGGCCTTCCCTTGCTTCCTCCATATCTGGGAGGACCGGGCGAGCACGGTTTCAGACATGGAGTGAATTTTGCGGTCGGGGGCGCGCTTGCGCTCAACCAGAGCTTCATCCTAGAGATGGGGATTAACTATATGTTGCCGTGGTCATTGGATGTTGAGGTTGGCTGGTTTAAGCAGCTGCTGCCATCGCTATGTGACTCTAGTACTACAAGTATGTGTTAGTACTGTTTCTAATACACTACACCACTCTCACCAAAGAATAAACAAAAGAAAGACACCATATTAAGTAGATTATTGCAATTGCTCAAATGAAGTCCCTTGTTTGCATTAGAAATATTAATTTGATAAAATTCGACAACAGATTGCAGTGACTTCTTCAGCGAGTCCCTCTTCTTCATCAACGAGATTGGCATCAATGATGTCCAAGGTTTTCTACAACTAGGTCGAAACAAAACGCAGGTTCGAGATTTTGTAACACTAGTTGTCCAGAAAACCCGAGAAGCGATCGATGTGAGTATTTATTTATATATCATGTAATCATTTACCCAGAGCTTCAGTGAGTCACCATGAAAATCATCCCCCCATGACACAATGATCTGCTCAGACATTAATCGAGCTCGGAGCGCAAACTATGGTGGTGGGAGGATTTTACCCATGGGGTTGCACCCCAGCGTTTCTCACCGAATTTGGAACGAATAATGTGCGCGACTACGAACCCGAGACGGGCTGCTTGAAGTGGCACAACCAACTCTCCAAGTACTGTGATCAACTACTTAAGAAGGAGATACTCCATGCGCGAAAGATGCACCCTCATGCGACCATAGCCTTCGCCAATTATTACAGCATCTTGAAGCCTGTTTTCAGATCCCCAAATGAATACGGTATGCAATCTTGGTCTTCTGAGAGAAAATGTTAACTCGGACCATTTTATAGTCTAAAATGCAAACAACACATGCTTTTATTTTTTTTTGAAAATCATATGTACTTCATCTAATTAGATAGATACTTCTATATATAAAATGTGAAATATATACTTTAATAAATTGAATGATATCAAAATATATATACTTCGATAGAGTGAGTGAAAAGAGCTAACGAGGTACATATAACTGAATTTGTGACATGTATTACAGGGTTCAATGATAGAGAAGCCCTTGTTTCATGTTGTGGCATGGGTGGCCAGTACAATTTTAACTCGTCGAACGCATGTTTCAATAATCTTCGGAAGGCCGGCAATGGTCTACACGTCTGTCAGGATCCAGCATCGCGTTTGAGCTGGGATGGCTTGCACCTCACGGAGGCGGCTTATGGGTTCGTTGCTCGTGCTTTAATGGAGGGACGCTACTCAATTCAACCATTATCATGAAAATTCTCCAGGCACAACAACGCAATTATCAAGGGCCCGCAAATAATTTTTTTTTTTGTCAAGGGCCACCTACTAGAACGTAGAAGATCATAACATAACATGAGTGATTCAACATGTTTTGGATTTCTCGGGGTACATATTCATGATAAGTATTGTATGTCAAATAAAATAAAAAGTGTTGGTTTCAGAATAAGTTCGTTACTATAAGAAATCCATGCAACGAAAGATCCTGGATCTGTGACTTTCTACACTAAAAAATTGGCCGTTCAAGACCAACCTCATGAAAAACAATGATCACATGTCAAAGTCAAAGTCCTCATGACATAATCGTCGTGAGTGGTACCCCTCTCCACAAATACTTCAAATTCTTCATTTTGATTATTCAACTTGGGGCCATGTTGACATATATGTTGGTAATTAGACAAAGATTTCAATGGAACTTCGAGTCGCGTTATAGAGTCGCTCTTCTTAAGACAATATTTGCCCCCCAAAACATTGTGTAAAGGATTACTGCAGATTTATCTGTAGGATAACTTGAAGTGATATTCCACTAGCGTTTGCACCAGCGATGTTAGACAGAATGCAGAAAAAGAACCCAAGTAAACCAAGACCTCTATATTAGGTTATACAGAAACCCAATACAAGAAAACTTTAGGGAAAAGAAAAAGCTTATTTATGAATTTGAAGTGGTTTGAATGGTTGAAATTCATATCTATTAATAGACACAGGAGCACCCTTTCAAGGCATCCCATGAGGCTTAACCACCTCCAATCTGGACCGTTGGATCTTCAGTTACAAGATCGACGGTCCAGATTGATCACCATCCGATGCACCCTTCTCGATGGCACCCCTTGATCAGTGTTCTTGATCGATCCAACGGTGCACATCGCATCTGATGGAACGATCTCTACCGTTTGATTAGCCAAAAAGAAAAGGCTCCAGCTCCTAGCGACGATGCGCAAGTGCGCCAACAAAGAGCTACATTGCGCTCATCGCATACGCGTGTGCGTGTGCGGAATGCATAACACCTTACCATTCCTAAAGTAAACATTACTTTGTACACACCACACTTTATATAGTGCCAAACAATTTCCTCTTTAACCGATGTGGGACTAAAAACCCAACACACAAAGTTACAAATAAAGACCTAACTTACAAGACACATGAAAATACATTTTGAAAAACCTCTAACAATATATGCATGGACTTTGAGAAACGCAACTGAAACGGGTCTCATTTTACTTTTCTAGAAGGGAAAGGATTACATATTAAATTCTATGAGTTTAATCTCAATTACAAAAGAACTCCTCTTAAGATTGAGAAATAATAGTTGGGATAAAAAAAATTGATGTGTATATTCTATGATTGTCTACACTGAAAAAGAATTTGTTGAAAATATTAACTCAAATTCAATAATGGATGATCTCGATTTTTTGAAGAATCATCAGGCACAACTTTAATAATACATTTTCTAGAATAAAAACTTAATCTTTTGTATGATTTTGAATTTTTATTTATCTATGTCAAAGTTTATTAGAAATGACTTATAAACTCGTTTAGTTTATATTAAATTTAAATTGTTTATTAGATTTTGAATTAGGATTGGTGGGATTGATGGCATTTTTACTTTCATTTGGGGTCTTGGATGGATTAGAAAAAAAATTAGATTTCGTGGTGGGCCAAGATAGATTGAGGTCCACAAATCATAATGCAATATTTGTAGCATTTGGGGGCCCTTTCCTAGGTGGGGCCCTAAGCAGTTGCCTACTGGGCATACGCCAATGGCCGGGTCTGATTTAAGGCTGTATCTAACATTATCAAAAAAAGAAAAAAAAGAAGTATACATGGCATGGAATCCTCATGAGACAATTAGATGCCGCAGTGCATCTTACCTAATCCTATGTCGCCTCTAAACCCTATTTCTCTTGGGTTAAAATCCAAATACGTCCAACGACAGATATATTTATTTACAAATTAAAGTGGAAGTAAAACAAAAGAAAGATTTCAAATCCACCTAGGTTCCATGTCCTTTTTTTTTTTTTTATCGAAGTGGAGTTTTCATAGTTGGTGGTTGATGAAGTGGCCTTTTCTAACACGTTTGTTTACCTTCCCCACATAATGATTCATGGTCCCTTGAACAAAAAGAAAAGCTTAGCTTTAATAGAGGCAGGTACCATGTCTCTTTTATTTATCTGAAAAAGAGACAGTTCATACAGCTAGTGATGGAAGCATTCATTAACCTTTTCTTTTCCTTTTGAATGTTTGGAATAGTTTATCGATTAATACCTTCCATATCTTTGGTAGCGATTGAATTTTTGTTTGAGCGTGATTTTACTTTGTTTTTTTTTAAACAAATGAAAAACACAACTTTTGTTTTCAACCGGCTGCTCAAAAACATCCTTAATTCAAAAATTTATTACAACTTTTAATGCAAAAAATATGTTTTTTTTTAGAAAACGAAGAAACTGCGCTTTCTAGCTAGAAATTGAATTTTATTAAGCTATTTTATTCATAATCATATTTTTCAAACATGTTTCCAAACATAACCATTGTCCGTTTATTGAACAATGCTTTCAATATTTTTAGTATTCTGGTGTCCTTAAACTATGTTTGGATATGATGTGCAAATGAAAGTTTGAGATTCTTAAAATCTTGCATTATAAACAGTTTTAATTTTAAAAACCATTTTTTTGTTAATTTTTCAATTACTGAATTTTTGGTTTGGAAACGGTGATTTATAAAAGCTAAATGCTTATATATGTTTTGATTCCATGTCTGTCAATGTTTCGCTTTTCAAATGCGGAATCTGCTCAAAGACAGATTCAAATGGATCTTAGAATTTAGGAAAATATTAGACCCAATTATTTTTACCGTCCAAAACTCAGACCAGACATGTTTCATTTTTTTCATGAATAGTAAATATCATTTAATGATGTATATCTTTGAAAAAAGTGTATATCGCTTCATTTCGAATTTAATGAACCTATTTTTAATAAGTGTCAGAATTTTTTTAATGAGGTGTATATATATTGAAAAACGAACTCGCGAAAGCCATCAACAAACCCGAGATCGAACACAAGAATGAAACATCATCACACGATGAACATAAGATATACCTACGTGGTTCGACCTAGGCATACATTCATGGGATGAAAACAGAGAATCCACTATAATAATTGAGATATATTAAAATTAAAAGACTTACAACCTCTCTCATGGAGTTACTATCTCTTTGAACCCTCTCAACTTTTCAATGGATCTCTACATTACATGTTTGTCAAATTTTGCCATGGAATTAGAGAATATTTATGGAGATAAATAACTCTCAACAAATAATCTCCTAATAAACAAACAAATATTTTTCCTCGGTTTTAGGAGATTCATTTTAAATATTAATTAATGTATCGACTAAGTGTCTACCATAATGTGGTTTCATCATGGCCATCTGATGTGATACATTGGATCAAGACATAATCCTAATAATATATACATTGTCTATATGCTTTACTGAATTTTTATCGAGGTATATAAAACTATATTTTAGACTGTAAAAAAAACTTGAGTGTAATAACACTCTAATTTTATGATTCAACACATTCTTAATAATTTAAAAAATGAGTCCTCATCACTGGTTTGGCACCTGAAATAATTTTTTTCCATGTATTCTTATACTAATAATGAATTCACTTGTAACATGGACTAATTATCTCTGTATATGTAGCTCTACAGTTGTCCGGTTGTTAGTAATGGAGGCACCAAATATATGCATGCAAAAAATATGCAGAGCTCCCCCCCCCCCCCCCCCCCCTCCCCCCAAAATCACAACCACCACCATTGACAGAGAGCCTCCATCAAAGCTAACTGTGGAAATACAAAAAAGAAGATATTTTACCTCCCAGAAAGAAAGCTTGCGCATGTGTCATGATGGCTTTCTCTTCTCAACGGTTGAGATTTCCCTATCTCAAATTTGGGAAGAACAAAACTGAACAATGAAAACATCAACCGGGGTGGAAGACCTCCATTTTTGGTGGAAACTATATATAAAAAATGAACTCTCAATCCACACGTTCAAACTAGTACTCCACCCCAACTCGTAGAGATGACGTTGTCGCCTTCTTTTCAACCCTTTATTAAGCTAATCCTCCTAACATTCCTACTAGGCCAAGCGAGATCGAAACCGATAAAGGGGCGATACAAGGCCATCTACTGCATCGGTGACTCGCTCGCTGATACGGGCAACTTAGTCTCTTATAATGCCACCACTACCCCTCCATTCCCTTATGGGGAGACGTATTTTCATCGTTCCACCGGTCGATTCTCTAATGGGCGTCTAATCATCGACTTCCTCGGTAGGCTTCTTGTTTCTGGATCAAAAAATTATACGCATCTGCAACTTGATCAGTTTGTGCTAAGTTTTGGCTCTTCTTCTTATACTATACAGCCCAAGAAATTGGCCTTCCATTTATTCCTCCATATCTTGGCGGGCCGGGCAGGCATGGTTTCAAATGGGGAGCGAATTTTGCAGTCTCAGGCGCGACCGCACTGCCCGTGAGCTTCTTACAAGCTATGGGGATTACTCCCTTGGTCCCCATGTCATTGGATGTTCAGCTAGGCTGGTTTAAGAAATTCTTGCCTTCGATATGCACCTCAACTGCAAGTAAGTGTACTCTAATTATGAGATTTTGTTTTTGAAAGAAGTGAAAAACAACTTTTAGTTATGAAAAAATAGTTTTTCGTGAATATGACAAAAGTAAGTTTCATGTGTGGTATTTTCAGAAGCTTAAGTGAAAAATTGTTTTATTAGACTCGTCCCCAAACGCTATCTAAAAAAACTACCTGTATTTAATGATAAATCCCAATGATAGGTTGCAACAACTATTTCAGCGAGTCCCTCTTCATCATCAGCGAGTTCGGCGTCAACGATTATGACACAATGCTACTTCAAGGGATAAATAAAACACAGATCCAAACCTTCGTACCACCGGTCATCAAGAAAATCCGAAAAGCCATCGATGTGAGTACATGTCGAACCCTATCGACAACCATTACATTAAAATAACCTTTCTCATGACACTGCATAGTGGTTCAAACATTTTTATTTTATTTTATTTTTTTAATTAAAAAAAGGGTTCTTTTTTAGGTTTGATACCTTAACCTCTTTCTCGGAGAGGAGATATGTTAATCAACTAATCAAAACTTTCGTAAATAATCGTGCAGACATTGATCAACCACGGGGCGCAAACCATGGTTGTGGGGGGATCCATCCCGCTAGGCTGCACTCCGATCTACCTGACCTTGTTTGGTACTCCGTATCAGGACGACTACGAGCCCGGGACAGGTTGCTTGAAGTGGGCGAATGCATTGAGCGAGTACCATGATCACCTACTTCAAAAAGAGATACAACGCGCGCGGAGGAAGCACTCGCACGCGACAATTGCGTTCGCTAATTATTATAGTATGTTGAAGCTTGTTTTCAGGTCTCCGAACGAATACGGTACGCAAGTAAATACGGTGTATATACGCACATTACAGTGTGATGTGCTTCTCTGATTGTTGATTTCATCTATAGGATTTAGCAGTGGGAGAGCTCTTATTGCGTGTTGTGGCGGTGGAGGACCATATAATGTCAACATGACGAACGGTTGTTTGGGTAACACCGGGAACAATGGTTTGAGCATCTGCCGGGATCCGTCGTCGCTTGTGAGTTGGGATGGGCTTCACCTTACGGAGGCGGCTTATAGAGTGATCGCTCGGGGT
Source organism: Acorus gramineus (assembly GCA_030737835.1). Classification (NCBI taxonomy): domain Eukaryota; kingdom Viridiplantae; phylum Streptophyta; class Magnoliopsida; order Acorales; family Acoraceae; genus Acorus; species Acorus gramineus. The sequence goes on along the minus strand of CM060849.1, from coordinate 27,754,654 downwards.
TTATTGGAAGGACCCTATTCTGTTCCTCCATTGGCATGAAAATACACTTCGCAGATTGATCATTAAATTAATATTCATGTTGGGTTATCATAGTTTTGGTAGCCAAATGTGGTTTGAAACAATAAAGCTTTTGTTAATCGATCTAAGTTTTCTATTGCGCATATTGCAGTAATAAACCGAAAATCACTTCTGGGATGAATTCAAGCGGATCTTGCAGGAGCAAAAAGAGGGGAAAGTCACTCTCCAGACTACCAATTGACCATCTCCCTCCTTATATTTTGTAACTTTTCACATTTATGACCTTGAATCACAGAGTTATCAAATGTAAAAAATGATCCAATGTTATTTTGTTGATCCATTGTCCTATTTTGTTTTCTTTTTTCAATTCATTGTACATTCAAATTTCCATAGAAATACAAAATTTATCAAGTGAAAAATAAAAAAAAAATGAAAATCTAAACAAGAATGTAACAATATTACATGAGAAACACAAATTTTGGGACCACATCCATGAGCTAAAATGTTAGCTAGAGAATTGTAATAGAGTTTAGATGTAATACATCGAGCCAATTTGATAACTATGATCTAGAAAGAGAATTCCCGTTTTCATGAATCAAACTATCTCTAAAAATTTATATAGAAGAAAATTTATTGCATGTGATGTCTAGCAAATTTTTAAATATTAAAGATTTCAAATGCAAATTTTCTAGTTGTCTAGCAAAAGAAGAATGAAAATAAATATAAAATTCTATATATATTTATATATATCTCATGCAAAATCTCAACACTTTTCAACTTCTCTACATTGCCACACAAAGTCTCCTCTCTCTCTCTCTCTCTCTCTCTCTCTCTCTCTATATATATATATATATATATATATATATATATATATATATATATATATATGGAAAGACACTATTGCAGAATATTTGATTTCAAATTTGTTATTAAAATAAAGTTTTTTTATGAGATTTTGTCATTTATTGACAAATCTCATTATTTAAAATCATAATAATCACTTTTATTGGTGAATTATGATTTTAAGATTATTAGGATCTTATATTTTATTTTATTAGATTTTAATAATTGTCATTGTAATTGTGTCTTTACCATTTGTAGTAGAGTCATTATTGACATTATGAATATTTATTTAATATTTATAGCCTATATAAGGAGTACCATGATCTTTTGTAATTATTTTTTTTTGATCAATTAATACAATTATTTCCCTTTTGTGTTTTCTCCCTTGTGGATTCAAGGAGCTTATGAGATTTTAACGCTGGTTAGATCTTTTTATCCGTTTCATTAGGTTAAATGTGTTGAATTTATTAAATAGGTAGAATGCTTTAAACAAGTTTTCGTATTAAACAGGATGTAGCTAGTCTGTTCCAAGTTGTTTTAAACAACTACAAACAGGAAAACAAAGTTACGGTTCATGGACTAGATTTATAAGTATATCAACATATACTTAGTTAAAAAATTACATTCTTTTCTAATAATGAAACATATACTCATATGAAATAAATACATATTTTTTATATTTCTCATAATAAAGTATATATTGAGATAATAAAATATATATGTGCATAAATCGATGTTATATTTTAATCATAGTCAGCAGTCCACCAGCTTACACTGCAGCAACAACACTAGATGTAAAATATGTGATTATTGCGAAATACATGGCATTACAAAGAGTTGTATGTGCTGCACGAGCAAGACATATATATGTACATCATTGAATATCAATTCTACAATATTAATTCAACTTGCAAGTCATTGTGATGGTTCAAGTGAATGAATACAAAATGTCTCTTGTATATGAAATTTTACCTCAAAGAGTATGTACATGACTACAAACACCTCTATATGAAAACCCAAAAGAAAACAAAGAATAATAATCTCTACACTGCTCCTACAACATTGACATTGAATGGTGGACCACGGCAAAAGACGAACCCCTATGGAGAACTCATTTTTGTACGAGCCTTGAGAACTTTTGCGTTATTTAAGACTGCAGCACCAATAAGTGTGTACTCCCTTGGCACAAGAAAATACAGTGAAAATGGATGGTTATTCTCTTGGAGTGGTGGAACCTCAATTTGGACTCCAAAACATCTGACAATAGATGAATAAGTCCCAGACATGAAGTTCAAACGAAAATAATTTATGTATGGAATGAACAAAATTATAGAGGCTGTAAGACCAATGAAATAAACATTGCAAGACTGTGCAAGGAGAATTTAGAATAATTAAGAGGTACTAGCATTTGCTTACATTCACTGATTGACGAGAAATTATTTCATATTAGCTCTATTCATTAAAATTTCTATGTAGCTCAAAAAATGAGACAAGAGCAGTTCAGCATGTTAAAAGGGAGGCTAACATAGTAGGATGGATTCAGTTATCCAGACACCTTAAGCCAAACATGACTTGTTTGCATACAATGTACTTATCTACTTGGGAATGAAAAAAATAGAGAGAATGCTACATGAGTAAGAAAAACTTATTCTTAAGCAATGCAAATGGAAATATTGAAAATATTCCTAAGAGAATATCACACCCATGCACTACTGAGATTTGTAGAAAGATAAAACTCAAAAACTTAAAATCACAATCAAAGGATTTCACTCCAAGTACGTTGATAAATCTCAAAAAGATTGTTGTAAAAGTAAGAATTTCCAAAGTTATTTCTATCTGATTTATCACATTCTAATAAACAAACAAAGAGAAACCCTTTTTTATCACATTCAACAACTAGCCAAAACGAAAAAGAATTATCACATTCAACAAAAAAATATGTTAATGATGTGTAGGTAGGGTTCTCTATTATGTGCTGTCCTAATCACCTCCGAATACTTCTAATTTATCTTAGATCTTGGTGGAGATGGTGAGGGGAAAGGTTGGTTGGAGGTCGGAAGATTTGGTTGGGTTGATGAGAGGGAGTGATGGTTGGGGGTGATGAGAAGCTTTTGAAAAAGTGAAATGAGAGAGAGTTTTGATTTTTGGGTTTTAGTTTTTCGGATGGATGAGAAATGGTGATGAAGAGAAAGAATGTGATGTGGAGGGGGTTTAGTTGGGAGACCGGTTCACCGGGTGAAGATGTTGTGCTTTTTTTTCTTCTTTAAACAGTCAATCCATGGCCGTTTAATTGGTGAAACACAGAATGGACGTCCAACATTGTTTGCCGCACGATGGGCCCCAAGACCGCAGACCGTAGGTAATCACTTCCTTTTAACACACACACACACACACACACGGGGGCGATGGGGTGCGACCATGCGCACGGTGCACCCCTCGTGCGCCCCCGTACGTCGACTGTGCGATCGACGTACTCGTTGATCGCACGGTCGATGTTTTAAAAAAAAAAAAAAACAAAAAAAACGTCCCCGTGGCGACGTCGTCGACCCCGTCGTCGTCGCCCCCTCGTCGACCCCCGTCACCCCCGTCGACGGGGACGTTTTTTTTTTTTTTTTTAAAACGTCGACCGTGCGATCGACGAGTACGTCGATCGCACGGTCGACGTACGGGGGCGCACGAGGGGTGCACCGTGCGCACGGTCGCCCCCGTGTGTGTGTATATATATATATATATATATATATATATATATATATATGCAATTTTGATTAATAATATTTTAATAATATGTTATAATAAATTTAACTTATAACAATGTTTATATTCAATATTTAACTAACCCATGCAGTCAATGGCAAGGTGGTCCGGAACAAACGCATCTCAAGGTGTTGGGACTTCAATTTAAAAAAAAAAAAAAGGTGTCCCAACATACAATATTTTGGATAGACATGATCCACTATTTTTTCAATATTTGGATAATTTTGTTGCTTTGAAATAGTGGGAGGAAAACCAAGTCCGTGGTGCCTCAAGGAACATACAATGGTGGACAACTACATTTCACCCATTAACGATACATATATGCATTGTTTGGGTGGGTGATGATTTGGATTTTTTAACCAAAAAAGATCCTACTTAAGTTCATCCTAAGCAAGTTGAGCAACAGAGGCAGTACGAATGAATTGAAAGGATAAAAAGAAGAATACGTAGTGGGATCAGATATCCTATAGAGTAACAAACGAATTGAAAGAAAAAGAGAAAACACTTTAATTCAAAAGAAAAAAAATCTATTGATCGAAACTTCAAAATGAATGCATGATGAAAATATTACACACAAACTTTTTTGCAGTCTCAAATACAGTATGCATGATTTTAATTTTTAAAAAATAAGTAACATATCTTATTTGATGAAACATTGTTATAAAAGATGGAATATAAATACTTGAATGAATTATATTAACTTGTTTATCAAAATTATAATTATTTTTAATGAGATATAGATCTCATTATTATAAATTCAAGAAGTCAACGAGGTGTATAAGAATATTGCAAACGGGGTTGTAAAAATAATTATAGATACTAATATAAAATCCCATATGTAATCATAATAGCAAATCCTAACCAGACATATTTTATAAGACGTCAATTAAATACGAAGGCACACGTAACATCCTGAAATGATTTTGTTTCACACAATATAACTGACTGTGTTCGTACATGTGGAAAAGTTATGAAAATAAGGGACAATTAAAATTTTTCATTTGGTCATTTTAAAAAGATCGTGTTTATGTAAAAAAAGGGAGAGAATAATTTTTTTTCTTCTGATTATTCATTATTCTTTTGGCCGAGAAAAAAAATATTTTTCTTTGGATTAATGCTTTTTATTTTTTATTACTTTCTATCATATGTACAAACAATAATTGTAATAATTTTTAATAATTTTCTATCACATGTACAAACATCGAAAAACTGGTCAAATGAAAAATTATTTTATTTTCTATCGATTTTGGATTCCTTCGATTTCTTATATTTTTTTTGAGACAATATACAACACACCCTAAAATTCATCCTAAATTCGACTAATACTTAATCACAATTTTAAATTGATACGATTTTAATGCTCCAGACGAATGGAAAAATTAAACTTTGCATCTCCGGGGTATTCTGCTTTCCATTTATTTGGTATTGAAAATTATTACATTTAGTCAATTCTAAAATCAATTTTGTAGTCCCCATATGTTTTAATATTTTTATGATGTGTATAGTTTTCTAATAAAATAATACATTCTAAATATATATTTGAACGACTTGAATAAATACATTCTTACAAATTCTCTAATGGAATATATATTTTATTAGAGATTTTGTAAATTAGATTAAAACTTTAAGATTTGGGATTTACGTACATTGATAGATCCAACAATTTCAACTCTCGAACTGGTGGCCTTGGGAGATATGGAATGCAGTGCCAACGTGCATTAAATTTGGCTTTATTATTTTTCTGAATGAGTTCCTAAAACAGGCAAGATTCAGCACCAAATCTCAGCTAGGGATGCAATTTAATGAAAGGTCTAACAATAAGCATCGGTTACCCCATCTACATCCATGTGAATCACCTTGTGGCCCTTCTCGTATCTATGTGTCTTTATTTATTTATTTATTTATCAATGTTTTTTTTTCAGATTTGTATCAACATTTTATGAAATAAAAAAGATAGTGATAAGATTTTATCTTTATTAAAAAAACAATAAGCATTGGTTTTCAAGCTTAGAGGCCATGTTCTTTCATGTAGCATGGCCCGAACATGGCCCGGCCGAGCGAATCACGTATTTGTTTAGTCATTTTAAATGATTTATTAGTATACACATATATTACACTCAATTAATTTTATAAGTCAAAACGAAGATCGCACATTGTTTTTTTTAAATCAAATACCTCATAATGGATTTAATGATATCATTTATAAAAAAATGTTAAAATTTTCAACAATGTATCTAATGAGCTATGAGAGAGAGGGGGGGGGGGGGGGGGGGGGAACCATCCTCTAATTTCATATACCCCCTCCTCTTTTTTGTAGTGGGCCAACTAGGCACCCCCCTCATATTTACTGTGGCTAGCTCAGTAGTCCATCATCCCCTTTTTCTAATGGGCCAGTTTGGTCAATTTAGCAGTCTATACATTCAAATTTTGGGCGCTGTTACACCCAGATTCTTTTTCAGTCCCAATTCTAATCATATATGCGTTGATAGAAAATTAATGATACATATGCTCAAGTGAACAAGACATATGCTTCGAAAGAATTTTTTTACATTTTTTATAAATGCATTCATTCAATTCATTGGAGTATATGTTTCATTTTTTTTAAATAAAAACATGTATTTCATTTAGGGGCGGCGCCACCCTTTGAGTGGTAGGGTCAAATGACCCCATCAAATTTTTCTTTTTTTTTAAAAAAGGAAAAAGTCCACCATGTTTAATTTAGAGTTTGACCCACTACATTTTTTAAAAACAAACCACTAAACTGGCCTATCAAAAATTTTAAAAATAAACCGGCCTACACTCTAGAGTATTTATTACCTACTACCCATTAAAAACTTTATACCCATTGTCCCATTAGAAAAAAAAAAGTGGGACCCTAAAACACCACATTAAAAGAAAAAATGCCAGCCTCCCTTATTGGCGGACTCGCCAATCCCCTACACGGGGGTGAACGCGCCAATCACTGACGAATGGACAGATGCGTCGATCGTCACTGATCACATTTCTGATCTCTTCCTACTCTGCTTCAGGTATCTAACAATAGATTTGGTTTTGATTTGTGTTTCTTTTTTTTATATGTTAATCCGAGTCTCTCCTATCAATGCATAATTGTGTATGAATAACGAACAAAAACTCTCAACATTACACACCTCTTTCCTTCACTTGTCTGTGTATCAAAAGTCCATTCACTTTTGAAAACTTTATGAAATTTATTTTTTTTAATGACCCCATCTATGAAAATTCATGAGCCGCCACTGATCTCATTAGATGAGATATACTATTTTTAAAAAATTCAAAACACATATAAACTAAAATTGAAACTAAAAATTTGGCCAATTTAGCAGTCCATGCAATTAAATTTATTAAATGCCCTAAGCAAAGCCAAGAAAATAAACAAATATAACCCTCGTATTCCCATGTCTTCTTCCCAGCGGACAACATCAAACTTGCGTCTCTTCAGAGCCGCAGACCACAACGCGCCAACGCTAGTCAGTATCTCGTTTTTGTTCATTTTTATTTATTTATATATTGTATTTACATGGTATATTTATTATATAATTGATCTTTAGTTAATTTTTGAGTTGTTTATTTTCTTTTGCTTAATTTTTGTTTATTATCATATAATTAATTCGTTACTTTATTATATAATTGATTTTTTAATTACTTTTATATTTGTTTGATGTTTGGGAAGAGAGAGAATCGAAGAGGTCTCATAGAATCCAATATTCGAAAAATTTATAACAATTGCGGTTCACGTGTTTTTAGAACCATTTAGGACACATTGTATAGCCCTTTGAAAGAATATCGAGAAAAAATTGTTTTTAAATTTCTATAAGAGCACTTTTTTGTGATGGTACATTACCTCCTGTTTATAATTTAAATAGAATTTTCTCTTTCTTTATTGATGCTAAGTCCTTGTAAGAAATATAATTTTTTTTTATATATAGTTTAAGTCTTTTATTTACAGTCCCTCTTACCTTTAATTCTTGGCTCCGCTGTTGTTTAGGACTCTAAAAATGTTGAGTGTAACAAAGCTCTTAATATTCGATTTGAATAGTAATTCAAACACAAGTTTTTTTTTTTTTTATCAATTTGAACTGTTTTTTAAACTATTATTTTATCAATTCTTATAAATACTAACATTTTAACATTGGGAAATGATTTGGTAATCCAGTATGACAAAAAATAATGATAATTAACAAATTAAAACAATTTATCCTTTGGAACCCCACTAAAAATGATCGGATTACATCCATTTTGATTGATTTAAAATACTTTAATTTTTAAAAAAATTGTCACTTGATTAAAATTCTTTAAAATTTAGTCTAGTTTGCCTGACACAAACTTTTATATTTTTTTAGAAAAATGTTATATATATATATATATATATATATATAAGTTAAATGCATTCCTAGATTAATTAGTATAATGCAATAATGAGTGTATTAATATTATTTTTTTTGGAAAAGTTAATCATGGGTCCTTTGGGGAGCCCCTAAATTATGTTTAGGTCCTTGGAACATCTATACTTATTTTTACATCCATAGATTAATTAGTTGATGTATTATTTCTGGGGCTTCCATCTATTGGGAATTATCTTTTATCCATTTTTTTCAATTTTGCGGCTTTCACATATTCTTTGTGCCCCCCTCTCTCCCCTATCCAAATGAATAACTAGACCCTTTCCCCACACGCGTTAAATTTGTTGATGAACATATCACAATCAGCCCTAAAATCATAATAAATTTTTATTATACTACAATATAATGACATCTATAATAAGAAAAATAATAATGTACATATAATATCCATCAACAAAGTACATAAATAGTTTAACAGCGTACATAGAAATTAACTGGGCACACATACCTATTAATTAACAGTGTACACATGCTTATTAATTAACAGTATACACATACGGTAAAAAAATGATGGGTAAAAATGAAAAAAAATGAAAACGGTGGACTTAACGATATATTGAGATCCAGAAATAATAAAATGGGGTCTGGAGACTTAAAAATAATTTTAGATGTTCTAGGGACTTAAATATAATTGAGGAGTTGCCCGAAGGACACACACTTAATCTCCCTCTTTTATATATATATATATATATATATATATATATATATTTATGAACCTTTCGTTTTTTTTGTTTATGAAGTTCGACCTAAAACTAGGTTTTAAATTCTATGGCATGATGAACATGTTCTGAGATTACCTAACCCATTGCCATTCCTACAATAAACATCTTTAAAATTCATAATTGATCACGTAATCATGTCGGCTATGTTCGCAACTTTTGGTTTTAATGTGATTAATTACATTTTATTTGACACATATTTTAATGATGTTGGTTGTCCTAAATCTTGAGTTTCTGAACCCCTCTAGATCTTTTAATTATTTGCTTTAATTATTTATTTCTTCGGGGATCTTTATGTGGAAGGATCGAATTATGCAAACACCTGCGCTTGCCTGGCACTTTAGTGGGAATTAATTATAAGAATAAATATTAGATAGGAATATCAAGTGCTTTATGGAGACCTCAAAAATTCATAGTATTCAATAGATAAGCCACCTTGATACCAAATAGAATATTATTCAGGTGAAGAATTCCAACAAACTTATCCACACACCAAATTCTAATATAATCAACTGAACTAACATGACGAGTTGATTATTTTTAAACCGTCCTACAAACATAAATGATAAAAAATTATCAATACGGAGAAAGAGAAATAATATTAAACAAAAAGTAATCTAATTATTCTTCATCTCTATACAACTATTTCATGTCTAGATAAGTTATCAATGAACCAGACGAGGGTAAATTGACATTCTTTAAGGTGTGAGGATTATTGTATGGAGTTATAGATTGCCTTGGCCTCTTCCATTTTTGGGTTAGGTTTGAGCTGAGCTCCAACTTAGACCAAATCTAACCGTAATACAACACTAGCAATAATCAAAGAAGAGGCACATCTACATATAATTTTGTTTATGAGGAACCAGAGGTTCTTGACATATGAAAGATAAAAGAATGGGAAATTTTTGAAAATAACCCTAAAAAAAAAAGAATTTCATTTTTGACTGAGGAACAGTTTTTTTACAAAAGTGACTTTGGGATTGTTTAGACCTCGGTCATTGCGTCAACGTGACGTGTTGGCGTGTTGAATCACGTTTCCGCCATTTCACCCTGTGCGCGCGCTGACCCGCGGGGTTGTGCATGTCTCCCCCTGTGGGGGACACATGCATAACCCTCGCGCGCGCGGGGAGGCGGGGAGTGATTAAATTTGTTTTTTTAAATTTAATTTTTATAAAATTAATCAATGTCACACAGTGGAAAGATAAGAAAAGTAATAATAATTAATCAATTATAAAATTTAATTTTTTAAAGTAATATTTGGTTAGAGATAATCAATGAAAGATAAGGCCTAACTTTGATTTAAAATTAAAATTAAATTTTAAATTCAAATAAATTAAAATTAACATTTAATATTCAGATAATATTTAAAATTTAATTTTATAAAATAACCATTTATAAAAAAAATCAACAAAAGGAAATAACAATTTATAAAATTTAATTTTATAAGATAACCGTTTATATAAAAAAAAAAGAAAAAAGAGGAAAAAATAATATTTCATATTTAATTTTGCAAAGCAACCATTTATATATATTTTCATGTAATTTTTTTAATAAATGATAGTTTTATAAAATTAAATTTTAAATACTATCTAAATTTTAAATTTTAAATCTGATTCGAATTATAAAATTTAAGCTCGAGCTTAATTTTAAATCAAAATTAGGTCTTATCTTTCTGAAATTATCTCTCATCAAATATTATTTTGAAAGAAAAAAATTATGATAAGTATTATTTATATTTGGGAATAGATCATCTGCTTATTTTTTCATGTTTGTTTACATATTAAATTATTTTATTATTTTTTTAACACTTAATGAGATCTATTTATTATATCCCGATAAAATAATTTATTGAATTAAAAGTATAAATATTCTTGTTAAAAAAAAAAAGAATATTCACCCCCGTGCGCGTGTTGACCTGCGCTGCGTGCGCATGGGGGGGGGGGGGGGGTTATGCATGTCTCCCCACGCGCCACACCAATCAACGCGCGCACGTGGGGGTTAAACGGCGGAGGCGTGATTACTAATCACGTCTCCGTTGTGACAATAGATGGTCTGGTCAGCACACCCATGTGACGCGCTGATCGGGTCAAAACAGTCCCCAAGAGCAGTTTTATAAATAAACTGATACTGGGATCAAAAATGATTTTTTTTTTTTAAGTGGTTATTTTTGAAAATTTCCCTAAAAGAATTTATTGAGAAGAGAATTGAGAATTCATGTGTTGACTAATGAAGAAGCTCTAAATAGGTCGCAAGAAATCACTTTCACTGCATAATTTATGTATGTCCCATATAAAACTTTATGGTTAACATAATTTGCAATCAAAAGATTCATGATTTAATCCTATCATTTATCTAGAACAAATCATTTTAAATAATCACACATCAATTGGCATTTATGTGAAAAAAAAAATTCTTCATTAACTCCTATTATACATCAAGTCTGCAATGCTTCCTTGTCAGACTTGGTCGGACTCTTAATTAAATGAAATGCATATATAGAAGTTACAACCGATCACCAACCGCGATTGATTTTCAACAACCCAAACCCACCCATCAAATTTATAAGAACACACCTTGCATGCTTTGTCTCTCTAACTGTCCGGCAATGGCTTCTTCTTCTTCTTCTTCACCTTCCTCCCCTCCATCACTCAATCTTATACTTCTCCTACTTGGGCTCTTCTTTAATGGGTCGCATTGTGATAAAGTACTACCTTACACATCATTGTTCAGCTTCGGAGACTCACTTGCCGACACTGGAAACTTCCTCCTTTCCGGCGCCCACGCATTTCCCTCGATCGGACTGTCCCCTTACGGCGAGACTTACTTCGCTCATCCGACCGGCCGTTGCTCTGATGGACGTCTAATTGTCGATTTCTTTGGTACTCTCTCTCTCTATACCCACACACACGCACGCTCTCATGCTCATGCTCATTGTATGTGAAGTCTGTTTGATACATTCAAGTCCATTTTGTAGACTTGTCAGTAATCCAGAATAATGCAGCAAAATACTAAACAAAAAATCCAACGAGTGAGTAGTGAGATCCTTTAACAAACCCGTAATTATCAAAAACGAAATAAACTAAAAAATATATTAATTAAAGTTGAAAACCCCAAATTAAAAACCTCCCTTTTATGCTAATTAAAAATTACTACAAATAATAAAAACGAAAGTTTGTTGTAACTAATTTTATAGAATTTTAGGAGATCCTCAGATTTTATAGAGATCACATTGGAGTTTGTTGTGATAAAGATATTCAAAATCTAAAAAGTTATAAAAAATAACAAAAACACAATTTTGAGGACAAAAAAAAAAAAAAAAAAAATGAAAAAATAAGTGTGCATTGCTGTATAGCAACAACTTTTGAAGATCTCTTCGATATTTAACTCCAGTAAAATTCAGGCGATTTTGAATTCGGGACACTTGATTTTTACCAGCCGGTTTTTCCGTAATTATTTGAAAATCTCAAAAGTAGACTCTTTTGCGTTCATTTCTTCAAGAATGCGTCGGTCTTCTTGTCTGTATCACAAAAACGGTTCTTTAGCCATCTAGAAACTATAATAGTGCAGTATACAGTGCGCTATCACAACATATAAAAATTATTTTTTATATTTCAACTATATATGTGTGTATATATACGATAATATATATCTCACTTTTTATAACAATATAAACTTCAGTAGTCGAGTATATATTTTTTTTAAGAAAACCGGTGAGGAATATGAACTGAGCTATACATAGGGCTAAACATAATCATTTTCCTTATTTGTTTGTAATTCAGCGGAGGCTATCAGAATACCGTATCTGGCTTCGTATCTATCTCGTTCACATGGCATCCAAGAAGATTTTACCAACGGATCAAATTTTGCCGTCGCCGGAGCGACCGCGCTCGACCCCTCATTTTTCCAAAACAAAGGCTTAGACCACTCTCTATGGACCGACAGCTCGTTGAGTGTTCAGCTTGGTTGGTTTGAGGAGCTTAAACCTTCACTATGCAACACCTCGTTAGGTAATATATAACATGCATGCATGAACTTTTAATCCATAAACAGCTACTATTGTTGTCAACTTTTGATGAACCAAAGAAAAATGAAAAGCATCGTGTCATTGTAGAATGCGAGGCGTACTTCAATAAATCTTTGTTTCTATTGGGAGAGATCGGAGGGAACGATTACAACTACGCGTTCTTCAACCACGTTAGCATGGAAGAGCTAAGGACGGCTTATGTGCCCAGGGTCGTCGATGCAATAAAATCAGCGGCGGAGGCACGTTGTCATTTCTAATGATCCTGTTTTCAGTTTTAATATTTTAGGAGTAATATAAATATAGCATGACTATAACTGCCAGTTTCCCTCCCTTCTTCTGCTCCTTCTTCCAAGTTTTCTTCTTTTTTGATGGCAGGGTTGACTGAATGTGCCCAAACCTCTTGGGTCACTCACCTTCCTTTCTATTAGTTTCTCTCGCTCTTTGTTTTAACTCGGACCTATGTAACCTATGGTCTACCGTTATTTCAAAAAAAAAAAAAAAAATATAACATGACTAGAATATATCATTCATAAAACATTACTAGACTAGTCAGGTTAATAGGACGCTGGTGATGATAATGGAGCGGGTTAGGACAAATTTGATTAATCTCAATCTTAAACCCGTTAGTAAACTCTCATCTCACACTTGTTTCAAACCCGTGTTATATTTAATTATTATGTCATAAATCGGTCCTAATGGGCTGGTTTTCAATCCCAAACCCATCTTGTCTAATCCCATCTCAACTCATTTAGAAAGAAATAAAATTAAGAATCTCAAGTTTTTAAATGTTTTTTATATTTTTTTATTCATTTGTAGATTATAAACTTAATGATTATCTTATACATTATATTACTTGATACATGCTTAAATATTTTATCAATTGTAATAATAATAAAAATAATAATATATGATGATTTAATTTTACTGATGTATCATATTAATTTTAATGATATAAGTAATTTAAATAAGATATAATGGAAGGAACAGATTTTATTTTTGAATCCTAACTCGTTCCACATATTAACATTCAGGTGTGAAACCCATCCCAATAAGATTGGGTTGGGGCGGCCCATATATCCCATCCCTATCGGATGCAGGCATTTCACACTTACTATTATGGTAATCAAACTGACATACTAGGCCGGTCACTCTGGTCAGAGTGGAACGACTCTCTCCCATAAAACTATTGGAGAAATCTAAATCGTTGATTGATGCTTTAAACGATTTGGATTTGTACGAATCATTTATCTAAACATAATCTATGATATGTCATTTATTCTTTATTCATTTAATTATCTGATAAGTTTGAATCGTTTTGGGTGGCTCAGAGACTCATTGGGTTGGGTGTGATGAATTTTGTGGTGCCGGGGAACCTCCCGATAGGGTGCTCCACCATTTACCTCACGTTGCTCTCCAGCCCGGACAAGATGGACTACGACTCGCGGAACGGGTGCCTCAAGACCCTCAACAGCTTTGCCGAGTATCATAACGCCGTTCTGCAACGCGCGCTGGAACAGCTGAGGGAGGAGCACCCACGAGTCAAGATCGTTTACGCCGATTACTACCAAGCGGCCATTCGGTTCTTTCACTCACCCCAATCTTTCGGTGAGTGATATATAATTTAGAAAAAATGAAACTCATACGCTAGTGAATTGTATGAGAGATATTTACATTGTTAGATTGTGATCAACGTATATAAGACTACAAATGTGACTGTAAAGGAAACTGTGTGTACGTAATAATTTCTTTTGTTTAATGGGACAGGTCAAATATACACATCACATTCTTTTCCATTAATTCGTAATCACGCCTAACTCATAGTATATGTACTTTGTTGAGTCAGGTCAAGAAATTCATGTGGTAGCTACACAGGAGATACGAATTGGTCCCAAAGGGCTTAGTTAGGATCATATTGTTACTTGACCTCTTTCAATTCTTATATTTTATAGGGCTCAAGTGACCATGTATATAACAATATAATGACTATTGCAGGGTTTGGAAATGGAAGTCGGAGTGCCTGTTGTGGTGGAGGTGGCCCATACAACTTCAACCCCTCAGTCTGGTGCGGCCAACCTGGTGCGACGGTGTGCGAGGACCCGTCGAAGCATGTGAATTGGGATGGCATCCATCCCACCGAAGCTGCGTATCGTCTCATCGCAGATGGTCTCATCAACGGCCCTTACGCATCTCCATCCATATAGCATTTCTAGTTATGCAGCTGAAGCCAATTCAATATACCTGATCTATTGACAAAAAATTGGGTTCCATATGTTAGATTCTTTTAGAAGTGGGATAACAGTTGATAGGGAGGAGGAGGATCATGAACCATCACTGTATGCATTTAATGCAAATGCAATGGCAGGCATGGTTTGGGTTACCCATAAAAATTGTGTTTGAAATTCTTTATTCATGAGCATTTAAAATTAAATTTGTCTGTTAACAACAAAATCTAACAGAACTACATTCACTACTATAAAAATTGTAATAGTTCAGGGTACTAAAGATCACGGTTCACGTTAAACCGTGATAATAGCTAGTAAAGATCACGGTTTGCATTAAACCGTGATCGTTGCTTGCTTAAAACCCACGATAATATTTTTGACATTAACTTTAGATCACGGTCACCAATTAAAGCGTGATTAAAGCTACTCTATTATCACGGTTTTAGTTAACCGTGATTGAATAATGTCATTTTATCACAGTTTGTAAAACCTACGATCACGGTGATATTCAAAGCGTGATTAAAAATCATGTTCAGAATTATTTATTATATCACAGGAGAAGCAAAAAAAATCATAGTTTAGAGATTGAATAAATTATTTTTAAAATTTTTAAAACAATTAAGATTTGGCATTTGATCACAGTTTTTTGAGAAGAAAATGTACTGACATGAAATTTACATGTAAATGATCTTAGTTTCATATTCATATTTTTTTTACATTAATAATTTATCACAATTTTCTATAATCAATTACATTCATATTTTTTTTTATAATATGTGATAAAAAATAAAAGGATTTTGAGGTAATTCCTAACTACCCCACCAAAACACATAAACGAAACCCTAAAAACATTAACCTTTCGTTCCCTTCGTCCCCACCTAAAAAAAGAAAAAAGAAAACGAGCCCACCGACCTCGAGACCCCACCGTCCCCATCGTCCCTACCTAAAACAAGACCACACCGGTGCACCGGTGTCGTCCCCGTCATCCCCACCTCCGGATCTCCGCTGCCCACGAGCCGATCTCCACCGCCGGATCTCCATCCCGCATTGCTGGATGTCCACCCCGCAGCCGCATTGCCGCCTCTCGACCCCTCCAGGCCAAGGAAGCCAAGGAAGGAAGGGAGGGGTTGCGATGCGGAGCCATTGCGGCAACGCATGGAATTGCTTCACCAATTGATCGAGTTCTTGCGGAGTCGATGGTGCTGATGTTGAAATTGATTCGAGCAGGTCGTGAGCGGCTCTGTTCACCCAAAAATCCGAACCGGATCGGTTCAAGATGTGAATAGCTAAGCAGCGGAGGCGGAGGTGGCAGAACACGTGACGGTTGGATCTGAGGAAAGACAGGATCCGTCACTGGGTCGGGCTCGGGAGAGTCTCTATGTACATGCATCTGTTTTTGAGATATTTAATTTTTTATTTATAAACGTCAATTGTTGTTAGTTAAACTTTACCTGGCTGTGATTGTTTTGGGGGTGTGGGGGTCGTTTGGGTCGTGGATGTAGGAGGAAAGGGAGGTGGGTGAGGAAGGATGAATGGTTGGTGGTGGGTTGGGTTTGGAACCAGAGGGAGGCCTCGCGCTCGGACGAGACCGAGAGGTCGAACTCCTTCAATGGGATGTCTTCGGACGACGACTCGCGAGGGAGATCGGGTGATGCGGACGCAGATTCAGAGCTCAACGAAGGACTTCATAGGTTCTTCAGGTATTCAAAAAGACTTTGTTTGCCAGCATATTTGTGTTAGTTCTACTAAAATTTAAACTTTTGAAGTTTTGAACTGTAGTTCTAACCAACCTTATCTCATTTGTTACAATATGTGCCGAATCGATTTATGTATCACAAGTTCAAAGAGGACTTAGAAGAGAACATTTCATCTTCATTATGTTCATGGCAATCTAACACTTATTTCATGGATGTATTGTTTGACTAATCATTTGTATTATTTTCGTGTCTGCTTGTAGTTTGAGCTCTTGGAAATGTGGTTAAGTTCAATCGTGTTGATGTGTTGTTTTATAAAAAAAAATTTACTAGTTCGAATATGCACTGCTATGTTGAAAATGAGGTAGTCTAATGAAAGGAAGATGCATGCTATTTGTTTTGCACGTGTGATTTGTCCTCTTTGTTTGGGTTATTTAAAAGGGAATTATTTAAAAGGGAATTTTTCATTTGTACCCCTGTTAAATATGGTATTTTACGTTATACCCTCCCTTAAAAAGCTAATTGTATTTATACCCCTGAAAAACTCTTTCGTGTTGCAACTGTGCCCTCCATCTGTCTCCGTTACTAAGGCTGAACCAATCATGGTTACGAACCCAACTCTATCCCACGAAATGTCTCTTTTACCCCATGAAATTTTGCATTTATACCCCTGTTAAATATGATATTTTGCGTTATACCCCCATTGAAAAGCTAATTTCCTCTATACCCCTGAAAACTTCTTTCGTGTTACAACTGTGCCCCTCCGTCCATCTCCGTTATCAAGGCTGAACATATAATTTATGTTGTTTTGTATTGCAGTTAGAATAGGACACTCATGTTGATCTAATTTTTAGGTATGGAGGGTTTTAGAAGATTGATAAAGGCTCAGGAAAAGGAACATATAAGAGAACATATGTCTTATATTTTTCAATGCTCATACATTTCACATATCATTGTGATCTTGTTTATTAAACAGCAAAAATAAGTAGCTAAATAGACAAATATATATAGATCCATTTTTTTTCTTGAAATATTTGTAATATCAACTTTAAAATCAAGACAATTGTTTAAACAGTTTATCTAAAAAGTATCAAATTTCTACTTGGTTCTTCTATGCTTGGAGTGGATCATTGTTGAGTTCCATATGGTTCTCATTATGCTAATAGAGATTCTATTGTCTTTTGATTTTTGTTCGTGAAATCTCAACATTGAAATAAAATTTGTGATTTTTTACTTTTGTTCATCCTACAATCAATCAGTGTTTTAAAATCTCTATGTGGTGTATTATGCTAATTGATACTTATTCTATATGTTGAGGATCATCTGACATGAAAATTTTACCAATCAATATTTTTATATTTTTTTCACTGTGATAGTCAGGATGATTATGCCTTACTTTCTAGAATGGTTATATGATTGAAATAGTATTTGTTGATATTTTGTATTATGGAAAATAGTATCTATCAATGAAACCCAAATAAACAATATTTATCTTAGTCTTTTAAATAATTGTAAGGTTTTCAACATGAAGAATTTAGTTAGATCCTGTTATATTTTGTTTTTATGTTGAAGAATGTGAGAAAAAAGAGTTTCAATAGGTCTGGAGGTTGCAAAACTCACTCTTGACATGATGTTCACATACAATTGAAGATATAATTTGATATTAAAAGTCTTTAAACACGTTATGTTTTTTTTTTTTTTTTTTGTAACATGTAATTTTGATTATTTCATTTAATTCATATTTAATACTATTGTGTCATTTATACAGAAGATCAAATAAATAAATAGAAATCCTAATAGTTAAAGTTTTGTATTACGTTATTTTTTGTAATAATTTTTTAATTTAAATGAACAACCATAACAAAAAAAAATTTATTTTAGTAATTTTTTTTTTTTTTTTTCACTTTAGAATGAAATACCTAACTTCTGGTTTCAAAAAGAATGAAAGGAACTGGAGTTATCACTTCATAATTTTTTAAGGGCAATTAGTCATTATCTTTTTATGTCAAAATGAATTTTGTGATTATTTTCTAGTATGGTTATATGATTGAAATAGTGTTTGTTGATAGATTTTTTATTATGGAAAATAAAATCTGTCAGTGAAACCCAAATAAACACTATCTATCTTAGTCTTTTGAATAATTATAAGGTTTTCAATCAATCATTAAAGAAGATGAGAAAAAAGGGTTTTAGCAGGTTTGGAGGTTGAAGAAAATGGGTTTTATAAGCATCAGGCAAACACAGGGGCATAGATGAAATTTCATAGACACAAGGGTATAAATGCAATTTTTCAAGCCCCTATGGTACAAAGGGTAGTTTGATCAATTCATTTTACATTTAACGCCGTTAATGGAATATTCCCGATATATTCCACTCTCATCCGACGGAACTTAACTTTAGGGGCACAATTGCAACACGAAAGATTTTTTCAGAGGTATAGATGCAATTAGCTTTTTAATAGGGGTATAACACAAAATACCATATTTAATAGGGGTATATATACAAATTTCCCTATTTAAAATCTGCATATGAACCATTAAGAGAACTAATAATGAAAAGGTTCAAGGGAATACGAGTCAAAATAAAATTAAAAAATAGGCTGTGAAGAGAGGATAAAGATATGCTATTTCCACATACTCAGTCCAAAATGCAATTTTTGGTTTTGTGCTTGTTATGCAACTTGAAATTACTGTATGTGCCATATTTTCCTCTCACGTGCATTGTGGATGTCAAGTTATTAAATTATACTGGATCTTGAGTTTAAATTATATTGGTTCCTTGATTTGTTTTTTTGCATATCTTATGCAGAATATGAACATGTGCCCTCTAATTTTTCAGAAAGAAAAAAGTACAACTCATTGGAGAAGGTTCATCCATCCTTTGATGTGGCGATGTAAGGGTTCTTCCATTCTTTTTATATATATAACAATTTCTAAAGATTGGGAATGACTTTTTTTTTTTTTTTTTGTAGAGATCTAACTGTTTGTATTCTAAAGTACTTTGCTAATAATGTGAGATAGCATATTTGGCTGCTAAAATAATAGCTAGGTGTGAATACATTTTACTCATTGGATCGGGGCTTTTTGTTTCTCGGAGCAATGCATTTTGTTTTAGTGTTATTTAATTTTTTTTCTAAAATTTATGATTTATTTATATTTGTAAGTACCCACAGCAAAGATGACATATGGAGTGTGGTTATTTTGTAATGAAGTATATGAAAGATATCATCGAAAAAACAGAAATTCACATTTTTCAAAAGGTAAGATCTCTATTTTTTGTTTGGGTTAATATATTTAAATTCATTGATTAATTAATATCATAATTATGTTGTACATGCAGTTCGAAGGAATAGCCTCCTACATTGAAAATGAAATAACTACATTGAGGAATGAGTGGTGCAACATAATTCAAAAACTTATATAGTTGAATATTGTGAGTACCATTGCAATTTCTTATTAGGTTGTAGTTTATGATTTTGAAATTGGCACTACTGTTGAGTGGTTGAGACTCAACATGATATTTTTATGTGTTTGATTCAAATGCAAGATTCATTTTGTATATTTTCAGCTTGTATTTTTGCCTGAAAACAGGTGGATGTATTAGAACAATTGTATGGAAATTGTTTTGTATCAAAATGTTTTTTTTGGTATGATGAGGTGGCTTTATTTCTGGAATAGTATTAAATATGCAATTTCAAATAAAAGATCACGGTTCAAATATAAATATAATATTCTCATATTGTAAATCATCATGGTCATCAAATAAACTGTGATCTTTACTAAAGAAACAATCACGGTTTTCATAACTACCGTGATAGTTAACCAACTAATAATCACGGCATAGCTTAAAACTGTAATTGTTGCCTAACAAAAGATCACGGTTACGTATAAAATGTAATTTATTCATACTTATAGATTACGGTCGAATGATAAACCGTGATCATTATTAAGGATACAATCACGGTTCTCATAAACACCATAATAGTTAATCAACTAGCAATCACAGAGTAGCCTAAATCGTAATCGTTTTTCAACATAAGATCACAGTCACCAATTAAACCGTGATCTTTACCAACAAACAATCACGGTTATCCACCGTGATAAAATCATCAGTCAAAAGATCACGGTCACTAACAAAAATTGCAGCTTGGTAGATCACGGTTTGCGAACCGTGATCTAATACTTTTGATCACAGTTTTTAACCGTGATCTTTAACCTTTTTTGTAGTAGTGATTCTTGGACAAAAAATAAGCTCGAACTCAGCCCTCCCTAAGAGGGATGTCCTCTACTAGTTTGCCAGAGCCTTGCAGGACACGGGAAATAATTCTCTTTTATTTTTTTGTCCTTATTTTGTGCTTTAAATCACACATGTTTCGATTCATTTGATGAAATAGATATCATTTAATTTAGTCAATCAAACTCAATGACAAGTGCCAAAATCACAAGAACGAAATGTTTCATCCCCTATTTTGTTGGAATTTTTATTTTATGTTTGAATTGCTCCTGATTTATTAAGAATTTATCTTATTAATTTTTTATTTACCCAAAAAATCTTATTGGATTATTGTTATTTTCATTTTTTTTATTTTACTTGTTTTAGTTTTTGTTTATGGTTTATGTTTTGTTTTTCAAATACATGTATTAGTTTTATGTTTTTTTTTTCTATTTTATTAGGATTTATTTAGTTTGAATCAGTTATGTAGAATTGAAAATTAAATCTTAAAATAATAATCATAAAAATATTTGTGTGGCTACTGAAAGGGCCTGTTATAAGAGTTTACCTAGGACTCCTCTTTCAGTTGATCTCAGGGCCCACTCTGTCCATGGGTGTGGGCATGGTCTGCTACGGTTGCATGGCCGAAGTCTTATTTTACTTGGTCAACTCTTATTAAAAGGCTTATAAGTGACAACTGATCACCAACCGTTGTTGAATGACTTGCAACAAACCCAACCCACCCATCAAAGCTATAAGAACACCTCGCATATGCTTATAATTATGGGAAAAATCCATATAACCCCCTGTAAACTGACTGAAATCTATATAACCTCTTGTCTTTTCATAAAATCCATATAACCCCCTTGAAAACACCTAATAAATTCAAATGATCCCTTGAATAAAATTTACGTTTACATATGATGAATATTTTATAAATATTATGTTTAGGTAACCTTGATAGAAATCACAGTATACCAAAAAAACCTATAATGTATTAAAAATGCAAAAAATCTTATATAAATGATGATTCTACCACTCCGAATAGAGTTTTATAAGATATCTAGATGGGGTAAACTCGTCATTTTCATATGATTTTTCGTATTTTGAACTCATTGTAGTAGTTTTTTAATATATCGTGTTTTCAATCGAGGCCAACTAAATGAAATATGCGTAAAATATTCATCATCTATTAACAAAAAAAATTATTCAGGGGGTTATTTGGATTTATTATGTGTTTTCAGGGAGTTATACGGTTTTAAGAAAATTCGGGGGGTTATATGAATTTTAGTCAGATTTCACGGGTTTTATGGATTTTTCCCTGTAATTAAGAAATAAATCATTTTTTTATTTAATTGTATTTTTAATTATTCTATTTGAAAAACATATATAATAATAATATATTTTTTTTATCATAGATAAATTGTGGATAAAATATAAATAAGATTATAATAAATATTTATAAAATATTAAAAATTAATTTTATATATAGATTCCTTCATTTAGTATGTGACAGATGATACGACCAAGGGACATGTCAACGGGAGATGGAGATCAGCTCATCAGCCCACAATATACCTTTCATGACACCCAAATAAAAGAAAACCTTAGTTGATATTTGGTATACCATCAATTTGTTATGCATATTTAGTCACTCCTACTAAGTGTTCTGAAACATTTACATGAAAGAAATATTGGCAGCAATCTATTATTTTATTTTATGATTGTGAAATATCAACGGTACCGGTACACTGCTTTGCATGAAAAATTAGGACCTAATTCCTATTTCGACTAAAAAGTCATTTTAAGCAGTAATCCAAAATTTGATTGATTTAGTGACTCGAATAAATTTTGAATCAATTATAAGAGGACATAACATTTTATCACTTTTAATAGTTGGTCGACCGATCTAACACTAATTAGATTTTTTAGTTTTTTAATTTTTTTGTTTTTGTACTTGTTAGCCGTGTTTCAAAACCCGACCAACTTGGTTAGTTGAACCGGTTAAAGATTCACTTTATTTAAATTTCAATTTCGTTTACTGTCAAAACCTGATGATATGAGATAACTGATAAAACCTATCAACCCACTGCTTATACCCATTGTTTTGGATAATCGATTGTCGTTTGTTTAAACTAATCAATTTTTCATTTATAGAACTTGTGATTAATTACTTATTAAATCATGATATTTAATAAAAAGTTTATATTCTATATGAAAAAATCATGTCATGAGGTTATATAAATAAAAGCTTAAAACATATTAAAATTAAGACTTGATAATTATTTAAAGATTTTTAGAAAAATTTCATATTTTTATAAACAAAAAAATATATTTAATAATAATAATTAATATATTTATCTTGACATGATGATTTTATGAATCAAATCTGATTGACCTAATGGTTGAACCAGTGATTTTTAATCCGTTCATTTTTCGGGTTCAATAAACTGTTCGATTTTTAAAACATTACTAGATCATTTTCCATGCATCTTATTCATATTCTTCCTCTCTATATATATTGAGTCCAACATCCACAAGTTCCACACAACCACTTCATTCCAATGGCATTCGCTTCTCATTATCTTGAATTCCTCCTCCATATTCTCTTGTTATGTGGCTTTCTCATCGACAGAACTCACAGCGTTTCGCGTCCATACCGTGCGATGTTCAACTTCGGCAATTCCCTCTCCGACACCGGAAATATTATTCGGATCAATTCTTCTGCACAATCCAGCCGATTCCCATATGGTGAGACATATTTCGAGCGCCCAACCGGTCGTGTATCCGATGGACGTCTGATCATCGATTTCTTTGGTACTTTCTTCCCCAATGAAGTCATTCACATGAGCTAGAGTTTAATTTTCGTGTCTAATTTGTGTATGTTTTATGGACATTTGAATCGAGTATAGATCCTCCGTGTGATACGCAAAGATAGAAATATACAAGAAAAATCATCATGCTTTTATTAAATTTACATAAAAAATCACGCATGTTCATATTCATGGGCGGAGACAAGGGTTAGGGGGATGGGGATGGATTTGGTCCGGGCCCCCAGGCCACGTGTCAATATATATATATATATATATATATATATAAAGAAAATTGGTAAACTAGAGCTGTTGATTTACCGCTTTACAAGTAAAATATATATATATATTTTAAGAAAATCGGTAAGCTAGAGTTTTCGATTTACAACTTTACATGTTAAAAATATATATTTTTTAAGGAAATTGATAAGCCGGAGCTTTTGATTTATAATTTTACATGTCAAAAATATATATTTTTTAAGATAATTTGTAAGCTAGAGCTTTTGATTTACGACTTTACATGTCAAAAATATATTTTTTTTAAGGAAATTGTTAAGCTGTAATTTTTTATTTATGACTTTACATGTTAAAAATATATATTTTCTTAAGGAAATTGGTAAGCTGGAGCTTTAGATTTACGACTTTATATGTCAAAAATGTTTTTGTGGGCGTTAAAATTAGTGGGTATTGAAATTAAAAAAAAAATGTTACACCAATCCCTTTTGCAGCTCAGTTTGTAGCCTCGTACACCTTTTGAATTTTTTTTTTTTTGACATATATAACTATCTAATAATTAAGCACATTATTAATAAAAAAAATGAAGTACGCACTCATATATAAAATAAATACATATATTTTTATATTTTTCATAATAGTTACTAAGAAATTGCTTTAGCTGATTTTATAATAGAGTGTATACTATGTTAGCCAATTTCATATATTTTGTTAATGATTGATCGACTATAAACAAATGTGCCGAACAGATATTCAGATTTGGAGTCACTGAGTCTTTTTTAATAAATTTTTGTGAAAAGCTCCATTGACAAATGATTTTGTTATCTAGCTATTTTAATTTGATGGGGTAGAAATTTCTTTTTAGATCTCTAAATATGAAAAAATATATATATTTTTAATCTCATACATCCATTATTTCAAGGACTCTAATAATCCAAAATTTTTAATTTTGTCTTATATTATCATATTTTTAATAATTTTATAAGTATTTTTTCTTCTTTATCTAAAGTCTCATGGTCCCCTTACACCAAAACAAAAACCAAAAACAAAATAATCTCATGGTCCCCTGGCCCGGCCTCTGTTCTATTTCTCGGCTCCATCCCTATTCCTATATATGAAAAAATTTTCTACCATGCATCAACACATTGCACTTCACCTATATAGGAAATCTATGTGTTTTGAATACAAAGGATCTCATCACATAAAATGCACGTCTTACCCGCTACTCGACTACAATTCATTTACACTCTCATGTCTTCTGTATTCAATTGGTCATAGAAACCCACAAAATCAGAATCACCCAATCATATTCACATTCACTCCACGCGAGTTTGAATGAATTCTAACAGTACTAGTACTATATATGGTCTCACCTGACTCAGCGGAGGCATTTGGACTTCCATATCTGCCACCATATCTGATGCACTCTCATGGCATCAATTGTCGAAGTGGTGTTAATTTCGCTGTTTTTGGAGCGACCGCGCTCGATGTCACATTCTTCCAGGAAAGAAATATAAGCGTATTCGTGAACAACTCGTTGAGCGTACAGCTTCGCTGGTTCGATACGCTGAAGCATTCCCTTTGCAATGCTACTGCTACATCAGGTGATGAGCGAAACAGATCCTTTGATTGTTCACTTGCATTTGGCATGAGATTCTAATGCAACTGGATTATTGTAGATTGTAGAGACTACTTGAGTAGGTCTCTCTTTGTACTTGGAGAAATTGGAGGGAACGATTACACCATATCTTTGTTTGGGGGTAGGAGCATTTATGAAGTCCAGACTGATGTAGTGCCCAAAGTCATCGAAACTATTTCATCAACTGCTAAGGTAAGACTAACTCTTGAACGAGCTTTTGCTTTTGAAGAAATAAAATAAAATAAAAAAACAACGCAAATTTGTTTTTAAATTATTCTACAAGGACCCGTTTAGATAGGGCATAAGTTATTCTGGGGTTTATATCTATTCCAAAAATTGTTGACTTTATCAATGGAATAAATGATTTTGTATTTGATTGTGTTTACAGTTATTCTTGTTGGGAAACGTAATAATAAAGATTAGAGTGTTTGGTTGATGAAGAATAAAATGTGAATAAGGTGTAAAAAATTGATTTGACATGTGGGCTCCATTGATGTATAAGAGGTGATGACATGTGATTTGATAGGTGGGTCCTCTTATACCAGTGGAGGAATAATACAATTCCATGGGAGGACTTGGAATACAAATACCAGTTTATTCTGATCTAATTCTACATAGCTATACATTCTTATTCTCTCTACCCAAACACCTTTTTTTCTTCTTATTTCCTCTATTCCTCCTCTATTCCTCTAACCAAACAACTCCTAAAAGCATATATAAAATAAGTTATATTAAGCTATTTTTTAGAAAATCATACTTTTCATATGAGTTTCCAACCATACTATTCATCGTTTTTGCTTACTGATGGCTTGGTTTGATCAGTTACTCATTGAACAAGGTGTGATGGAGCTGGTGATACCAGGTCTAATTCCATTGGGATGCTCTGCAAGTTTTCTAACTCGTTTTAGAAGCAATAATGAGAAGGATTACGACCCACAAAACGGGTGTTTGAAGAGATACAACGACTTGTCGGAGTACCACGAAGTGTCGCTACAACACGCTGTGAAACAGCTTCGACTGGTTTATCCGCAAGTGAAGATCGTTTACGCCAATTGGTATGGCGCGTCCATACGGTTCTACAATTCGCCCCACCAATTTGGTGAGAGTCCCCATCCCCAGTTTGAGTTCAAATTTCTTGTTCAAGGGAACTATCATTATAATTTTCTGTTATTTTCAACCTTGATGAGTTCATCAGACTTCAATTTTCATTCAAATTGGCAATGGTGACAGGGTTCATCAATTCTCTTGACGCCTGTTGCGGTGGCCCTGGTCCTTACAATTACAATTTAGCTATTCAATGTGGATTTCCAGGTTCCACAGTTTGCGAGAATCCGTCGCAGTATGTGGACTGGGACGGCTTTCATCTCACAGAAGCTGCCTACCGAAAAATGGCAGTCGACCTACTCCATGGCCCCTATTCGACACCACCCATCCTGTGCTAATAAGAACAAGTCATTATCCAATGATTCAAAATTTAATTAATTTGTGTTTGGATCGATGAGATAAAGAACATGTGTTCTCCTGTAACTCTTTTGTGATGGTTAAGGAGTTTGTTTTTATTACTGGTTCACGTCAGTTTCGGGTTCGGAGTCTCTGTGGAGACTCCACAGACTTTCTCTGTGGAGCTCCCGTGGATGGGCGACGCGTGGAGACTCCCGTGGATGGGCGACGCGTGGAGGGTTGATCACGTGATCTCACGTGGACGACTTGCCAAGCCTCGTTGACGACTTCCCCATCTCTCTGTGGTTCCCCTCTCCCATCGAACGTGGAAACCCTCGCCGATCTCCGAAGCCGGTCACCGATCGCCGATCTCCCTCACCGAAGCCCCGGCGTCAACGAAGCCTCGCCGATCTCCCTCACCGAAGCCCCGCCGCACCCTCGCCGATCTCCGGTGGTCCTACAGCCACCTCGTGTCTCCCTCACCGAAGCCCCGCCGCACCCTCGCCGATCTCCCGTGGTCCTACAGCCACCTCGTGAGTTTCTCATTTTTTTTTTTTTTTGTAATTTGAATGTAGTTCTGTCTTGATTGTTTAGGTTCTGATATGGATTTCTGTGGTTTTCATTTGATTATTTGAATGTGTTTGTTTCATATATGGATTTGAGTAGATTTGATTTGTTATTTGAATGGATTTGTTTCAGATATGGGGTTTGAGTGGATTTGATTATGTTATCTGAATTGGTTAGTTTCAGATATGGGTTTGAGTGGATTTCATTTCCAACACTTCAAAATCCTACTATTTTTTTTTCCTATCTACAGTAGGATTTTTTTCGGATAAACAGAAGTGTTTAATGGTTTTTAGTTGAGTGGTTCTCATTTGGACATATTTTTCATTTTTATGATCTTTATTCAACTCACACTGTCTGAAATTGGATGTGCGAATGGCAGATATTTTTCAGCAATATATTTGTGAAATATTGGCTGAACACTCTGATATCATGTCTCTAGAAGTCAGAGTACCAAACTACTAGTATTTCCTGATGTGCACATGATTATGTTAGTTGCATTCATCATTACCATTACAGATGATGTTGATCATGGTTGAAAGACTTCAAATATTTTGGATAAATTTGTCTGCTTGCTTTAGTAAATGATTTCTGATTTTTCTTTTACTATGAATTCTGTTGGCTCTCATGTCATTCCATACATATTTATGATCCATACATATTTAGTCATCTTGTGTTGTTGTCTTGTGAATCCTTTCCTTCCAGTTGTCTTGTTAAATGTTCTAAATTATGTTTTCTTCTTATAGGTGAACACTGAGTTGTTATGGAAGGAGACAATGAGATTGTGGGTGAATGTAGCTATAATGGTATACCTGAAGTTGGTATGGCATTTGATTCTGAAGATAGTGCCCATCAATTCTACAACACATATGCAAGGTCAATTGGATTTAGTATCCGAAAAAGTGATGCATTCAAGTCCAATGGCATAGTGAGAAAGAGAAAATTTTGTTGTTCTAAAGAAGGGAGGAAAGGGGTTGATAAGCGAAAAGTCTTGCACCCACAACCCGATACAAGAACAGGATGTGAGGCACATATGATTATCTCTTATCAGTCTTCTGGTGCTTATCATGTCACTAAATTTGAACAAAATCATAATCATGATCTTGTATCAACCCCCTTGCGCCATAATTTGAGGTCACATAGAAAAATTGGAAAAGCTCAAGCTGCTCAGGTTGATATCATAGATGGTTCAGGATTAGCACCAAAAGCAGTTATGGATTTGATGAGTGGACAAGTTGGAGGAAGAAGAAATCTTGGTTTTATTTTGAATGATGTGAAGTCTTACCTGCGCACCAAAAGGGAAACAAGAATGGAGAATGGAATTGCGGGTGCTCTTATTCAGTATTTCAAGAATAAGCAAAAGCAAAATCCGTCTTTCTTTCACTCAATGCAACTTGATGCCGATGAACAAATAACAAATGTGTTTTGGGCCGATGCTAGGTCTATCGTCGATTATGCACATTATGGTGATGTAATTTGCTTCGACACGACCTATCGTACAAATAATCATGGAAGACCATTTGCACCATTCGTTGGGGTGAATAATCATCGGCAAACAATTATTTTTGGTGGTGCATTACTTTATGATGAGACAGCTGACTCATTTATTTGGTTGTTTGAAACTTTTCTTCAAGCAATGTCTGGGAGACATCCTAAGACTATTCTAACAGATCAGTCAGCGGCGATGGCCAAAGCAATTTCAGTTGTTCTACCAGAGACTCGTCATCGGCTATGTGTGTGGCACTTGACCCAAAATGCAACAAAGCATATTGGACATCTTTATGCCATTGAAGGTTTCAGAAGTTCCTTCTATGCTTGTATATTTGGGTACGAGACGGAGGAGGAGTTCCTAGCTGCTTGGAATAACATGCTTGAAAATTACAATCTTCAGGACAATAAATGGCTACAACAAACTTTTGCTGAAAAGGAGAAATGGGCTCTAGTGTATGGGAGAGACACATTTTGCGCGGACATGAAGAGTACACAACGTAGTGAAAGCTTCAATGCTCTTCTGAGACGCTACTTGAACTCAAAGCATGATCCGCTACGTTTCTTTCAGCATTTTGATAGGGTTATGGATGACCGGCGTGAAAGTGAATTGAGTGCTGATTTCAAGATGACGAATACTGTACCGGTAATTCCATATCACACTTTGATGGTGTCATGTGTTGCAAATGTTTATACACCAGAGATCCTTGAATTGTTTCAAGCAGAATATGGAAAATCTCTTAATTGTTCTATCTACTTTCATGGGGAGATGGGGACTGTGATAGAGTACAAAGTTCACCGAGACCGTGGCAATGAAAGAACCATTTTGTTTGATTCAGCTACTGAAATGGTTACCTGTAGCTGCAAAAAATTTGAATTTATGGGTATCCAATGTTGCCATGTTCTAAAAGTTCTTGATCACAGAAACATCAAATTTCTTCCACCACAATATATCTTGAAGAGGTGGACAAGAGATGCAAAATCTGGTGTGGTGCATGATATTTGTTCTTCTTCAATACAGGTTGATATGTGTTTATTATATTGATTGAAAAATGTTATGAGTTGATTGTATGATTTTATTGTAAAGTTATGTATTCTTCTTCATTACAGGTTGACCCTATTTCTGAATTGGGAAGGCGTTTTCAAGAATTAAGTCATGGTCTCATTCAAGTGGCATCCAAGGGAGCTGAAACACACCATTCAACAGACCTACTTAAACGCCGCACAAATGATTTAATGAAGGAGGTTGAGGAAGATTTGAGAAAATCATCTCAAAATTGTCAAGATGATAATGTGCAAGATGAGGTGGATAGCATTTCGAATGTCGAGGCTGCTAAAGGCTTCAAAAGAAGAGGAAAGAAGACTGTGGGAGGGAAGCCTCAAAAAAGATGGATCGGTGTGTTGGAGAAGAGATCACGAGGTCAAAGCTCTCAAACTCAACATGCGTCCCACAATGCCATTGAGAGCCTCAACCCTTTGCGCCAACGGTTGGGAACTACAATAGTAGTCAAGGAATGACTTCAATGACTCAATTGCTTCAGGTATATTCGTATGTAAAATACATTTTAAATATTTTTTTACTTTTCCAAATGGTCATTAATATGTACATTCATATATGTAGGCGCAAGAATCCCTTTTTTATCCTACTCAAATGAGTCAAGCGTCAAATTTTTCTGAAGAATGGAGGAGCACAGATTAATATTATTGGCACTCAGGGTAGTAAAAACTCAAGCAAATGTAAGTGTTGAATACTTTGAAGTTCTACTTGATATTTAAGTGTTCAAAACTGAATGATGCACTTGTTGTGTTATGTTTGAAAAAATGCATTTCTATTATATTGTTTGGTATTTGAAATGTGCATTTCTAATGATGTTAGCTTTGGATATCTCTTCGTGAATATAAAGGATTGGCTTACATTTTTTCTCTCAGATTCACATTTTGAATGAAATCTTCAGTTTTGATTGCATTAGGGATCACCTGGACCAAGACTTGACCTTGTATGACCACTCATTTTATAAAGCAGTGTTCAATAGATACACAATTAGATTTTTTATTTTAAGGTGTATACTTCATTTTATTTCATTTTTTTTTTGAAGGTGTATAATCCAATGAATTGTATGTTTTGGAAGGTGATTCTTACCTGGTGAATTTATTTTTTAGACCCATCTTTTCACAATGCTTGAACAAATCTCAGGTGCTTTTTTAGACCCATCTTCATTTCAATTCATTGCACTTTTTCCTTAGTTTTTAGTAAACACTAGCGAAGAAAATGTGGAGTCTCACTGAGTGTGCTTTTGCAGATGTGGATATCGAAGGGAGAGTATGATGAGTCCGGACCATCCATTGTTCACAGAAAGTGCTTCTACGGTTCTCTTGTATTGTTCTCTCTATATTTGCTGGTTGAGTAGGGGATTGATTATCTGGTTTGAGGAACTGTGTTTTGTTTGTTGTTTCTTGTGTGGGATTTCGTTTCTTTTCTTTTTTCTCCCCATCTTATTTGCCCGTTTTAAAATCTTTGGTTACCTTATATAAGTAATATTATTGAGACATTAGTCATGTGTACTTATTTTATGTAGTATGGATTGATGATCTCCTCTGGTTTTTCTTGGAGTAGTCATTGTGAGCATCTATTATTCTTGTGTTGTGTTTCTCCTTTTTGTATTCCCATGTGATCTGTGGCATGGAACCATGATGAAAATTGAAGAACTTGTTGGCTGTTTTTTATGATTAAAGTATTAAAAAAAGAAAAAGATTAGTTCATGTGCTAGTCCATCCAGCAACAGTTGCTCGCAGCAGCTGAACATGGTGGTTGTTTTGTAAGAGCATCTGACACACAGCATTGGCCAAGGATCCGATTTTATAACACTGCCATATGTGATGAGGTATATGAGACTTGGTTTTTGATGGATAGTGGTAGGAGCAGCAGCCCTGCATTTTGAAGTTGGGAGCATGGGATGAAAGGTATAAATAAATGATCTACACAAACTATTCCCCAGTTTATGCCCATGTCTCAGAGCACCTGAGATATAAATCTTTTAAAAAACAGCAAGTGCTCCAGATTTTTTTGAAATTTTTAACAAACTTTGTATTTGGTCAGCAATCCCAATATTTTATGCTTAGCACTTCAAGACTTTGTATCTTTAGTATTTCTTCATGAAGAAGGTTTTATAGGACAAAGAGATTACAAAATATAATTGACGGAAGGACAAAGGAAATAAATATCTAGGATGAGAACACATTTTATAAATCAAAACATCAACAGGTATCCCAGGAAAAGATGCTATGCGTAAGGTTCTAAGCTTCTCGGAGATGATATCTGGCTCATTATAAGGGTTTTAAGCATCTTCAGAGCAGCATAATATTAAGAGAGGAAAATTCAAAAGAGAGCACAAAAGTCTAGTTGCTTCAAATCTACAATAAATCCACATGGAGTAGAGGTTATATTAGTTGCAAAACAATATCTTTGCCTTTTCTTAAATCAGTGTTATATTGGAAGCCATAACAATACACTCTAAAAACTTCTTCAAGCTGAAGAGGCAATTTAGAGTTGAATAAATATGCCTCTAAAGAGGTTTTATTACCGAAGTACTTGACAAAAAGCATTTTGTGTGATTCTCCAACCATCAGGACTAAAAGAGTATGAGAAAAAACTTTCTCCACCCTGCCAGTAATCCAGTCACTTCCTAATAAATTATTTTAAACCATATACTGATATGAACTTAATCCTTCACATCCTTTTTCTCATTACTTCCAGGCAAATTCTTTAAATTGGCTTTTATTCGATACAGAAGGCCACTTACAGTACAATGATTCCAAACTTACGCACGTGGCCCATAAGATATTTAGACAATAAGCATTTCTGAGTCATTCTGTATTCACAAGAATTTAAAGAAGATAAGATAAACTTTCTCCATACAGAATTGTGTGAATAGATGCTAGTAATCCAGCCATGCCCTCACAAGTTTTAGACAACACACTGATATAAAATACCTACTTTGTCATATCTTCTCATTACTTTCATGCAAATTCTTCAAATTGTTCTTCTTCTTATTCAGTACAAAGGTCCACCTACAACTGATTCCAAACTTGATCATAGGCCATAACATCTTTGGGATTCAAAGCCACAAACATAGCTAATTGAACATCCAACAAAATTTTTCACTAAATAACAACAATTCACCAAATAACGACAATTTTCATGGATTGAACATAGCTATTTGAACATCCAACAACAACATAAACATCATTGAAAATGCATTCGTCTCTAACATATTGCTTTGATACATTGAATAACCAAGAGACCAATTAAGCACCACATAATCACTATCAGCCTATTGTTCATCATCTTCAAATATTTTTTCATGGTCTCTTCATGGTTTTCTAGTTGAAACTTCAATTCAACAATTGGAGCATCCGTGTCATCGATCCATTCAAAAAATCGACAGTCTTGAGAAGTCTACATAGGAAAAAATGACAAACAAAAAAAGAATGTGTATTAGATCTCACTCATTAGTAATGAAAAACTTGAAAATAATTGAAATCAATTAACTCACCCTGTTAAAAGGACAACAATAAAATCTCCGACCTTTACTATGTTCTTGACGAGAAGTATAAATCGGACATTCGCCTTTCTTACAACGACATTCACGTGGCCGAATATGCGCGGGAAGTGGCCTAACATTTGAATTACGTAGGCTATTGACCTGTTGTAAAAAATTAGCTAAGAAAATTCATTCATTCATACATTCCATCAAAACTTGGTATACAAAAGGTAAACACTTACACTTTCTGACATAGTTGCTTGGAAGCCTCAAAAGAGAAAATGGAAGTCTTTGATTGCAAGTGATAGAGCACAATGCTTTTAGCTTGGAACAGTAGGATTATAACATGAAGCAGAAGATGGTGCTGTTAGAAAAAAAGAAAACCTATGTGATGAAGATTGGAAATACTGGAAGGAAAGGATTCACAAGACAACAACACAAGATGACTAAATATGTATGGATCACAAGCAACTTATCATGGTTTTAAGAATTTCTTGACATTCAAATAGAGTCCACTAAAACTCCCATGCTACATGATCTATACCCAGCATATCAATCAATAGTATTATGCAGATCCATATAGCCTGTGGGTACGCACTTGAAGAATACTACAATACAATATCAATGTGCAATATTTAAGCCCTCTCATCGTCGTGCTTTGCAATCTGATCAATTTATAGGGATAAAGAATGACATGAGAGCCAACAGAATTCATAGTAAAAGAAAAATCAGAAATCATTTACTAAAGCAAGCAGACAAATTTATCCAAAATATTTGAAGTCTTTCAACCATGATCAACATCATCTGTAATGGTAATGATGAATGCAACTAACATAATCATGTGCACATCAGGAAATACTAGTAGTTTGGTACTCTGACTTCTAGAGACATGATATCAGAGTGTTCAGCCAATATTTCACAAATATATTGCTGAAAAATATCTGCCATTCGCACATCCAATTTCAGACAGTGTGAGTTGAATAAAGATCATAAAAATGAAAAATATGTCCAAATGAGAACCACTCAACTAAAAACCATTAAACACTTCTGTTTATCTGAAAAAATAACAGAAGATGATCCTACTGTAGATAGAAAAAAAAAACAGTAGGATTTTGAAGTGTTGGAAATGAAATCCACTCAAACCCATATTTGAAACTAACCAATTCAGATAACATAATCAAATCCACTCAAACCCCATATCTGAAACAAATCCATTCAAATAACAAATCAAATCTACTCAAATCCATATATGAAACAAACACATTCAAATAATCAAATGAAAACCACAGAAATCCATATCAGAACCTAAACAATCAAGACAGAACTACATTCAAATTACAAAAAAAAAAAAAAAAATGAGAAACTCACGAGGTGGCTGTAGGACCACGGGAGATCGGCGAGGGTGCGGCGGGGCTTCGGTGAGGGAGACACGAGGTGGCTGTAGGACCACCGGAGATCGGCGAGGGTGCGGCGGGGCTTCGGTGAGGGAGATCGGCGAGGCTTCGTTGACGCCGGGGCTTCGGTGAGGGAGATCGGCGATCGGGGCTTCGGTGAGGGAGATCGGCGATCGGGGCTTGGCAAGTCGTCCACGTGAGATCACGTGATCCCCCATCCACGCGTCGCCCATCCGCGGCCCTCTCCACGCGTCGCCCATCCGCGGCCGCTCCACAGAGAAAGTCTGTGGAGTCTCCACAGAGACTCCGAACCCGTCGTCAGTTTCATCGTTTTTTCTAAAATAAAAATATAAAATTATTGTATTATGTGTGGTGTCTTTTTTTTTTCCTTTTATGTTGTATGCCACTGTTATGTAATGCTTTCTCATATCAGTCAAGGAAAAGTGACTAGGAGTAGTATTCTATAATGTCTTAAACGTTTCATTATTTGCCATTTAGCTAGCCTGCATCCGTCATTTACTAAAAAAAAAAAAAGAAAGAATCGAAT
This sequence comes from Acorus gramineus, assembly GCA_030737835.1. Taxonomy (NCBI): domain Eukaryota; kingdom Viridiplantae; phylum Streptophyta; class Magnoliopsida; order Acorales; family Acoraceae; genus Acorus; species Acorus gramineus. The sequence continues at coordinate 27,719,090 of CM060849.1, read as the reverse complement.
TATTGATAAGCATGATATATTGGTGCACTACCTCAAATTAGACAACATCACATGGAGTTTCAATTCCCATGTTTAACATGATGGGATCCTATCATATTTTTAACATATGAGGGTATGATATATATATTTTTTTTAGGAACTTAATTATGGATATATCTATTCTAATTAATAATCAAAACAAACTATACCCAATTGAATTTATAAAAGATGAAAGAAAAAAAAATGAAAGATAGAAAAAAAAAAACAAAAAGTCATGGAGATGGATGACCCTCATCCCTCCATAAAAAACAAACGCAAACCGGAATCGAGTTGGTAAGATATCAGCTTATGAGAGTATGAGATTTTCACCTTAAGGGACCTAATGAAATTCAATCTTAACTGGATTACACCCCTTTCAGCATTGTTTATAAATGATCTACTAAATGGAATTCTCTTGCACCTAATATGAGAATTTTGGTTGCTAAGCTGGTCATCCTCTTGAGAGGCACGTATAGTCACTCTTACCATTGTGTGACATCTTTTGTAAGAACACGCATCATGTACCCTTTTAGAACATGAATAGACATGCAGGCCAGGCAAAGTAGATCACACCATATACAGGCAGGCAAACGGGAAGCGCCTCCCTTATCTGGCCTTCCTTATTCTGTGTCCATGTTTATCACTGCTGAAGAATCAGAACTACTTCAGTTTACGATTTGAATAGCTACCGGATTCACAGATCTGAATTGGATTCTCATTTGCTATACTATGTATGGAGTCCTAGTTGTGAAGTTCAAGCAACCTCTTTGCCCCCGTTTGGAATGAGAATAAAACCATGGATAACTTAAGATAAAGAGGAATAAGGGATTTTAAGTGTTTGGAAATATAAAATAACTAGGGATAAAATATGTCAGAATAAACTGGTATAAAATGGTATATGGATTTCAACCAACCTCTGGAATTAAAGTTATTTTAGGTTATTCTACTCAAAGAATATGTGGGTCCACTGTCAAATCAACTGTCATCACCTCTTATGAATCACATGTCAAATCAACTATCATTATTTTTTCATATTTTATAAATCCTTATCTATACTTTATTTACATTTTACCCAAACAAAACATTTATTCTTACGTTTACCAACAAGAATAATTCAAAACACAACCAAACACAAAATTATTTTATTCTTATTTATAGTCACTTATGTCGGAATAAATATATACCAAAAAATAAGCCGTATTCATATTCCAAATAGGGACTTTGAGTATTGAATGAGCCCCTTCACCTTATTCTCTTGTCATTGTTTAAAATTGTTCCCTCCCAAATTGAAGTAGAGAAAAAAAAATCACATAGATATTTACATGGTTTGCAGAGATTGCCTAAATCCACAGAGGGAAAGAGATAATTTATGTTTATTTTTTGAAAAAATTGATGTAGCTCCATGAAAACTTATGAAAATCAGAAAAAATCTTTATAAAATTGGTAAATCTCTTGGGTTTTTATTGAAACCAAAATTAATCAGATGTGTAGTTAAGTCTAACCAATAATGGTAAATAAACGTTATACGCTTTAAAAAATTATTTTTTTTCTTGAAAAAAATTGATATGACACCCAGAAAACTTGTCAAAATTGAAAAAAGTCATTGTAAAATTTAAAAATCGTTTTAATTCTCTAAAATCTTTTTAAAATTACAAAAAGTCTCTATGATTATCTAAAAGCATATACTGATTTACTTAAATTTTATTAAACAAATTATAGTTTTCTAATCAAGGTCTTATGCGTTTTGTTGATAGTAATTTTGAGTTGATATATATTATGAAATTTTGATTTGGTTTTTAAATTGTTTTATCTGATTTTGTGATAGAGTTGATGAAACTGTAATTTTTTTTTATTCACTCTCTATGATAGGATTGAGGAGGTGAAAATGTTGAAGAAGAACTTGATTTTGTAAATCAAATGAGATTCAACAACTATTTTTTATAGTTGAGGATGACATTTTAGTAGATGAGGATATTGAAGAATGACGGATATTTTCGTCTTATAAAAGGATTAAATATGATTTTATAGAGTTTGTAGAGAGTGAATCTGATTTTAGTGAGTTTTTGAAAACTTATTTCAATATATTTTTTATTGACGATTAAATTCATTAATCATATACATTTCATGGGGACCTAGATTTTCTCATTTTACATAAATGTTTTTGTAATTTGAAAAAATAAAATTTAGGGAGTTAAAGAATAGTTTTCCTTTTATTTTTTTGAATTTACGTCTATATGATAGGGCGGCTAACCTATATAAAAAGCAACATGTTATGCTGTGTGTTACGTATTATGTGTGGTTTTATCAACTTCTCTATTAAACAGTTCATATCATCTATATAGTAGCGTACAGTGGCGGAGCCACCAATATAGGACGAGGGGAGGGGGCATATTATTTTTATTTATTTCTATATCCTTTTAGTTATCTTCTAGGTTCTTTTAATTTTTTTGTGATAGATTGAATTTAATTAGAGCTCATGTATCATAGGCTTCCTTTACATATGAAATTCCCTAAACAGCAACAGCTCACAACTAAATAAAAAATAAAAAAAAATAAAACAACTATTCATTTTCTATCTGAACCATTCACGTGTATAGTGTACCTTGACCCCTTCTTTTAATAAACCATCTCCTCCACATGAAACAAAAGTCAATTTTTACTCTCTTTTTTCATTTACCCTAAAGCCTCATTCTATCCATACCTCACAAACAACCATGGAGAGACGGATCCCACTCCTCGGCATCTACCTAGGCGTCCATCTTAAAAAAAAAAAAAAAATTGAATATCTTTTTTCTTTTTGTATCTCAATTGTTCATAATATCAATCATCATCTCTAAAAAAATCTGTAATTTTTACTTTTTGTTCCATTAACTATCCAACAATCGAGAATCTATAATCTACAATCCTCTCTTCTCCTTCATCAACACTTCAAAGATATATAATTTTTTCATTTTACCTTATGGTCATTGTTACTAATTTATTTAAAGTTTAAAATATTTGTGTAAATATCTAAAATAATCAAATCATTCAACATTTTTACAATATGAACCTCGTCGAAATCAAATTTAAATCTATATATTATTTATTAGATTTATGTTTTGACATCTTTGTTTGTAAATCATAAATATGAAATATGACATATCATTTTAAAATATGATAATTATTCTTTTATAATTATTCAGTGATATATTTTATATGAATGTCTTTATTTCATTTTAAACATATTTTTAATCTATGCTATTGAAATTAAAAAAAAATGATATAATTTTAAAAAATATTTATATAAGTCATATTAGGCCCCCCTTCATAAAAATCCTGGCTCCGCTACTGGTAGCGTATGTGTGGTTGGCAAACTATGACATATATATAATAGGGAAAAATCTAAATAACCCCCTGTAACCTGTCTAACATCAATACAACCTCTTGACTTTTCTTAAAATTCATATAACCTCTTACAATTTATGTAAATTTAAATAGGCCTCTGAGTTAAACTTTTGTTGACAGATTATGATTATTTTGCGCATATTTTGTTGGGTTAATCTTGATTGAAAATATAATATACCAAAGACTCCCTACAATGTGTTAAAAATACGAATTTTTTTTTATAAATGATGATTGTACCCCTCCGATATGATTTTATAATCTATTCGAAGGGTTAAAATTATTATGTACATAAGGTTTTTAACATTTTTAACAAATTATATATAGGAAGTTTTTGATATACTGTATTTTCACTCAGGATTAACAAAATGAAATATTCATATAATATTCTCTATCTGTCAGCATGAATTTAACTCAGGCGCTTATTTGAATTTACATAAGTATTTTTATAGAGTTATATGTACTTTATGAAAAGCTAGTGGGTTATATAGATTTCGGGTATAGAGGGGGTTATTTGGATTTTTTCTTATATAATATTGTTTCTTATTCTACCATTTTTTTTTAATATTTACCATATATGAAAAATGTTATCCTCAATTCTTTTTATAGCCTCATACACATCTGGCACAAGTTTTGAATTTTTTAAAAATATATCTTTTGCTAATAAAAATGTATTCTTTTATAGACAATAAATGAATTTTAATTCACATATTTTCATGTTTTATAATTATCAACATTATCCAATTTTATATACCGCTTTAGTAATTAGCGAATGTAAATGGGAATACAAAATGAAATGTGTATCAACGTTCACCAACTAAACCTAAATGTGAATAGACTGGTTGGAATTGTTATGTCAGTCAAAACAGCTGCCTAGCTGAATTTTATATTTTTTATATGCTGAATAGCATAATAATATTCAAATTCTATCGACTTGGACAATCTGGTATTGCAGATGGAGGGAAAAGCGGGGATAGCTCAGTTGGGAGAGCGTCAGACTGAAGATCTGAAGGTCGTTTGTTCGATCCACGCTCACCGCAGAAGTACATATTGTTTGTTTCGTCCATAAAACCTTCTTTTTTTTCTAATGCTTGAATTCTTATATACATTTCTTTTGTATGATCTGAATTTAATTTATAGTATCTATTGGAGATTCATATAGATCAGTTCGGATCTGATTAAAAGAAATGATTTTCCATTTGAAGCCTAATGTTTATTCGGACTATGTTATACACAATTTTTTTTTTTCACATACTTTTTTTGTAATTTTTTTTTATGAACTTTCAGGGATATTTATTTTAATCATAACATCAAAACAAATGATGTTCAAATTTGAGTATAATGAGTGAGAAAGATAGAAAAAAAAAGATAAAAATTGTTAGAATTTAAAGAGACAAATGATAATGAGATCTGATTCTATTGGAGAGGAACTAAAACCCTTTATATAGCATATGACAGTATTATATAACACACTAATAAACTAATATCATAACAAACTAATATTATAACAAACTGATATGTAATCTAATACATTTACCAAAAGTAAAAGGTATATAGAATTTTTTTTGTAATTCTATACACCCTGTTAGTCACATTTAATTTCATCAATGAAATTAACTTCTGTTTGACATTGACCTCGTGGGAAGCTTCACTCCACTGCAACCTTTCTGTGACATTGATGAATTATGGGTTACGGGAATGCTTTTTCGTCGGTCGGGGCTCTCTAAGACTGCAAACTCCCTATCATAGTTAGTGATCCCGTCAATCACTCGGTTCATTTGAAAAACTAAGATTAAGACAATCTTTAGACATTTCAGGATTTACATTGAAAACATATGAAAGATGGTTACATCACTCATTATTGATTAGAGTTGTAGAATAGTGCTAGGGTATCGCGGTGCTCCACAATTGATTAGAGGTGTTCGAGTACTACGTTGATTTCTAGGGGGTGTGGTGTGGTGGGGATCCCGCGGTAGACAACCCTTCTACGGACGCACTCATGGCACCTCTACATCCGCGCACCTTTTTTATTTCTTTGTTTATTTTATTTGTTTTTTCTTTTCCTCTAATCATTCATTCAAACTTGTAATCCAATTTTTTTTTATAAATATATAAACAGTAAAACTTTTTCTTTTTTTTTTAAAAAAAAAATCATATTTTGTAGGTAACGCATTTGTCATTCACCCACGTAGAGATTCTCAGCGTTGCAAAGCATCTCCACTTAAATAATACAAAATGGTGTCACCATATTGCACCAATTTAATAGACAGCTGTGGTCAGCATGAATATATGTGTATTTATATATAATTTAATTTGTCTTGTTCAACACTTAACGAAAAAACAAAAACTTACCGAAAAATTTGTATAGTTCAACAACCACAACTTTCGTCAAGTTGATCAAACAATCATCAACGACCAAATTAAATATTTAAATAATAAGATAAAAAAATTCAAAACAAGAGGTTTATACAGAGTCCATGTGAGGAGAAAGTACCAACTACCTCTGCATCTCCAACAATGGCTTCCCAAAATTCACCTCTAAATCTCCTGATGGTCTTCTTCATCTCAACCTCCCACTTCATCCGATCCCACTGCGCCGACGACGCCACGCATCGCTACGACTCGATCTTCAGCTTCGGAGACTCCCTCGCCGACACCGGAAACCTCCTCCGCATCCAGTCCGGCGGTTCCTCGGCGATCGCCCGCCTTCCCTACGGAGAGACTTACTTCGGTCGTCCCACCGGCCGCTTCTCCGACGGCCGCCTTGTCATCGACTTCATTGGTGAACACCCACTCGATTTTCACAATCTCAAATACATATATTTTCTATATACAATAATAAATTGTATATCTCATTAAATTTAAAAAAAATATATGTTGTTTGTATTTTATATTATAAAATAAACTGAGTGCAACCGGTCTGGGTCATGGTTTACTAATTTGAATCCTCTATTTCAGCGGATGCGTTCGGACTTCCTTATCTGCCACCGTATGTTTCAAGCTCTTCCAACGAAGACTTCCGAAAAGGCGCCAACTTTGCAGTCGGCGGGGTAACGGCGCTTGACGATGGGTACTTTGAACAGAGAGGTCTCGGTGGCATGATCGTCACCAACTGTTCATTGAATGCGCAGCTCCGATGGTTTGACGAGCTTAAGCCCTCGCTTTGTAAGGGCACACAAGGTGCGCGCGCCAAAACGAAATGAATGGTTTTTGCAATCACATGAACTGCTCTGTTTTTTAATTTGTTTGATTGGGTTGTGTTAGAATGCAGAGACTACTTCGGTAGATCTCTGTTTTTATTGGGAGAGATCGGCGGCAATGACTACAATGTGCCTCTGATGAGTGGTCTGAGCGTGGATGCGGTCCGGGGTTACGTGCCCGATGTGGTTCGGACAATCTCGTCGGCTGCCGAGGTATGGATTCAGAAGAACTTTGAGCCTTGTTTTAGCTATCAGGATAGATAATAATTTTTTTTTTATATAGATATTATTTTCAGTGTTTGATTAATCGTGATGGATTGAAAATAAGAGGTGCTAAAATGATTACACATTTTGTTTTTGTTTTTTGTTTTTTTTTTATTCGTTAAGTGTTAGGTATGCACGTGAAAAAATGTCATAGAAATAACAAATATTGAAAAATGTGTGAGTTTTAAATGAGATGATATTTTAACCACCCATGGTAGGTGGCAGAGTAGAGGTGGAACGATTAGGTGGAATAAGGAAAAAAAATCATTTGAATAGTAGGAATAACCCAGTATTGGTGTGCTAAAATAGAGAGAATAAAATGATATTTGTATTAGAGGTTTTCCTGAAATTGAGTTTTTCCATTAAATCTGTCACTGATACAAAGAAATTCACATGTCAAATCACATTTACTCAATCTGAGGGTTTACATGTTTTTTTTTTTTTTTGAAAAAGGGTTTACATGTTAAATCGTTTTTTTTTTTTTTTTTTTTTATCTTTTTTAAATAATTGTAAACATCTTATTCATCTTTTTATTTACAATATAAAAATTCATTATTACGTTTCACAATGATCACTGATTAAACATACAATAAAGAAAATGATTTTTTGTCACTGGTATAGTTATCTGTCCAAGTATATTTATGTATCTCAAATAACAAGAGGCTAAATTATGCTAACTCAGTATGACATAACTAATAGGTTTTATTCCTACAAAACAAGCAATCTTTTTGGACCACGTTTAAATCTTAAGGAGAACTTTATCAGTTTTGATTTTGTCAACCGATTTTATAGACTGCATTGACTCAAACCTGAATCAAATCACACAAAAATTAAGATTTTTTCATGGAAATTCAGATCCAATTAGTTTGTGTTGATGTGTTTCAGAGACTGATCGAGATAGGAGCAGTGGAGATGGTTGTTCCCGGGATCATCCCATTAGGGTGCGCACCTGTTTATATGACTCGGTATAGCAGCACTGATAAGAAGGATTACGAACCTGAGACCGGCTGTTTGAAGGGATTAAATGATTTGACGAAGCACCATGATACACTGCTACAGGATGCATTAGGGAAGCTTAGGAATAAGTATCCCCATGTGAAAATCATTTTTGCTGATTATTATGGAGCATCCATTCGGTTTTATCAGTCACCTCGTCAGTTTGGTGAGTTGTCCTTCTCTAATTCCAAAGTATTTTTTTTTAGACGTTGTTACACAATTCTTTTATGTTTCACGTGCAATCTTATATATAGTTCCAATGACATGTATTATATCACTAAAAGAAACACATAAAAAATTTTTTTATTTCTTTTAATGAGTGGATTCATATAATTCATTGGATTATACTACATGTATGACTAAAAATGGGATTGTTTTTAACATTTTCCTTCTGTTTTCAGCTTGGTTCCAATGGGTGGGATTTAAATTGATTTTTTCCTATTCTAATAGACTGATATATTTTTTTTCAATCATCAGCCATTTCTTGAGGAATTATGTTAGCAAAGAATTATCAATAAACTGAAGTCAAATATAATGATTCAAAGATGTTTATTCAACCACTTAAAAATGTATCATTTAAGATGGGGTATACACCATATGATAATTCGAATCCAACTAGAGGATAGAGAGAGAGAGTCACAAAAGCGATTCACAATCTTTTTATATGAAATACTCTCATAATTGAGATTCATGTGAAAAAGTTATGTATACTTATTTTAAGTTATTTTCCATCATTTAGGTGATACAATTTCATCGGTCCATACATAAATTTTCTAGTCTTCAAAATAGAACTACATTTTATTCCTGTATTTTCTAGTTAATGTTGACCTTTTTAATTATTAAATTAACATGGATGTCACCATCTCTATGACTAAAGACTAGCTACCATACCTACCGATTTTGATAGCTGATCCAACTGGATTATCTTGCTTATATATATATATATATATATATATATATATATATAAAAGGGTCCCAAAAGATGCCGGTAAACCCTGCAGGCTGGCAGGCCCGTCCATTGGCCCGGCCCGTAAGTCCATGGAGAGCAATATAATAACTGAGTCACATGTAATTTTATATAATTTTTATTTGAATTATTGTTGAATTATGCAGATTATTAATATTTATGTAGGTATTTAGTTTTTCAAATAATTAATTCATTTAATATTTTTATTTTTAAAAATTCAATAAATGTAAATATTTTTTTTCAACATTATATTTTCAATTTTATGTTATTTTAATATTTATATATAAATAAACAATTTAAAAAAAAAAAAAAAAAAAATAAGATGTTTAATATTTGAGATGCAGGCCCACCTGTGGGCCCGAAGCTTGGGCCTGTTTCAACGGGCCAGGTTGGCTTGTCCCGGCCCACTGCCAATGCCTATCCCCTGGCGATTTAGTTAAGTAAGACCCCCATTCACAATAGGGCTGCAACTCAGGCGGGTTGGGTTCATCAATCAGAACCCAACTCGAATTCTAAATTACTCAACCCTAACCCAACCCAATCCAAACAACCCGGATTGGACTAACCCGAACTCAACCCGTTATTAAATAAATCGATCTGACCCAACCTGACCCAACCCTATTTTTTAACATGGTGTGCAAATTAAATAAATCAACTCTACCTAACCCGTAAGATTAGTTAGGTTTACATAAAATTTGAACTGCCCAGATTAGAAACTACATAATGAACAGCCATAATTTTTTTTTAAACTATTAATTTACGGGTTCGGGTTGGGTCGGATTGTGAGTCAACCCAAACCCGAATCCGAACCCGATTTGACCAACCTGACCCATGTTAAAATCAGGTTCAACCTGACCTAAGTTGCAGTCCTAATTCACACAATAAAGAATACAATATAGAATTATAGCATCTATACAAAATGTTTTGATGTCTTTTAAACCAATCTATTCCTACTTGCTAGCCCTGGTGTTGAATTGGAATGGGTGTAGGAAATACTTTTTTGTGTGAGTATTGCGTGTTAAATTGATGAATTAGGTGTAAAAAATTATTTTTTGTGGGACTTTATATTCTTTTATTTGGGGGTTAAATTGATGAATTGGTGTATAGGATAGGGCTACTCATTTATAATTTTCTTATAAAAGCTTCTTTATTTTTTTTTTGAGGAAATGATAGACTATAATTTTCTTATAAAAGCTTCTTTGTTAGGGTTTAACGATCCACTAAAGGCGTGCTGCGGTGGCCATGGCCCGTACAACGTCAACGGATCGGTTTTTTGCGGCTCCCCTGACTCCATCTTGTGCAGCGACCCCTCCGAGTACGTGAATTGGGATGGCATCCATCTGACCGAGGCGGCATATCATACCATTGCTGATGGGTTGATCAAAGGCCCTTATTCTACGCCACCCCTAATGTCTCCTCAGCTCTCCCAGACCCACAGGGGGAGCTGCCCCCACTCAGTATTAATTTGCATTTTGTTAACATATTTTAATTTTCAATATTGATATTGGTGGTTCAGTTTTTCACATGTTATTAGTTATATGTTGTCGTACATCATGTAATATGGGTGGCTCATAGTTCACATTGTGAAGTCTTGCAGATAATGTAAATATAATTACTTGACATTGTATTTTATATATGTATAGATAATTATTTATGACTCTGGTGACTCTAGTTCAGCAAAGGACATTTTACCCACCCGGTGGGAACTCTCTTCTTGGGAGGTGCGGTATCAAACCTCGCTGAGTGCAAGCGGTACTGTTGGGCTTTAGGCCCATTTTCATGGCCCGTGCTGGCCCAGTCCTAGATTGTTTCAGCCCATAGGCTGATTTTCTAGTGGGTTAGCCCATGTTGACATCTTTATTAGGTACTTTTAAGTGGATGTCTACTATGGTTTGATCTAGACACATAGCCTTGTTATAAAATAAAATAAGACCTAGAATTAGTGCTCATGAATGATCACACAAATAATAAAAAAAAAAAATATTTTTTTTTGGGTGTACATAAGCCTGGACAGGGCGACAGAGTCCCCACATACATACATTGACTAGTCTGTAACTGTTACGGGGCTCAGAGGCCCTTAAACATGTGGGTCAAGCTCACAATAAACCAATGCAACAGGGCTGCAAACCTTTTTTGTTGACCTTGACATCATCAAGGATTGAACCAGGGCATTCCACTTGAACGGGGTGTCCCTCGCCACACGGCTGAAGCAGTTGGGGACAATAATAAAACATTTGAAATGTCATTTAAATGGGTATTTGATTGTATGTAATGTAGCCTGTCCAATGACGTGTCATGTAGATGGCACACACCACTATTAAGATGGTGTTTGCCCAACTGTTGCACACACAATGGGAACTACAGAAATCACAAGGAGTTTTCCTTGTGCCCCATCACAAATGATGCCAAAATCTAAAGCAAATACCAAACACACAGATAACATATACATCAAGAACAGTTCCCCATGAAGCCACGCATATAGTCTCATGTACTTTAATCCCACTACCAAACAGCATTATTCAAACAACCTTATCAAAGGTGTAATCCAAAGCATCGTACTCTACATGGTTCTGCAAACACCTCGAAGGTGTAATCCAAAGCATCGTACTCTACATGGTTCTGCAAACACCAGTGCCCATCCAACCATCCAACCATTGAACCATCCCTCTATTCTTCTCCATCCCTCCACGAGACAGGCACCAAGAATTCCTCCCTCAACGCGTCATTTGGATTTGTTCACCAACTTTACATCCCTATCAATCTCTAACCAAAGCCTCGAATCATGGAGGATTGAGATTCTTTTTTAAAAGGGATTGAACTCTAATCATTCCCCTCCATCTTTTTCTTATTATTTTTTAAATTATATAATGTTATATAAAAACTTATTAATAAAAAACATTATTAATTTTAATCCATTTGTATAAAAAAATTATACAATTAGAAAAATCTCATTAAGACTCTTAAAATAAGGAATATTAAATGATTTTGAAGTTATTTTTATATTTGTAATTTTTAATTAAATAAAATAATATAATTATTGAATAATCAAACGTACGATGATTTATTTAAAATTAATTTAAAAATAATTTAATATTAGTTTCATTTTAAAAGTCTTAATGAGACCTTTACAACAATAATATTTTTATTAAAAATGTATTAGCAGATCGAAATATACATTAGATTGAACTAATTATGGTATATAAAGGAAAAAAAAATATAAAAGAAATTTCAAATGTGTTTAGAAGATATTTTACGTATTTAAAAAATAAATAAAGTGTTTTGGAGGTAGTCTCTAAATTCGGAGATTAAAATCTAAATCTTCAATTTTGGAAGTGCATTTGAAGAGTGATTGAAGCAAATAATTGATGGGAGATGGTCTAACAAAAACTTTATGGGTTCAAATTAAACCAATTTTGGCTACCAAAACTGTGATAGCCCAACATGAATATTCATTCAAGGATCAATATGCGAAGTGTATTTTCATGCCAACGGAGGAACAGAATAGGGTCCTTCAGATAAAGCCCGAGCGATCACTCTATAAGCCGCCTCCGTAAGGTGAAGCCCATCCCAACTCACAAGCGACGACGGATTCCGGCAGATGCTCAAACCATTGTTCCCAGTGTTACCCAAACAAACCGTTCGTCATGTTGACATTATACGGTCCTCCGCCGCCACAACACGCAATAAGAGCTCTCCCACTGCTAAATCCTATAGATGAAATCAACAATCAGAAGCACATCACACTATAATGTGCGTATATACACCGTATTTACTTGCGTACCGTATTCGTTCGGAGACCTGTAAACAAGCTTCAATATGTTATAATAATCAGCGAATGCAATTGTCGCGTGCGAGTGCTTCCTCCGCGCGCGTTGTATCTCCTTTTGAAGTAGGTGATCATGGTATTCGCTTAATTCGTTCGCCCACTTCAAGCAACCTGTCCTGGGCTCATAGTCATCGTGATTCGGAGTACCGTATAAGGTCAGGTAGATCGGAGAGCAGCCTAGCCGGATGGATCCCCCCACAATCATGGTTTGCGTGCCATGCTCGATCAACGTCTGCGCGATTATTTGCAAGCCAAGCTTTGATTGGTTGGCTAGTTATCATGTCTCCTATGAAGAAGGTCAGGGTATCAAACCTAGATGAGCATCCATTTAAAAAAAAAGAAAAGACTACATGATTACGCATCATAGTGTGAAAACGGTTGTTCTAATGTAATGGTTGTCGACAGTATTCGACCGGTACTCACATTGATTGCTCCTCGGATTTTCTTGATGACCGGTGGTACAAACATTTGAATTCGCGTTTTGTTTATCCCTTGAAGTAGCATTGTGTCGTAATCGTTGATGCCGAACTCGCTGATGAAGAAGAGGGACTCTCTAAAGTGGTCACTGCAACCTATCATCGGAATTATCATTAAATATGGGTAGTCTTTTTGGGTAGTGTTTGGAGACATATATGATAAAAAAGTTTTTCATTTAAGCTTCTGGAAACACTACACATAAAGCATACTTTTATCAAATTCACCAAAAAAACAATTTTTTTAATAATTAAAAGTTGTTTTTCACTTCTTTCAAAAACAAAATCTCATAATTAGTGTCCACTTGCACTCGATTCGCATATTGAAGGCAAGAATTTCATAAACCAGCCTAGCTGAACATCCAATGACATGGGGGCCATGGGAGTAATCCCTATAGCTTGTAGGAAGCTCACGGGCAGTGCGGTCGCGCCTGAGACGGCAAAATTCGCTCCCAATTTGAAACCATGCCCGCCCAGCCCGCCAAGATATGGAGGAATAAATGGAAGGCCAATCTCTTGGGCTGTATCAGAAGAAGAACCAAAACTTAGCACAAACTGATCGAGTCCTAAACGCGTATAATTTTTCAATCCAGAAACAAGAAGGCTACCAATGAAGTCGATGATTAGACGCCCGTTAAAGCATCGACCGGTGGAACGATGAAAATATGTCTCCCCATAAGGGAATGGAGGGGTATTGGTGGCATTATAAGTGGCTAAGTTGCCCGTATCAGTGATGAGTCGCCGATGCAGTAGATGGCCTTGTATCGCCCCTTTATCGTTTTGTTTTCGATCTCTCTAGGCCTAGTAGGAATGTTAGGAGGATTAGCTTAATAAGGGGTCAAAAAGAAGGCGAAGACGACGCCATCTCTACGAGTTGGGGTGGAGTCGTTTGAATGTATGTATTGAGAGTTCATGTTTATATATAGTTTCACCAAAAATGGAGGGCTTGCACCCCGGTTGATGTTTTCATTGTTCAGTTTTGTTCTTCCCTACTTTCAGAAAGGGAAATCTCAACCGTTGAGAGAATTGAGAAAGCCATCGTGACACCATGCGCAAGACTTTCTTTTCTGAGAGGTAAAATATCATATTTTTTTTCCTTAGTAACCTTTCATGGAGGCTCTGTTAATGGTGGTGGTTGTGATGGGGGAAGATGCAGCGGTTATGCTAATACCAGACCATGGGACTCTACGAAATTGATATTCCATATATTATAAGAAAATAAAATTTTATTATAAAAAAGTTTGAATTAATTATGTAATTACAAAGTGTATTTTGTAGAGCAGAAGATTAGACTCTTAACAAATATCTTTGAATCTCTCCAATCACAAATTTATTTGATCAAATCGTAATTACCTTCAAATTCGAATTTAAATTCAACATTCTAATTCATATTTAGATCTTGAAATAAGAAAAGAAATTCTAACAAACTCAAAAATTAATAAAAATAACTTTCAACTGTGAATTTGACATCTAAAACGATCTCATATCACAAGTAATTCGAGTATTTCTTCTGGTCTATCTAATCTGTGGCATCCATGAATCTATCTTGTAAGTGCTGCACCAACTACCCTTCTACAGACGCACTCATGGCCCTACATCCGCGCGCTCTTTTAATTTCTTTGTTTCTTTAATATATTTTTTTTCCTCCTCTCACTTTCTATTCAAACATGTAATTCAACTTTCATTTTATAAAAGTGTAATCAGTGAGAACTACCTTTTCTCAATGCAAAAAAAAAAAACCTTCATATTTTGTCCATGACGTATTTGTCATTCACCTACGTAGAGATTCACTATGTTGCAAAGCATCTCCACTTGTATAACACAAAATGGTGTCACCATATTGCACCAACTTAATAGACAGCTGTGGACCTGTGGCCAACATGAATATATGTGTATTTATATATAATTTGTGTTCAACACTTACCGAAAAAACAAAAACTTACCGAAAACTTTGTATTGTTCAACAACCAAAACTTTGTTCAAGTAGATTAAACAATCATTAACGACCAAATTAAATATTTAAATAATAAGAAAAAAAATTCAAAACAAGAGGTTAGCGAGTATACAAAGTCCATGTGAGGGAGAAGTACCAACCACCTCTGCATCTCCAACAATGGCTTCCAAAAATTCACCTCTAAATCTCCTTATAATTTTCTCCTATCAACCTCGTTAAAAAGTTTTTACATATTATGTAAATGACACCACTCAAATAATTGGAGTCTATGCTTTGTATTTTATAAAAAATATATAAAATGAGTTATATACTTTCTGACAAAAAAACAATAAAAAATATACGGTCTGTATTTTAGACGGTAAAATAAATTGAGTGTAATCGGTTTGGATCATGGTTTACTAATTTGAATCCTTTGTTTCAGCAGATGCGTTCGGACTACCGTATCTGCTGCCGTATGTTTTGAGTTCTTCCGGCAAAGTTTTCCAAAAAGGCGCCAGCTTTGCGGTCGGAGGGATGATGGCGCTCGACAGCGGATACTTCGAACAGAGAGGTCCCGGTGGCGTGATCGTCTCCAACTGTTCTTGAATGCGCAGCTTCGATGGTTCGATGAGCTTAAGCCCTCGTTTTGCAAGGGCACACAAGGTGCGCCTAAACGAAATGAATGGTTTTTGCAATCACATCAACTGCTCTGTTTTTGAATTTTTTTGATTGGGTTGGGTTGTGTTAGAATGGAGAGACTACTTCGGTAGATCTCTGTTTTCATTGGGAGAGATCGGCAGCAATGACTACAATGTGCCTCTAATGAGTGGTTTGAGCGAGGAAGAGGTCCGGGGTTACATGCCCGACGTGGTTTGGACAATCTCTTCGTCTACCAAGGATTGGCTGTAGAAGAAATTTAAGCTTCTTTTTGCTTTAGATAACTATATCAGGATAGATAATAATATTTATATAATAAAATTGAATCAGGTGTAAGAAATTAATTTTTTGTGAGATTTTATATCCTTTTATTAAGGGTTCTTCATCGGTGAGGAAGCCTAGCCCTATCATATACATCGCTGCTTAAAATTTTTTCATAAAATATTCCTTGGTTCATTTACAATGGCTTTAGAGTTTAACGATCCATTGAAGGCATGCTACAGTGGTCGCGGCCCATACAACGTCAATGGTTCGATTTTATGCGGCTCCCCCGACTTCATTGTGTGTAGCGAACCCTCCGAGTATGTGAATTGAGACGACATCCATCTAACTGAGGTTGTGTATCGGACCATGGCTGATAGCCTGATTAAAGGCCCTTATTCTACGCCACCCCTAATGTCTCCTCAGCTCTCCCGGATCCGGGGGGGGGGGGGGGGGGGGTGCTTTCCCCACTCAATATTAATTTGCATTTTGTTAACATATTTTAATTTCAATATTAATATTGGTGGTTCAGTTTCAGTTTTTCACATGTTATATGGTATCATATGTATCATGTAATATGGGTGGCTCATAGTTCATATTGTGAAGCCTTGCGGATAATATACTTGACAATGTATTTTATATATGTATAGATAATTATTTACGACTATGGTGACTCTAGTTCAACAAAGGGTATTTTACCTCCCTGGCGAGAATTCTCTCGCAGCATCAGCCTCGCTGAGTGCAAGCGGTTGGCAAAAGCCCACATGCTGGTGCTATTGGGCTTTGAGCCCAGGTTTCATGGCCATGCTGGCACAGTCCTAAATAGTTTCAGCCCACAAGCTGAGTTTCTAGTGTGTGTTTGGATTGTATGTAATATTGTAGCTTGTCCAATGGCGTGTCATGTAGATATATGCCACACCACTACTAACATGGTCTCTGCCAGCCAGCTGCACACAATGGGACGTGCACCACTACAGAAGCCACAAGGAGTTTTCCTTGTGCCCCATCACAAATGATCCCATGCTCTAAAGCAAATAGCAAACACACAGATAACATTATTATATCAAGAACAGTTCCCATGAAGGCACACATGTAGTCTCATATACTTTAATCTTTTTTAAAATCCGTGAACACTTATTTCATGTAATAAAGCATGTATTGTAAAAGTGAAGTTTATATTTCAATAAATTGTGTAAATCCACTTAAAGAACAAAAATACAAAAATAAATATTTTATTTAATGAAACATATACTCGTTAGAGTCTTATATATGTGAGAAAACACGCAGAATTGTAAACAAATACGGCGTGTATTGGTGCCTACAAACCAAAACAAAAATTTCTTAACAAAAGAATTGTGTTACAGAGCATATTATGCATGCAATCGATCATGGTTCCAAATTTTGTTACACAATCAATTTTCAGCCCATTTGAAGTCCTATATAGTCATCTATTTTTTTAAAAAAATTATATTTTTAAAATTTTTAAATTCATACAATTTATTATAATATATAATGCTTTATTTTTTACAAAAAAAAATATATACATAATCAGATGCAATGTACTCAGTGACTGTAAAAATAACATTTATCCTTTTTTCAAACACCCCTGTCAAAGGTGTAATCCAAAGCATCATCCTCTTCATGGTCCTGCAAACACCAGTGCCCATCCAACCCCTGCACCATCCCTTTATTCTTGTCCACCCTCCAGGACACAGGCACCAGAAACTCCTCCCTCAACGCATCATTCGACTTGTTCACCAGCGCCACATCCCTATCAATCACCAACCTAAACCCCTTCTCCTTCCTCCCCTGCGTCCCCGCCACCCCATGTAGATAACACTCCAAGTTATGCCACGTGATAATACTCCCCGGGCTCTTCAGGTACCCCGACCTCGTCGTGTCGATGTCGAGTTCCTCCCCGACATCGGCGTAGCCGATCAACGGATAGCTGGGGACGACGTCGAGGGCGTTGCGTACGCGCAGCAAGCGAAGGCCTTGGGATTGAGAGAAGAGGGTCTTGAAGTCGGAGTTGCCGACGCGAGGGCTCGCGAATACGAAGGCTGTGACCGGGCAAGGGGGGTTGTTGTTGGGGCGGTTGGCGCCGTTTGCGACGATGTCGATGGCGTTTAGCGTGGCGAGGGCCGCGCCTAGGCTGTGGCCGGTGACGGTTATGCTGAGATCGTCGTCTTTGTATAGTTCGACTAGTCTCCGTAACTCGGCCATAACCTGCGTACGTATTTGTGAGGAATTGCAACTTTGTTTATAGTCTATTTTGCTATTCAAAAAGCATACAGCATAAGTTTTTATTATTTTAAATAAAAATCATATACATATATCTTATCTTATGAGGTGTATATTTTTATAAAATATAAGGTATATACTCCAATAAAATGAATGGTGTCTTTATAGAAAATGTGAAAAATTATCACTTGAGGTATATATCTCGAATACAATGAGTAAAGGGTGCTAACGAGATGTATAAATATGTATTTTGAACTGTAAAAAAACTGTATTTAACATAGCTAAAAAAATCATTAAAACATGCAAACAGGCTAATATGATTTAGTGGTATACTTTTGGAAACACATTTGGAATTGATTTTTCTGACAACTAAAATATCAAATGTTAAGTTTTTCAAACAGATCGATGAGAAAAAAATTAAAAAGTCATGCTTTTAGAAAAGTTAAGAAAGTGAGATTCCTGATTATTATGTTTTAATTATAAAGCTTTTTTTTTTTTTTGTTAAATTTGCTTTTTAATGTGTGTTTTCAAACAATTCATTAGTCACTGAGTCAATTAGTGGTCTTTCCGAAATTTTTAAAAATCCAAATAAAATAAAAAAAACGTATGAGAAAAATAGGTATTAAATAAAAATTCACTATAACAATAATATAGTCTTTCAGATAGATAATTCATAAATCAACAAATCCATTCTCATGATCTTATTTCAAATGTCTATGCGTCACCATATCAAGAAATTTATTAACAAATTTTATTATAAATCAATGTAAAAGAAATATATAATGAGCTTTAATTAAGAAAATCTCAAATTTCTTGATTGAGTTAAATAAAAAACAAGTTTATTTTCATTAAGCTCAGTTGCCTAACAGAGTATTAACTATTGTTAATCAGGTGAGGCATATATAGTATTTTTTTTTTGAATTACCCCACTTGGATCGTGCTCCCCTTGACCAAATTTAATTGAAGTAGTGGGTGAAAAAATTATTAATATCAGCCAAGATAATAACTGGATTCAACCAGAAAGCCAATCAATCCAATCGAGATTGACTGATCTTCTAAGTTAAGTCACCAATTTTTAAATTTTGGTAAGTAATACATGGTTCCTTACTTTAAAAAAAACTGAAGGATCAAGTTTGTAATTCGATATTTAATAATGAAATCACGTAGCAAATGACTACCTTCACTTAAAAAGAAAAAAATACCTGATTCCTCACACTAGATTTGTTGTAACGCGACCTCGAATCACTAGTGGTGTACATAGACAACCAACCCCTATGCACCATCGGATCGCCACCACCACCGGCCTTCGCCGCCACCGAAGAAAGCAAACTCGAAGCGGAGACCAACGAGAAATCGAGGTTGTTCACCCAATCGAGCGCAATTATCGTGCCCCGCCACACGACGACGATGTCCCTCCTCCCCAGCGCCGCCTTCCCCTCATCAGTGGCCACCGCCACGTAACCAATCCAATTGGACTCCAGACTCCAGGCCTCCCTCGACAGGGACTTAACAATGAAGGCGTCGGGGAGTGGAACACCGGACGTCGCGTATAAGAACTTTGTCACTTCATATTTGTAGGGGTTGGCTTTGGAGAGGCCCACCCTGTCGAAGAAATTGGTTTTGGCATAGCGGGAGCTACCAGCGTAGGGGGAGACCTTCTCGGAGTTGAAGGCATCGTAGGCGGCTTGGGAGAGGTTGCCATAGATGAGGATGTTGCGGCGGAGGTCGATGTCGAGGGGGTCGAGGAGGTTGGACCAGTGGGTCTCGCCGGAGAGGGCCTTCCATCGTTTGGCTATGTTGCCTAGCATAGTTTGTTTGGTGGGAGGGAAAGGTGAGTTTGGAATTTTGTTGGTTGGTTGGCTTTGATTACAATTGACAGCCCTTTTGGAGTGGTTTTGGCTTATGATTATATATATTCTATTCGCTTATGTTTGAAATTACAATGTTGACCCTCATTGATTCAATTCCAGATGATTCCTCGGTTAGCAAGATAAACTTGCATATTTTGATGTTGACAATTAATCTATATAGATAGAGAAATGTAATAAAGAGATTTTTATTGTGTAATTCTTTATTGATAAATTGTGAATAAAAAGTGAATAAGATGTAGGTAAAAAAATATAAGAAATAAAAAAATGATATGAAATATGGGTCATCTGTTTTAGAAGAAGTAATGATATATGATTTGACATGTGGACCCTATATTAGTGGATTAGATTTGGTAGAACACAATTATAGATGAAATCTAAAATATCATTATCTGTTTATTATCACATATTCTGGCATATCTATATCCATTTATTTCTTACTAACAAACATGATTTTTGAATTTATTCACCCATATTCCACCATATTTTTCACCTATTATTTCACTACCCAAATAAAGGTCTTTAAAAATGTTTACATCCATTAATATGTCAAGAGGTGATTTAATACAGGGCATTGTTACACCCAGATCCATTTCAACCCCAATTTCAGCGCTATATACGTCAATATAAAATAAACGATGCATATACTCACGTTAACAAGACATATACTTTGAAATAATTTTTTTATATTTTCTATAAATTCATTCATGCAATTCATTAGAGTATATGCTTCATTTTTTATAAAAGCATGTACCTCATTAGATGAGGTATATTATTTTTAAAAAATTCAAAACTCATGTAGATTGAAATTGAGACTGGAAATGAAGCTGGATGTAACATTATCCTTTAATATAATAAGAATGAATTCTTGAACAACTAAAAGAATCAGTTTTTGTTTTTGTTGTCATTCTAGCAGGCGATGAAGCATAGGAAAATAAAGACAGAGGTTTTGTTTATCATAGGAAAGTAAGAGCATCTCCAATGTATATATTAGCTAAACAAGATGTTAAAATGCTATATCAGCAATTTATACCTCCACTACACACTCATTTCTTACATTTCTACTTAATTGGTTGTTGTTGCTCCAATGGACTAGCTAAATAAACTAGTCAAACCAATAGTGGGCCCTACCTCTCCACCCACGTACTCAACCTCTCAAATGTATTTTGTATTAATTTTTTAAGGAGAACTATCACGTGGGACCCACATTTGGCTAGCTAAAACACTAGCTACAGTTAGCATGAAAGATAACATCTGACACGTTGGGACCACATTTAGCTCCCTCTTAACATTTTCATTGGAACAACATTTTTATATGTTATGTAAAATATGATACTAACATATTAGTTAACATATTCATTGAAGATGCTCTAAGTGATCTCCATTGAGGAGCAGCCAATTTTATTCTTCCCTGCTTTGCTAATCCTGGCTGTATTGTCCCCCTCTTTTTTAGTACACCAACTGCTCCCTCACTAAGGCCTAGCTCTTTGTACATTTTTTGATCTTTGTTTCTAATACAAATTTAGTGATTTACCAACAACAAAAATGCTATAAACAAACACATTTTTACAAGATTAAACTTGTTGATTTTCCACTATTCGTTTTATTATATGCAAAATAAATAGGGCTAAGGGTATCCAAAATGTAAAATTAATTTGGGTCCCCACGCAAATCACCACATATTAATATTTGTTAATTAAAGAAAAATGTTAATGCAGAGGGTGTTTTGGGTAATTTTACAAGTGTCACAGCAACAAAATTGGTCATATGGCTGCATGGCCCCCAGGACCTACCAACAACTTACACGCATTCCAACAATTTAATATTCCTTCATTTTGCTTCTAAGGTACAGCAACACGTAATTAATAACATAAAGTATGTGAACAACAACAAAGATATACAAGAAACAACCTTCAATTCTTGAAAACCCAAAACTCATACCATCTTCATGGAACCGAATATTGGAAGAAACCTTATGCACACTTCAATATGGATAATGTAGTCCATCAGATTGTCTCAAAAATATTCTTACCATATGCAAAGCTTAAAAAGAAGAACAGTTGCGTGCAAGTCTCCTCCAATATTACAATGCATACATGTCTTTTTGTTTTTTTTCCCTCGACGAATGATCAAAATATTGGATGTTAAGTAAGCGTTGGATTGCCCGGCCAATTAATGAAAATGATTTGACATGAGTTCCAGATTGGATTGCCCTGCAAAACAAGCTAAGCAATGCTATGAAATTTGGCTACTCATGCAGTTCGGAGGAGGAAGCAATTCAAGGTTTCCAATCCTATTAATCCTATTCAATTTTCATATCAGTATGTACATATGAGATGATTCTCACCAGTGCATGTTTTGATGAATGACGCGTACAAGTTCATCGTTAAATTTTTTTCAATGATTAAAAAATCATTGATAGAATTCTCATTAATGCAATTGATAGACACATATCGTTCATCCAGACACGTACTGATGACAATTCCATTAGTAAGTACTGATATAAAAAAAATTTAGGTGACAAGGTTGCCCCTGAGATCAATTAGGTTAAATGGGGCCTTAGATATGTCAACCTTGGATAGTGAAGATACGGCATTTTTTTTTCAAATTAATCATAATTAATTACTTAATTACCAAAATAATCACGTTTTTCAAACAATTATCAAACTAGTCACCTGACTAAGTCAAACCGGCCACGTCAGCATTTTTTTTTTTTTAATCTCCTCGCATAAAACGCCAACGGTGGTAGCGTTTTCAGCACTAGTAATTATTTTTTGAACTTCCCTTACAAAACGCCAACCTTGTTAGCGTTTTACACACTTAAGATTTTTTTTTAATACAAAATGCCAACCCAGTTAGCGTTTTTATTATTATTACAGTATGACGCTAACCCCAATAGCATTTTTCTATTTTTACAGTATAACACCAACCCCATTGGCATTTTTTGTATAGCTGAGATAATGACGCCAACCGTAGTAGCGTTTTGTTGAAAAAATTGGTAAAACACCAACAAGGTTGGCGTTTTATGCTGGAATTTCTTAAAAACGCTAGTCGGGTTGGCATTTTATGCTGCTGACAGACAAAAAAAATTATATAGTCAATCCTTTCTGTGATAACTGACATATATGGCATGAAAAATGATAATCCAATCCAAATGAAAGACAAAGAATCAAAATAACATGTCATTCCACATTCACTAATTTCCACACTTGCCCAAGTTTAAAACTCAAGTTTATAACATACATGTCATTCCACACTAGCCCATGTTTATAAAACTCAAAATGGCCAAAGATTAAACCTTTGAACATTTCCCCTCTTTGGTTTCGAAGGCCCAGTGGCTGGAGGAGGTTGTGGTACATTGTTCTTTCTAGGACAGCCACGTCCACGCCTAGGAGGAGATGGAGGAGGTGTGGGAGGTGGAGGCTCTGCATCGTCACCTCCGTCGTCATCGTCGTCGCCGCCCCCTCCATCATCGTCGCCGCCCCCTCCATCGTCCCCGTCGTCTCCTCGATCGTCCTCATCGTCTTCACCATCGTTTCCTCCATCATCGCCGTTGCCATCGTCCCTTTCATCATCATCTTGATCTTCATCACTCCAGGGAACATATTCCTCTGGTATGTCCCGTGGGCGCACCTCGCGCATGAGATTTTGCATTTGAGTCTTATGCTCTCTATAATCTCATTAGCTTCCCCAACATCTTGAATGTCCTATGCTTGAGGTGAATTTATGATCCCCTCAATACTACTAAGACATTGCCCCTGAAAAATAAAAGTCATACTTATATTATAACTAATTGTTGTTATAAAATAGTAGATTAAATATACATTACTTACCATGCGTTCTTCAATGAAACTAGTTGGATGCCAAACTACTCCTCCAAAGATGATGGGTGGGGTCAAATATCGAATCGTATACACCCAATACCAACTTAAATTTTGGTCCAAAGGGTATGCTTCTGTGGGAGCAATGACCATCCTCCTCCTTATGTTTCATCTCTCAATATGCATACAATGGAGAGTAGAGAAATCCTCGGTCGATCTACCACGCCTACTCTTGCGATCAATGCGTCCTACCTCCCGTGGTATGTGTTGTGGAAGCCCAAATTGTCTCGTTACCCTATCGGGTTCATGCATGGCTACAATTTTGAAGCAAATTATTGGAGTTCTCAATAGCCAGATCCCTTCTCCTGCACGACATATGTGGGTTAGTTGCGCAATAACGTCAGACGTGTATGACTCCCATATTACCTACCACACAAAATGAATAGTGTTAATAAATCATAAATCATAAGTGAGTAGAGAACACCAAAAAACATAAGTCATGCTACCTGTGTCTCCTCTTGTTGATCCAACTCCGTCCTATACAAACGGAGACATCGAATCGGATGCTCTGTGGTAGCTCTAGGAACATTCCACCTATATATAAGAAGTCACAACATTATTTACATTCCACCTATATTTAATGACCCATGATGTTCATAAAACATCAACAATTGGATACATACCTAGCACCAAGAGGTGCATCTTCTTGCAATATGAGAACTCTACGACTTGGACGACCAACATGCAACCTCTCCCAAGCCCAAAGCTAATTATAAAATGATAACATCAAGAAATACTAATCAGAAAGTTGTGATTTCTTAAAATAAGACGAACTCAATGCAAAAGTGTTGTACCTGTAATAGGGTTAGACATTCAGTGATGGTCTTAGCTTTTCTCATACATCCCCTGGTAAGGGATTCATACAAAGTCACCAATGCTATAGACCCCCATGAGTATATAGGCTCTAATTGCTCCAAGAGTCTCAGATAAGACGAATGAATGCGACTGCCAGTTGAGTTACAGAATATCGTGCAACCGAGGACATACAACAGGTAACGAGCATCATAAGAAAGTATGTCACGTGAGGCTCGACGAGGAATGACCATGAACTGTTGCCTCAACCATCCCATCTCAATTGCTCCCCTACGCATCTGATTGTCAGGAGGAATTCGATCAGGTAATTGTTGGCATAGACGGCCAGGATCCTCAAATCTACCCGTGACAGCGCGACCCAAAATCAG
Source organism: Acorus gramineus (assembly GCA_030737835.1). Classification (NCBI taxonomy): domain Eukaryota; kingdom Viridiplantae; phylum Streptophyta; class Magnoliopsida; order Acorales; family Acoraceae; genus Acorus; species Acorus gramineus. Next base: position 27,693,943 of record CM060849.1, on the reverse strand, counting down.
TAGACCAAGCAAAATGGAGACATATTGTAAAGTGATGGTCATTTCTCAATTGCGTAGGTGGACTGTGTATGTTTCCGGTCTCCATCGTTCAACTAGAGCTGTGATCAATACACGGTCTAACCGAATCCATGCTACCTTCGTCAAATGATACAGACCGACATCGCGCGCAAATGGGATGAGTCTGGCATCGGGTATCCATTACTTCAACGAAAGAAAGTGGCTCTTACAATTCAAATATGTCATCCTACTCCCACAAAATTAAAAGATCAAGTCCATTAGATTATCGTCGCCAAATAAAGTGAATCATAATTCAATGAAAGATTTATACGTCCCTCTTGATGACAGCAGCAGATCTATGATGCTTTTGGTAGTACAACAATCCATTATGTAATGGACCATGCCATTCTCGTCGAGGATCTTCAGCATCGTCTATGAAAAATATATAAATCATTAGATTATATTAACGCAGATAAACAAAATGAATATATGAACCCAATGATCTAAAGCATACCATAAAACCCTATTAGAACAAGAATCTCTATTATGATAAGTATTTCAACAAACATTGCATCTAAAACCAGAATGATCAGCTCTTTCATCCATCGCCATACACCTCCTAGTATTTCGTGGACGAACTTTCTTTCACCTCTCATCAAGATGCCCCAAGGTTATATTAGATGGAGGCCAAAAGCCCTTTTGTCTGACCGGACGGAATTCTAGGACATACGTCAAACAATATGATTCGGTGGTGTACCATTTAGAGACATAGTTCTCATACGATACACAGATTGCAATGCACGTTGCCATAACATGAGAGCATGGATGATGATACAACTGAGGAACATTGCATTCACAAGTTGCAACTCCTTTCAATTCAACCTCATATGGATTATTCCACCTATCATGCACACCAAACCGCTCTAAAGAGTACCGAAAAACTCTCATCTATCGACATTCTTGTTCGCCCCCATGAGTTTAGCATTCAATCTAGACATAAAAGGTGATGTTCTCATTTGTCCACTTTCACGACGTGCGACGAAGAATTCATTCACCCGATAGAAAGTTTGTTGTATCAATACTGTTATTGGAACTCCCCGTGCTCCTTTCAAAACACTATTCATACATTCAGATTTATTAGTTGTCATGGCACCCCAACGTCTTCCACCGTCATGAGATAGAGTCCATCGTTCTTTACGAACTCTATTTAGTCAACCTAACGCTTCAGGATTCATAAACTCTATCATTCGCATTGCCTCATCAAACTCAGAAATTATTGTCCTCTGGGATGCTCTGTACATCAATTCCCACCAAATTGACATCCATGTATGTTTTCTTAAAATTGTCCCTAAGATGTCTAATGCAAAAACGATGAGCCGTTCCGAAATCCACAGTGGATTGATGTACGGCTTGAATGATGCCTGGATGGCGGTCTGAAATGATAGTCATATCACGACGATCAGTCACAAACTGATGAATGCAACTTAAAAACTAATGCCAACTAGAACCATTTTCACTTTCAACCACAGCAAATGCGAGAGGAAACAACCTATCATCCACATCACTGCCTGTAGCTATAAAAATATTACCAGGATATTTACCATATACAAGTGGGTCCCGTCAATGGATAAAACTAGGCGACAATGACGAAATCCTGCAATGGAATGCTCAAAAAACTCTTTGAAACTTCAGATCATCGTCCTCATGGGTCTTGAAGCTGAACACTGAACCCGGGTTCACCAACTGCATCGCTTGTAAATAACTAGGAAGATCAGTGTAAGATTCTTACCAATTTCCAAAAATCTTCTCGAAGGCCATTCATTTTGCTTTCCATGCCTTGTCATAGCTGATTTTCACCTGAAACTTTGAAAGGATCCTCTCTTTTATCTCAATTGGACTAATCCTTAATTGATTGCGAACGGTAGGCATTATTATATGGCAAATATGACTGGATGTGAATTGCCTATGATCCGCATTCAAAATTGGATTATGACAAGTGTGCATCTCACCCATCGTCTTGATTTTTCAATACTCTTGTCCCAATGCTTTGGTTGCATGCATTCTCCATCCGCAATCTTGTTACTTACATTCGACAGTTAAACGCTTGGTGGTGGAGACCTTCATCTTGAATTGAACATTGTTTTGAATACTGAATTCGTTCAAAGTAGTGTATAAGGCTTCTTTGTTGATGAAGATTTGATATTTCTCAATGTCTAATGGTAGAGACCTAGAAGAATGTCCATGTACCGTATGAGGCCCTTCTTGAATGGCCGCATTCACCAATTCTGTTGTAGTATATATGCTTGGAGGTCGCTCTTCAAGCCTTTCACTAGGTTGGAAATGCTCAACATGAACTTCATCCTCCACATTCTCTTCAACATCAGTATCCGGACCAACATATTCATTGCTAACATAGGCCAACAACTTCAAGTGTTCAGAGTCCGTGTCAACTTCCACATCTTCATAGTCCCATGTGAGGGCCTGATATGAATCACTTATGGTCGTTAAAAAATATTAACACACATGAATATTATTCAATAAGTATGGAGACACATTTCTTACCATGTTCCCCACTCTGAAGGCATGTCCGTTCTACCATCATTAAATGCAGAAAGACTAACCGGTTCTTGGTCATCATCGACCATTCACGTGAATGGCCTCCCTCGTTGAAAGACCTCCTCTTTCTCCAAATAAAGCTCCACACCAGCGACATGATTAGGGTACAAATTCAACATTACTTTTATACTTGTGTAATTGTATACCCTCATGCATTCATTCACAAGCATCGGATATCTACAGGTCATAACTAATTTGTACCAACTTTGATCAATACTTGTTAATGCATGAATCATATTGACCAACTCCTCATAAGTTGTTGTTTTATCTATCATAATGATTTCTTGATGTCCACCAACATAACGAGACTTTTCACCATTGTTCACTAACTGTCCATCACAATAACAAATGATTGGAACTTGAAAATCCATGTTCTACCCTTTCACAAAAACAAGTATTGTAAAAACAAAAAGATTTACTCCATTGATTAAAGTATAAAAAATAAAAATAAAATGCCTATACCAATCAAAAACCCATCATATTATATATAAATATTGTAGCACCAAAAAAAAAAAAACTTACCTATGCTTGATATGCAATGAGGCCGAGAGGGGATTGTGGTGGGCGCTAAGATGGCGTTGGGGTTGGATTTGGTGCCTGATTTGGGAGAACTAGGGTGGGTTTTTGGAGGAGGACGGCTAGGGTTTTCTAAGGGTTTGGGCGGTTGAAAATCGGGTAAGGGGAAAGAGGGGTTTTAAGTCAAAACAGCGGGCCGGATCTGGATCCGGCTAAACCTACGTAAAACGCCACTCGCAGTGGCGTTTTATGCCCACATATATAATAAAGCCGCCAATGAGAGTGGCATTTTGTGTTTTTTTATTTTGAAAATTTTGTCAAGTGTCAAAACACTAGTTCCAGTGGTGTTTTAAAAACAATATACATGTAAAACGCTACCTCCGTTGGCGTTTTAAGCAGGCTGATTAAAAAATAAATAAAAATGCTCACGTGGCTGGTTTGACCAAGTCAAATGACTAGTTTGATAATTTTTTTAAAATTGTGATTACTTTGATAATTATTCAATTAAATGTGATTAATTTAAAAAAAATGTCTGAAGATACTATCATTTGGATATATCCCCAACAAACCGGAGGATCTTTAGTAAAATCTTTCTACAAATATAGTTCAAAAAATATCATTAGTAGTAATCAGAGGTCAAGAGATTTGGATAGTCATATTAAATCTCCTTTAAAAAGTGTAAATTTTGAAGTGATAATTGCACCAAAATAAATCACACTCGGGTCAACTTTAAAAAAAAATGGTGACTTCCTTGTCCACTTCTTTGTGGAGGGATTACACTTGTATACCCGGATTCAAATCAGGTCGGGTATGAAAATCTTCTATCTCCGTTATTGCTCCGTTGGCGGACAAGATCATCGATGAATGCTTTCTAAGATCCAATCGACGAGGGGAGGAGTGACCTATATAAAGGTCATTCAGTGGCCAAGTTAGTGTTTGTTGGGTCTAAGATTTTTTACAAAAAGAGTTCCAATTACCTCTCTTTCTTGGTTTCCCTTCCTTCTTATATCCTCTACCCATCCTGGAACCAGATTCTCTTTTAGATCTGTTGTTTGTACTAATAGTGTAGTTTGTACAAATATTGTAGCTATTTGGAGGATACGATGGGCCCTGCAGGCGGCACATGTCACACTATCACTGGTACCACGATTGGCCATTGATTGGTCCGATTGTCGTTCCTTAGGACACATGGTGGATGGCGATTGGGTCCAAGAAAATGGTACCCATGCTTTGTAATGAAGTTGGAGAGAGCCAGAGAGGGGAGCATCTCTTCATTGGGTGTCGCATAGTTGTAGCAGTATAGGGCTTGGGAGTTCCATGACAAGTGTAATAGCATTCTTCAAATGTTGAATGCAATAAAATTTGTGACATGGTGATAGAAACCCAAAGGATACTGTCATTTTTAAAAGTGAGAAGTGTTATTTAAAGAACATCTTTTCGGGGAATAATTGTCACTTTAATTAATGATTTAGGCCTTTTGGGGGTTCCATTGTGGCGACGGCATCCGTGTGGATAAATAGGTTCATAATTACAACTTAGAAGTGTTGTAGTTTAATGATTGCTTGGATGTTTTGGTCATGTTTTTCCGTTTTTTTTTTTTTTGTTTATTTAAAATTTATTGCATCTATAAAAACCATTTCACATTGCATTTAGAATGAACTTTTGTATAATGATATTTTTATGAAAAATGTTAGTTACGGTCATTTTTTCAGTCCTTCCAATTTCACGTGTTTTAAAAAATAGTATGTATCATCTAATGAATGAAATATATGTTTTTTTGAGAAAAGAAAAGTATATACTATAATGAATTGTATGGATACATTTATAAAAAATGTGACAATTGGTGCCATCCCCTGGGTTTGATGTAGGGATAGACACAGGCCAAACCACCCCCCACCCCCCTGAGTGGCATCCTCTGTAGTATGCAACAAGGAGATTTTCTTACTGCATGAATGGTGGTGTGCCATATAGACGGGCACACCACCCTAATGGATGATTGCATCACACCCTAAGAGGTGAATGCATTTGGTCCCATGTAATCACCCCTTAATGGGAGTGCCCGTATACGTGGCACACCACCATGCATTCAACACGGAAAAAATCTTTTTGTTGCTTACCACAGACGATTCGATTGTCATCCACAAAGAATGAATCTATCATGAAACTTCTTCTTTTTATTGGGGGGGGGGGGGGGGGGGATTGTCTCTGGTATACAACATGGATATTTTTCTGCTGCATGAATGGTAGTGTGCTACATAAACGGACACATCACTTTAAGAGGTAAATACATTTGGTGTGAGAAGCAATTGCCCCTTAAGAGATGTGTCCATCTACATGACACATCATCATGCATGCAACAAGGAAATCTCCTTGTTATAGACCACAGACGATCTGATCCCCCACCCCCCCAAAAAAAAAAAAAAAAAAACAAAACAAAACAAACTGAAGGAAGTTTTAGGCTAGACTCTGTGGAACAGACTATCTTAACGTCAAATGAAAACTCTATTCCTTTAAGCAAGGGAATTCAAATGACATGTCATGCTCAATGTCAAAATGAAAGGCAAATTTTTAGTCACCATATCTCCCAACCTTCTCTCATACTCGTGTGGACTACGTGATAAGTTCTTTCATTTTAGAAAAAAATTGCATCTTAACAAATTAAAATTAACCAAAAAAAAGGAATTAAAAAATTTATCTATCATAAAAAATTAAAGTTTTTAAGTATACGAGTTGTTTATCTCATCCAAATCAAAATTCAAAATAGTTCATGCCTCTTACAATTCTCATTCCCCTCCAAAAGGATCCAATCCATATGACATATAAGTATATAACATGAATATGATTGATTGTCATGGTAAAGAATAATTTTATATTAATGATACAACGAATATTTATCCTCCATTTGTAGTGGACAATTAACAGAGAATATGGGTGAATACTGGAGAATAGCATTTATTCACTGTTTGTCGCCCCTAGATAAACTCTGATAGCTATGTTTAGATAAGCTAAGATAAAACCTGATAACTATTATAAGGAAATGCTGAAATTTTTTTATCAGGACTTATCTATGTCAATGGATAAAAATAATATTCTCTGTCATTTTAAAAATTTATATCACTTAATAGTCTCACACACACATTATAAAAACTATCACATATATCAAATCAGTCATACATCTCTCACACTTATTCAATAGTATAGTTCTCATTTAAAAAGTCATAAATTTTAATCCATCATTTATCCACCACTTATCATCACTTTACCCAAGATGAACCAACCAAACAAAAATGTCACTTTACATTTTCTAATGAGAATAACCGAAAAGGCAATCCAACAAAATTTTGTTTATTCTATATGGATTGTTATCTATCTTGGTATAACTATCAGCAGGGGCGGAGCCATGTAGGGACGGGGGGGGGGGGGGGGGCGCTCAAGCCCCTCGTATTTTTTTTTTATAATGTTACATCCAGTCTTTTTTTCAGTTTTAAATCCAGTCTACAAGTGTTTTGAATTTTTTAAAATTAGTTAACTTATCTAATGAGGTACACGTTTTTATAAAAAATGAAGTATGTACTCTAATGAATTACATTAATGCATTTATAGAAAATGTGAAAAAAAAAGTTATTGAAGAAGCTACCTCGCTAAAGTGAGTATATGCTTTGATAATTTTTTATCGACGCATATAGGACTGGAAGTGAGACTGAAATAAAAACATTGTGTATCGACACTTTTTTTATGGTAAACAAATAAAAACAGTTGAGAATCTGAGTTTAATATGGGTATGTTTAATGAATCATAATAAAAATTCTTGGGAAAATAAACTCAAATATTTTTAAAATAAACTTTTTATTTTGTGTAGGTCTCTCAAACTTTTTAATATATCAAAACACCCTTAAGTAGTGATTATATTTTTTCTAAGTTCTTTCATCTCTTTTTTTATCGCTTACCCCGTGAAATACTTGTTACACACGATTATACACTCTGTGCATGTTATTCACTCGTACATTGTTATTCATTCGTTCTATTTTATATATTAAACCTTATTATGCATCTTATGTATATTATTAAGAGTCGATTTGGTAATTCTAGTTGAGAATGAATTCTTCTTTCTAAATAATTCAGTTCAGGTAGATTTTATGGAACTAAAAATTTTAATTGATATATCTAGAAATGAATACATGAATGAATGATTTCAAATACAATTTTCCTAAGTGGTATGATAGATTTTTATGAATGTCTCTATTTAAAATTAAATTTTTTTGTATTTCTTGTAAAGCCCCCCTTTAGAGAAATTCTTGACTCCGCCGCCACTGGCTATCAGAGGCGAATAAATCTATGTCACACCTCGTACTCCAACACCCCCCCCCCCCCCCCCCCCAAAGAAATCATAGGTTGCCACTAATTTGATCCCCTGACTTGAAGAGATGCTACCCGACTTAATCAAAGTTTTGAAACTCATATTAAAAAAACTGTGTAACAAAACTCTTTTTAAAATGATCAAGAAAAGTGACATGAATTATAAGTGAAAATGATGATCAAACCGCAACCTAAATATGTTACAATGAAAGGAACAGTGAATTACATGAACGATTAGAGCCAGAAAATTAAAGTCATATTATAAGTGTTACCTGAATGATTAGACTCTGCATTGGAAGCAAACATACAGTGTACCCTGGTACACCATGCTTCATGGAATAAATATACATCACATCCAGCTACTCATTAAACTACAAGCAAGGCTGTTACACACATTCAACCAAGTTAATGAAAAGAGAAAAAGCTGAAAAAAGAAAAGGAGAAGCAGGTGTGTGGTGTATCAGTGTATGTTCCATTCATCTTGGCCACTAGTGACTACTGCAAAAATCTAGACAACATTTTTCTATAAACCACGTGGCAATCGAGATCCCTTGTCTCCACCCACTGCCCTACCACACACCCTGTGATCACTAGCTTCTAACTCATTAACCTCCTCAATGAAAGCTACATAGCCCCCCACTTCAATTCCTTGTGCTCTACGCCCTCCCCCTCAAAACCCTCGCCCACACATCAATTACTAAAATAATGCCTTTTTGGTGCCTCTCATCCTTTGGCTTTATTCACCCAATTATAATTTCCACCTCTACTATTCATTTCATGATAGGGGCCAGAAGGAAAAAGCAAACATACAATCACATGTACAATTACACATCAGAAATTTTATGTGATCTAAGAAGAGATAAAATTATGAAAATTAACTATTTTTTTTCTCTAAATTACAGACACGTCTTGATTACCATTCTCAAACCCTAATGGCACAAAAAAACATATGACACTGATACATTATCATAACACCCCCACACTCAATTATTTAAAGGTATGATAGAAATCTTATGCTACAGTTCTTCATTTTGGTATTCATAATTTCAAATGCAAGAACATAAACCAAACATTATTACTATCAACCATTGTCATTTGTTATTTCAGAATAAATAGTTATAGAAAAAAAGTTTTCTTATTCTAGCTATATAGTGAGAATAATATATTGTTAAACACAATCTTTTCTTACAATATGGCTTATAATATCCATATTTTTTTAAGAACATATTTTATGTAACAAAACATATAATTTTTTTTTTTTTGAAAAAGGTATATGCATAAACTTTTATATGCAAAAGTATCACATGTTCATTACAATATACTTTATTAAATATATTTATGATAATATATAAAGCTCTATATGAGAATGAGTGTAACATTGCTATTTCTGCAATAATCAACATCTCATTTAGCCAATGATAAAGGTCTAATAAGTCTAGAGATCAAAAACAAATCATTTAATTTATTTAAAAAAATATATATTTTGTAAACATATCTTGATTTTCTTTTATATTTTCTCTGATATGTTCTATTTTAATTTTTTTAGAATAGAAAATGCTATAATTTTATTTTTTGAAAATAGCACATATATTACACTATAAAGAATTGGATCCATGTCATCGATGATGAATGATGAATAGATAGAATACAATCAAACAAAAACTATTCCAACAACTATATAAAAATATAATTAATACCTTTAAAAATGCCTATAAATCACTGACCACGTTGGGAGAATCTTGGATTAATCCGAATACAGGCTTGTCTTATGCGGGTTGTCACTCCTCGAAGAATTATAAATTAAAAAAAATAAAAAAATATTTACTTACACAAGATCACGTGACAAGGATTCTCGAAACAAAGATTTTGCAAAAGGTAGGGGGACCATCACCAGGGGATTGCTTGCTTTCAATATTCTCCACCTCTAACAATTGGAAATGAAGAGGACATGAAAACCATGCATTATATAAAGTCGATCGGTTTCCTTCTCCATTTAGAGAGAAAAAAAAAAAAAAAAAAAAAGAAGATAGACATGATTACAAGTCACGTCATCTAGACCGTCCACTCCTTCACCAATCACGAAACACATGATAGTAAATGCCCTGTGTTTTGGGTTTCTGACCGCCGACCCAGTTCTCTTCAAAAGACGTCCTTTCTTTAGTCATGTTGGGACATAGAACAGGGGGTGGGATAAATGGGGATAAAATAAAATAATGATAAAAATAAATATTTAAATTATCAGTAAATAAAAACATGCAGAATTAATTGATATAAAGTGATACATGAATTCTAATTATCTCATGAAATTAAGATATTTAATTCAAAAAAATATGTATGTCTACTGTCAGATGGAGTCAGGAATTAGAATAAGGGGGGAGGGGAGGCAGGAGGCCAATAGACTTAGAATAATAAAAAATGTATTTATAAAATAATATAATTGTATGATAAATCAACATAATTAAAGTTGACAAATAATGACCGGGTTTGAAAATTTTATTTGAAATTTTTTAAAAAAAACTTGCAATCTCATTATTTACCTTTAGAAAAAATTTAAACAATAAGCTTAAATTTTTTTAAAAAAATAAATATGAAAAAACAATTGATCAAAATACAATGATATTCTTAAAGCATAGATTTAAAATATTAAATTTTAAAAAAGACCAAGATATTCAAATTAGCAATCATAAAAAAGAAAATAAATAAAAAAATTATTAACAAATAAAAAAAAACTATGATTTTTCAACCACCATCCCTTAAAACCATGCTTTTCTTATCACTTTAAAAAAAATGCAACCTATCTGTAGTCATTTAACAAACGCATTTTATGAAATCACATAACACAATATATATGTCACTATCTTAATATATCTTTTATATAAAAAAAATATAATTAGAGTATATGCATTCAATTTATATGAGTATGTATTTAATTTTTATAAGGAAAGATACTTAATTAGCTAAGCATATATTAAAAAAATGGTTTTTTAGTTTTCAGTCCCTATAAACATACCTATTTATGGATCGATCTCTCACTTCTTCATATTTTGATTTTAGCCCCTAGATTTAAAGGATATGTTCCTTTTTAGTCTCCGGGGGACTAAAAACAAAACCAAATAATTTAGGGATAGGTCTCTCCCAAAGACTAAAAAGGAACATATCCTTTAAATATGGGGACTAAAACCAAAATATGAAGAATTAAGGGATCGATCACTAAATCATATGCTTTATGGGAACTTAAAAATAAAAATCCCAAAAATTATGTGAGATGCAAATGGAATTACGAATTGGACCGAATATAACTATTTTCAACCCCAATACTCACCTCACATTTCAACTCATTTCATTACCCCACCGCCCCCCTCCAAAAAAAAAATTTCAATTTTCACAATGGCCTTTTCCAAGGAAAAAAATTCCTGGGTAATAGATATCTACATTGCATAATACCAAACTTTTAGCTAGAAATTTTTTTTTTATCAAGGAGTACTTTTTCATAGGGAATTCATTTGTCAAGAGAAACATCACTCCATTGTTATTAATAATTGGGTGTGTTTTATCCATCACTCAGTTATCAACGAAATATTTTCCTTGGGAATAATATTTACCAACGAATTCATATATTTTACTAAAGAAATATTTTGCGGCTGAATATCATATCTCTTGTAGTGACTTTCTACCCATGGTTTTGGCCTTGGGGGGCAACTGTCATCACCTCTAATAAATCAATTTTTTTTATCATTTTTTACAAATTATAAATCTTTATTCATACTTTATTTACAGTTTATCCAAACAATAAATATTTATTTTTATGTTTCTCAATGAGAATAATTCAAAACACAAAATCACTTAATTCTTATTTATACTAAAATAGTCATAAAATTCAGGATAACTTAATTCTCTATCTAAACACGCCGGGGGGGGGGGGGGGGGGGGGGTGGGTTTGGCTTAATATAGATTTGGTTTTAAATCAAATAAATGACACTTATGCAATTTTTACTTTCTTTCTACTATGTTGGCCTATCACTAACACGTAGAAAAGGTATCTGTTTGATTTTATACATTCATAAAATTATGTATTTCTTTGGAAAGATGTATGGAGATATTAATTGTAAGTAATCTATTTTTTTTTTTTTAAGTTCCTCAACTTTTTTTTAGCATATATATTTTTGTCATTCAATCATATAAAAATAAATAATAATACACAAGTTACATAATAATATAATGAGATAAACAACAACGTGCATAAATATATAACATTAATGTTTTAAGACAGTAAACATCTCTCACCTGTAAAAGAGATCAAGAGATCAAATCCTACGGGAATATCATTCTTAAAAAAAATAATAATAACCAAAGGGTGGCTATCTATCACCCGATCCAGTTGAAACATTAAAATTGCCTAGATAAATTTAAACACTAACTTAAAGTTATTTTCACATATTAAAAAGTTCAGTGATATATAAACGAGTTTGAAAATATGATAAAGGCAATGGAAAGGAGAAATATCACTGGCTTAAGAAAATTTTTGTATATTAAAAAGTATGGAGACCTAAAAAAGTACTATGAATTTTACCAAGCTATATGTTTACATATTCAAAATCTTCCGAACACTAAATTGAAAATTTTGCAGAAAGAAATAAATGAAGTAAGTCCAAAGTGCAAACCTGGAGCGCCAGGAACGAGACCCTGGTGCGCCTGCTCTGTCTGCTTCATCACCTGTACTACGTGCCCCCTCCCCCCTCGAACTCATTAAATTACGATCTCCTGCGAGTCCGTGTTTTTTTTTTATAATAATATTTTCAAAATCATAATTAAATGAAAAAAATCTATAATAACCCCCGAGACGGTCCAAATTAAATCCACGTAACTCTGACTATTTTGAATTCCATACGATCCCTCAAAATATGTATGTAAATTCAAATAATTTTTTGAATTAATTTTTTGTTAATAGATAAAAAATATGTTAAAAATATAAAAAAATCTTTTATAAATGACAATTTTTTGCTTCTAAATAATATTTTACAACAAGTCTTCTGCATTTTTCGTAAATTATAGAAGAATTTTGGTATACTGTGCTTTCAATCAAGGTTAACCAAACATAATATTTATAAAACATTCTTCATTTGTCAACAGAAGTTTAACTTAAAGAACTATTTAGATTTACATAAAGTCTTTCCAGGTTATCATATGAATTTCAAGAAATGTTAGGGAGTGATATGGATTTAGGACAGTTCACAAGGTGTTATTTGAAATTTTCCCTTAATAAATGAACAATAAATAAGAGAGCATCCCATAAACAAAGACAAAGAATCTCACCGATCGGATCTAGGGTTGGTAAAAGAGTCGAACGAGCTGAGCTTTGACATGTTTAAACTCAGCTCGTTTATAGCTGAGCTGAGCTGAGTTGAGTTGAGCCAAACTCATGAGTTTTAACGAACTTAGTGTTCTTCTTTATTTTAGGGGTTTTAGAGGTTGAAAATAAAATTTTAACCTAAATGAGTCAAGTTCATGAGCTTAAACGAGCAAAACTTTGTATTGGTTTAATATGTCGATTTTACAAAAGAGTTTAGCTAAGCTTTAATTAAGTTTTTTATAATACAAATGAGTTAAGTTTGAACACAAAAATGAAGCTCGATCCAGATCTCGAGCCTATCTGAATTTTAAAAATTATTCAAACTCGCTACTCGACTTAATTAGTTTATCAGCCCTAATCATAACATCAGCATCAAATGAACAATCCCCCCCCGGGTCCCACACTCCAACGGATACCTGAATATCACGAGATAAAAAAACTCTTGTTTCTAAATATCGCGAGACGATAGGTGGAGATCTGGTGGAGATTTATTACCGTATCGGTGACCCTTTTAATTTTGAAATCGGGATCTCTATAGACCGTTCCTCGGAAACCGTGCCCTCTCCCGAGAGAAAGCAAAAGCGAAGAAGGCCTAAAAACCCAAACCCTCTTGTTTTGTTATGTCAGTGGACTCGCCTTCTCCGTCCGATTGAGATCGAAAGGCGATGGTGGCGGGTAAGGTCAGGGCGGCGATCGGCCTCCATCGAAGCCCCTCAAAACCCAAGAAGGAGACCACCACCACTACTCCGCCGCCTCCGAAGCAGTTTAGCTCACCGAGCTCGGCGAAGCTGCCGCAGAAGTCGTCGAGCGGCGGCGGCGGCGGTAGCGCCTCGTTTTCGCGGTCGTTCGGGGTCTACTTCCCCCGGTCCTCCTCGCAGGTCCAGCCGCGACCGTCGGCGAATGTGGCGGAGCTTCTCCGCGTGGTGGAGGAGCTCCGCGAGCGGGAGTCGCGCCTCCGGACGGAGCTTCTGGAGCACAAGATACTGAAGGAGACGGTCGCGATCGTTCCGTTCCTTGAGAAGGAGATCGCCTTCAAAGACGAGGACCTCGCGAAGGCGTCGCTCGAAATCGACGCCTTGAAAGCGGAGAACGAGAGGCTGAGACGGGAAATCGAGATGTTGATGAGAAAAATCGACGATGGAGAAGCAAAAGACCTCAAACTGAAAGAGATGGAAACAGAGATCGAGAACCTGAAGAAGGCGGTGTCGGAGAGAGAGCGATCGGAGCAGAAGGGGTTGCTCTGTCGCGATTCAGGGGAGGTCGACGATTGCTCCTCCTCGCAGAGGTTCCAGGGCCTGATCGACGCGTCGGCGAAGTCCAGTCTCTTGAAGAACCTGAAGAGGAGTGCCAAATCGAGCGACATTGTTGCGAATCATGAAAATCGGAAGCCTGAATCGGTGGATCTGAAAGGGGAGGAAACCGAGTCGTCCGAGCGGACTCAGCAGACTCGCTGCGAAGCCGAGGATCTCGCAAGTGTTGTGAGGTCCAGAGTTCCTAGAGTTCCAAAACCCCCGCCAAAACCCACTCCCTCTCCTTCCACTTCGTCGTCTTCATCTTCTTCTTCTTCTTCTTCAACAAGTTCTTCTGATTCTTCTGGAAGTTTTGAAGTTACGAAAGCCGAATCTGCGACGGCGGAGCGGCTGAAGCTCTCTTGTCTTCCGCCGATCCTGCCGCCGCCTCCTCCGCCTCCGCCGCCGCCGCCGTCGTCACTTCCACGACGATCGGTGATAGCTGTCTCGAGAGGCAGTGCAGGGGCGGCGCCGCCGCCTCCCCCCCCTCCGCCACCGAAGAAGGGATCGAGGTCGAACGCGGCGAGCGTCCGGCGAGTGCCGGAGGTGGTGGAGTTCTACCACTCGTTGATGCGGAGGGACTCCAAAAGAGATTCCGGCGCAGGAACGGAAGCTCCGGCGCAGGCGTCGGCGGCGAACGCGCGCAACATGATTGGGGAGATCGAGAACCGCTCGGCTCACCTGCTCGCCGTAAGTCCTTCGAATTTACGGAACTGCCACTGTTTTCGCTTTTTGTTTCCGATGGTCTTCGGACCGTTGGATGTCGAGTCAACGGCTCGATCTGTTTCTCGAATTTTGAACGAACACTGGCGGTTTTTTTGGCGCATCCCCTTTATGGGGTCATTTTGGTCATTTAGCGATAAAAACTGTTCCGTGATTTCAGTACTCATTTTTGTCTTCAAAAAAGGGTCCCTCTTGAGGGACCATTCAACGGTAATTTTTATTATTCGGACCAGTAATTCGGAACATAAAAAAAAAAAAAAAACTGCTCTGTTTTGGCAGATAAAGACTGACGTCGAAACGCAAGGCGATTTCATACGGTTCTTGATCAAGGAAGTGAACGAGGCCGCCTTCACCAACATAGAAGACGTGGTGGCGTTCGTGAAGTGGTTGGACGATGAGCTCTCCTTCCTTGTAATCCCTCGATCACTACCCCCATTTTTGAAATCCCTTTCAATTTGATTTGTTTGAATTGAAAAAACATTTTTTTTAATTGAAGGTTGACGAGAGGGCGGTGTTGAAGCACTTCGACTGGCCGGAACACAAGGCGGACGCCATGAGAGAGGCGGCGTTCGGTTACTGTGATCTGAAGAAGCTCGAGTTGGAGGCGTCTTCGTTCAAAGACGACGTACAACGACAGTCTTGTAGCTCTGCTCTCAAGAAGATGCAGTCTTTGCTAGAAAAGTGAAATCAAATTCCCTTCTTTCGATCATTTTTTAATGTTGGGTATCAAATAAATTTTATTTACTGTGATGGATTGCTTGATTTTTTTTTAACAGATTGGAGCACGGGGTGTACAATGTGTCACGGGTGAGAGAAGCTGCGACGAAACGTTACAGAGGGTTTCAGATCCCATCAGAGTGGATGCTCGAGTCTGGGCTCGTCAGTCAGGTACGCTCGTCTTCCCAACTTTGCCATTGATTTGGTTAAATATTTACAATTTCTGCCCAATGAATGACCTTTCCTGGCGGGCATGATTTCGACGGTTTGTCTGTTCTCGGCAAAAAAATTCCACAATGATGGTAAATTTGTCATTACACTTAAATCCATGAATGAATTGATCGTTGAAGATATAATAAACTAATTAAAGAACAAGGGTTAATTTAGAGATCAGTTAACGAACAACCATCTTTAACGTTTGATTAATGATGAATGAATTTATAACACATGGCATTTTAAGACGTACCTGTAACAAGCTATTTTAGATCTTCATCTGTGAAGTAAATAAAAAATTAGATCTTTTGTGTACCGACAAAATACCAGTTGTTCGACGGTTAAAAGAGGATCAGAACAAACGATGCTGTAGTCCCGGACCACCCGTGTAGTTCACGTGATTCTAGATTTGAAGAACCTTGGCTTGCTTTGCTGTCTTGGACCTTGTTACCGCTAATGTTGAAGGGTGTGATCCTTTCTGAAAGGGAGGGTAGAAACTAAAAAAAATGACGAGTGTGAGTTAACTTGAGAGTTTGACAACGTTTTAGTAGTTAAGATATTTTTCTAACATTTATTGGATATTTTAGTTTTATTTATAGTAAAAATTTACCTTTTATCATGATGGATCTGTTTATTTGGGGAGTTAGTCCTTGATTTGTAGATTAAGTTTCGCTTGTGCCATCCCATCGTCCATCACGGTCCTCCCCGTTTCCAACCCTCTCCCCACAGCCGGCCTATATGCGGTGTAGGCCCTCGCATATGACCCCCTCCCCCGACAACCCTAACCTAACTCCTAAACACACTAACTCTACCTCCAGCTCCACCATCCACAAATTTTTTTGGGTGGTGGGGAGGGAAGAGAGAGAGAATGTGGGAGAGAGAGAGAGAGAGAGAAAGGGGGGAGTAGAGGAGGGTGGTAAGAGACGAAGGATGAGATGGCGGAGGAGGGCGACGTGCAAATGTCAGAGGAGGTTGAAGAGGGGGGAGAGAGAGAGAGAGATAGAGGTGAGAGAGAGGTCGGGCAGGGGATGAAGGGGGGGGGGGGTGTAAAAGAGAGGGCGGGGATAGGGGTTGGCTTCCTCCACGTGCTGTTAGAATAAAAGAAAGAATTCTTGTTATTGTATTAAATGAGTCAAAGGCTCTATTTATAGATACATATAGGAAAATCTAAAATATCAGAAAATAAAACTAGAAAACTAATAATATTATAATAATGATAATAAAGATATAATATTCTTCTAATAATTACTCTTTAACACCTTTTCCCAAACTCTGAAGGGTAGAACTTTTAGGTTTAGTTTGGTATGGGGATAAGGGGTTGGGATAAGGAACAAATTAGGTTAAATCACCTGTTATCCCATATGACATAAAAAAAAAAGATAAAACATGGACAATTGTCCACATTTTGAGATAAAAAAATGGGGACATCTGGGTAAAAGGTGGAACAGACTTTGTCCCAATTTTTTATCTCCATTTTGTAAAATTAGGATAACATTTATTAGTACCCTTCCAAAAAAAAAAAAAAAAAAGAATGAGTTCCACCAAACAATATTAATGCCCCATTAATAAGAAAAGTAAATGTGGTATTTTTTAAAAAATTTGAAGTTATTCTACATTTAATCCAAATACAAGATTGAGGATAAAAACATAAAAAATGAGGATAATAAAAAGCATTACCAAATGCAAATTTGGATAAAAATAATAATTTTTTTATCCCCATAAATTAGGTTAACTTATCATACAAATTTATCCCTTTATCAAACTAGGCCTTAGAGTTTGCACAAAAATGAAAAGGTGGCAGAGGTTGGTGAAAGCAACGAGCGGCACGGCAGGGGCGTTGCACAGCGCAGGAGGGGCGAAGGACAGGAGGGGCGGTCGATGTCGCAGGGAGATGCGTGGCAGTGTGCAAGGGGAGTCGCAAGATTGCACGGAGAGCTAGGGTGCCGCAGGTCGCTCCGCAGGGCGTGGCAGAGCTGATCCAGGCGTGGATGGGAAGGGCTGCGCGACGCGGTAGGGCAGATCCAGGCATGGATGGGAAGGGCTGCGCGACGTGGCAGGGCAGATCCAGGAGCGGCTGGACAGGGCTACGCGACGTGGTAGGGCAGATCCCGACGCGGCTGGACAGGACTGCGTGACGCAACAGGGCAGATCCAGGCACGAGTACGCGCGACGCGGCAAGGTAAATCCAGGCTCGGCTGGGCAGGGCTACGCGTCGCAACAGAGCAGATCCAGGCACAGCTAGGCAGGGCTGTGCGACGCGGTAGGGCAGATCCAGGCACGACTGGATAGGACTGCGCATTGCAGCAGTGTAGATCCAGGCACGGCTGGGCAGAACTGCAGAGCTGGTAGGACGCGACGGCAGGGCATGATGGTAGGGCTGGCAAGGTGGAAGCGTAGAACAACGAAAAGAAAAATTATAGGTACCAAAAGTCTTTCCCCACTCCGATTGAACACTCCTCAATCGGAAGGGGGAAAAAAGAAGAAAATAACTTTTGTGGATCTAGGTAGGGTTTTTGAGGTGGTGGCTCTGATACCATGTTAGAATAAAAGAAAGAGAATTCTTGTTATTGTATTAGATGAGCTAAATGCTCTATTTATAGATACATAGAAGAAAACCTAAAATACAAGAAAACGAAACTAGGAAAACTAAGAAACTAATAATATCACAATAATAATAATAATAAAGACAAAATATTCTCCTAATAATTACTCTTTAACCACGCCGTCGCCGTCATCCGCCCTTTGCCACTCCCTCTCCGCATTCGCCCTCCGTCACCCCCTCACTAGCCTTCCCTCACCCTGCCCTCTCCGTCTCTCTCTCCCTTACTTTCTTTCTCTTTCTTCACCCCCTCTCCGGCCTCTCCCTCACTTTCTTTCTCTATCTTCACCTTTCCTTCTTCGGCCTCCTTTGGCAACCTCCCATTGTCTCATCCGCTTCCTCTTCCATCATCCATTTGCCCTCCGTCCCTCCGCTTCCTCTTCCATCGTCCATTTGCCCTCCGCCTCTCCTCCACCGGCTTTCACAGCCCTCCCCCCTCCCCTATTCTCCCTAACAATTAAAAATAAAGGGCTTTCTCTTTAATATATTAAAGGGCTAAAGCCTACCGTTTAAGTAAAAAATAAACAATTAAAAATAATAGTGGGAACAAAAATGTGGGTCAGGGAAGTTTTTGGTTGGTGGGTTATAAAATTGAGTTAGTAGGATTATCCGTTCCCTATTTTGAGCATGTGAGTGCCAAAGTTGGGAGAGATATGTCCTGCATGTATCTAGCGTCTAGACTGAATAGAACATATTTTATCCTGTTGCAATAATTTCATTAATTTAATCCTGCGAAGCTATTTATGATAAGCTTCTCTCTTCTTTATCGATATTTCCGTTATGTAATTCCCCCAAAGAACTGATTTTTCGATCTCTGGGTTTGGCTTGTTAGCCGTGATAACTTTTTGATGATCTTCACTGTCTAGGACAACAAAATATAGGGATTAATATTTTTATGCTCTGACTTTGCCATCCTAGCACGGGTGAGGGGTTCTAGTCCGGGCATAATAACAAAGTATTTCATACATATTCATTAAAGTATTCTGATTAGTTATCTTCCATACAAAATGTACCGAACATAATGCATATAAACTTCATTAATACATACTGATGCTTAAATTATTTAAAAAATAATCTAATTATCTTTATATTTTTTTGTATTTATCCCGTATAATTTACGAATGTATACGTATCGTATCGTATCGAACATGAGTCTGGGTACAAGTATCTCAATGAAACCATGTTGGCTGGGTTTTGGCCCAAAGATTTGGTTTAGGCTAGCTGTAGTCAAAAGTAATGCTTCCCTGCAAGGAGCAGGATCAACCAACCTAGTACCAGAATCAATGCATTAAAGCCCCCTGTTATGTTTGATGCAGATCAAGCTTGCATCAGTAAAACTGGCAATGAAGTACATGAAGAGGGTAACTGCTGAGATGGAAGCCGTGGAGTCGGGTCCCGAAGAAGAAGAGCTTGTGCTACAAGGTGTAAGATTTGCCTTCAGAGTACACCAGGTAATTCTCCACCCAGCCATTTTCATACATCCATTGAAAAACTGTGTTTACAAATCTAAAACGAACTTAATTTTTCATCAGTTCGCCGGAGGCTTTGATGTGGAGACAATGCGGGCGTTTGAAGAACTCAGGGACAAGTCCCGTTCCTGCAACTCGCAGGGCCAGAATCACCACCACCAGCATTAGCAGCAGCGGCACGAACTATTTTTGCTGGTCCCGCTTCTTTGCCTGGGTCTATACCCAGGCAAAGGTGACCCACCTTTCTCTCATGTAAACATCATGGATCACACTAGTTAAGGAGCAAACATCAATTTTAAGGAAAAATCAGTTATCTCCATTACTGACTTCATTGAGTTCATTCGTTACATTATTCTCACAAAATCAAGCAAACTCACAACTAACCCACACTTTCATTCACATAACAAAAGAAAAAATCAAAGCAGATCAAATGAACCCACATTAACACCACCACCCTATCTACTCTTTCTTCTCTGCCTCCGCCGGGGATCCCCCCACCAGTTCTTTAGCAGACTGTGCAATGCCAATAACAGCCTCCCCAACAGCTTCAAACAATGCCCCTGCCCCTGCAGTACTCTCCTTCACTTGCACTTCCCCAGGTTCGAGGCCGACCTCTTCCACAACTCCAATACGTTTCTCCTTATCCTCAACTCTGAGTCCTTTCAGTCTCTCCTGGGTCTCCTGTGTTTGATTCAGTCAGTTCAATCAGAATTACATCATATAAATGAAGATCAAGAACAAAGAAATCCAACCCAAAAGAACACCAACCTCTGCCATATCGCCTGCGCGGCTCTTCAATTCCCCAGCTTTCTCTTTGGCTGTCTCCTTCGCCCCACCTTCCTTCTCGCTCATGTACTCTCCGGTCCTCGTACCGGCCCCAACCGCAGCATATTTTGCTTCCACCGCCTTCTGTGCTACGTAGTCCTTCGTCCCTCCCGCCACCCCTGCAGCCGTCTCCTTCACTCCGCCCGCCTTCTCGCTCACATAGTCTCCGGTCCTCGTACCGGTCCCAACAGCAGCATCTTTTGCTTCCACCACCTTCTGTGCCACGTAGTCCTTCGCTCTCCCGGCCACCTCTGCAGTCGTACGTCCAGCGCTCACCACCCCTTCCTTCGCTGCCTGAAGCCCCTGCTGATCCTTCTCCGCCGCCAGCTGTCTGGTGCACACCGCCCCCTCCTTCGCCATCTGAAGACCCTGCTGTGCCTTCTCCGCCGCCACCTGTCCCGCACGAACTGCACTATCCTTCGCCGCCTGGTACCCCGGCTGACCCTTCTCCACCACCACGTCCTTCGCCACCGTCCCCTTCTCCACCGCCATGTTCTTCGCGCCCTGTAACCCGTGTGCGGCTGTCTCTTTCGCTTCTGTTCCCTTCGCGGCGGTGTAGGCGGAGGCCGAGTCGAGGCCGTGGGTGGCGGCCTCCTTGGTCTCGTGGAGGGCCGCCGCGCTGGACTGCTTGGCCTTGGCGTACCGCTCCTCCGCGGCGCGGATCGCCTCCACGGAGTTCTGCTGCGCGGTCTGCCTGTGCTTGGCGACCTCGTCAAGCGACATGGGTTGTTGTTCCTTCTCCGTCGTAGTCGTTGTCGTCTTAGACTCTTTGTGAGAGGCCATTGTTTTTAGCTGTTAAAGTTGGCTTGTTTTGGATTGTTGTTTGCACGATGAGAACGAGAGGGGATGGAGTTTGGGTTTTCAGGGGTCGGTTACGGGTGGTAGTGTCCGACACGTGTTAGGATTGTATGCACGCGTGGCGGAGATGCGTGAGAGACGGTGGTGACTCGGTGGCGCTCATGCGTGACCTTACAAATTAACACGTGATTTTATTTTAAGTCCCTATAAATTATGTTATTTAATTATTATATCTCCCTTCTTCATATTTTACAGGGATTTATCACTAAATAACATAGTTTATAGGAATTTAATATTAAATAACATAGTTTATATAGATTTAAAAATAAAATCACATCTCACAAATTAACGGTGTATGGACGGACGTTTGACGGAGGGACTAAAAATCAAATAGACGGTTAAATATGAAGACTTAAAAAAATATATGAAGAAGTGAGGAATTGATCCTTAAATATATATGTGTATAGATACTTAAAATTAAAAATCCCTTTATTTTATGGATCGTTTTGAGTCTCATTTACGTGCTCAGAGCTCAATTTGATGGACCAATGAGAAATGGGCCCAGTATTGTGATAAATTCGATCATTTTGGCGGTCTTCAGTCACGGTAGATATCTGATGCAATTGGTATGCATTTGATCATTTAAGATTATACTTTTTAATGAAGTTATGGACATCATTAAAATGTTACATTTTGATTGGGTTGGACTTCCATGAGGGCATGCTTATCCGCAGGATGTTATCTCATCATCTCTCAAACTGTGCAGCAAATGTAATTGAAGAATTATCATAACTTCTCCATCTCACTAGGATATTTGTATTTTTTTTTTTTAATAGTAAACTTTAAACATTTTCATTTCAAATAAATTTAAAATGAACAATGTCTTAATCAAACAAAAAAAGAGAAAAAATATGAAAAGATAAAATAATAAATAAAAAAAAAACCCAATGAATGAACGAGAAGAATAGAAAAAGTTTCGACCCGCTGACCCATTTTAATCATATTTAAATCTAATATTAACCATATGTTTCATATACCAAGTAATTACATAATAGAACATAATATCCACATTATTATCTCTTTTCTAAAATTCAGGAATAGTAACCATCCAACCGCACGCAGCAGCCCCTGCAACCCTCAGCCCCACTCCGAGACACTTCGAAGAATTTTTATCCTGATGGATTCCAGAGAATGAGGATAGTGATGTGAAACATGTGGTTGTTTGGTGTGGTGTGTTCATGAGCCAAAAGATGTAATTCTAATAAATTAGAGATCCTAGAAAATTTAATTGAAGCTTTAAGACAAGTGAGTTTTCTATTCCAAATAGTTTAGTTTTCATATTATTGTGTTTGTGATTCATGACTTCCAACAATTAAACAAGTACATACTTCAAAAAAAATTAAAACAAACGGCAATAAGTGAAATTTTTGGATATACTCTTCAAAAGTCAACAGGTTTTTTTTATTATGTTGATTCTGAAAAATTCAAAATTTATCAACCAGTACAAATTGCTTAGCTTCCCATGAAATGTCATCACTCTATTAACCCCCTACAAACAATAAACCCTTTAAAGGACTAATTCAGCATACAAGAGCTGATTCCAAGTATCAGGAAGACCTGCAAGGCACCAGTGGCTACAGTCGTTGTTAGAATGAATTCCTTCGTACTTTGATGGGTGAGCATCCACTCTTAGCTGGGAGAGCAAGGTCAAGTCCAGAAGGGTCACCGGCTTTGACATCTTACTGAGCACGCTCTTCACCACACCCTGTGATGGTACAGGACCTCCTGGGTATGTCGATCCGCTCAACGGCTTGGTCTGCTCTGTGCAGGTCTTCGCATTCGGTTGGCCCCATAGATGTCCCCTAAAATATGATTGAGTACCAATTTAAAAAATAATTTTTTATTCAAAATGTCTTTACAGAAAATGCATTTTTAAAAAGTTATGACCAATGGGGGGGGGGGGGGGGGGGGGGTTGGTTGGGAACCGATGTGGATTGTGTGTAGCAAATTCAAAATTATCAAGACAAGTTTGTATTCTTGCATCAATGCATTAATTAATTTTATGACATGAACTGATTTAGACAAAAATAAAAAGTGATAATATATACTTATGTCAAACGTAATAGGATGACATGCTCTTTATTATTAACCAGAATTTACTTGGGTCAAAAGATAAAATCAAACTTGTATCATTAAAGATCAAGACGTATGAATTTTTCAAGTACATCTTTTTAAATTAAAAACCGTTGGCAATTGCAAATCAAAAGGGTGAAAAATCTAACAATCGCCAAAGAAGGAAATATAAAATAAATATACAATAATTAATTTCATATTATATTTGATATCAATAATTAGGAGAATCATTCACATTCATTTCTCTATATTTATATGTATATATAATAATAAATGACTCTTTATTACTTGAAAAATACATATTTGAATACAATGTGTTATTTTAGGAATGTTTTGATAGTATTTTAGTGGCTCTAATCATTCGATACGAATTTTGATGTATTTCTTCTAGATCTTTTTTTCCTTGATCTCCAAGTCTCAGCAGCTATAAACTTTTGGAAATGTTGTGTACAAATCAATCAATTCAATCAACAAAATTAAAGAGGGTAATTAGTCTCACAAAAGTGTGTGCTCGTGTTTCTTTTTGTGTATTAATTCTTTTTTTTATGACAGTTGTGTGGTATATTAGAAACACCAAGCGGTATCAGAGTGATACCAACAAAAACAATCTAAATTAAATTTCCTTCCAGAAATGGTTAATAAAACTTACTCATAGTGTATGGGTGAGATCCCCTGGAAGAAGACCTTAGTTTTGGCTGGATCAATGTTAGTGTCCACCCACTTAGACCAAGTAGACATCCCTTTAGAGAACGCATCCAGCCGATCCATGTCTTTGAATTTCTGATTCCCAATCTGTATATAGTTCCATCTAAAAAAAACAATAACAAGTGAGTTCAACAGGTCTAGTTAGCATTCATAAATATTTGTTTTTTGTGTTCTCTCTCACGGTTGGCCTTGTCCAGAGCGTGTCCACCAGTGCCAGGAGTTGAAGATGAGCACATCCATGCCAAGCCACTCTTTGCCTCCCTGGATGGAATCCAGCGCCAAAGCCACACCATCCGTGTTATTCACCAGATCAACCAGAAACAAGTTATCGGTGAACGCTACTGTGACGTCGTACTCCTGCGTGCATTGATCGAATGTATCACTTATACTTATATAAGTCGTCATGTTTGTTGCAGTTTATAAATTATAAATTATAACTTATGAATTTATATTTTAACTTTTTAGATAAGAAATAGGCATATTTAACTTGTTATGACTGTCTAAAAGCTGGGAAGAGATGATATGATATTTGTCATTACTATAAAAAAAAATTATGGACAAATTTTAAAGTGTCAGAATCTCATCCCAGCTTTTAAACAGTTTTTAGATTAAGTAAGTTCCTATAAATTTAAACAAATATGTAATAATTGTTTATTTTAAAGTAAAAGCTACAATGTGCAACTTATAAATTTTAACAAGCATACACATGATTAAAGGTAAAATGCATTTGGATCATTTGAGGTCCGTGAAACCTGTAGATACAAGTTTTATATTTAAAAAGGATAATAAATTTCGGTCTATTTTTTCAGCCCCAATTTCGGTCTACAATTTTAAATTTAAAAATAATAGTATACCTCATTAAAAAAATGAGTTATATGCTTTTATAAAAAAATGAAATATATACTACAATGAATTGCATGATTACATTTATAGAAAATATAAAATATTTATATCGAAGCATTGACTTAATTAATGTAACTATGTGAGTATATGCTCTTATAAGAAGAAAAAAAAATTGTGTGTAACAACAATCATTTTAAAAATGGAAAATGTTACTCTTAATAGTTTTTTTTTCAATCACACATGTAATCCCTACATGTTTTTATTTTTTTAAAATCATATATATCTTCTATAAGTATATATGTACATTTATAAAAAAATGAATTATATATACTTTAATGAATTAAATGATGTTATTTATTAAAAAAAATGTTAAAATTTTCTAACGATGTATATATCTCATTATGGTGAGTATACGGGACTAACGAGACATATATGACTGTATTTAAAACTGTAAAATAGACTAAATATAAAAAATATGCATTTATGCTCCCTATACACATTTAACATAATGGTAACAAGAAAGTATCGTTTTATCCCTCCACTTAATACTTCATTTCAAACTAATTGGAGAAGTAAATAGTACTTTCATGTTATTTTGCTTATAACAATGAATATATGTAAATTCGTGATAGGTGGGATATGTGTGTACAGGGATAAGAAAATGAGAGACCAACCTGGAAATAAAGTGTATACCGAGAAAAAGTGGTTTTTGCATCAGGAACTGCAGCATGGAGAAGGCACATGAGAGATTGAACATTGTTCCGACTCAGTGAGTCTCCCACAAACAATATCTTCTTCCCCTTCATCCTCATCAAGAAATCCTTCCCATCAAACCTTCATTTTCCAATCAATAAATTAACATGTCATTGTACAAGATTAGTTGAACAAATAGTTAATAACTTAAGTGCAAAGATACATTATGTTGATATTTTGATCAAAATACATAATTCAATGTTCCATAATGAGTTGTAACCTCCTCGTATAATTGTATGGATTATAACTTCATTATAATGGTTTAGTTTCAAACATTATCTAGGTGCTTTATTGTGGAACGTTTCGGTCGAAACGTTCAAAATTGCCATATTGCTTTTATAAGGCATTTAATGGAAATTAATTTAGTAGCACCTGTGTGTTGTGAATGTGTATATATATATATATATAGGGCTTGTGCATTCTCATTATATACTACACTAATAAGTTTTCATCTCCACCATCAAATACAAAATAGTGAGAGGTTGTGTCCATCCAATATTCTATTATCAATTTCTAGCTATTCTCTTTGATCTGGGCGTCTGAAAGGATCGCAGTCTGTTCACCGTGGTTCTTCTATAACTCGCACCCCAGAAGAACAAAACCTATTGTGGTCGTATCTCTCTGTGGTAGGAGTCATTCAACCCTGTGCGTGAGGGGGCCTTATTAACCGAGGACAGAGTGTTTTCACTCGTTTTCACATTTCCGGATAAATTTTCTAATCTCTTTTATTATATATTTTAGAGCATGCATGACTATATATATATTTGATGTTTATATTCATGATGTGATAATTATAAGAATTTGTGTTTAGTCTAATATTTGTTTGCCACGCACAACACATTAGTGATGAGTAAAGGATCGCGAAGGATTTCTATAAGAAAAATGTTAGACACAACCTCGCAAACACAAAATCTAATCCGTGATATTTTTTGCCATGCACCTAAGTTGATCAATTTGAAGTGTTTCTTTAATTTCATAATTAAATGATCGAGGCTTAACTATGATGTCTATAAATATTGATCAATTCAAATAGAGCGCATAAAAATAGATGATGATACACCTTCTGATTGATTGGAAACACATTTTGTTGAGATATAAAAATAGCTGATGTCTTGGGTACGTTAGTTTCCATTTTTATTTTTTTTATTTTAGTGTCAAGGCTTTTATCAGGCTTCTATTCACTATGTATCCAAAGTGTGTATACAAAACATTCATAGGTTAGTTTCTTGAGAAACTGCTAATTTTGTTTAATAAAAAATCATCAGTAAGCATTAAGCAATACTGATGGATGACTTGGGGTCATTTTGGAATATGATTAATAATAGAAAATGTTAAGTACAGATCTTTCGGTTCCAAGTCTAGTCCTTTTGACTTAATTTTAAAATAAAATAGTATATTTCATTTAATAAAGTATATACTAGCTTTTATAAAAAAAAATTAAATATGTACAACAATGAATTGTATACATCCATTTATAAAAAAATACAAAAAAAACATTCTAACAATGTATATACCTCGTTAAAACGTGTGTATGGCATTTATGAGTTATATATATGAAACTACAATTATGGTAAAAAAAAAAAAGACTGTGTGTAACTCAACTTTAATAATATACATCAAGGAAAATTAGAGAAATATATATATGGGAAAATCGATATCTCCCTGGAAAGTTAGCTAAATCGGTTTTAGTCTTCGTAAAATTGAAAAATCACCACAGATCCCCAAAAAGTATATATGGTTAACGGATTGAGTCCCTGAGTTAAGTTGATCCAATAAATACATTCAAATAAGTCTCTAAAAAATATAAAAAATCCGATTTAGTTCTTTTGATGACAAAAATTTCCCTGCCTTTTCCTTAAAAATCTCATGCTACCCCTATATAATCACCAATGGTGTAAAAAATTTGATATAACACCCTGGAATTATGAAAATTAAAAATGTCCTTGTAAAATCAGTAAATATCTTTAAAATCAATAATAAATCTGGTTAATATATTACAGTAATTTATTAAGTAAATTTTAAAAGGGTATTACAATAATTTTTCATGTATGGTTAGTGTCAAATACAAATTTGGTCAGTTTCGATTATGGGAGGAGCTAAAATAAATATTGTCTATAAGATAGAGATATGAGAGGATTTATCGATTTTATACGGACCTCTTCTAATTTTCATGAATTTCTAGGGAGCTATATAGATTTTTAAAAAAATAATGGATGAGGGCATGCATTTCAGTAACTTTTAATGTATAGTTAAGATTAACTATGTACCTGATTAATTGGAGTGATGGTAAGAACTGAAACAATAATTTTTTTAATAATACAAGAACCTGTAAAGATTTTTTTATTTTACATTCACTAAAATCGATGTAATTAACTTGCCAAAAAGTTATATCGATTTTTTTCCTATATATATAATTAATAATAACGGAGAGAGCTGAGAGTACCTGGGGATGTCACAGGAGGTTGGTTTCCACCTGTACTGAAGGTAAAGCTTATCAGGCCTGCCATACTTTTGACAGTCGAATTGAGGGTCTATGTAGGGACAACCAGATGACTCATAGAGTGGGTACGTGTTATCAAGAACCCAGCTCCCTTGGTAGATGTCGCAACTTGCTTTCTTGATTCCAACACTAGTTTCATTGTATTCATTGTACTCACCTAACACACCATTCCACATAAACAGAGAACTTGAAAACAACAAAACCATGCAACAACAGCACCACCATCGAAAACCCATGTTTGTAAAAAGAAGATAAAAGTTCAGTTTTGTTTTGGTCTGCCAAGGACCTGTTTATATAGATGCAGAGAGAAAAAGGGAGACTGCATGTGTCATGTGTGGTGAATTTGATAAATTAAAAGAAATATATTTAAAGAGAGTGATCAAGAAGGTTATCCTAGATAGACGTGGTCTAATTTGGTAAATGGATAAATTTTTAAGATAAGTTAACCTAATTTATAGAAATAAAAAAATCATTATTTTTATCTAAATTTGTATTTGGTAATGTTTTTTATTATTCTCATTTTTTATTTTCTTATCCTCAATATTTCATTTGGATCAAATATGAGATAACTTTAAATTTTTTAAAAAAATATCAAATCTACCCTTCCTATTAATGGGATATTAATATTGTTTAGTGGAGCACATTCTTTCTTTTTTTGGTTTTCATTTATTTTCTTGGAAATGGTAGTAATAAATGTTATCCCAATTTTATAAAATTGAGATAAAAAATTGAGACAAAGTATGTTCCATCTTTTATACAGATTAAATTATCCCTATTTTTTATTTTAAAATGTGGACAATTGCCCATACTTTATCCTTATTTTTTTATGCCATATGGAATAACAAGTGATTTAACCTAATTTTTTTCTTATCCTAACTCTTTATTCCCATGTCAAATTAGACCAGAGTTGAGGAAATATTTTATTTATAGTGTAATTTACAAAAATGATCCCATCCTTTTAAAGATTTGCAGAACTAGCATTGCTTACTAAATATTTACAAAAAAATGACATGATATCTAATAAATGCTACCATGTCAATGCTATTGGATTTTTTAATTTTTATTCATGTCTCCCTTTTAATTTAATAAATAAAAAATAGATAAAATTTAAATTTTATAATATAATTCAATATAACCATATACGACATACATATATATCACGTCTTCTATATAAAAATAATAATAAAAAAATGTAGCAGCATTGACCATGTCCAAGACATTTTTTGCAAATATTCATCCGACACTAGTAGTTTTGTAGATATTTAAAAGATGTAAATTGCCATTTTTATATGTTTTGTCCATGTGATTTTGACATGTGTTTACGAAAAAAATTCGTTGGCTATCTTTTGTGGTGCTTTATTTAATTCAATAAGATATAGATATTGAAATCAGACTTGCTAAAACTGTATTTCAATGTAGCATAGATTTGCTTTACTCGTCGTTGATATTTATGGATTACCACTAAAGATTTTATATAAGTGGTTATATAATATAATCGATAGATGATAAAGGAAACTCATTTGCAATTGGATTGCAATGAATTTATTTGAATTGTTAAAAGCAAATCTAACCTTTTGATTTGACGGATCTTTGAACTTATGGATTATCCATACCAAGGGAACAATAAGTGGTGGGTATAGTATAAAATCAATTTGATAAAGGGAACTTATTCATGTTGGTCATAAATAATGACAAAATGGGATAGTATATGATCACAACGTTATCTCGTCTAATCAATCAGAGATCCTAGAAAATTTAATTGAAGCTTTTAGACAAGTGCGTTTTCTATTCTGCTTCGTATAGTTTTCATATTCATGTGTTCATGATTCATATCTTCCAACAAGTAAACAAGTATACATTTGGGTTCGGATTTCCCTGTTTCCAATGAAAAAATGAAACAAGATTTTTACCCAATAATATACATCCACGACTGATGGAGTTAAAAAAAATTAATTGCGGTTCAACAAGAGTTGCACTAAATTGCAACAAAGTCATATACAATAATAATAATAATAAAAATCACAAATCAGTCTCTTTAATTAAATCAAACGAGATTTTAAAGTGTGGCTCCACAAGAGTTGCACTAATAATTGCACTAAAGTCATGTATAATAAAAAAAATTACAAACAATTTATTCAAATGAGACTTTAATGTTCGTGCTTGTTATTTAAAAAAACCCTAGGCCGATTTCATTTCAAATAAATACAAATATTCAATCAGCAAGTGAAATAAGATTGAATAAAAAGTAATTTTTTACCATGCAAAAAAAAAATACTAATTTTCATTATTAGTGCTGTGATGCTCATTTTTTTTAATAATCTAAATATACATCATTGTTATACCTTGTTAGTCGATCCCTTCCCTCACTGTAATGATACACACATATATATAATATATTATAAAATGAAAGATATCATTTAGTTTATTGGACTATAATCTTTAACTTTTTGTAAAAGTCCATACTTTAGTAGATAAAGAATAAAATTGTTTAGGAAAATTTTAAAAATGAGTGGACTGCATTTGAGAATATTAAAAAAATTTAGTGTAACATTTTCATTCTATTTTAGAATAGACATTCAAGTCAATCATTTCATAAAATAAGATGACAACAAAATATTTAAATGGCATTATTCACTTACCTATATAGCATAAGGGCTGCAAAACTAATTTGATATGGTTGCTAATAATTTTAGAAAAGGTCTTATAAATAAGTCTAAGAAAATAACATTAAAAATTAAAAGATTTTTGTCTTCTTGGCTTCTTCTTCTCTTTTTGGTTGATTGTTTATTCAAATGAAGCGAATGAGTATGCTTGAGTAGTTCAGTTAGTGCTCTCATTGATTTCTATCAAATATATCTATGTGACCTCCGTCACTACTTTGACGGTTAACCTGGGAACTATTTACATCAAATAATTGGACATGTGTAGTAGGATGTGATTAAAATTATCTTTCAGTCTGAAATGATAAATGTTAATCACAAAAGAAAATAAGTTGATATCGAAAAAAATCAATTCAAATGATAATTGATTAAACAAATATATAATTAATGTAGTTAAAAAAAAATTACCTCACTAAATCATTCAACTCCAACTCCATTATCATGTTCTCTTGTTAGACAAATTTATCAAATTCAATTATTATCTTGCAAATACTTAAAAAACATACAACCATATATAATATATTTTGCACCAATAAAATATATAGTAGCACTCAACTTTATATAAAAAAATGTACTCTATTTCATCTTTCCTTCAAAATACTTTTGTTCCTTTTTTCTTCAACAATTTTTCATATATTTTATTAAATAAAGATTATCTAGGTTTTGTCCTTAATGCAAAAATAAAACAAACTTGATAAGTAAAAAAGACAAAAACAAACTTATACCTAATAATCAAAACTTAAACCGCTTACAAGCACTTGATACCTTCACATGAATCTTTGAAGTCTCAAAAAGATGAATTAATTTTCAAAGAAAACCATGCCCGCTGCCCTTCTATTATTTGATATTAGGGCTCAAGTATAAATTAATTTAAGGGACCAAATTGCAATTGTTTTATTATATGAGGTGTACAATGCAATGTTTTTTTTTTTTTTTTTGACGTGGGCTAGTGTCGATTTTTAATGCAGACGGGATTTGTGAGTTTTTAATTCTCATTAAAACTTCTTTTTTTTTTACTCTCTTAGCTCCCATTTGGAACTGGAATATGATTTATTTATGGGTATACATTTATTCCAACATAAGTAATGATAAAATAATTTTGTGTTTGATTGCATGTATTTTGAATTATTCTTGTTAGTAAACGTAAGAATAAATGTTTTGTTGTTTTGGTAAAATGTGAATAAAGTATGAATAAATATTTATAAAATGTGAAAAAATAATAATAATTGATTTGACATGTGATTTATAAGAGGTGATGACAGTTGATTTGACAGTGGGCCCACATATTCTTTGAGTGGAATAATCTATGATAACTTTAATTTCAGGGGTTGGTTGGAATCCATATACCACTTTATGCCAGTTTATTATGACATACTTTATCCCTAGTTATTATATATGTTTCCAAACACCCTTTATCCCTTATTTCCCTTTATCTGAGGTTATCCAAGGGTTTATTCACGTTCCAAACAGGGGCTTAGTCTTTCCGTTTAATTAATCACGTGGATGTATATTATCGGACAAAAATTTCAATGGAAATAGAGAACCTGAACCCTAAATACTTAAAAAAAATTAAAATGAACTGTAAAAGTAAAATTTTAAAATGAGATATACTCTCCTGAAGTCAACGAGATTGTTTTTATTATGTTGATTCTGAAAAATCCAAAATTAATCAACAGGTACGAATTAACCCCCCTCACAAAACAATAAACCCTTCAAAGAACTAATTCAGCATACAAGAGCTGATTCCAAGTATCAGGAAGACCTGCAAGGCACCAGTGGCTACAGTCGTTGTTGGAATGAATTCCTTCGTACTTTGATGGGTGAGCATCCACTCTGAGCTGGGAGAGCAAGGTCAAGTCCAGAAGGGTCACCGGCTTTGACATCTTACCGAGCACGCTCTTCACCACACCCTGCGATGGTACAGGACCTCCTGGGTATGTCGATCCGCTCAACGGCTTGGTCTGCTCTGTGCAGGTCTTCGCATTCGGTTGGCCCCATAGATGTCCGCTGAAATATGATTGAGTACCAATTTGAAAAACAATTTTTCATTCAAAACGTCTTTACAGAAAATGCATTTTTAAAAAGTTATGACCATTGGGGGGGAGGGGGGGAGCATGGCCGGCTCTGACTATAAGCTTGGTAGACGACCGCCTAGGGCCCCTTCTTCAAAGAGGGCCCCAAATCTAAGATTTTTTTTTATATTAAACTTTTGAAATTAAACTTAATAATAATTTTACATCCAGTCCATTTTGTAGCCCTAAATTCAATTTAAAAGTGTTTTGAATTTTTTTAAAATAGTATACATCATTTAATAAGGTACATGTTTTTACAATAAGTGAAGGATATACCTCTAATAAATAGCATATATGCATTGCTAAGGTCAGTATACGCTTTGATAATTTTTCATCGACGCATATGAGACTGGAATTGAGGCTGGAATAAAAACTATGTGTAACAACACTCTAAAATTAATTTTTTTTTAAAAAATAACTTGAATATGTCTTCCTATTTATTTTAAATTTAAATTTATAAGTTTTATTTGAAAATGTAATATTTGTTGGCATCATTATGAAAAGTATTTTTTTTGTGATTTTTAAAAAATTTCATCTGTATCTTTATATATTTAATATATTTTTAGTATACTCTATAAAAGGATTTATTTATTTTCTATAAAAGAAATGATCTTATTTTTGTGATTTTTTTTCTTTTTAAAGAAGAACTCGATGAGTTTTTTGCTTAGTCTTGATCTTTTTATTACTAACATGATTAAAACATTAACTCAAAAATTTCAATATACATATATAGGGTCCCATTTTATGAGTTGGCCTAGGGCCCCACCTAGATTTTCTTATCTCAGGACCGGCCCGGGGAGGGGGGGGGGGGGTTGGTTGGGAACCGATGTGGATTGTGTATAGCAAATTCAAAATTATCAAGACAAGTTTGTATTCTTGCATCAATGCATTAATTAATTTTATGACATGAACTGATTTAGACAAAAATAAAAAGTGATAATATATACTTATGTCAAACGTAATAGGATGACATGCTCTTTATTATTAACCAGAATTTACTTGGGTCAAAAGATAAAATCAAACTTGTATCATTAAAGATCAAGACGTATGAATTTTTCAAGTACATATATTAAATTCAAAACCGTTGGCGGTTGCAAATCAAAAGGGTGAAAAATCTAACAATAGCCAAAGAAGGAAATATAAAATAAATATACAATAATTAATTTCATATTATATTTGATATCAATAATTAGGAGAATCATTCACATTCATTTCTCTATATTTATATGTATATATAATAATAAATGACTCTTTATTACTTGAAAAATACATATTTGAATACAATGTGTTATTTTAGGAATGTTTTGATAGTATTTTAGTGGCTCTAATCATTCGATACGAATTTTGATGTATTTCTTCTAGATCCTTTGTTTTCTTTATTCTCCAAGTCTCAACACCTACAAACTTTTGGAAATGTTGTGTACAAATCAATCAACAAAATTAAAGAGAGTAATTAGTCTCACAAAAGTGTGTGCTCGTGTTTCTTTTTTAGTATTCTTTCTTTGATGACAGTTGTGTGGTATGTTAGAAACACCAAGCGGTATCAGAGTGATACCAACAAAAACTATCTAAATTAAATTTCCTTCCAGAAATGGTTAATAAAACTTACTCATAGTGTATGGGTGAGATCCCCTGGAAGAAGACCTTAGTTTTGGCTGGATCAATGTTAGTGTCCACCCACTTAGACCAAGTAGACATCCCTTTAGAGAACGCATCCAGCCGATCCATGTCTTTGAATTTCTGATTCCCAATCTGTATATAGTTCCATCTAAAAAAAACAATAACAAGTGAGTTCAACAGGTCTAGTTAGCATTCATAAATATTTGTTTTTTGTGTTCTCTCTCACGGTTGGCCTTGTCCAGAGCGAATCCACCAGTGCCAGGAGTTGAAGATGAGCACATCCATGCCAAGCCACTCTTTGCCTCCCTGGATGGAATCCAGCGCCAAAGCCACACCATCCGTGTTATTCACCAGATCAACCAGAAACAAGTTATCGGTGAACGCTACTGTGACGTCGTACTCCTGCGTGCATTGATCGAATGTATCACTTATACTTATATAAGTCGTCATGTTTGTTGCAGTTT
Organism: Acorus gramineus; assembly: GCA_030737835.1. Classification (NCBI taxonomy): domain Eukaryota; kingdom Viridiplantae; phylum Streptophyta; class Magnoliopsida; order Acorales; family Acoraceae; genus Acorus; species Acorus gramineus. The sequence goes on along the minus strand of CM060849.1, from coordinate 27,658,725 downwards.
ATAAATTATAAATTATAATTTATAAATATATTTAACTTGTTATGACTGTCTAAAAGCTGGGAAGAGATGATATGATATTTGTCATTACTATAAAAAAAAATTATGGACAAATTTTAAAGTGTCAGAATCTCATCCCAGCTTTTAAACAGTTTTTAGATTAAGTAAGTTCCTATAAATTTAAACAAATATGTAATAATTGTTTATTTTAAAGTAAAAGCTACAATGTGCAACTTATAAATTTTAACAAGCATACACATGATTAAAGGTAAAATGCATTTGGATCATTTGAGGTCCGTGAAACCTGTAGATACAAGTTTTATATTTAAAAAGGATAATAAATTTCGGTCTATTTTTTCAGCCCCAATTTCGGTCTACAATTTTAAATTTAAAAATAATAGTATACCTCATTAAAAAAATGAGTTATATGCTTTTATAAAAAAATGAAATATATACTACAATGAATTGCATGATTACATTTATAGAAAATATAAAATATTTATATCGAAGCATTGACTTAATTAATGTAACTATGTGAGTATATGCTCTTATAAGAAGAAAAAAAAATTGTGTGTAACAACAATCATTTTAAAAATGGAAAATGTTACTCTTAATAGTTTTTTTTTCAATCACACATGTAATCCCTACATGTTTTTATTTTTTTTAAATCATATATATCTTCTATAAGTATATATGTACATTTATAAAAAAATGAATTATATATACTTTAATGAATTAAATGATGTTATTTATTAAAAAAAATGTTAAAATTTTCTAACGATGTATATATCTCATTATGGTGAGTATACGGGACTAACGAGACATATATGACTGTATTAAAAACTGTAAAAAAGACCAAATGTAATACTTCTCTTAAAAAATATGCATTTATGCTCCCTATACACATTTAACATAATGGTAACAAGAAAGTATCGTTTTATCCCTCCACTTAATACTTCATTTCAAACTAATTGGAGAAGTAAATAGTACTTTCATGTTATTTTGCTTATAACAATGAATATATGTAAATTCGTGATAGGTGGGATATGTGTGTACAGGGATAAGAAAATGAGAGACCAACCTGGAAATAAAGTGTATACGGAGAAAAAGTGGTTTTTGCATCAGGAACTGCAGCATGGAGAAGGCACATGAGAGATTGAACATTGTTCCGACTCAGTGAGTCTCCCACAAACAATATCTTCTTCCCCTTCATCCTCATCAAGAAATCCTTCCCATCAAACCTTCATTTTCCAATCAATAAATTAACAAATCATTGTACAAGATTAGTTGAACAAATAGTTAATAACTTAAGTGCAAAGATACATTATGTTGGTATTTTGATCAAAATACATAATTCAATGTTCCATAATGAGTTGTAACCTTCTCGTATAATTGCATGGATTATAACTTCATTATAATGGTTTAATTTCAAACATTATCTAGGTGTTTTATTGTGGAACGTTTCGGTCTTTTAAAACGTTCAAAATTGCCATATTGCTTTTATAAGGCATTTAATAGAAATTAATTTGATAGCACCTGGGTGTTGTGAATGTGTATATATATATATAGGGCTTATGCATTCTCATTATATACTACACTAATAAGTTTTCATCTCCACCATCAAATACAAAATAGTGAGAGGTTGTGTCCGTCCAATAATCTATTATCAATTTCTAGCTATTCTCTTTGATCTGGGCGTCTGAAAGGATCGCAGCCTGTTCACGTGTTTCTTCCGTAGCTTGCACCCCGGAAGAACAAAACCTATTGTGATCGTATCTCTCAGTGGTAGGAGCCATTCAATCCTGTGCGTGAGGGGGCCTTATTAACCGAGGACAGAGTGTCTTCACTCGCTTTCACATTTCCGGATAAATTTTCTAATCTCTTTTATTATATATTTTAGAGCATGCATGACTATATATATATTTGATGTTTATATTCATGATGTGATAATTATAAGAATTTGTGTGTAGTCTAATATTTGTTTGCCACGCACAACACATTAGTGATGAGTGAAGGCTCGCGAAGGATTTCTATAAGAAAAATGTTAGACACAACCTCGCTAACACAAAATCTAATCCGTGATATTTTTTGCCATGCACCTAAGTTGATCAATTTGAAGTGTTTCTTTAATTTCATAATTAAATGATCGAGGCTTAACTATGATGTCTATAAATATTGATCAATTCAAATAGAGCGCATAAAAATAGATGATGATACACCTTCTGATTGATTGGAAACACATTTTGTTGAGATATAAAAATAGCTGATGTCTTGGGTACGTTAGTTTCCATTTTTATTTTTTTTATTTTAGTGTCAAGGCTTTTATCAGGCTTCTATTCACTATGTATCCAAAGTGTGTATACAAAACATTCATAGGTTAGTTTCTTGAGAAACTGCTAATTTTGTTTAATAAAAAATCATCAGTAAGCATTAAGCAATACTGATGGATGACTTGGGGTCATTTTGGAATATGATTAATAATAGAAAATGTTAAGTACAGATCTTTCGGTTCCAAGTCTAGTCCTTTTGACTTAATTTTAAAATAAAATAGTATATCTCATTTAATAAAGTATATACTAGCTTTTATAAAAAAAAATTAAATATGTACAACAATGAATTGTATACATCCATTTATAAAAAAATACAAAAAAAACATTCTAACAATGTATATACCTCGTTAAAACGTGTGTATGGCATTTATGAGTTATATATATGAAACTACAATTATGGTAAAAAAAAAAAAGACTGTGTGTAACTCAACTTTAATAATATACATCAAGGAAAATTAGAGAAATATATATATGGGAAAATCGATATCTCCCTGGAAAGTTAGCTAAATCGGTTTTAGTCTTCGTAAAATTGAAAAATCACCACAGATCCCCAAAAAGTATATATGGTTAACGGATTGAGTCCCTGAGTTAAGTTGATCCAATAAATACATTCAAATAAGTCTCTAAAAAATATAAAAAATCCGATTTAGTTCTTTTGATGACAAAAATTTCCCTGCCTTTTCCTTAAAAATCTCATGCTACCCCTATATAATCACCAATGGTGTAAAAAATTTGATATAACACCCTGGAATTATGAAAATTAAAAATGTCCTTGTAAAATCAGTAAATATCTTTAAAATCAATAATAAATCTGGTTAATATATTACAGTAATTTATTAAGTAAATTTTAAAAGGGTATTACAATAATTTTTCATGTATGGTTAGAGTCAAATACAAATTTGGTCAGTTTCGATTATGGGAGGAGCTAAAATAAATATTGTCTATAAGATAGAGATATGAGAGGATTTATCGTTTTTATACGGACCTCCTCTAATTTTCATGAATTTTTATGGAGCTATATAGATTTTTTAAAAAATAATGGATGAGGGCACGCATTTCAGTAACTTTTAATGTATAGTTAAGATTAACTATGTACCTGATTAATTGGAGTGATGGTAAGAACTGAAACAATAATTTTTTTAATAATACAAGAACCTGTAAAGATTTTTTTATTTTACATTCACTAAAATCGATGTAATTAACTTGCCAAAAAGTTATATCGATTTTTTTCCTATATATATAATTAATAATAACGGAGAGAGCTGAGAGTACCTGGGGATGTCACAGGAGGTTGGTTTCCACCTGTACTGAAGGTAAAGCTTATCAGGCCTGCCATACTTTTGACAGTCGAATTGAGGGTCTATGTAGGGACAACCAGATGACTCATAGAGTGGGTACGTGTTATCAAGAACCCAGCTCCCTTGGTAGATGTCGCAACTTGCTTTCTTGATTCCAACACTAGTTTCATTGTATTCATTGTACTCACCTAACACACCATTCCACATAAACAGAGAACTTGAAAACAACAAAACCATGCAACAACAGCACCACCATCGAAAACCCATGTTTGTAAAAAGAAGATAAAAGTTCAGTTTTGTTTTGGTCTGCCAAGGACCTGTTTATATAGATGCAGAGAGAAAAAGGGAGACTGCATGTGTCATGTGTGGTGAATTTGATAAATTAAAAGAAATATATTTAAAGAGAGTGATCAAGAAGGTTATCCTAGATAGACGTGGTCTAATTTGGTAAATGGATAAATTTTTAAGATAAGTTAACCTAATTTATGGAAATAAAAAAATCATTATTTTTATCTAAATTAGTATTTGGTAATGCTTTTTTATTATCCTCATTTTTTATTTTCTTATCCTCGATATTTCATTTAGATCAAATATGAGATAACTTTAAATTTTTTAAAAAAATATCAAATCTACCATTCCTATTAATGGGGTATTAATATTGTTTAGTGGAGCACATTCTTTTTTTTTTTTTTTTCATTTATTTTCTTGGAAAGGGTAGTAATAAATCTTATCTATAAAATTGGGATAAAAAATTGAGACAAAGTATGTTCCATCTTTTATACAGATTAAATTATCCCTATTTTTTATTTTAAAATGTGGACAATTGCCCATACTTTATCCTTATTTTTTTATGCCATATGGAATAACAAGTGATTTAACCTAATTTTTTTCTTATCCTAACTCTTTATTCCCATGTCAAATTAGACCAGAGTTGAGGAAATATTTTATTTATAGTGTAATTTACAAAAATGATCCCATCCTTTTAAAGATTTGCAGAACTAGCATTGCTTACTAAATATTTACAAAAAAATGACATGATATCTAATAAATGCTACCATGTCAATGCTATTGGATTTTTTAATTTTTATTCATGTCTCCCTTTTAATTTAATAAATAAAAAATAGATAAAATTTAAATTTTATAATATAATTCAATATAACCATATACGACATACATATATATCACGTCTTCTATATAAAAATAATAATAAAAAAATGTAGCAGCATTGACCATGTCCAAGACATTTTTTGCAAATATTCATCCGACACTAGTAGTTTTGTAGATATTTAAAAGATGTAAATTGCCATTTTTATATGTTTTGTCCATGTGATTTTGACATGTGTTTATGAAAAAAATTCGTTGGCTATCTTTTGTGGTGCTTTATTTAATTCAATAAGATATAGATATTGAAATCAGACTTGCTAAAACTGTATTTCAATGTAGCATAGATTTGCTTTACTCGTCGTTGATATTTATGGATTACCACTAAAGATTTTATATAAGTGGTTATATAAAATACATTCGTACGTATAATCGATAGATGATAAAGGAAACTCATTTGCAATTGGATTGCAATGAATTTATTTGAATTGTTAAAAGCAAATCTAACCTTTTGATTTGACGGATCTTTGAACTTATGGATTATCCATACCAAGGGAACAATAAGTGGTGGGTATAGTATAAAATCAATTTGATAAAGGGAACTTATTCATGTTGGTCATAAATAATGACAAAATGGGATAGTATATGATCACAACGTTATCTCGTCTAATCAATCAGAGATCCTAGAAAATTTAATTGAAGCTTTTAGACAAGTGCGTTTTCTATTCTGCTTCGTATAGTTTTCATATTCATGTGTTCATGATTCATATCTTCCAACAAGTAAACAAGTATACATTTGGGTTCGGATTTCCCTGTTTCCAATGAAAAAATGAAACAAGATTTTTACCCAATGATATGCATGCACGACTGATGGAGTTAAAAAAAATTAATTGCGGTTCAACAAGAGTTGCACTAAATTGCAACAAAGTCATATACAATAATAATAATAATAAAAATCACAAATCAGTCTCTTTAATTAAATCAAACGAGATTTTAAAGTGTGGCTCCACAAGAGTTGCACTAACAATTGCACTAAAGTCATGTATAATAAAAAAAATTACAAACAATTTATTCAAATGAGACTTTAATGTTCGTGCTTGTTATTTAAAAAAACCCTAGGCCGATTTCATTTCAAATAAATACAAATATTCAATCAGCAAGTGAAATAAGATTGAATAAAAAGTAATTTTTTACCATGCAAAAAAAAAATACTAATTTTCATTATTAGTGCTGTGATGCTCATTTTTTTTAATAATCTAAATATACATCATTGTTATACCTTGTTAGTCGATCCCTTCCCTCACTGTAATGATACACACATATATATAATATATTATAAAATGAAAGATATCATTTAGTTTATTGGACTATAATCTTTAACTTTTTGTAAAAGTCCATACTTTAGTAGATAAAGAATAAAATTGTTTAGGAAAATTTTAAAAATGAGTGGACTGCATTTGAGAATATTAAAAAAATTTAGTGTAACATTTTCATTCTATTTTAGAATAGACATTCAAGTCAATCATTCATAACAAACAAATGAGATGACAACAAAATATTTAAATGACATTATTCACTTACCTATATAGCATAAGGGCTGCAAAACTAATTTGATATGGTTGCTAATAATTTTAGAAAAGGTCTTATAAATAAGTCTAAGAAAATAACATTAAAAATTAAAAGATTTTTGTCTTCTTGGCTTCTTCTTCTCTTTTTGGTTGATTGTTTATTCAAATGAAGCGAATGAGTATGCTTGAGTAGTTCAGTTAGTGCTCTCATTGATTTCTATCAAATATATCTATGTGACCTCCGTCACTACTTTGACGGTTAACTTGGGAACTATTTACATCAAATAATTGGACATGTGTAGTAGGATGTGATTGAAATTATCTTTCAGTCTGAAATGATAAATGTTAATCACAAAAGAAAATAAGTTGATATAAAAAAAAAAATCAATTCAAATGATAATTGATTAAACAAATATATAATTAATGTAGTTAAAAAAAAATTACCTCACTAAATCATTCAACTCCAACTCCATTATCATGTTCTCTTGTTAGACAAATTTATCAAATTCAATTATTATCTTGCAAATACTTAAAAAACATACAACCATATATAATATATTTTGCACCAATAAAATATATAGTAGCACTCAACTTTATATAAAAAAATGTACTCTATTTCATCTTTCCTTCAAAATACTTTTGTTCCTTTTTTCTTCAACAATTTTTCATATATTTTATTAAATAAAGATAATCTAGGTTTTGTCCTTAATGCAAAAATAAAACAAACTTGATAAGAAAAAAAGACAAAAACAAACTTATACCTAATAATCAAAACTTAAACAGCTTACAAGCACTTGATACCTTCACATGAATCTTGGAAGTCTCAAAAAGATGAATTAATTTTCAAAGAAAACCATGCCCGCAGCCCTTCTATTATTTGATATTAGGGCTCAAGTATAAATTAATTGAAGGGACCAAATTGCAATTGTTTTATTATATGAGGTGTACAATGCAATGTTTTTTTTTTTTATGTCGATTTTTAATGCAGACGGGATCTGTGAGTTTTTAAGTCTCATTAAAACTTTTTTTTTTTTACTCTCTTAGCTCTCATTTGAAACTGGAATATAACTTATTATTGGGTATACATTTATTCTGACATAAGTGATGATAAAGTAATTTTGTGTTTGATTGCATGTATTTTGAATTATTCTCGTTGGTAAACGTAAGAATAAATGTTTTGTTGTTTTGATAAAATGTGAATAAAGTATGAATAAAGATTTATAAAAGGTGAAAAAATAATGATAATTGATTTGACATGTGATTTATAAGAAGTGATGACAGTTGATTTGACAGTGGGCCCACATATTCTTTGGGTGGAATAACCTATGATAACTTTAATTCCAGGGGTTGGTTGGAATCCATATACCACTTTATACCAGTTTATTATGGCATACTTTATCCCTAGTTATTATATATGTTTCCAAACACCCTTTATCCCTTATTTCCCTTTATCTGAGGTTATCCAAGGGTTTATTCACGTTCCAAACAGGGGCTTAGTCTTTCCGTTTAATTAATCACGTGGATGTATATTATCGGACAAAAATTTCAATGGAAATAGAGAACCTGAACCCTAAATACTTAAAAAAATTAAAATGAACTGTAAAAGTAAAATTTTAAAATGAGATATACTCTCCTGAAGTCAACGAGATTGTTTTTATTATGTTGACTCTGAAAAATCCAAAATTAATCAACAGGTACGAATTAACCCCCCTCACAAAACAATAAACCCTTCAAAGAACTAATTCAGCATACAAGAGCTGATTCCAAGTATCAGGAAGACCTGCAAGGCACCAGTGACTACAGTCATTGTTAGAATGAATTCCTTTGTACTTTGATGGGTGAGCATCCACTCTGAGCTGGGAGAGCAAGGTCAAGTCCAGAAGGGTCACCGGCTTTGACATCTTACCGAGCACGCTCTTCACCACACCCTGCGATGGTACAGGACCTCCTGGGTATGTCGATCCACTCAACGGCTTGGTCTGCTCTGTGCAGGTCTTCGCATTCGGTTGGCCCCATAGATGTCCGCTGAAATATGATTGAGTACCAATTTGAAAAACAATTTTTCATTCAAAACGTCTTCACAGAAAATGCATTTTTAAAAAGTTATGACCAATGGGGGGGGGGGGGGGTTGGTTGGGAACCGATGTGGATTGTGTATAGCAAATTCAAAATTATCAAGACAAGTTTGTATTCTTGCATCAATGCATTAATTAATTTTATGACATGAACTGATTTAGACAAAAATAAAAAGTGATAATATATACTTATGTCAAACGTAATAGGATGACATGCTCTTTATTATTAACCAGAATTTACTTGGGTCAAAAGATAAAATCAAACTTGTATCATTAAAGATCAAGACATATGAATTTTTCAACTACATATATTAAATTCAAAACCGTTGGCAGTTGCAAATCAAAAGGGTGAAAAATCTAACAATCGCCAAAGAAGGAAATATAAAATAAATATACAATAATTAATTTCATATTATATTTGATATCAATAATTAGGAGAATCATTCACATTCATTTCTCTATATTTATATGTATATATAATAATAAATGACTCTTTATTACTTGAAAAATACATATTTGAATACAATGTGTTATTTTAGGAATGTTTTGATAGTATTTTAGTGGCTCTAATCATTCGATACGAATTTTGATGTATTTCTTCTAGATCTTTGTTTTCCTTATTCTCCAAGTCTCAGCAGCTATAAACTTTTGGAAATGTTGTGTACAAATCAATCAATTCAATCAACAAAATTAAAGAGAATAATTAGTCTCACAAAAGTGTGTCCTTGTGTTTCTTTTTTAGTATTCTTTCTTTGATGACAGTTGTGTGGTATGTTAGAAACACCAAGCGGTATCAGAGTGATACCAACAAAAACTATCTAAATTAAATTTCCTTCCAGAAATGGTTAATAAAACTTACTCATAGTGTATGGGTGAGATCCCCTGGAAGAAGACCTTAGTTTTGGCTGGATCAATGTTAGTGTCCACCCACTTAGACCAAGTAGACATCCCTTTAGAGTACGCATCCAGCCGATCCATGTCTTTGAATTTCTGATTCCCAATCTGTATATAGTTCCATCTAAAAAAAACAATAACAAGTGAGTTCAACAGGTCTAGTTAGCATTCATAAATATTTGTTTTTTGTGTTCTCTCTCACGGTTGGCCTTGTCCAGAGCGAATCCACCAGTGCCAGGAGTTGAAGATGAGCACATCCATGCCAAGCCACTCTTTGCCTCCCTGGATGGAGTCCAGCGCCAAAGCCACACCATCCGTGTTATTCACCAGATCAACCAGAAACAAGTTATCGGTGAACGTCACCGAGACGTCGTACTCCTGCATGCATTGATCAAATTAATCGATCAGTGATGCGCACGTATAATTAAGGGTGAAATGCATTTGGACCCGCTGATGTAAAACCTGCAGAGACACTCTAAATGGTTTGGTTGTTTGTAAAACCTGCAGAGACACTCTAAATGGTTTATTTGGTGTTTATTTTTATTCTCAATCTGTTAAAATATCCAAAAAAAAATATTGTGTTTCAAATCTTTCACTTATGTGTTTATTGTTGGACATCCTATGTCAAATTTTTTCTTTCGACGGACTATGTCATACTTATACTCCTACCTTCAAATATTTAACTTAATAAGTACATATTTATCCTTACAAGTATATTCCATTATAACATGAAAGTAAAACATGAAAGGACTGCTCTCCAACAAAAAAACACAAAAAAAAATAAAGTACTAAAATAGTACTTTCATGTTATTTTGCATATAACAATGATTTTGCATATAACAATGATTTTATGTAAATTCGTGATAGGTGGGATATGCGTGTACAGGGAGAAGAAAATGAAAGACCAACCTTGAAATAAAGTGTATATTGATTAAAAGTGGTACTTGCACCAGGAACGGCTGCATGAAGAAGGCACAAGAGAGATTGCCAATTGTTCACACTCAATGAATCTCCCACGAACATTATCTTCTTCCCCTTCATCCTCGTCAAGAAATCCTTCCCATCAAACCTTCATTTTCCAATCAATAAATTATTAAATCATCATGAGAATTGAATTTTTTTACCGGGCCTAGACCAAATTTTAAAGTGGGAATTCATACATTATTACAAAAAAATCATACACTATAAATATTACAAAATTGATACACACAATATTGTATCACCATTTAAATTAAAACATTCTACATTATTAAATGCACTTAATAAAAGCAAATTTTTAAAAAAACATAGAATGAGAAAATTATAAAAATTAGAAAAAAATATCTTTAAAAGTGTATTTGAACATTATATTATTCAATCACATGGGGAGAGAGATGAATTTGAGAAAGAAAAACTATTTTGAGAGCGAGTGAGAGAGAGAAAAAAAGTAAGAGACTTAAATTGAAATGTCTATTATTGTTATTATTGTTGGAGAAATTAAGAAAAAAGAGAAATTTGATTATTTATTTAGGAAATATCAAAGATATTGAAAAAGTTTGTTGAGAGAGATTAATTAAAATAACCGTCCATTTTATTAAGTCTACTGAATAAATTATTCTTGAAGGCTTTTAATGAGTGGGGGTCCTAGACAATTGTCTTGTGGCTATACCCAAGCCGTGAACAAATCATCAATTACATAATTACAAAAAAAAAAATCAGATATGAGTAGAGACTTCTGAAATGTGAATGATTTATGTAAGGAAAATGTTTTAGTCATAGCCCCGTTCACAGGAAATCTAACCCATGTTACTTTTTTTTTTACCAAGCACCTTAATTAATCAATATGAAGTCTTCCTTTAATTCCATAAATGAGTTTAAGGAACCGTTTGAGAGGGTGGTGGAACCCTGCGTTTGAAAAGAATTGAGAACTTCTCCAATGTGGACTGTTAAATTATTTATTTATTTTTGTTAACGTGGACTGTTTTGCACATAAAACACGTGACACGTGTCCAAAAATCCCAACCACACTCACTTTGGGTGTTTGGATGACGGTAGAGTTTTGGTCTAGCACCTGTTGCGTTATTTGTTCCACCACGAATTCAGACAAGCTCTTAATTGTGATCCCCATAAACAGTAAACAGTTTAAAAAGAGTACATGTCAAAATAGATAATGGCATATCTTTTGATTGATTAGAAACATTGTTTGCTGAGATATAAAAACAACTAGTTAATGTCATTGGTTTTCATTAATTTCTTGAGAAACTGCTATATAATTTTGTTCAATAACGAACAATCTTAGTAATCAATACTGTATTTTATTTTTTTATAGCTAATTTTTTTTTAATCAAATCTTTCCTCATCAGCAAGCGGCAAGACTCGAACCCAAGCCCATTCACTAAAAAGGGAATACATCTCTCATCCTACTAAGAGTAGGTTTGGTAGTAATCAATACCATTGATGAATACATAGAGTCATTTTGGAATTTGAATTAATAATTATATGAAATTTTTTATGTAACCAGTTCTCATTCTAGTCCTCTCACAAGTTTTGATTTTTTTAAAAATAGTATACATCATCTAATGAAGTATATGTTTTTAATTTTATGAAAAAAAATAAATAAAGTATATATTTTAATGAATTGTATGGATTCATTTATTAAAAGGAAAAAATTCAAATAACCGCCTGTAAACTACCTGAAATCCATTTAACCTCCCGACTTTTTCTGAAGTCCATATGACCCCTTGAAAATATCTATTTAAATCCAAATAGCCACCTGAGTTAAACTCCGTTAACATATGAGAAATATTTTACGAATATATCGTTTGGTTAATCTTGGATGAAAACACAGTATACCAAGTACCCCTACAATGAATATGTTAAAAATGTAAAAAGACACTCTATGAATCACAATTTTACCTCTCTGAATAGATTATAAAACCCTATTTGGAGGGATAAAATTATCATTTACAAAAGATTTTTTCTATTTTTAACACATTATAGGGGTTTTTAGTATACTATGTTTTCGATCGAGGTTAACCAAACAAAATATTCATCTGTCACAAAAATTTAATTCAAGAGGTTATTTGGATTTATATAGATGTTTTCAGTTAATTATATAGACTTCAAGGAAAATTAGGGTGTTATATGTATTTCAGGTAGTTTACAGGGGGTTATATAAATTTTTTCCTTATTCAAAATGTGAAAAAAAATCTAGCGAGGTATATATCTCGTTAATATGAGTATATAATATTAATGAGATACATGAGACTGCAATTGAGACTGAAAAAAAAAGTGTAACAACGCTCTAATAATATACATGAAAGAAATTAAAATGAAGAAATATATATAATTCATCCTGATAGAGAGATAGTACCTAGGGATGTCACAGGCGGTTGGTTTCCACCTGTACTGAAGGTAGAGCTTATCAGGCCTGCCATACTTTTGACAGTCGAATTGAGGGCCTATGTAGGGACAACTAGAGGAGTCATAGAGTGGGTACGTGTTATCAAGAACCCAGCTCCCTTGGTAGATGTTGCAACTTGCTTTCTTGATTCCAACCATAGTTTCATTGTAGTCATTGTACTCACCTAACACACCACTCCATAGAAACAGAGAACTTGAAAACAACAAAACCATGCAACAACAGCACCACCATCGAAAATCCATGTTTGAGAAAAGAAGATAAAAGTTCAGTTTTTTTTTGGTCAGCCAAGGGATCTGTTTATATAGATGCAGAGAGAAAAAGGGATACTGCATGTGTGGTGAATTTGATAAAGGAATATATTTAAAGAGAGTGACCTAGAAGGTAATCTCAGGCAGACTTATTAGAGAAAAAGTTAGAGCGAAGATTTTTATAGGGTAATTTGCAAAAATGACCCCATCCTTTTGAAGATTTGCAAATGAGGCTGATTGATTTTTTTTTTAATTTTTATTTTCCTTAAAAAGCCATTGTCTCCTTTTTAATTTAATAAATAAAAATGAGATAAATTTTAAATTTTGAAATGTAACTCAATGTAACCACATGAGACATGATATATATATATATAATATATATATATATATATAATTTTAAAAAATATATAGCAGCATAGACCACGTTTAGGACATTTTTTTACAAATACTCAAAAGGCGGTACTAGTTATTTAAATATTTAAAAGACAGGGCTTGTTTGCAAATTGCCCATTTTTATATGTTTTGCCCATATGTGGTTTTGGCGCGTGTTTATGAAAAATTCATTGGCTACCTTTTTTATGGAAAGAAACTCATTTGCAATTGGAATGCAATGAATCTATTTAATTTGTTAAAAGAAAATCTAGCTTTTTGATTTGACTAATCTTTGTATTTATGAATTTTCCACACCAAGGGAACACTAAGCCTCTGTTTTGATACATAATAAGACTTATTTTTTTATATACAATTATTTCGGCATAAGTAAGTATAAATAAAGATAAAGTGATTTTGTATTTAGTTGTGTTATGAATTATTGTCATTGGAAAACATAATAATAATTTTTTTGTTATTTGAGTAAAATGTGAATAAAATGTGGATAAATATTTATAAAAGATGAAAAAATAATGATAGTTGATTTAACAGATGATTTATTAGAGGTGGTGACAGTTGATTTGATAGTGAGCCTACGTATTCGTTGGTTGGAATTCATATACCACTTTATATCAGTTTCTTCCGACATAATTTATTTTTAAGTATTCCCTACATCCAAACAATAAAAAAACACATATTCTATTTTATTTTTACTCATTTTATGAGCTATGCCCTGTCTAAACAGGGGCTAAGTGTTGAATATAAAATCAATTTACTAAAGGGAAATTATTCATGTTGGTCATAAATTATGACAAAATGGGAAAGTATATGATCACAACGTTATCACGTCTAATCAATAAGAGATCCTACAAACTTTAATTGGAGCTTCTAGACTAGTGAGTTTTCTATTCCGCCTCAGTTTGGTTTTCGTCTCCATGTTTTCATGATTCATGTATTCCAACAATTAATCTAATAAGTATAATTTGGATTCGGATTTCTATTTTCAATGGGTGCCTCTAATTGCACACTTTAATTTTCGGTGCACACTCTTATAAATAGATATAAATTAAAAAAATTCATTTATAATTGAATATGGTACACACCCCCATATTTAAACAGCTCAACACGTACATTGTGGAGGTTGTCTCGCTTTTTTTACATTAAATCTATCGACAGTAACACAAAACTTAAAATAACATCTCTAGAACAGATTCGGCATATAAAGTGTCAAGCGGATGTATCTCATCCGACTATTCTGGTGTCGAAGTAGACAGTTAGTGAAATTGAAGTAGACAGTAGAAAAATGAATTTTCTGCGTTTTTTAAAAAACAACATTTTTTTAGTAAAAGCTATAAATAACTTTTTAATTATGTTTGCTTTTTAGAATGCGCTTGATAATACTTTTTAATTTTCTGCTTAATTAAAAGCAGAATCACTTTATTTAAATGATATCAAACGGCTCTAAGAGCATCTCCAACCCAAGCCTCCAAACCCTCCATATTTAGAGAAAATTCATTGTTGAAGGGTGTTGCACTCCAACCATCACCCTCCATTTTTTCTTATCATTTTTAAAATTATATAAAAATTTATTAACAAATATTATTGTTGTTAATCTATTTATATAAAAATTATATCATTGAAGAGATTTCATTAAGACCATTAAAATGAGTCTAATATTAAATGGTTTTAGAGTTATTTTTAAATTAATAATTTTTTAATTAAATAAATAACATAATTCTTGAATAACTAAACTTATGAGGATTTATTTAAAATCAATTCTAAAATAATTTAATATTATCATTTTGAAGGTCTCGATGAGATCTTTCCAAGTATACTACTTTTACTAAAAATGGATTGGTGGATCTAAATATAAATTAGATTGAATTAATTAATCTATAAAATAAAAATTAAAAAATGTGATTTGGAGATATCTTCAAGTATGGAGGTGGCCTCCAAATTTGGAAGATCAAATCTAAATCTCCAAATTTGCTGGTAAATATAAAGTGTAGTTGGAGTACACCATCCTCCAAATTTAGAGATATGAAGTGTGGTTAGAGTTACTCTAAGTCCACGCAAATTTAAAATACATCATCTTGATAGATAACAACAAACAAAAAAAAATCTATAAAATTCTTCCAGTAATTCCATCTTGACCCCAAATGGACTTTAAGAAACCCTATTTGCATGTGTTCTTCATGGATATGCAGTTTCTCCGAAAACTTGAATCCATGAAAAGTGTAAAGTGAACCTCATGAAACACAATCATCATTGAAAACGAGTTCATAACTTTGAATGGTGACCATTTATATTACTTAGACCAGATCTAGATGTAGACTTTTGTTTAAAAAAATAACCGAGTATTTTGGGCTAAAAATCATCTTCATCATGGATTTTGTAAAACATAAATAAATAAATAAAACTAAGATCTATGAATCCCAAATAAACAACTCAACAAAATATCAAATACCCCAAAACAATCAAATGGACGAAAATGCCTTTCTGCGATGGACGGTCAGGGTTGGTGAGGGTCGGCGGGTGAAGAGATAGTGAATAGTGAAGAGTGCATTAGGGTTGGATGAAAATGAATGGTTGTGATGTTATTTTGATCAATGTATGGTCCAGATTTGTTTTTAAATGAGATGGGATGATATGTGTAATGTGTGCAAGCCCAATTAATCATACATGTAATGTGTTCAAGCCCATAGTGCCCGAGTTAGCCCAATTGCCCCTGCTGCCTGTATTTTTCTTGGGTTCGCGTCCAACCTCTGACCTCAATTTGAACCCGACCAAATTGGGCTCGAGTTGGTTCAGGTTTGGGTCCGGTTGAACCTGACTGGGAAAAACCCCAACCCAAACCCGTCCATGAGTCGAGATGGTCGGGTCGGGTTCAATCCACCCAAGTTGCAGTCTTATACATACTTAAATAAAATTAAAACAAACGATAAAAGTAAAATTTTCAAATCAGATATATTCTCCTGAAGTCAATAAGATTGTTTTTATTATGGATCCTAAAAAATCCAAAATTGATCAACTAGTACAAATTGCCTAGATTGCCATGAATATCATTCTATTAACCCCCCTACATAACAATAAACCCATCAAAGGACTAATTCAGCGTACATGAGCTGATTCCAGGTATCAGGAAGACCTGCAAGGCACCAGTGGCTGCAGTCGTTGCCAGGATGATCTCCACTATACCCAGATGGGTGAGAATCCACTCTAAGCTGGGAGAGCAAGGTCAAGTCCAGAAGGGTCACCGGCTTTGACATCTTACTGAGCACGCTCTTAACTACACCCTCCGGTGGTACTGGACCTCCTGGGTATGTCGATCCACTCAATGGCTTGGTCTGCCCTGCGCAGCTCTTCGCATCTGGTTGGCCCCACTGATGTCCACTGAAATATGATTGAAAACTAGTTTGAAAAATAACTTTACAGGATGTACTTAAATTTTTAGAAGTTGTGACCGTTGGGGTGTTTGGGAATGAATGTTGATTGAGTGTGATGAAAGTAGAATTATCAAGGCAAGTTTGGGATCGTGCATTAATGTATTAATCAATTTTATGTCATGGACTAATTCCATATTAATGTTGCAAATAAAAAAGGTGAAAAATCTCACCTTCACCAAAGAAGGAAAGCTAAAATAAATATAAAATAATTAATTTCATATTATATTTGATATCAACAATGAAGAGAAACATTGGCATTCATTTCTCCATGTTATATGTATATATAGTCTAATGACTCCATCTATTAATTTGGAATATATATATTTGAATACAACATGTGCTTTTTAAGAATGTTTTGATAGTATTTTAATGACCCTAATCATTAGATACCAATTTTGATATATTTTTCCTAAATTTTCTAGATCTTTGTCTTCCTTATTCTCCAAGTCTCAACACCTATAAACTTTTGGAAAGGTGTGTACAAATCAATCAATTCAATCAACAAAAAGAGAAGTAGTCCCGCAAAAGTGTGCATGTTTCTTTTTGAGTCTTTCTTTGATTAGAGTAGTGTGGTGTATCAGAAACACCAAGTGTATACCAACAAAAAAACTATTTAACTTAACTTTCCTATCCACTAATCATGTATAAAACTTACTTAGAGTGTAAGGGTGAGATCCCCTGGAAGAAGACCTTAGTTTTGGCCGGATCAATGTTACTATCCACCCAGTTAGACCAAGTAGACATCCCTTTAGAGTACGCGTCCAGCCTATCCATGTCTTTCAATGTCTGATTCCCAATCTGTATATAGTTCCATCTACAATTTAAAACATAAAAATCTGTTAGCAAGTGGGTTCAACAGGTCTAGTTAGCATTCATAAATATTTATTTTGTGTGTTCTCTCTCACGGTTGGCCTTTTCCAGTGTGTGTCCACCAGTGCCAGGAGTTGAAGATGAGCACATCCATGCCAAGCCACTCTTTGCCCCCCTGGATGGAGTCCAGCACCAAAGCCACACCATCTTTGTTATTCACCATATCAACCAGAAACCAGTTCTTGATGAATGCCACAGAGACGTCGTAGTCCTGCATGCATTGATCGAATTTATGATCAGTGATGCACACATATATACAAGTCGTGTTTGTTGCAGCTTTAGTTTACAAATTGCATATTAGGCCTTCTCCAGTTGTTACTCATACCTATACTTAAATTTTACTAAAAATTTGAATTAAAACTTTATTTGATACGATGTGTCTTCAACTATCACTTTGTATTTAATCAGATCTTTTAAAAAATATGGAATTGTAAAAGAAAAATAGTATTTAAAAAATTAGATAAATGTTTGAGTTTTCCTTAATTTATGTAAAAGTTTAAGTAAAAGCTTGATTTGGTATTAATATGAGCAAATGATTAGAGAGATATTTGACTAATTATTACTCAAATTTAAGTTTCGTACAATGAAATAAAGAGTGGGACACGTGTGTACAGGGAGAAGAAAATGAGAGACCAACCTTGAAATAAAGTGTATTCTGAGCAAAAGTGGTTTTTGCATCAGGAACGGCTGCATGGAGAAGGCACAATAGTGATTGCCAATTGTTCAGACTCAGTGAGTCTCCCACAAACAACATCTTTTTCCCCTTCATCCTCATCAAGAAATCCTTCCCATCAAACCTTCATTTTCCAATCAATAAATTAACAAATCATTGTACAAGACTAGTTGAACAAATCATCAATAACTTAATTACAAAGATACATTTGTGATGAGTGGAGGCTTGCGAAAGATTAATTCTGTAAAAAAATGATAGACATGGCCCCGTTAACAGAAAATCTAACCCATTTTATTTTGTGTCATGCACCTAAGTTGATCAATTTGAAGTGTTTCTTCAATTTCACAAATGAGGCTTAACTATATATGATGCCTATAAACATTGAACAATTTAAATAGAGTGCATCAAAATAAATGATGATATGACATCTTCTGATTGATCGGAAACACTCTTTTCTGGGATCTAAAAATAGCTGATGTCTTAGGTTAGTTTCCTTCTTTTTTTTTCTTCTTTTTTTCTTTTTTGTTGTGTGTGGGTGTGTGTGTGTCAAGGCCTTTTATCAGGCTTCTATTCACCGTGTGCCCAAAGTGTGTATACAAATTAAAATTTTCACAAAACATTCATGTGTAGTATTCATAGGTTTGTTTCTTGAAAAACTACCAATTTTGTTCAATAACAAACCATCCCACTCAGCAATACCGATGGATAAGTGGGGGTCATTTTGGAATATGAATTAATCATAGAAAATGTTTTAAGTACAAATCTTTTCGGTTCTAAGTCTAGTCCTCGTATATTTTTATTTAATTTAAAAAACAAAGGTTTTTTTTTTTTTTTTTTTTTGCATGTAAACCATAAAAAAATGGAAAAAATATTCTTAACTCCCATAAATCTTCCTGAAATCACAAAAAATTCATGTAAAGTCAGAAAATCATCCTAAGTCTCCATAAAGCGTATATGGTTAACGAATTTAGTCCCTTGATCAAGAGTAAAATTGGATTCAGTCCCTACAAACTTTATTAAATCAGATTTAGTTCTTTTGTAAGACAGAAATACTCCAATCATTTTTCAACATCCCCATCTTCTGAAATATCACCCTCATTTGTAAAAAAAAAATATCAATCAAACCTCATTTGATCTATAAAATTAAATCATTTTTCAACATTTTTCACCTCTTTAATCTCATTACAGAGACTAAACAAAAAAAATTAGAGCTTTATCAACTCCATTACAAAATTAGTAGAGCAATCAAAATTCTATAATACATTCTTAACTGAAAATTACTAGCAATAAAAAGCATAACACCTTGATTATAAAACTATAATTTATTTAATAAAATTTAAATAAATCAGTATATATTTTTAGATGATCACATGGATTTTTTGTGATTTTAAGAAGATTTGAAGGAGTTAAGACGATTTTTAAATTTCACAGGGACTTTTTTTTATTTTCATAAGTTTTCAAGGAGTTATATTGATTTTTTCCAACAAAGAAAATAAATTTTAAAAGGGTATAACAGTAATTTATCATGCATGGTTAGGGTTAACCACACATCTGGTTACTTATAGGGACTAAAATAAATGTAATCTAATCAGATAGGGACCTGAGGGAATTTACCAATTTTACATGGACTTTTTCTGATTTTCATAAGTTTCCACGGACCTAGATCAATTTTTCCCTAAAAAAATATGGTATTTATTTTTATACCACCATAAATAACGTATTTATTTTTATACCATTAGAATTTTTCTTAATGTAAAAATGTGCCACTCTTTTACTCTTTTTAACCAAAATAGGCCTTAATTATAGTTAGTTTCTTAACCAAGAAATAAAATTGAAAAAAATAACCTTAATATATAATTTTTTTGTCATAATGTAAATAATTAAACATAATAATCTAATTAATTTTATGTTCTTTCTAAATCAATCGTGATCCGTTCACCCTTACTTCTTTTTTCCTTTTCTCCCAATCAAGATTTAATTTTTTTAAAAAATTGTATTTTATAATATATTATTATTAATTGTTCTCAAAATAATTTTATTTCATTTTTATTAATGTAAGTATTAATAATTATTATATCGATGCTAATAAATAGTTTTTATGATTAATTTTTATTTTTTTGGATTTTAGATGAAATTTATCATTTTCATGTTAAAATTAATATCTTTTATTTTTATAAATATTGTATTTTATAAGGTTAAATATGTAAAAAAATATAAAAAAGGGTAATTTGATCTTTTCTCCAAGACTTTAACGGTTTTAATAGAAATTTAGATGAAAGTTAACTAGAATGGTAAATATGCATAAGTTCTACATATTTCAATGGTATAAAAATAAATAGTTTATTTAAAGTGGTATAAAATTAAATAGCATATTTTTAGATAGTATACATGCAAAAAACTAAAAAAAAAATAGTATAACTCATTTAATAAAATATATGTTTTTATAAATAAATAAAATATAATTGTCTATATCTATTTATAAAAAAAATATAAAAATTTTTAATGCAAGCATATGTGGGTATAATGAGTTATATAAGACTGTAATTTTAATTGAAAAATTGACCATGTGTAACAACGCTTTAATAATATATACATGAAGGACAACAGAGAAATTCATACATAATTCATAATAACAGAGTGAGTGAGCGAGTGAGTGAGAGAGTACCTGGGGATGTCACAGGAGGTTGGTTTCCACCTGTACTGAAGGTAGAGCTTATCAGGCCTGCCATATTTTTGACAGTCGAATTCTGGGTCGATGTAGGGACAACCAGAGGACTCATAGAGTGGGTACGTGTTATCAAAAACCCAACTCCCCTGGTAGATGTTGCAACTTGCTTTCTTGATTCCAACCATAGTTTCATTGTAGTCATTGTACTCACCTAACACACCATTCCACATAAACAGAGAACTTGAAAACAACAAAACCATGCAACAACAGCACCACCATCGAAAACCCATGTTTGAGAAAAGAAAATAAAAGTTCTGTTTTTTTTTTGGGTCTGCCAAGAATCTGTTTATATAGATGCAGAGAAAAAGGGAGACTGCATGTGTGGTGAATTTGATAAAAGAAATATATTTAAAGAGAGTGATCAAGATGACAATCTAAAAAAAAAGGCAATCTCAGATAGATGTAAAGAGAGTTGAGTGAAGATTTTTATAGGGTAATTTGCAAAAATGACCCGTTCTTTTGAAGATTTGCAAAACTAGTATTGCCTGCTGAATATTTACAAAAAAATGCTCAAATTTTTTTTTCTTTAAAGAGGCACATCTCTTTTTCAATTTAATAAATAAAAATGAGAAAATTTAAATTTTAAACTGTAACGTAATGTAACCACACGAAACATAATATATAGGGACACATAGCGTCTTCTAAAAATAAAATAAAAGGGAAATATAGCAGCGTTGACCACATCTAAGACTTTTTTTGCAAATATTCAAAACTAGTTTTTTATAAATATTTAAAAGGGGGACATTTTTGCAAATTGCCCGTTTTTATATGTTTTGTCCATGTAATTTTGGCATGCGTTTATGAAAATTACTTTAATTTCATTCAATGAGATATAGATATAGAAATCAAACTTGCTAAAACTGCATTTCAATGTAGTACAGATTTGCTTTGTTTGTCATGGGTGTATGGATTACCACTAAAGAAGTTCATAATAAGTGGTTTTGTTTTGAATAATCTATTTAATTTGTTAAAAGCAAGTAGAACGTTTTGTTAAAAGCAAGTAGAACGTTTTGTTTTGAATAATCTTTGTATTTATGGATTATCCATACCAAGGGAACAATAAGTGGTGGGTATAAAGGAACTTATTCATGTTGGTCATAAATTATGACACAATGGGAAAGTATATGATCACAACGTTATCACGTCTATAAATAATAATAAAAAAAAACAAACGTTATCACGTCTATAAACAAGTATCCTTTTTGGAGTGTGACTAGGGGGCACCTGTTGGAATTTGTGACCAAAAATGCATATCAGTGTTGTTAACCGCCCCATTTAATTGAGAACATTTTGGAGGTTCATTCACAAATAAATGTTACAAGTGCATGCTTCAATGGAAATCAATTGCATGTATTTTGTAACGTCTAATACATGCATTTATACTACACTGTTTGATATTTAATTGATTGCATGCGTTTAGGTTTAATTGTCTCCTCCTATAAATTATATGGTTCTCAATCTTCTCAAAATCAATCCCCATCTTATGAAATTGGAAAAGGCTGAGAGTTTATTTTCCTATCTATCAACTAGAGCCACCCATTCCATATGCTCTAAAATACTTATTATCGATTGATCTTTATCAAGCCTTATCTATTTCATTCCGGACATCGACAATACAAGGATTTAATTTGAGAACTCCACTTGATCGCACCACGGAGAGTCGGTGGAATCTCGCGGGTCGAGTTGTATCTCAGAAACGAATAATGTCGGTGAAATTTTGTGCGGATGGAGGACATGTTCGTTTCAATAATAACATCTCTTATGTGCTTCGACTAGACAATTCTAACTTTTTTTTTTCATCTTATTATCCTTGTATATTAAATTTATATAATTTATTTTTGTTAAAAAAATATATTTATTATTCTTAAGAATTATTACTAACAGCACCCGCATATAATAATTATGCATGTTTTGAGTGACCAGGAAGTTTTAATAATAAACAATTCACTAATGATTAGAAAAGGTGGAGGGGAATCATTCTTGCTTTGTTTTTACGGGTGTCCACTAGTCCAACTGATCTGACAATTGAAATACAATCTCAATCAACCTCAAGGCAAACTTGATAAGTGATTTACTTTCACCAATAATATGTATATATATATATCTATATATATATGGTTGTGCACCCCATCATACGGTCCGCAAATACAGCCGTTCGAAACCAGCGATCGAACGGCTATTGATCCGGTTCCACAAAATTCACGGGTCGTATCCCCACACCCACTCTCACTCTTCACATTTCACTCTGCGATTTTTCCTTCTCCCCCAAAATCACAGACACAGCTTCCCATCGCCTTCAAACCCTCCCCTCCCTCACCTCCGCCGCCGCCAACGCCATCTGGTCCGTCAGCGAACCCAAATGCCGCCCCTCCTCACCCTCCTCCAAAACCCCCATCTGCCGCGACCGCTACCATCGCCGATCCCCCCCCCCCCCATCCGAGCAAACCCTACCCCTCCTGAAGCCTTATGGGGGCGGCCTTGTTTTCAATAGTGTGTTCTATAGATCGTCTCTTCAGCTCATCCGCACCACTCGAATGCGGAGCCTGGAAACATTAGATTGCCTGAGTGATTTCAACAAGGAGTCCTCCTCTCCTCCTCCTAAACACCTGAAGAACAGCAAAAAATCAAACACAAATTCAATCCAAAAAAAGCTCTGTTTTTTTTGTTATAAAAGACAAACCTGTTGATTCGGGTGGGAACATTTTCTAAAGAGACGATCACAACTGGGATCTCTCTAAGGGCCGATGATTCCTGCTTCAAAAGAAACACAGACCCATTTTTTAATTTAATCTTTGAAAATGTTCTCACCAAACGTCAAAAAATTGAAAACATAAACATAAAAATCACACTTTTATGCGCTTAAGGAGATCGAAACCTTTCATTTCAGGCATGCAATAGTCAATGATTATCATATTCACTTTGGGTCTCTGGATTCAATAAAAATGAAATATTTTTTTAGCAAAGATTGAAACCCATGGAGAAGGAAAAACAGAAAAAATGAAAAACAAGAAATGCTGAAACGTTGAATATTCAACATTGTTTGATTTATTTTATATAGATTTTAGTAGTGTGTTCTATTAGGCAAACAAAGAACTGTAACGCTTGCTTTTTATGTCTATTAACACTTCCATTTTAACAATCAATTAAAATATCATTGCACATAGTTTTCACCAAAAAATTTGGTTTCATTGAATGGATGTGTTGTTTGGTTGGGTGGGTTTTAGTTGATCATCTGAAGGGGACGACAGCGTCAGCTTCAGGAGGGGTAGGGTTTGCTCGGATTGGCGGGGATCGGCGGCGACGGCAGATGGGGGTTTCGGAGGAGGCGGAGGAGGGGTGGCGTTTGGGGCCACTGACGGAGGAGATGGCGGCGGCAGAGGTGAGGGGAGGGGAGGGTTTGGAGGTGATGAGAAGCTACGTATGTGATTTGGGGGAGAATGAAAAATTGTAGAGTGAAATGAGAGGAGAGAGAGTGGGGGGGGGGGGGAGACCTGCGAATTCTGTGGAACTGGATCCGCCGGTTCACTTTTTTGTTTTTTTATAAAAATCAATCAACAACCGTCCGATCATTAATTCAACGATCAAACGGCTGTAACTGCGGCCATCATTAATTCAACGATCAAATGGCTGTAACTGCGGGTCGCATGATGGGTGCACGGCCACACAGCTGCACTCCATCATTTTCCCCCTTTTTTTTTTTATAAAAATCAATCAATAACCGTCCGATCATTAGTTCAGCGATGGAACGGCTGTAACTGCAGGATGCATGATGGGGTGCACAGCCACACAGCCTATCACGACCTAGAAGCGGCCATCTTTTGAATCGTCACAAGAAAATTGATATACAGAAAATCATAACTCAAAATATACAATTAGAAGACAAAGAACTCAGAACATGCAGCGGAAGTAAAACCTTTATATAAGGTCAAACTGGCCAACGACAACTGTATAGATGTCAAAAGATGCATACAACTGTCTGTCCTGTAAGAGCCCTAAGACTTATGTACACAGGATCCATTTATCAAAAATGAAATATGCAACATGGACCTGAACAAAATACGGGAACTCCGACTCTGCTCTGCTTGTGGGACGGCGATGCACGACCCTAAGCTCCTTGTGCAGTACTGGAATCAGGAATATCAACTGGGGTGGTACCTGGATTCAAAAATCCAGCCCAAAGAAAAGGGTGAGCACAAAGCCCAGTCAGAGGAATCCCTACAAATGACTCTTTAACAATCACACATATATATCTAATACCACAATAATTCTTCTGTACTCATAAACCTTGCTTCACAACTCTCCATGAACCATATTAGGCGGCACTCAGCAGGCCTACGAGTCAACAAAAGTTACACATAGTATATTATGTCACATTATACCTCTTCGGAATCCATATTAAGCGGCACTCAGCAAGCCTAAGAGTCCACAAAAGTTGCACATAGTATATTATGTCACGTCATACCTCTCTAGAATCCATATTAGGCGGCACTCAGCGGCCTAAGAGTTAACAGAAACTGCACACAAAGTCTACAATAATCATATCCACATCCACATTTCATCTTCACACACATTACGTAGAACCGCAAGCATTTGACTGAACACATCAGTCGGGTAAGGAAGGTATGGATCAACTCATGTTGAACCCTTCCATTCTAATACTAGTTTTATGACCTAAACTGTAATCTCATGATAAAACATATATTTGCCAACACATGGTAGAAATTCACATGTTTATAAACATCATAGCATGAATAGAGTTGGAAAGATCATTTAAATTCACACACCATTTTCTGGAATCACCAAGGTATGTATTATGTATCACCAATATATAAAACCATGAAGAAGAACTGCAGCACTTTAAACATAAAGAATAAATGATAATTAAATAGAGGCATGGATTCATTCTTTCACTTGACAATTTGGCCTCCTTTACCTGCTCACCTACTAAGTTGCATAACTTTTCCCCTAACCAATTTAATCATCACTCCTCTAACCTTAACTCAGCCCAAAAGAATTCATTTGACACCACATACATGAACAACAGCCCAACACATTCAAGGACATCAAATAAAGAAGACAAATATTCAATAGGAATTCCATTTTCATTCCCATTATAACCTCATTCTCTCAAACATGAATTCTCATATGATTAAATTTGAAAACCCACACATATAGCAGAAACATAAGTAAGGACAACAAACAAAGAGACCCAAGAAAGGATGGATTCACTCACCTCACAACTTACAATCCAAGCTGGACTCACCCTAATCCAGCTCCTACATCACGCAGATAGGAATCCACTGATAAAAATATAATCCTCAATCAGATACTAAATATAACCCCATAAAAATATAATTCTCAATCAGGCAATACTTAGTTTTCCCAAGACAAACATGATATCCCCATTACAACCATAAACTGATACCATAAAAACAACCTTCAAATTCTTATTCATTCAACCTCAAAAATATATTCATATTTCAGCCTCAAATCACAAATTTGATTCAAAACTGAAATAGAATAACCCCATATAAAGAGTAACGATGAAAAGATCAAGAATCTTTACCCAATATAGCATGAAAAATACTCCACGAAGCTTTTCCTAATTTTTGCTTCTCTTCCCTGCTGAAAATGAGTCTCGACCGACCCACTGTCTCGTAATTATATAACCAACACCACCCACCGACTTCACCGATTATTTAAAACTTTGGATTCCTTCAAATGACGAAAGTGCCCTACTTTAAAATTCTGCCCAGCCTCAACTCTAACCGCCATAACTTCTTGTAGGAAAGTCCACTTTAGATGATACAACTTCCGTTGGAAAGCTAATAAAAATATCTACAACTTTTCTTTTTATGCCAAGATCTGAAGGAGCCTCTAACAATGATAAAAACAACAACGAATAGGAGACCTCGCACTCTCTCCTTCTAAGGGCAACAATGGTAAAACAACCATAACTTTTGCTACATGAATCCAGATGATCTAATTCTACTTTTGTATGAAAGGTGACTCGAAACTGAATATCTCATGCTAAAACCAACTTTAAACCTCTTCATCCTGCATACTAATAAAATTAAATCCGATTATGCAAAACGTACAACTTATTATATAACCTAAGAATACATAAGTCTAAGACACTTCCAATACATAGTAATATAAAATACCATAAAATAAAATATCGAAAATGTCACGAAACCTAACACAATTGCACCCATCATTTATATATATATATATATATATATATATATATATATATATTGTTTATTGGTGTAAACAAGATTTTTATTTATATTTTTAATTATTAAAATACATATATTTCATGTCATCATGTGTCGTAAACAAGATTGCAAATAAAAAATAAACCACGTGTAACGGCACTTTTAAAAATTACTTATTGCTATTGATAATGTTTGATTATTTAGAAATAAATGAACGCCACATGATTTTTTTTTTCTCAATACAATGAGTGCCCGGCAATCACTATATTTTATTTTTTTTATAATGAAAGGATATACTTAGAAAATGTGTGAAATATGATCATAGCTTTCATTAAAGATTGGGGTACCACGTGTGTAGAAGGTGTCGGATTTCTTTCGTGTTTCGAATAGTTATCTCTTTGGTTTTCCTTCTTGATTTAGTAGATCTCTCCTCTAGAGCTTTTTAAGGGTTAAAGACATTTAAGTCCCTACAAACATGGGAAATCCATATAAGTCCCTATTAAATTGGGACAGACGTACGAGTCCCTGAAAACTCAGAAAAACCCAATTATCATCCCTGAGTTAAATTTCCATCCAAACTTAACGGAATATTCTCAGAATATTCCATCACATATAATTGTATAGACATTGAAGTCCTTATAAACAGTCATAAAGACAAATTAGTCCCTGCAAAAGACAAAATTGCCCCTGAAAGACTTTTACATTAAATTGTGTACACATTGCAGTCCCTATAAATAATCATAAAGACAAATTAATCCCTACAAAAGACAAAATTGCCCCTGAAAGATTTTTACATTTAATTGGATAAACATTACAGTCCTTATAAATAATCATAAAGACAAAATGGTCCCTATAAAAGACCAAAATGCCCGTGAAGAATGCATTCTACCGATTAAAATATTGGTTTTACATCCAAATTATGATCTTCAGGTGGAGTGTGATTGATAGGATAGAAGATGAAAAAATAAATAAATAAATTATATTATTTGTCTTTATAATTGTTTATAAAGACTGCAATGTCTACACAATTAAATGTAAAAATCCTTCAGGGGTATTTTTGTCTTTTACATAGACCAATTTGTCTTTACGATTATTTATAAATACTGTAATTTCTATTTAATTAAATGTAAAAGTCTTTCAAGGACAATTTTGTTTTTTGCGGGGATTAATTTTCTTTATGATTATTTATAGGGACAGCAATGTGTACACAATTTAATGTAAAAGTCTTTTAGGAACAATTTTGTCTTTTGCAGGGATTAATTTGTCTTTATGACTGTTTATAAGGACTTCAATGTCAACACAATTATATGTGATGGAATATTCTGGGAATATTCCGTTAAGCTTGGATGGAAATTTAACTCAGGGATGATAATTGGGTTTTTCTGAGTTTTCAGGGACTTGTACGTCTGTCCCAATTTTAATAGGGATTTATATGGGTTTTCTCATGTTTGTAGGGACTTAGATGTCTTTAACCCTTTTATTTATTACTCCTGCTTTGGGAATCATGCTCTTTTAAAATATTTGAAAATACTAAAAAAAAAATTTAATTTAAATTTTTATTCTTACTTATATTTAAATATATCCCTAAATACAAATACCATATATATAATTTTAGAAAAAATTTATTTCACACCATACTTTTTTTGAGCAAAATTTTTATTTCAACATTATACTCATGGCCGGCCCTGACTATAGGCCAGATAGGCGACCCGCCTAGGGCCCCTTCTTCAAGAGGGCCTCCAAATCTTGGAATTTTTTTTTATGTTAAGCTTTTGATATTAAACTGAATGATAATTTTACATCAAGTCCATTTTGTAACCCTAAAGTCAATTTAAAAGTGTTTTGAATTTTTTAAAAATAGTATATATCATCTAATAAGGTACATGTTTTTACAATAAGTGAAGCATATACTATAATAAATAGCATATATGCTTGCTAAGGTGAGTATACGCTCTGATAATTTTCTATCAACACATATGAGACTGGAATTGAGGTTGGAATAAAAACTATGTGTAACAACACTCCAAAATTAATTTTTTTTTTAAATAACTTGAACATTTCTTCCTATTTATTTTAAATTTATAAGTTTTATTTGAAAATGTAATATTTGTTGCCATCATTATGAAAAATATTTTTTTGTGATTTTTAAAAAATCTCATCTTTATCTTTATATATTTAATATATTTTTAGTATATTCTATTTTATAGGAATTTGTTTATTTTCTATAAAAGAAATGATTTTATTTTTTTATTTTATTTTCTTTTTAAAGAAGAACTCGGTGAGTTTTTTTTTTTTTTTTGTTATATTTCATTTTTAATCATTATTATCATTTTTTTGTTTAGTCTTGATTTTTTTATTATTAACATGATTAAAACATTTACTCAAAAATTTCAATATACATATATAGGACCCTATTTTATGAGCTGGCCTAGGATCCCACCTGGATTTTTTTATCTCAGGGCCAACCCTTATCATACTTTAGATTTGTTTCTTTTTTCAATAAAGATAATTGAAAATGTTAGGGATATTCATTCCTATAACATTTTTATAGTCCCAATATATTTTAATTATTTTAAAAAATGTATATTTATCTAAAGAATTATAATCTTTATAAAAAAAAATTAATATACGATGGTATCACCAAATTATTAGAGAGAAGGCGGCTGTAGAAATGAATGCATAAATTCAAATGAGAAAAATAAGTCCGTATGCAAAGCAAACGGACCTCAAAAATTAGAGAAGTTTTTTTGCCCATGAGGGGCTTATGATGTTACCTCACCAAGGAAAATGTACAGTCATATTTCCGATCTCTCACACAGTTCACCCGTGTTTTTAGTTTTTTAAAATTATATATTTTATCTTAATTATATAATAAAATATAAAAATGTGAGAATTTTTTAATAAAACATATATCTCACAGCTGTAAATGGAGGGGGCTAACAAAGACTATAAAAACGTGTACTCTATTATCAAAGAAAAATTTTATGTGTAGTCCAATCTGCAGTTCACGTCATTTTTTTTTACAATCATATACTCTTTTTGAAATACATGCTATTGTATAAAAAAAGGTATATACTGAGATATAATAGTATATTTTAAAAAAAAATTAATTTTTTTTTAATCCATACACTATAATAGATACTCATATATTATGATAACATAGTATACAGTCAATCCGTTTTATAGCATCGTCTGCAGCCCCATACATTATGATAGCGAAGTATACAATGTTTTACAGCCCTATACTGCTCTATCATTGGGTATGGAGTTTTATCATAGCGTATAACATAAATTTTCTTTTTTATTTTTTTTTCAAATAAAACAATATACTATGGTATCTCAATAAATACTTCATTTTGTGTAACATCATGCACTTCAAATCTTCAATGGGAGAGCATATGACTTAAAAAAAATGCAATCAGGGCTGGACATATCATTTTCTGTATCGATGCTCTTCACAAAATTATAATGGGTCCAACTCTCTTATTGGGATAATATTACATCTAATCCATTTCCAACCCTGAATCCAATTTAAAAATGTTTAGAATTTTTTTAAAATAGTATACATCATCTAATGAGTTACATGTTTTAATAAAAAATGAAATATAGACTCCAATGAATTGCATAAATACATTTATAAAAAATGTAAAAAATTTTATCGAAACATATAATTTGTTAAAGTGAGTACATGTTTTGATAATTTTTTTATCAACATGTATAAAACTAGAAGTGGGTCAGAATAAAAAACTTTGTAACAGCACTCCTCTTACCGATTATATGGGCCACGCCATAGCCAAAGAGATTGTGGGCCGGAGGAACTCCATCTCTTATTGGGCTATTATTCCGGCTATTTTATCCATACATCCAAACACATCCAACAACCACAATAAGAAATAATGGCCGCTCGTGCTTCAACGATGCACAGCTCTTCGATTCTCCGTTCAACGTCTGTCATAACTCCTCCAAAAAACACTACACAAAGCCTCCGCTTTCACATCAAGACCAAATACGACCGTTCGATCAGACTGTCCCTGCAACCATCGCCGTCCATTTCCGAAGCGACGAAAACGATGGACTCTGAGGAGCCCATGAAGCTCCTCTTCGTCGAAATGGGCGTTGGATACGACCAGCATGGGTCTGTAGTGTCCGTGTTTCGATTCAAAGTTTCGTTTTTTTGGAAACCCAATTTTTAATTCGGCTTCGGATTCTGTGTGGATAGGCAAGATATCACAGTTGCGGCGATGCGGGCTTGCAAGGATGCCATTTCTTCTAATTCCATTCCCGCTTTCCGTAAAGGTTTGTCTTTTTTTGTGGGTTTGGAATTTTTTTGTCAATGTTGGTGATGGGTTTTTAATTGGGTTGTTCAATTAGGGTTCTTTTGATTGGAATCTTTGCTTGGTTGGATTTCAATGTTGGGTGTTTAGGTTTGGGCTTCGATTGTAATGTATATTGGTGTTTTTCTTGTACCTGGAATTTTGTTCGTCAGGATTATTTCTGATACAATCAATGGAGATTGGGTCAGGCGTTTGGAAATTCTGTTTTTGTAGGTATCGCACTTAACCCAAACTTGTTTTCAAATGTCTCATTTGGTCCCTGCTTTTGAGGGGGGGAAAAGTGATAAACACCTTTTCAAGAATCTAACAAAAATATGCTTCCAGGATTCTAATTTTTAAAGTAGTTTTAAGTGAGAAACTCATTTTTCAAACTCATTTTCAAAGGCTGCCTTTGTAATCATGTTTGGATGATTTTGTTTTTGCAGGAATCATATTTAGCCCAAATGTGTTTCCAAATGTCCCAAGTAATTTTTTTTATATAAATAATATGGGAGAATCTTATTTCTAGCAGCACCCGGAATGCCCCAAGTAGTTTTAGCTGTTGGAGAAAGAAAAATTACGACTTTTTAGTTATAAAAAGTGAAAAAATGAGCTTTTTAGGAACCTAACAAAAATTTATTTCTTGGGAATCTATTTCTAAAAGCAGCTTTAAGTGATAAGTTACTTATTAAACTCGTATTCACATGCTGTCTTCGAACAAAAACTACTTTTCTTGATAATGGTTTGTTTTGGCAATTGTTTTCATTGGGTTTCTTGATTTGGTATTGGCAATTTTTTTCAGTTCGTC
Organism: Acorus gramineus; assembly: GCA_030737835.1. NCBI lineage: Eukaryota > Viridiplantae > Streptophyta > Magnoliopsida > Acorales > Acoraceae > Acorus > Acorus gramineus. The sequence goes on along the minus strand of CM060849.1, from coordinate 27,626,386 downwards.
ACGTCCTGTTGAGGGTTTAGGAACTATCTACATATATTGTGCAGGATCAATCCCGGGTGTTTCCACTGAGCATATGAAGTTGAAGATCAAGCTAGGAATTCCTCAGTCTACCCAGCAGCATCTGGATATTGACCGTGTGAAATCTGTCTTCCCATAGTAAGTAGCATACCCCTATATCATCTACTTGAGTGTCCTGTTCTACTGCGAAGATGTTGCGACATATCTGTAGCATGGACATAAACATTGTGCAATATGTATTAGTGGCTGATTCACATATGAAAGATACCATGCTTACGAGATTTAGTTATGGCAGGCACAGCACATATGCTCAGTGTTAAAGTTAGAAAATTGGTTAACAATATTGATTTCTATGAGCATATGATATTATGATGTAAATACATGTAGGTATTTAAATGGATAATAACTCAAAATCAATATTATACTTAATTTGATTGGGATTTGTGGCATAACTTTAGATTCTAAAAACTTGAATTCACCTCATTTCATGAATATTAATTCAGAGTAGGAACTGGGCTAGGAGAACTAATTGTTGATTTGGAAAAGGTATGTAATTATTATAACGACATCATGCATTGCAAAGTTAAACCATTTAGTTTGTTTACTGGGTCTTGATGTACACATGAAACTTCACTTTAAGCTCAGGAATAAAGAAACAGAATGGGGCATTCTGGCATTAAGCTTGAAATGCAACCACAAAAACATCGAGTCTCCACCACTTGTGCAAGCACCCATCACTTCCTATGAGTTATCATTCTTGTGAACCCCACCCTGTGCAGGATATTAATCAAATCGGCTATGGAATGCATCTCAGAAAAATTGGGAAGTACCGTCATAGGATTGAAAAGATCTTAATTAACAGTGATCAGCCTATCCAAGAATCCTGTCAAATCCCTTGACCAAAGCCAGCCAGTGAACAGGTTGCTAGTTGGCTACCATGATTTGATACAAGAGGATTCTCGTTTTCTCTAAACTTTTGAGCTAGCACATGGTGAACAGTGTCCGAATGTGGTGTTGGCGGAGTCAATTAATCCTGATGTAAGAGAATGGATAAAAAATAAAACAATTGATCTAATTGTCAAACAAGAATGTTGAAAACAAACATAATATATGCATACTGAAAGAAATATCTGCATTAATTAGTAAATGAAATTTTAGTCATTCAATTTAGAATGATAAGCTTCTGGGAAATACTAATTCTATTGTGTTTCCATATCAATGTGTCCAATAATGCTAGTTGCGAAGGTCTTTTGCAATGACGGTATTGCAAAAGTATCCTTAATTGTTTTTCTAATTAGTGCAAATACTTTAACCTAATTTTGACCAATCAAAAGACCAGATCATATACCAACCATCTACTTGATGTTTCTCTTTTCTTACATCTTGGTGCTTGATCAGCCATTTTTTAGGTCACAGTTGTTATGTGTGAGGTACCCCAATGTTTCTTGTATGGGATGTGACCTATCTAGTACACCTAGATTGATTGAAAAGAATTGGATAAATTAGTAGCTTTAAGGTATCCTTTGTTTTAGGCTGTTGGACCTCTCAATTAGCATCACTCCATTGTCTCAATCATGCTGCTTTAAGTGTTTCTACAAATAAATTAAATAAGGCCATGTTTTCCTTGTATCCGAATTTTTCTATGAGAATTTTTATCCCCAAGTGAAGGCTTTCTTAGAAGTAAAGACTCAAAAAGGAGCTATATGTCAGATTTTTTAGATGTTGTTGAACTTTATTTACAAGATTAGTGAGTGGGAAAGAGCTACTCTTCGCAGCTCAACTTGGCGTATAGGATCTAATAGCAAAATACTTATTGTACATTGGCTGTGGAAAATGGTGTTAAATGAAAGAGTTCTGATTGTACCATCATTATATGGAATCTGGAGCTGTGTCACTATTTCTGATGGAGAAAGCTGTGTTACTATGTTATATAATTAGTTTATACAAATGAACATAATGAAGTTGCAACATTGGTCCATGGCCCATAGAACAGAAATAAGGAATATTTGAAGAAGCATGATAGTGGCTTTTCCAACATATTGCCCAGCCCTAATCTTTGTACAATAGTTGTGGATCCTGCATTCCTGCTTATGTTGACTGGTAGGAGTAGTACATCAAATGTGTAATTTGTTGACTTTCTTTAAGTGATGGAGCATATCCTTTTTCAGTAATGTAACATGTTATATCAATTTTAAAATGTTTAACATAAGATGTAATCTTGTCAGTATTTTTTAATATTAAAGTAATTTGCACTGAATACTCTAGTGGTCCATGCGGATATCAATATTAGCTAAATCTTGCTAATATTGCTATTTAGATAATAGTCATGTTATCCAGTGGTCAACTAGCTGGGACATAATTTTTTTTTAAAATGTTAAATATATGTTTATGAATTTGTTGGCAGTGGAAAAATTCTGGATGTTGAGATTGTGGATGGTGGACTCATATGCTCAAGTGGTGTATGTCTGGAAGCAATGGGAGACAAGAATGATGATTGTTATGTTGTCAATGCAGCTGTTTATGTTGGTTATTAAATTACCCCACTTGCCTCTCCATCCATCTGCGGGTAAAATTCACTTCTGGAACAGTGCTTTAACATTGCTCCTTCAAAGTCTGGCTTTAAATTTCTGATCAATGTTAGGCTTTAAAGATGGTTGTGATCTAATTATTTTGTCTATTGTTGTCAGTTTATTGCAGTAACTTTCTTTTGATAAATAAAAGAAAAGTATGCTAGAAGAAGGGGTGTAAATTATACTTTGTGTTGTGTTTATCATTTGGAATGTTTTTTTGGATAAATTAATCTGATTTCCTATCATTCCATATATGTTTCTCAAATAATAAAACTTTTTTTTAGTGGGTAAAACATTGTATTAATATCAAGAAGGATGTCTGAACAAGCATTGTTATACCAAATACCTAAGGAGGGAATCGGCGAAAAATCTCATGTGCATCCCTTAAAATTGGATAGCATGCCATTCCTGAATTCCAGGCCAAGGCATTAACAAGAAAAAAAAAGTCACATCTCAAGATGTGGCTTGAGATAAGAAACGTTTTTGAGCAACCTGCTTTGTCTAGCTGCAATTTCTCACTGAATTCAGGAGGAAATCTCCCCACAATTCATAGTAGGTAGAACTGCACATTTCCTTTTCGTGACTTGCTAGAAAAACTTCTGGCTAGTTAATCTCCCGCACAATTTGGCAGACCTCCTAGCATATAAACTCTTGAAGAAGCCCCCTGATTCTATGGATAATATCCCAAATCTCCCATGAAATTTCACATTTAGGATTTAGCATTTACTCAGAGACACAACAGCTTCAAATCGGTTTCCAACTTGAATTCGTCCAACATAATCTGTCTAGCTTTATGCAGACCAAGATGATTCCTCTAAAAGAAGAAGAGAAGGCCTGATTCCATGTGCTAGAGGTAGTGAGTAGGGATTGTCTCATTGAGGTGCAACTGAGGTCACATGAAATGGGACAACCATGTGTAAAATGAAATGTAAAAAAAGTAAACGCAGAAGTTCTAAAATGAGAAAATCATTTAAACCGTATGTCCAACCAGAGTGACAGGTTTCAAAATTCATGTTATTATTCGTAGTGAAGTACTACTACCCTCATTGAAGTGAAACTGTAATTGTGCATGCATTCAAGAGAAGAATGATGTTGTTTGGAAATAACCTGTTAAATTCCCAGAAACTGCCAAAATAGGCAAACCACTTTTGTTTGACTTTCAGGTGGGGTTTCTCACACTTCACTTAGTTTGAGATCTGGCATTTTGTTTGTTTGCTCTTTGTCTTTATGTTCAAATACAACCAAGGAATTTAATTTCGCTACATAACACTGATATGATTTGCCAGGTCCTTGTACGAATCTACTAGATGCTATGTAAAGTACTTAATAGTTTATACACTTTTCTCTCAGATAGTTCTTGTAAATTGTCCTATGCACCTCGAAGTGGCTTGACTAATTGTGATGAATTCGAGGTTTAAATAAAACTAAAGCTTGTCATGAACGGAAATGTATGTGAACTGAGGATGCTATGTGAATTTGGTGAAGCAGAACTTGTCCTTGCTTCAAGAGATGGATGTGATCAACGTCATCATCATATTATGGCATCCTAAGTAGCCTACACTTGGGGCTGTAGGAGGACACCAGATCAACTCCCTGACCAAAATTATTGTCATTTTTTCAAAGCTCATGATTTAATAGACACAGACACCCATAGAACATTAAGAAAGAGTTGAACCATTTGCACTTTCTAATTTTTCCCTTCAATGAATGGAGATTTTATTCCACAAGCAGGCACCATTGCAGGCCTGGGAATGCACTTGGATTCACCCACCCCTACCATTATTTTCTACCCAAATTAGTAAAGAATAGGATACAACAATTGCTTTCCCATGAATTTCACTATACCGGTATACCCACATTTAACCCACCACATTCATCTATGTTTTTTTCCCTCATTGAATTTGATGTTTCACCTTGTCTCCATCAAAGAACCATTTCGGCATATAGGAGCTGACTCCATGTATCCGGAAGCCCTGGGAGGCACCAATGGCTGCAGTCATTGCCAGCATGATCACCACTGTACTTAGATGGGTGAGCGTCTTTCCTTAGTTGTGAGAGTAAGGTCACATCTAGCAGAGTGACTGACTTTGACATCTTACTGAGCACACTTTTCACCACACCGTCTTGCGGAAGTGAACCACCCGGGTATGCCGATCCACTCAATGGTTGAGTCTGCCCGTAGCAGCTCTTTGCACCTGGTTGGCCCCAGTCACGTCCACTGATACGATGATAGGAGAGAAACATGGGTTAAGATGGATGATATGTGAAACTGAAATATAGCATCTTTTTTTTTTTTAATTTTTTTTTATGAAATGTAGCATCTTACCATTGGTTATTTCTCCATCAGACACTGGTTGGTTAGAGATCATTTTAGGTTTTGCTATTTGTGTTGTGTTCTGCTGTAAAATTACTTGACTAATTTTTAAGTTGCATCAACTAGTTTTAAATTTCTTAATTCTTCTTTCCTACGGAGAGCATTTTATGAACTTACTTGTAATGTGTGGGTGAGATTCCTTGGAAGAAGACCTTAGTTTTTGTGGGATCAATATTGCTGTCCACCCAATCAGACCATGTAGTCAACCCCGTAGAGAATGCGACCAACCGATCCATGTCATTGTATTTCTGATTCCCAACTTGTATATAGTTCCATCTGCAATTAAAATGAAAAACTAACAGGTTAGTCTGCAAGTCTAGTTTGAAATCTTTGTTTTAGCATGTTTTTGTGTCATCTCTTACGGTTTGCTTCTCCCATTGTGTGTCCACCAGTGCCAGGTGTTGAAGATGAGCATGTCCATGCCTAGCCAGGCATTGCCAGCCTGGATGGAGTCCAGCACCAATGCAACCCCATCACTCTTCTTGACGAGGTCCACCAGATACGTGCTCCGGTAGTACATCACTGAAACCTTATAATCCTGCATGCATGCATCCCTATTGGTCAGACAGCAGTAGAATAGTTTATTTATTTAGCTTGAATTAGGATCATCAGAATCACTAAGACCAGCATGCATAACTGACCTTCGAAATTAGAATAGTTTCTTGGTTTATCTTGAATTTTATTTGAAACTGTTTGAATGCATTGCTTTGTCTGTGAGTTCATAATGTGGCAACTATTCCATGCACGAGTCTGAACAGTGGGGATTTGATTAAGCTCTGTTTGTGTAGCACTTATACATCACTGGTATGCCCAGAATCCAGATGACTCCCAGTAGGCTAAAAAGTTTTTGTTTTGTCATTATAAAGTAAGATAGCTATACATTGATAACTGAGTTTGGGATAAATCGTGATAATTATTCTGGTGAAAGGTTTGGAATTGTTATTGAAGTATGCCTTTGTTAATTGATTAAAATATGTTCCATGAAGTAGGTGTTGGAATTCTATGATATGTCCCAACTCATAAACTATGTAATGAATAATAGCAAGGGTAACAGAAATACAATAAGATGCTCATGTGCTAGTGATTGGAGGGTGACGTTACACATCACATGGAAAAAATATTGTTTGTGTTTCAGATCAAACCAAAAAAAAAACTGTTGAAAATGAATAGCCAAACTCAAACATGTGAACATCCAAGTTGGAGCGGGGTTGTTTTCCATCATTTAATCATATGTCGTCTAAAACTGGGGGACATGCAATGCTGTCTTCCACGTTTTCCACCACCACATAAAAACAAATACCAACCACCATACTTTACATTTCATTTTTCTTTTCTTTTCTCAATGCATCGAAGGTTGTAAAGCTAATATTAACAATGATTAGTATAGTTGATGGAATGTCTGTATCATCTAATATTATAGAATATAGAATATGAGAGAGAGAGAGACCTGGAAAAAAAGTGTGGAGAGGTCTTGTTTACGAGTAAAAATGGTTCTTGAAGCAGGGACTGCTGCATGGAGAAGGCACATGAGAGATTGCCAATTGTTCAGACTCAATGAGTCCCCCACAAACATTATCTTCTTCCCTCTCATCCTCCACAGGAAATCCTTCCCATCAAACCTTCATTTTTCAGTCACAAAATTAACAAATTAATCACTATATAATCCTAGTTGAACAATTTTCAAGGATTAAATCAAGCTGTACCAGTTTCTTGGAATTAATGAATCATTTTATTTTTCAAATATATCAAATAATAAAAAAAAAAAACAGAATTTAGGATTTGCGGACATGACAAATAACAGACTAGATTTCTTGTTTTCTATTTTCCTGGAACGTGGATTTGGATCTGGTGCTGTGTGTACTTTTTTTTTCCCATGATGGGATCCACTGTGTTAGCACTTAGAAAATGTCACTTAGATGTGACAAACTATTTTATGGTGTCGATGCATTATTAAAATCTCAGATAAAGCACGAAAATTTCATTGAAATTGATTTTTAGCTTAAATGGCAAAAAAAAAAAAAGTGACCAATTTCATTGAAGGTGTACAACTTATTAATTAAATTATTTGGGCTAGATTTATAAGGGGATAAATAGTGGAATAATTAGATAAATATGGGGATGAGTAAGAGGAAACAACTTGTTTTGTTCCGCTTGTTATAAAATATAATTAAAATAAAATGTGAACAAATGTCTTTATTTTTAAATAAAAAATGTTAATTTTTTGTTTCATCTAAATGATTGAACAACATTTATGCCATTTTATTGTATATATTTTGACAAATGTGAATAAATATTATTTGATGGATTTTTATTTCTTACAATTGGGAGAATTTATCCTTGATATCTTGTCTCATTGTCAAACTGGGATGATTCTAGATGCATGATAAAATCAGTTAAGTACGAAACATTTTCATTACAACTTTTTTTTTACTTTTTACGTAACAATCAAAATGAGATTTCTCATTCATAATGGTACAACTAACATAACCTCTTATTATTTCCCACTTTCCCTTCCAATAAATAAAAGTTATTTAACAAGTGACATCATGTGATCAGTGATGTTTCATGTGCTTTTACACTCTCATGAAACACTGAACTTTCTCATTCATAATGGTACAACTAACATAACCTCTTATTATTTCCCACTTTCCCTTCCAATAAATAAAAGTTATTTAACAAGTGACATCATGTGATCAGTGATGTTTCATGTGCTTTTACACTCTCATGAAACACTGAACTTAAATCATTAGCCCAAAGGGCCCTCTTGGATTGCCATTGGAATCTTTTTTAAAACGAACATAAAACGAACAAAACATAGAAGAAAAAAAAAACACATTGCACCGACACTGACTGAGAAGAAAAAGAAGAAGAAGAAGAAGAAGGGATTGAAGAGAGTACCTGGGGATGTCACAAGAGGTTGGTTTCCACCTGTATCTAAGGTAGAGCTTATCAGGCCGGCCATACTTTTGGCAGTCAAATTCAGGGTCTATGTATGGGCAACCAGAGGAATCATAGAGTGGGTAAGTCCCATCATAGACCCAGCTCCCTTGGTAGATGTTGCAACTGATTTTATTGCCTCCCAGTACTCCAGTTTCATTGTAGTAGTAGTTGTACTCATGACCCAACACACCATTCCACAGAAACAATGAAGAGAACAGCAAAACCATGCAGTGACAACACCACCATTGAAAACCCATATTGAAGAGGAGGAGGAGAAGATAATAAAGGCAGAGAGGGAATAATGGGATTCTCTTCTTGGGGGGAGAGGTTCACATGTGTGTCCTATGGGGTTGTTTATATATGCAATGATCACTGTGGATTGGAAAATCTAGTCTTGGAAGCATTGGTGGTGTAATATAAAAGAATTGGTGGTGTAATATATATATATATATATGAGAGAGAGAGAGAGAGAGAGAGAGAGAGAGAGAGAGAGAGAGAGGTTAGAAAAGCTGACAGGTCTAGAGATAGAGAGAGGGGTGTGAAGTGGGTGGGACCAGACTCTCACGTGCCAAGCCAATATGTGTACATTATGTATCTGTGGATTTTGGTTGCATATATTTGGCTGAGCGTTTGTTGTTGAGTCCTATCAATAAAGAGTCTCGTCTGGCTTTTTTTTCTGTTCTCTTCTATATTAGTGCATTTCAGATTTGTGCCTTACTCTCAATTTTTTTTTTTATATTCCAAAATTTAGTCATATATGCCTCGTTAGGATTTTAGTAAAGCATATACGTAGTCTAATAATGTATATACTTCCTTGATTTTTTTTTACACTTATTATTAATTGGTTCATTCAACTCGAAATGGAGCGATACACACTTTTTATCAAAACATATACCTCATTAGATAATGTTTATTATTTTTAAACAAATGAAAACATGTATGATCTGAAGTTTAGACTGGAAAAATGATTTCAATCTGAAATTTTTCTATTGAATTTGATGCAACTTTCTACCAAGCAAAAAATATATATATTTGTTGGTTCATCTTGATATTATATATTTTCTTACTAATCTTGCAGGCTGCAGCCGAATATCTTGAATTTTAGTGTAATCGTATAGTGTTTAAGATCACCTCTTTGTACATAAATACAGGATGAACAAGTCAATATAATATAAATAATAATCTTGATAAATAAATGAAATGTTCTCCACTGGTTTTGGTCTCGATTGATAGGGCATTGATGCATTAAGTCGGTCTTGCCTTCCTTCCCTTGATAGATTGTATAATGTGATGATCTAGTATATACTAGTTTAGGAAAAATTGAAAGATATGCATTAAATTCATTCGATTATACACATTCTTTTTGTAAAAAAATTTGCTTTATTTAAATAAGTATATATACTTTTGAAAAATAAAAAAATTAAAACAGGTTAAGGGTTGCTGGTGCATGAATTACCATGCATAACATTTTAGTAAAATTTGAAATTGTTACGATCGGTCATTATATGTAGCATTGCGTCTCGTGATCGAGTTTTTTTCACACTTTTAATAAACCGATTCACTCTTGTGATCAGTAACTTGTTATCACCTAAATTTCACTCATGATCAAGTTTAAGTAGGACTATAAGTGGGATTCTCCCTTATGTTATTCATAAAAGAAAAATGTTTCTTTTCTGTTGCATTTCGTGAGAAATAATAACTGTAATTGTAGAACTTTTTGTTCTCTGTCAATGTTGCGTGTTCAATTATTAATGGATTGTCCATGAAGAAACGCAATAATTAGCACCCATTGTCCCTCATAAAACTCAACAAAATTAAAAAGTAGCTTATCACAATGCATCAGAGTTGTTTATCACCATTTATTAATATGTTTTTTATTTTAATGAACCATTAATTATTATGTTTCTTATCTGTTGCACAATCTGCATGCGCAATTGAATCAAATGGCTTTGCAACGCGACATATGTATAAAAGAATGACAATAACACAAATACTTTGAATGAGTTACAAAATCTAGAAATTTGTGAGGTCAATCTCTATCTAAAAATAAAGATGTTTTACAATGTTTATCCAAATTTTGGAGATGACATAATTTTTAAGTCATTTATTTTCAATATTGGGTGGGTGCTAGGGCATGGACCCCTTCCACCACCAAATGGGACAGTGGATCGGCCATCATTAGTGGACTACAGTAGGCCAGCCATTTTTTGATGCCTTTGAGTGATTGGGACTCCACACTTGTTTTTATTTATTTTTATATTTATTTACATGGATTTTCTGGTAGGACTAGTAATCTAAGGCCGTTTGGAATCAGAATATAAAATGAGCTATTTTTTTATTAGATTTATAAAAAACATACTCTTTTAAATGGAGAATCAATTAAATGTATTTTCAAATGAGACGTTATATATATTTTTTTAGTATAATTTAAAAGATACAAGTTTTTTCTTTGTCACACAAAAATCGACCTAGATTTATTTTCAGTATCATTTTGTAAGACAATTATTGCAAGTTAAGATTATTTAAAAAAAACAATGCAATAAATGCTTTTTTGTATAATTCTTGAAGTGAGGTATATTACCTTTGAACAATGAAATTGTTGATCCCTCGTTTAACTTCACATTATTAAGCTCCTTATTTTCAATTTAAAGGATAATGGGCTTCTTTTAAAGAATACATGTCTATACAAGGAAAGGAAAACTGTATAAGTCATCATCAAAAGTCTTTCATCAGTCATGCCATTTTTCTTTTTGCTTTTTTTCATCTGTTTCTTCTCACCCCCTTTCCCTTTGAACTTATAACCTACATTTTTGTGACGATAACAAGTTCTATATTTTTTTCAAAATAAAACAAAACAAAAAATCATTAAAAGTCTTAATCAGTCATGATAACAGAAACATATAATAAGTGATTATAACATCATGGTCTTAGAATCCTTATCAAAACTTAATCTAGATAATATATCTGCATTGATAAGACTGTTTAAATAAGGTGGACCCATATTTAACAAACTTTTATGTCGGCATGTGCCGACATCAACAATAGTGGGATCCCCTGGAGGAGAACAATTTTGTTATATTGTATACTCACACACTTATTATACATTTTAAGCCACATCCAATGATTTTAGCTTTGTTTTGAAGATGTCATCGATGGCTTATCCATAGGGCATAATGATCCTTTTTGTAGATGCGACTCATTTAATTATAAATTAGGATAGATGAGATATTGTTGTACCTGACTATTACTATTTAATTGTGGGTACGTCATTAATGAGAGAGAAACATATGTTTACAAAATATTTACACAGAAGTTTTAAAGTAGTATAGGATCAGACAATAAAATTTGATTGGGAGGGAGACTAGAGACTAGTCTTTTGGAAACAAAAGATATTCAGCAGAATTAGCTCCTCGATTAACTACAAATAATGTAGTCATTTTTACCAATAAAAAAAATAATTTAGTCATTTTTTCATGCATTACCACCCCCTTCTAATTAATTCAAGAGTGAATGGACTAAATACATCACAACATAAACAAAAGGAATTAATGAATCATCACAAGCAATAAAACAAGTTCTATTACATGAAGAATGGTTGATTGATGAGGTGAGACTTGGCTTTCTGTGTAATAAGCTTGGACCTGCCAGTTCTCCCTCGACTTCAATGTCATATTTTGAAACATTTCACTTTGAGGATCATAGAGTTCCAGTCTGTTCTCAAGACTTGTAAACAATATTGTGCCATTATCACATATAGATTCAGGCCATATGAAATCTGCCATTTCCTTATTTAAAGTTTTAAACCATCAATTATTCCCAAATCAATAGTATACATATTAACCCAATTTGCTTATTGAATCCTTCAACATTCATATGTCCATATCTGGATAATCCATATGCTTGACAACAAGAAACAAGTCTCCTCCCAACAGTTTAATGGGCCTGGATAATTGGGCTTGGGTAGTGGACATGGGTTGGGTACTTAGGTTAGATTGGATCGAAAATAAAAATAAAAAATTAGCATACATAATGGGTGTATAGTCGGGTCTATAGGACCAGGAGAGGATTCGAGTATTTTACGCATTTTATCCGGTCAGGTCCGAATCGACCCGTGTCACCCGAAGACAAGCCTAATTCATACTAGATCAAAGGTGTTCAAAAGTCAGATTAGATTGGGTTCAACTGACCACACCCGGAGTCACTTCAAAATAGCTCCTTGGGAGAATGAGAGTAAAGAGTAGAGGAGATGGGAATGGAATGGGGTCTACGCCACATAGGGGAGAAATGGAGAATTGGAAGTTAGAGTTTTGTTTGTGGCAGCTTCAAAGTTCACTTGAGAATAAAATATTAACAATGTATTAAAATAATTGAACGAGGGGTATTTTTTTTTTAATAACATCCAAATGGAAGGACCTAACAATGAATTCGGTAAAAATGTGAAATATGACTCACATTATGTCCTGTGCTATATATATATATATAGTGTGGACACACTGCATATTCTTCCACATCATCACATATATTAAAGTAACGGTCCATTGACTCATACACACATACATACATACATACTCTGTATTCATTCACACTAGCAGAGAAGTTTTGTAAACCCTGAACACAATTTCTTAAAACTTCGCAAACACAATATATATCACTTGGTGGGATAAGAGGGTTGCATGGCAATTCCACACAACCCCTCCTTGTCGTCGACGTCCCTCTGCATCCTTATGTACCCTTCCTCACCCCAACTGGTTCCCCACGAGTTCTTCACCAGCCAATACTTCGTCCCATCGCCGGTCGTCCCGTACCCGACGACGGTGACGCCGTGGTCCAAGTCGGTTCCGCATTCACCCGTGAAGACTCCGCTCTTATAGAACCGGAAGTCGTCTTCGCCCGCGTCGATAGCGACCGAGACGGGCTGATTGGCGGCGGCCGAAAGCAGAGCCATCTCGTTGTTGGCCGGCACGTCTTCGTACCCCTTGATCGTGGCCGCGTTGGATCTCGCCTTCCTGGCGTTGCAGGATCCATCCGTTCCATGGTAGGGGTAGATGGATTCGGTGGTGATGCCTCCATTGTCGATCATGAACTCGAACGCGTTGTCCATTAGACCTCCCGAGCAGCCCTGGTCTTCACCGCTTGTGTCACAGTCCACCAGTTCTTGCTCCGAGAGGGAGATCAACTTACCTGTCTTGATCTGCGTTATCCCTTCTGTGGCCGCCACCGCTGAGAACGCCCAACAACACCCTATACACATACATACATGCATGTCGTGCGCGTACGTATTCATTAGTGAATCAACCAACTATGTATGGATAATTAGCCCAATTAGTCAATGATGCATATATACCGCATTGTCCCTGGTCCTTGATGGGGGTCACGGCGCCTCGCTTCCTCCAATCCATGCTCGGTGGCACCGCCGACACGTTCGCGTACTTGAATCGATCATGACTCACCTCCACCACGGTTTTCTTCGGGGAACGCCTGAACCCGTTATGCGTGGAGCGGAACTCTTCGTTGGTCATGTCGGCGAACTCGTTCACACCGAGCTTATACGGGTGCCTCCCCTCTCTGTTAAAGGATTCGATGTACATGGCATTGTCGCTGAATATCCTGAAGCGCCGCTCCTTCTCGGCGGAGTCGGCGTACACGCGCCCATAGCGAGCAATCCATTGCTCGTGTGTCACGGACGAAGTTTCCGCGGGGAGAGTCCGCGGCGTGACTAGTGGACTGCATGCGCAAAGGGTGAGCAAGGCAATGAAGAGAAGGTATTTGTTTGTTGAGGACATATTTGAAGCTAGCGAAGGTAACTAATTAAGAATGTTGAGAATATGATGTGTGAGGAGTGATTGAAGTTTGTTAGGGTTTATATAGGCCACGGTCTGTTCCGGTGTTAGTGGAGATGCTTGAGGGGCTTTCAACGTGCCGTGTGGTTTGCATTGAAATTAACGTACCCATAATTAAATAACATAATTTATTAGTTAAGTTGGATACCGTGCACGTTTTCTAGCTCATCGACAGCTTAAACCTTTACCATTACATTGGCCATGCATGCAAGGAGGATTTATAAGGGTGTTCAAAGTCATGGGCAGGGACGTACTCGAGGAATGTATGAATTAAGGGTATTATATATAATTTGGCTGTTTTATTTTGTTGTTGTATTTTTATTTTGTCTACTAATACAGAGTTTCCACATTTTAACGAGCAAGTATCAAAAGCTTGGTAAGGGCCGGCCTAACTACTTGGACAGGAACCATGCATGCATGGCCCCGTGAGGCCGTGAAAGAGATGCCAAGCATATATTATATCAATTAATTTTATTTTGTTTTTATTGTTTCCAAATCACTCTAAGTAAATGCAAGGTGCCTCGTGCCGAGGGACTTTGCTCGTCTTAGTACTTTTACGCATGGAAAAATGAATGAAAGTGAGAAAATGTTAAAAAAAATTGACAAATTGTTTATGTCAAACAAACAAGAAATAAAAAAAAAAATATCACTTTTCCTTCTATATTTTGTCATGTTAGACAACACGAGAATTTTTTTTCATCCCCGTAAATAAGGATTTGAAAGAAAAATGATAAAAAAATAATAATATTATTTTTATTTACATGCACAATTGGGCTGCAACTTGGGTCGGGTTGAATCTGAACCCGACAGTTTGAACCCGATTTTTATATGGGTTGGGTTGGTCAATTCAGGCTCTAATTCAGGTTGACAAATTCAGGTTGACTCAGAAATCGAGTTGGATTCAGGTTGGTCTCACTCACAACCCGACCCAATCAGAACCTGTAAACTAATACTGAAAAATTGATCATATCCATTCATTTTATAACATTTAATCTAGGCCATTCAAATTTAAGTAAACCAAATACCAATCTTACAACCCTAGCCGTCATTTGTTCTCTCTTCTCTTATCACTCCCTGTTTCAATCGACAGATCCTTGGCACTTCGGCGGTCGACACTCAACACATTCTTGGCAGTCGGCTCTCGGCACTCGGCAGACCTTCGACACTTCGGCGGTCCTTCGGCACTCGGCAGACCTTCGGCAGACCTTCAGCACTTCGGCAGATCCTTCGACAGTCGGCACTTCGACAATCAGCAGATCTTTTAGTTTCAGTCCTTCAATAGATCCTTCGGCAATCCGCAACTCGACTTCGATCATTTGGCAATCCACAACAAGGTCTTATCCTTTTTTTTTCTTTTCTTTTCTTTTCTTTTCTTTTATACATTCATAAATCTGTGGGTTGTAAGGGAGCATGACTCTTTTGATTTCTGATTTTTGATGGGTTTTGATTCAGATTTACTAAGGCCATGTTTGGTTACATGTTTGGGGCAGCTTTTGTTTTTTTAAAAGTTGAAAAGCTAAAATCGTGTAGTCAAATGGGGCAGCTTTATTCAGATCGGAAGCTAGATTACTTTTAATTTTTCCTTCAAAATCCGTGTTTTGAAAAGCTCAAAAGCATTGATTCCTGGATTAAAAAAAAACATCCTAATAAAAGTCAAGGTCTAAAATCATCTTAAAAAACAGTTTTATTTCAAAAGCTACTTTTCAATATAAGTTTCCAAATAGACCCTAAGAGAATATATACAAAGAAGATCAACAATCACTCATTGGAGCATCCAAAAAGATGTAATTGTTTTTAGTTTGATTGTAATTTGGTCTATGTTTGGGTATGTGATTATATTCCAAAACTCAAATCTATAAAGCATTTTATATTCCTAAAAAAAAATCATTGAACATGTTATATAGAGGTAATTTGCACATCATGTTAGAAAATCGGGTTGGGTCGGGTTGGTTTATTTAATTAATTCAGATTGGGATCAACCCGAATCTAATCCGTATGAGTTTCCGCCCTAATGCACTAACATTATAAAAAGAGTCACGATACCCACCATAATATAGGCCTCACTCACAAGCCCCATGAGGTGTCATCATTTCATTGGTTGGTTTGTTTGGTTTGTTGACTTTTTTAAAAAACGGTAAAATGACAAAATACAAATTTGTCCTTCAATAAAAATTTGTCTTATTAACCCAAATCTCTCCATTTTCTCTATTCGGTTATGACTCTTCCATATGAATCTTAAAATCCATTTACCTATTTCAAATTTTGAATTTTGAAATAATTACCTAAATTATAATTGATCTTAGATTACACCAAAAATTACCAAAATTGTTTTCATCAAAATCCTTCAAATGGCTCATTTTCTCTAGGTATTTATTGTATTTAAATTTAAATAAAAAACACATATAGTTAACATATGAAACAGTTACATTTTATATTGGTAGTTACAAATATATTTCTTAAATGTTTACATCTCTCACAACTATTTGTTACATTTATATAAAAACTGTTACATTTATATTGATGAAACAAACAATTACATTTACCTAAATGTCAAACAGTTACATTTACTATTTACAATTATCTATTTCAATTTCTAGTGCACTGTCTTCCAAAGAAAATGTATCAGAATCATCTGTAAAAGTATGTACTTCACTGTTACATTTATACGTCATTTCTATTTGCATTGTTAAAATAAATGCACAACATGAGATAATGTTACATTTCAGAGTGTTACATTTATGAATGTAACAAAATTGTGTAAATGAGTATCCGAGTTCGGGAGTCTAATATAAACATCACACGAATCAGTAACAATTAAATGTAACAATATCAAAATTACATTTATGAAATTATAACGAAACAAATATATAAAAAAAAGTGTGAAATAGTGATCAAAACATAAAAAAAAATTCATTTTTTGAATTGAAACATGTAACATAGATTGAATATTTGATTATCAAAAATTTAATTTTAAATTCGATGTGATTTTCATTCAATAAGATAAAATAAAAAATAAAAAAACAACTGACGAACCTGATCCGGAAGAGAGATCCAACTTGATAAAGAACAAATTAGTTTTTCAAACTTTCTCCAAATTAAAATTTCGGGACTGCTACGAATATGTTCATCGTAAATTATTAGGTTATTGTTACCTACATAAAATATGGATTAATGATTTTACACAATGCAAGGAAGAAGAAATACAGTAATTAATAAAATCTCCACAATCCTAAGAATAAATCAAACTGTTTTCCTTGTTTAGAAGTGATTACCAATTAGATGGTATAATAGAGTGGTGATACCCAGGCCCCAAAATATAAGCCCCATTAAAAAGCCCCATGAGGTGTCATCACCTTATTGATTGTTATTAGTTGACTTGTTGACTTTTTAAAAATGGTAAAATGACAAAATACAAATATGTCATTCATTAAAAATCTCTCTCATTAACCCAAATCCCCCCATTTTCTCTATTCGGTTATTACCTTTTCATGTGAATCTTGAAATCCATTTAACCATTTCAAATTTTGAATTTTAAAATCCTTACCTAAATTACAATTGAACCTAAATTACACTAAAAAAGTTAGATATTTATTGTATTCAAATTTAAATAAAAAAACACATATGGTTACTATATGAATTAGTTACATCAAATACCTTTATTAAATATTTATATCTCTCACAACGATTTGTTACATTTACATCAGAACTGTTACATTTACATAAATATAACAAACAATTTCATTTTCCTACCTAAATATTTTACATTCCATGCAATGTTTAAACAATTTAGAAACAGATTATATTTTCAATAGTCAGTTACATTTTATAGAAAATGTCAAACACTTTTTTTTATTGTGTGATACATTTAACAAACATATGTATTTGACTGTTACAGTAATAAATGTAACAAATATAAATTACTATTTACATTGAAACAAATTCGGGAGTCTAATATAAACATCACACGAATCAGTAACAATTAAATGTAACAATATCAAAATTACATTTATGAAATTATAACGAAACAAATATAAAAAAAAGTGTGAAATAGTGATCAAAACATAAAAAAAAAATCATTTTTTGAATTGAAACATGTAACATAGATTGAATATTTGATCATCAAAAATTTAATTTTAAATTCGATGTGACTTTCATTCAATAAGATAAAATAAAAAATAAAAAAACAACTGATGAATCTGATCCGGAAGAGAGATCCAACTCGATAAAGAACAAATCAGTTTTTCAAACTTCTCCAGATTAAAATTTCGGGACTGCTACGAATATGTTCATCGTAAATTATTAGGTTATTGTTACCTACATAAAATAAGGATTAATGATTTTACACAATGCAAGGAAGAAGAAATACAGTAATTAATGAAATCTCCACAATCCTAGGAATAAATCAAACTGTTTTCCTTGTTTAGAGGTGGTTACCAATTAGAGGGTATAATATATAATGTTCTATTGCCACATCATGAGGCCTGTGATGGGACCTGAAAAGTTGGGTTTTAAGAATCATTATTGTTATAAAAATTAACGGGCCAACTGAGACGGTTAGGTACGTAGCTTGTTGGCCTATTTCTTTAATGGGCTGGGTTGGTCCTTGCACGGCCCGCAGGCTCAAGAGACTTTAATTGGCAGTGAGTACTGAGTACCTTGGGAGACGCCCGTTGAATATTACACACACACAGACGTTACAAACATGTTAAATATCCACCAAAATAATGTATGTTAAATAAATGAAATAGACATATTTTAACATTTTCATTTGTAGACTCTGATTGTTGGACCACTAAATTTGAAAGAAGTTTTTTTTGGTAGACACATTCAAAGTAAACACAGGTTTGCTTCTCCTGTGGTCCATGCCGTCCGACCAGAGGGTGTTCTCTCTGTTTTTTTAACGGAGAGTTTTGTTTTGGTAATTAAATTAATTCCTATTGCTATACCAAATGAGAAATACAGGAGAAAAAAATTTCTTTACAACCAAACAAAATGCGAAATAAATATTGATACTCAAGCCTAAAACAAGCTAGCTAGGTAGACAATTCATATCTGAAGGCCAATCTTGCTTGAGGGGTGGGTCTGCTTGGTATCTGAATGGAGAAAGCCCACCTTGGGCTGTATCATGTATGCCTTGGATTCCACTGTTGTTGTTAAGTGCAGGTGATGGTTCTAGTGTAAAGTTGCAAAGGCGTGGAACTGATCTATATTATAGTGTATACGGTATACCACATTTTTTGAACGAAAGGTAGTAATGCTTGCTACCTCGATTTCATTAACTGATCGACATACATGTATGCCACTATTGTAAAGCGTACTTACTTTTTTAGACATACATGTCTTTTACAAAGCAAATAATTAAATAATTACTCTCACAACAATTAACATTGTTTTAGAACAGAATTAATTAGTTTTCCATGAGATCTAATTAATTTTTGACAGGATAAGTGGGTTGTTTGGCAATGCCACACAGTCCTTCCGCTGCGTCGATGTCCCTTTGCATCCTTATGTACCCATTCTCACCAAAACCCGCGCCCCACGAGTTCTTCACCAGCCAATACTTCATCCCGTCATCGGCGGTCCCGTATCCAACCGCAGTGACGGCATGGTTTAACCTTGTATCACAATCACCACTGAAAATCCCATTCTTGTAGAATTGGAAGCTGTCCCCGTTCACCCTGACCGACACGGGCTGGTTCGCGACAGCCGCCAGCAGCGCATTCTCGTTGTTGGGGGGCACGTATTCGAAGCTGTCGATGCTGGCAGTGATCGGGCCCGCGTCATCGGCGTTGCAGCTGAATCCGTCCGCCTTTCTGTAGGGGTAATTGGATTCGGTGGTGATGCCTCCTTTGTTCACCATGAACTGGTACGCGTTGGCCGCCAGACCCCCCTTGCAGCCTATGCTGTTGGTGTCGCAGTCCACAAGTTCTTGCTCCGAGAGAGAGATCAAATTCCCCGTTTTGATGTACGTGATCCCTTCTGTGGCCGCCACCGCAGCGAATGCCCAACAACACCCTGCATCATGTATATATGTTATATATGTTGTGATGAATTAAGTTTGTCAATTATTCAAAAAAAAATTTATCCAATAAAAAATAAAAAATTATCTAGTGTGAATATGATATCATTGTATTATATCCAACATATAATATAAAATTATATGTATTTGTGTTACAGTTGTTCATAGTATTTGTTATATAGCATGTATTATTAATCACAATAATTATGTTATACACACACACACATATTATTTGAGTGTTCATAGTTAATTAAACATGTCAATTATCGGTCGTATATAAAGATATCTGAATCAGAAAATTAAAATCCGTCGATGAATGATTGGGATAAGATGCGTATATTAACATATCCGATGATGCTGATTGTGATGTTATAGATGCTATGCATATGAAGAATTTAGGTTGGTCAGTCAAGCTTAATTAATTACCACACGGGTTCTGGTCCTTCACGGGAGTCACTGCGCCTCTGTCTCGCCAATCCATGCTCGGTTGCACCTCGTCCATGCTCACGTTCTCGTACTTGAATCGCTGCACCTGGTTCGCTCGCAACCCGGTCTCCTGATGGGAACGCCAATACCCACCGGTATTGGATGCGCGGAACTCCTCACGAGTCATGTCCGCGAACGCGTTCACGCCGAGCTTGTAAGAGCGAGTCCCGTTGTTGTTGAAGGACTCGATGAACGCGACGTTGTCTTTGAATATCTTGAAACGCCGTTCCTTCTCGGCCGGGTCGGCGTACATGCGTCCGTGCCGGGCGATCCACTGCTCGTGCTTCTGTTTCATGGACACCTCCGGGTAGGTGCGCGAGGTGGCTTGAAGAGTTGTAATGCAAACACAGAAGATCAACAAAAATGTGATGCATGTGTAATAATGAATTGTCGTAGGTGAAGCCATGCTAGGTAATGTGTACTATAAACTAAAGTTGAATCAGTAGTGGATGCTGAGACACTGGAATTGCCAGAGGTTTATATAGACCTGACCGGCCGTGTGGTTTGGGGTACATCATGCCCTGTAGTTTGGTTTAGTTGAATGAGTTACAGGGAACGTTCGTTTTTCAAAAAATGTGTCCACACCATATTATGTATATTAAAGTGTGCACCATCAATAAGAATATCTTCTGGTCTTCTTAATAGTTTGGAGGTAGTGATGGGTATTGGGTCCAAGATATGGTTTCAAATGGAATCTAAGAAACTGACACTTGCCTTTCATTACTCGTTTTGGCTGAATAGTCTTCTTAAGGGAATTTAATAAAGAACGACCTGACTTGATTTGTGGACGGTTTATTTAGGAAAAGAATTGGTAGCAAAACTCAGTACTGATTTCTAAGTGAAAGCCACGTTTGAATTCTCGTGGCATCTATGAGATTATGTCACGCAGATAGAATAATTTTGTTTAATATATTCATGCACGATTTTTTTTATAAATATCAAATAAATAAAAAATATTTTCTACTTTGATGATTTATTCTTATTTTACGGGACATTTTTTTTCTTGGTTGTCATAGGAGTTCTATATGATTTTCACACAGAGAATCCAAACACGTAATGACTCATGCAAGATTTCTTTGCATGAAGGAATCACAACAATCTGTTGAGCAGGCTATTGAAAATGGCTTAACTAGTACACTCATGGTTTTTTCAGAAATATTGTGCATGGTTATTTTACTGTATAAATATTGATATATTAGAAATTAATCAACTATTTAAAGGATAAAAATATAAATAAAAATATTTATAATCCATGTATATCTATCATGTATTTATCTATTACATATTTTTAAAATGTAAATAAATAGATATATTAGTAATTAATCAATTGTTTAAAGGATAAAAAGAAAAATTAAAATACTGGATTAGAATCCTTTTATTAAGTAAATAATAAAAATATATATCATGTATTTATCAATTATATATTTTAAAATTTAAATAAATAGATATATTAATAATTAATTAATTATTTAAAAGATAAAAAGAGAAAGAAAGATTGTGGTACGTCCGATTTGCTTACGTAAGTACACGAGAATTAAGAATTTTCATTATTTCAAATTAAAAAAATGTACTATTGCATGTTGTATATTTTTTGGGTGAATTGTTCAAACACCCCTGGATCAATAGATTTATTTTTTTTATGCCCCTGGATTTTTTTTTATTTTCTTTTTACCCCTGTATTGTTGTCCCTTTTTTTTTTTACTTCTGACTTCTCATAATACCTGAAGTACCCCTTATAGACAGAGTTATAAAAATACAGAAATATAATGTGAACATACAAAAATTATACATATAATTACAGATATTTAATAGTTATCTGCAGAGAACTTTAAATGTACACAAAGATGTTTAAATACAAAATTATTATAGATACATTTCCAGTGTCATTATAATATATTCATGAACGGTAAGTACTGTCATTATCATCTATAAATACATTCAACGTACACAAAACACAAAATTGTTATATATATATATATATATATATATATTTACAAGTGTCATTAAAATAGATACATCCACTGGTTGAATTACAATATTGCATTTCTATTCTAATGAAATTAGTTGTTGTTTCCCCCTGATCCTCTTGATGCCTTCTTGAGTTAAATCGAATCCACTTAAAAGTCTTCGAACTTGACATTCAATGTACTTCATAATGAAGAATCCGCTGTCCAAGCTACATTAAAGATGCAACAACATTAATGTTTTCATAGAAGTACTTTAGCAATTACAGAAACTACAACATTACATAACCAATTACAAAAACTACTAATGAAATTAACCTAAGGAGATACAACTTTACAGAAATGTAATGATCGACCAATACAGCAATGTAATATCAATTTACAGATATGTAAATGACCAATTACATAAACTTTATAAGCAATTACAAAATGTAATCAATGATTTATAAGAATCATTCACATATCAACAATGTCACAGAAACTACAACATCACATAATGTATACTAATGTAACAACTACAACATAAAAACTATCAATGTAATGTCCAATTACAATATAAACTATCATTCATATAACAATTATAACATAATTACTAATGTAATGCCCATGACATAAACTGTCATTGACAAAACAGAAATATTATATCATCTATGAAATTAAACTAAAGACATACAATATTACATAAATATAATATAAATTTACAGATATGTAAATGACTAATTACATAATCTTGATAAACAATTATAAAGACATTTGCTTTATAAAGACATATATGGTAGGAAAAAAAAACTATATCAAACCAAGAAAACAAATATGTATATATAAGATCGAATACAGCTAATCTAAGTCCGAAAGAATGTCTCCTCATTTTATTTGGACATTGAAAATTCTAATACCTCCAAAAGATATCAGTTTCCCCTTCTCCATGACTTGTGTTGAGATTTAGACAATAGAACCTTATTGAAGCCAAATATTGGGAATGCAATGTAATTTTTTTTATACCTTTCCACAACCACCATCAGGTGTTGCACCACCACCACCACAACCCTCTCTGCACCACCATCATTACTCACATTCACAATCCCAAAGAAGAGGAAAAGATACATAAAGCAATACCCCCGCGATACCACTGGCATCACCAAGGAGATGCGCTTCCTCGCCTTGAAGCTCCAACCCCAACTCCTCTCCACCACCACCATCAAACGCTGCCACCGACATGTGGTAACCAAGCAAGGAGGGATTTCTCAAGTACCTCGTCCACAGCCCTCTCGTCTTCCGCACCCTCGACCGCATTGTTGATGAGTATTTCAGGCAAACGGTATTGGAGCAAATGGCGGCGACCATTTTTTGCCAGGGAGAGAAAAGGGTTGGGGGAAGAGAAACCATTTTTTGCTGTTTTGGTGGGTTTTGGGAGGGAGATGAATCATTTTCTGTGAGATTGGGAGAAGAAATGGAGGGAAGAGTAATTTAGGTTTTGGGGGTTTTGGGGGGAGATGAATTAATTCTGGGGAGATTGAAAAAAGAATCAGAGGGAAGGGTAGTTTAGGTAGTAAAGTATGATGTGGCATTGGTGAGGGATAAAAAAAAAATGAGACAGCAATGAAATTAAAAAAAGTTCAAGGGCATAAAAAAAATGGGATGATTAGTCCATGGGTATTTGGACAATTCACCCATATTTTTTATAGCAAAAAATCCAAATAACCCCTTATAAACTGACTGAAATCCATATAACCCCTGACTTTTCTTGAAATCCATATAACCCTTGAAAACACCTAGTAAATCCAAATAACCCCCTGAATGAAATTTTCGTTGACAGATGATGAATATTTTGTGAATATTCTGTTTGGTTAACCCTGACTAATAATACAATATATTAAAAACCTCCTACAATGTGTTAAAAATATAAAAAAATCCTAAAAAAATGATGATTTTACCTCTCTAAATAGATTATAAAACCCTATCGGGATGGGTAAAATCGTCATTTATAAAAGATTTTCTATATTTTTAACACATTGTAAGATTTTTTTGATATATTGTGTTTTCATCCAGAGTTAACTTAACAGAATATTCACAAAATATTCATCATCTGTTAATGAAAATTTTATTCAGGGGTTATTTGGATTTACTAGATGTTTGCAGGGGGTTATATGAATTTTAAGAAAAATCAGAGGGTTATATGGATTTCAGTTAGTTTATAGGGGGTTGTATGGATTTTTCCCTATTTTATAATAGCATATATGAGCGAGTGTATAACTTGAAAAAAAAAAAGGATGAGAACACATATGGGTTGAGTGTATCATTTTCCCCGGATTAAGCTCAAACAATTCATCAAAAAATAAAAAGTTTTCAAACTTTTACGATTTATATTAGTTTGGGAGCATGACAATGACGTATAAAAAATATTTGGAACCACTTTTCTTTAACTTATATATTTAAGGGAAAAATTCATACAACTCCCTGGAATCTGACTGAAATCTATATAACCCCTTGAATTTTCTTAAAATTCATATAACCTCCTGAAAGCACCTAATAAATCTAAATAACCCCCTGAATAAAATTTTTATTAATAGATGATGAATATTTTACTTATATTTCATTTAATTAATTCTGACTGAAAACACGATATACTAAAAAACCACTACAATAGGTTAAAAATGTAAAAAATCATATGAAAATGATGATTTTACCCTCTCTAGGTATATTATAAAATTCTATCTGAAATGGTAAAATATTTATTTATAGAAAATTTTTTACTTTTTTAACACATTGTAAGTATTTGTTTATATATTGTGCTATCTACTATGGTTAATCAAATATAATATTCACACGATATTTATCATCTATAAACGTAAAAAAAGTTTAGGGGATTATTTGGATTTACCAGGTGTTTTTAGGGGGTTAAATGGATTTTAAAAAAAGTCGGGGGTTATATGGATTTAAATCAGTTTACAGGGGGTAATATGGATTTTTCCCTATATTTAATTATTTCTTCGGTTACTTTTGAGAAACATTATGTTCAATACTTTTAGCAGTATATTTCATGTTATGCACGCATTCTGATATTTTTTAAAATATATAACAATGAAGTATAGTTTTATATAAAAAAAAAACAATTCAAACATAGAAAACTCCCCTGCAGTGTTTCATCTTTTAATATCCAAAAAACCAAAATGTAAAACATATATATCTAATAAAAGAAATGATCTAATAATCAATGTGAAGAAGATAGAGTTAAAATCTAAATACGCCTAATTAATGTGTCCTGCAATGGATGCCTAGGTTGTGACGTCTCTTATAAGAGATTGAGAAGTGTTGACTAGAACAGGTCTCAATTTGTATAAGTTATAAGTCCGCAATGTTTTGGACCAGCTGCAGAGAGAGTTAGGCACCCAGACCTCTTAATTTGTCAAAATTAAACAGTCTACACATTTTAATTTGAAGTTTCCATGCAGCGAGAAGAAAACAACTGGATTATTTTTTTTTTCCAGGTCTGCACAACTGAAAGTTCTCTAACGTTCCCATAAGAATTTGCACTCAACACGGATTTGTACATCTCCATGCATGATTTTTTTCAACAAACAAATGCTTTCCAATCATCTCTCTTTGATATATTATTTCATAACGTAAGGATAAGCCGTGGTGGAGAATAATTAACGTGTACGGTATCAAATTATAAATGGTGAATTATGAAACGCAACCTCTCTTCAAAACCATGGAAGTACATCTTCTTGTCTGACCAAGTTGTATATATACACACCCTGTTCAACCTTGGATATTTCATGCTCATCAATGGCTTCAAGAAATCATCAGTACCTCTCCATCGTCGCCTTGTTCACCTTGTGCGCTTGTGCTTTACAAACGACATCGATCAATGAATTCGACCACCCCAATGCAGTTGAAGGACTTGGTGGAACTGCCATGCTAGCTTTTATATGCAATAGAAGCACTGTGTCGCATTGCCATTATAGGCTCTTGATACACTTTTTAACCTACGTTTGGTTGCATTTTGGAGGATCGTTTATTTTCGTTACTTTTCTATATTTTCTTTTTATTCTGTTCTTCCGTTCTTTGATTGAATCATGGTATTATCTGGAGATTCTCCAAGAAATATTGTAGTTATAATTACTTCATGTCTCATGAAAGATTAATCATTTGTTTTAATTACATTTTGAATACACATGGATCACATGAGAGGATGGGACCAAGTTGAAACCAGATAGCACTGTTACACGCGGTCATTTTTTAAAACCCCATTTAATTTTCAATCTCATATATCTCATTGCCTGTCTACGCTCGTGTTAACGAGTTATATGTCTCTTTAAAAAAATTTACATTTTTTTTTTTTTTGTAAAACAGTCTCTACAGTTTATTAGAATATATATAAATACTTCACATTTGTCACTTATGGGTCCTGATGACACATATACTCGCAATATTATTAAGAGCTCTATTACACTAAGTCTTTTATATAATCTTAAATGTAGTTCTATTTAATTAACTCTTCAACATTCTGCACTCAGTGCCATATCTCGTTGAATTTTTTTCATATATGATATCATTTAATTACAATATATATTTCACTTTTTATAAAAAAATATATATATATACTTCATTAGACGAGATATATGATTTAAAAAATAAAAACATGCAATGTCTGTGTTTTAGACTGTAAAATAGATTGAGTATACCATTTTTATATTATTACAATAAAAACATGCAATGTCTGCGTTTTAGACTGTAAAATAGATTGAGTATACCATTTTTATATTATTACAATAAAAACATGCAATGTCTGCGTTTTAGACTGTAAAATAGATTGAGTATACCATTTTTATATTATTACAAGGGAAAATTCGATATAACTTTTTAGAAAGTTAGCTAAATTGGTTTTAGTCTCTGTAAAATTGAAAAATCGCCATAGGTCCCTATGTTATTAGAAAAATATCGTTTCATTTCCTACCATCACCCCCAACTAACCAGGTATATAGTTAATCCTAACTACATATTAAAAATTACCAAAATGCCCTCACCCCTTTTGCTTGAAAAATTGATATAGCTCCTTTTAGAAACTTATGAAAATAGGAAATAGTCCATACAAAATCATTAAATCCCCTCAGGTCTCTATCTTATTGAACAATATTAATTTTAGTCCCTACCATAACCGAAACTAACCAGATTTGTTGTGAACTCTAACCATACATGATAAATTATTGTAATACCCTTTTAAAATTTACTTGATAAATTATTGTAATACACTAACAAGATTTATAGTTGACTTTAAGAGGATTTACTAATTTTACATGGACTTTTTCAATTTTCATAAGTTTTTATGGAGTTATATCAATTTTTTCCTTTTTTTTTTTTTACCGTTGGTGCGTATAAGGTAGCGGGAGAATTTTCAGGAAAAGATGGGCATTTTTGTCATCAAAATGATAAAATTGGATTTTTCATACTTTGTAGTGGCTTATTTAAATGTATTTATTAGATTAATTTAACTCAAAGACTAAATCCATTAACCATACATATTCTCTGAGAATCTGTGATAATTTTTCAATTTTATAAAAACAAACCGATTTAGCTAACTTTTCATGTAATTATATTGATTTTTCCATTATTAAAAGAGTCTTGCTACATGGATCCCAAATTATAAGCCCTATTTGTAAGCCTCATTAAATGTCCAAATGTAATTGACTATCTGTTTGATTTTAAAAAAACATTGAAAAAATAAATTACCTAAACACCCTTATAGAGAAAACCCACATTTCATTCCATCAGTCCCACCTCCTCACCTCCTTCTCGCAAACCAACGTATGCGATTTCCCGTGCTTTCAAATTCTAAAAAAAAAATTCAATAAATCGATTATTTGATGCTCATCAGTCATCGTGCATAAATACACAACTCCTCTGCCGTCCTCTCTCTCTCTCTCTCACTCTCTCTCTTAGCAATGCAAGATATGTGCAATTTGAAAGTCCAAAACAATAAACACACATTCTTCCTCAATAAAAAAAAAGTAACAAATCTGATTATTTTGTTTTGATTGAATGTCAAATGGATCACCTTCGCCACTGAAAAACATACCATGGCCAAAAAGCGTAAATATCTTTTTTTTTATTTTTGAATTAATTAATTAAATCTGAGTAATGGAAATATTTTTCGATGTTTATTGGATTCCCGATGATCTTAATTTGCCTTGATGGTTTTTTTTTTTTTTCTTCTCTTCAAATCCAGATATATTTATTTCAATTCAAAAAAACTCAGCCTTGAAGCAAACATTTTTTTAATGTGTTTTTTAAGCAAAACGACAGCAATTGCATTGCTTTTTTTAATATATTTTTAATCGAGTCATATTTCTTTTCAATCCATATATATTATAGAGGTGAATGTAATGTTAACTAGGAAAACAATGATGTAAAAAGTATCTTACGATTTTGGAAAAAAATATACATTTAAAAGAATGTAACTGGATTTGAAAAAATATATCTAAATTTCAAGTATCACTGAATTTCAAATGTAACTAATTTTTCCAATTATATATGTATCTGCGTTTCATAGAATTTAACTTGATCTTGAACTATGTATCAAAATTTAAATTATAAATTGAATTTAAATGTAATTGAATTTGAAGGGGAGCAATCATTTGGTTTTGCTATACATTTTAAAAGTTAAATATAGCTGAATTTCCAGTGGAAGTGAGTTTACAACATGGAAATGAAACTGATTTTTTTTTAAATTTAAAACAATATTATAAAGAGTATATGAATATTTTAGAAAAAAAATAGATTAAAAGAATGTAACTAGATCTTAAACAACGTATCTAAATTTCAAGTATCACTGAATTTCAAATGTAACTGAGTTTTCAAATTATATATGTATCTGCATTTCATATAATGTAACTTGATGTGGCATTATGTATCTGAATTTAAATTATAAATCGAATTTCAATGTAATTGAATTTGAAGGGGGAGCAATCATTTGGTTTTGTTGTATGTTTTAAAGTTAAAACAATGAAAGGTATCTGGATTTTAGTAAAAAAATAATCAAGTTAAATAACCGAAAACACATTTTCAAATGTAAAATAGCTACTGTAACTAGACTATATAATAAAGTTAACATATTAGTAATTAATTAATGAGTAAAAACAGATAGAATAACATCATTATAGCATTGAAAACATTAGTTGATATAGATTTCATATAATAATGTATCTGAATTTTAAGTGTAACTGAATTTTCAATGCAATTGAGTTTACAAAATGTATCTAGATATGGATTTCATGGAATGTAACTAGATCTAGAATGTTGTATCTAAATTTAATTATAACTGAATTTTTAATGCAACAGAGTTTCAAAATTTTAACATGCAGCTGAAACTTATATAACTAACATAACAAATTAATCATTCACTTAAACCAAAAAAAGATGAAAAATGGCTCACTTCTGGGAGGTAAAACAACAATATTAGATTATTGTATATTTAAAATTTAAATGTATCTTGATTTTTCAGAAAATGTATCTTAATTTTTCAAAAAATATAATTAGATTACTAGGGAAAAGACATAAAAAAATGAAAAAAAGATCAACAACCATATAAATGGAGCAAAAAAAAAAATCATAATTATATAATTAACATAACAAAATAGTCGTTCATTAAATAACATTACATAACATTACAAAAACATGTACAAAAAAATCCCATAACATAATGCAACTGATTTGTATACATTTAAAAAAAAAAAAAGGTGTAGGTGGAGGTAGGAGGAGGTGGAGGTCAGAGAAGGGCTCGAAAGTTAACATAACCACCTCTCATATGATAGAGGGCGACGAGATGAATCCAGGGGTGTTGATGCGGATCGCCAGAGATGAGTAGGCCGGCTAGAATGATTTTTTGAAGTAGCGGATAGCTTAAGATGGTATTATTGATAATACCACATATGCCATCTCATGGAACTTACATGGAACCTAGCTATAATGGGGTTTGTGAATCATTATTGTTATTAAAAATACTAGATCAACATGAGCTGAAGACAGAAGAATGTGAGCCAAGTACCACAAAGATCTTGCCCAATAATAGTGCTTCAATTTTTTATTTTTCATTTCCACGTGGCATCAAGCAAAATGTGATCCCCTGTTATAAGCCCCACGTAGGCGGCGGTGTCCCGACCACTCAGCCACGACGGTTGAGACATGGAGGATATGAACCACGGGTATTTGATATGCTCTTCACCAAGCACAAACAGTACATGCATGCATATCTTATATATTTATGTACGTACAACACACGCTGGCCATGCACAGCATAAGCAAAAGTCGATGAAATATTGCATGGGATATATAAGATGGTTGCATGGCAATGCGTGGACGTCCCCAACTCGTACCCCACGAGTTCTAAACATCCCTACAAGCACAGCAATGCATGTTGCAGTGTTGCATATATATGAAAAGACATGTTAGGTGATCTTGTGAGTGTCATGAATGATATATGTATGAACAACATAGTGGGGTGGCCATGGTTTGTATAGTGTGAGTCAGAACGTGTGGCGTGTAGTTTGGGTTGATTTTGATGTCTTAAAAAATGGAAACAATAAAAATAGAAAAAGGATACACACAGTACTCATTGCAGTCCCAGTTGCAGTTCATCCAGTTTTTTTTTTTTTTTAAATCATACACCCACCCTTTGAAGTGCATGCTGTTATATGAAATGAAGTATATACTAAGATAAATTAGTGTATTTTTTTTTCATAGTGAAAAAATAAAAAAAACAATTGAGTCATATGCTATGATAGAACTCATACACTATGATAGTGCAGTATATACTATGTTATCATAGCATATGGAACCGTAAAACCGACTACAAAAAAGACTGCGTGTATCAACACTCATGAAAATATAAGAGGGGTTTCGTGGGATCATTGCTAATTCACTTCCATTTCCATACGTTGCATCAGGTGACGCTATAACAGTGCTACGACAAGAACATATTCAGGGGGATTCTGTTTCCATATCCTGGGAATAATCTTTCTTTTCAAAAAAATAAAAAAATAAAAAGTAATTAACGAGATCCATACAAGGAAGTGTTTTGGCATATTGAATTAATATGTTTGGCTCCACTTGTTCTTCTTGATAGATTATTTGATATTTCGGGTGTGTGTGCGCATGATTAATCTTGGTAAACAAAATAAAAGAAAATAATTGAATTTGGGTGGAATTGATGGAATGTATAATGTTTATTTTTATCAACTTTTACGGTGTTTATGTATTTAATGGAAAAGTTATAATATTATTTTTCATCACTTTTTTTAAATTCTCACGGATGAGTTTTTCTAACAAGACAAAATATGAAGGAACTGATGATATTTTTTTTATTTTCTTTCTTTAATTTGCAAATAATATTGAATTTTTTAATGGCTTTAAATAATTTAGATTTCGTTCACTTTCCATCGTGCATAAGTACACCCTTTATAATAATTGATTTGGCTGAAAGAAGAATTTTTTTGAGGACGGACAACTTGTGTATATTTTTTTTTTGTAGTACTATAAATTTTTTGTAGTATTAAATTGAATTGACATCAAAACTAGAAAAATTATATATATTTTTGGTAGTATCAAAATAAAATAAGACGACATCATTATGGAATTTTGGTAGTAGTAAATTGAAACGAATAAATATATTTTTAGACTAATAGTAGTAATAAAATACGAATAAATTAATTTTATATATTTTTTAGACTAATAGTAGAAGTCAATTCACCTAACCCTTAAAAATAGTGCGCACAGAAGTAAATGGAATTTGGATCCACAGCTTGCACTACTTGACCCATCTCTTCATATATAGATTAAGGTATCTACTGTATGTTATGAACGTTGTGATTGAGCTCACATCAAAAAAAAAATTTAGTTATATGGGAGGGACTTCCATAGCTATCTTATGGTCAAGCTGAGAAGGCTATCTTCACATGTTTGTTTCAGTTTCACGAAAAATTCTTTTGAATAATCACCAATAAACAGATGGGTAAATCAGTGCTCAAAACTCAAATCCAAAATATATCCTTAACACAAGTAAATCTTGAGCATCTGTACTTTGACAATTAAAACTAATGACCGTCGAATCTTTTTTTGTAACTAATGAATAGTTTTGAAAAAAAAAAAAAAGTATATCACATGTTTTCATTTAGTCATTACAATAAAACATTTCAAACTCCCCAGTGTGGCCCTACATAACCTTATATATATATATAAAAACGGTTAACAGAATGATTAATTGAAAACACAAATTATACTTCGCATCTCTTTCACGGAGCCATGCATCTAGTAGTTAGGCCGGCATCTAGCAAGCTTTTGATACTTGCTCAATTGCTGAATCTCTGTATTAGTAGACAAACTAAAAATACAAAAACTATATAAAACAGAAATTATATCACCCTTAATTAATTAATAGATTCGAGTACGTCCCTGCCCATGACTTTCAACACCCTTAAGAATCCTCCTTCCATGCATGGCCAATGTAATGGTAAAGGCTTAAAGCCTTCAATGAGAAAGACTACACGTTATCCACCTTAACTAATAGATTATGACACGCAACCTTCTATTTTAATTTTGGGTACGTTAATTTCAATGCAAACCACACGGCACTTTGAAAGTCACTCTCGCATCTCCACTAACACAGGTACTCACAGAGGCCTATATAAACCCTAACAAACCTCAATCACTGCTCACATCACAGTCTCAACATTCTTAATTAGTTATATACATTCCCTACCTTCAAATATGTCTTCAATAAACCAATACCTTCTCTTCATTGCCTTGCTCACCCTTTGCGCATGCAGTCCACTAGTCACGCCGCGGACTCTCCCCGCGGAGACGTCATCCGTGACGCACGAGCAATGGATGGCCCGTTACGGGCGCGTGTACACCGACTCCACGGAGAAGGAGCGGCGCTTCAACATATTCAGCGACAACGTCAATTTCATCGAATCGTTCAACAGAGAGGGGAAGCACACGTACAAGCTCGGCGTGAACGAATTCGCCGACATGACCAACGAAGAGTTCCGCGCGGCGCGTAACGGGTTCAGGCGTTCCCCGAAGAAAACCGTAGTCGAGGTGAGTCATGATCGATTCAAATACGCGAACGTGTCGGCGGTGCCACCGAGCATGGATTGGAGGAAGAGAGGCGCCGTGACTCCCATCAAGGACCAGGGACAGTGCGGTATGCATCATCACTTACTAACTGAACCTTCGTCTAAGCTTAATTACCATTCTTCACTAATGAATACGCGCACGACATGCATGTATATATGTGTGTAGGGTGTTGTTGGGCGTTCTCAGCGGTGGCGGCCACAGAAGGGATAACGCAGATCAAGACAGGTAAGTTGATCTCCCTCTCGGAGCAAGAACTGGTGGACTGTGACACAAGGGGTTTAGACCAGGGCTGCTCGGGAGGTCTGATGGACAACGCGTTCGAGTTCATGATCCACAAGGGAGGCATCACCACTGAATCCAACTACCCCTACCAAGAAACGGATGGATCCTGCAACGCCAGGAAGGCGGGAGCCATCGCGGCCACGATCCAAGGCTACGAAGACGTGCCGGCTAACAACGAGAAGGCTCTGCTTGCGGCCGCGGCCAACCAGCCCGTCTCGGTCGCTATCGACGCGGGGGAGGACGCCTTCCAGTTCTATTCGAGCGGAGTCTTCACAGGTGAATGCGGGACTGAATTGGACCACGGAGTCACCGTCGTCGGGTACGGGACTACCAGTGACGGGACGAAGTATTGGCTGGTGAAGAACTCGTGGGGCACGAGTTGGGGTGAGGAAGGGTACATAAGGATGAAGAGGGACGTCTACGCAAAGGAGGGGTTGTGTGGCATTGCCATGGAACCATCTTATCCCACCAAGTGATTTATACATGATTGCCAAATGTTGTAAAATAGTATCCAGGGTTTACATAATTCTCCGTTAGTGTGTGTATACGCTCTACAGGCAGTTCTGCGTGTAGTACTATATGTACGTGTGTATATCATGTCATCCTGTCAAGACTGCTTGTTTGATATGCATGGGAAGTGTAAGAATCTTTAACGAATTGGCTATTATGTGTTTATAAAAACAAGTTTCAGATCTTAGTTGTTTGGAAAAAAAACATTCTGATAATAATCTACCACATTCCCAATTCCGCATGCATTACCCCAGCCAACAATTAAATAATTTTAATTTTAAATTGTATAAATATGTTATTGTTATTTTATGACGACCAAAATAATGACTGATGTGCATGAACTGCACTTCACTTGATTCTCTGAGAACGAGAATCTCCATTGACTCTTTGAGGATGAGAATTTTCATATTAAATTGAAATTTTATTTTGTGAGGGCATTTGCTTTTGAAAGCGCTCTATTTTCTTTTAACCCGTACATGCCACATTACATTGTTTAATATGTTTTGAACTAGTCTCTTTTAAGAATAAGGACTATTCTGATAAAATAAAAAGGATTACTCTGGAAATAATTATTATGCAAATAATTGCACATTCCCACTATAGAAGATTTATGTTTTTCAACAAATTATTGCATTCACGTATTAATTGAAGAGGAAAACAAAATGTTTTACTATTTTTCTATATTATATTAGAACTCTATCTGTTTACTGGGTTTTACAAATCTTGACTTACCCTCTCAAAATCCTAGGATTGTCTACATAAGTGATATGAGAAATTATAAATCACAAAAGTGTTTATAACCCGGATATATATTACAATGCTCCACACATAACATAAAAGTTATAGAACAATAATATCACACGTG
Organism: Acorus gramineus; assembly: GCA_030737835.1. Classification (NCBI taxonomy): domain Eukaryota; kingdom Viridiplantae; phylum Streptophyta; class Magnoliopsida; order Acorales; family Acoraceae; genus Acorus; species Acorus gramineus. The sequence continues at coordinate 27,591,382 of CM060849.1, read as the reverse complement.
ACTACACGTGCAGGTGAGATACGTACTGTCTACCTATACTGGGCTGGGCATGCTGCCCCATCATCCCTTGACAACCTAACTATGACAAACAATTAATATTAATTTTGATCATGGAAAAACTCTCAAATTGCAGTTCTTTTTCATATCTAGAAACCCAAACATAAGACATGAACCCCAAAGCAGGACCTCCAGCTTAAGCTGAAAAATTGTTGTTATTAGAAAATGTCCCTATTCTCTGCTGCTGTTAAGTAGGCTTCCAGTCCACACGTCTGGTCAATACATATGCCACCCACTCGTGTTTCAAACAATATGATGAGTCTTGATTTCCAATGTGTAAGTTGTTGCATAGAAACATGATCCAGATGTCAACTAAACAGTTAAAATGTTAGTCGCATAACATAATTAGACTTTAAATTGAATGGAAAAAATGGTTTTAGGTCTTGTTGGAAAACGAGTTTGAACAGTTTTTAGATTTGCAGGAAGCTGTTTTTTTCAAAATCAATTTTCAAACATTAAAACTAGGATCAAAAGCTACATATAAAATTATGTGAAAAAATATATATCCAAAATTTAAATTTTTTTAAAAACTGTAGAGAAACAACTTCATGTAAAAACAATTTTAACATTAGCTTTTGTTTAAAATTAGTTTTTCAATCAAGCAACTAAATACAACCTTCATTGTCTTTTCATTTGGCTATAGAAGAGGGAAGGTGCAGTACTGAGAGCTCGACTGATAAGCCAAGGTATACCATCTCCGCACATGAAGTGAATTAATATGTTAACCAGTACAAGACGAATGCATGACATATTGTTTAATGCAATTTTTTAGGTAGGAGTCAAATCACCAGCCAGCACAGATCATTAAAATATTGTAAAATCATATTAAAAAGGGAGGTTAGTTACGTGGAAAGACACAAGTTAGTTGGAGAGTTTCTTACGAAAAAGTTTCGTTGGAGACTCAGTTTTGTTACATTCTTTAAACGAATGTATCTTTAAAAAAAACTTACACAATATATATATATGTACGTAATAGCATTTTTTAGTAATTTGTTGCAATATGCACTTACACAATATATATATATGTACGTAATAGCATTTTTTAGTAATTTGTTGCAATATGCACGTACATTATATTGTTATTATTGTACGAGATCTCTTTTATTTTTTGTACATCAGCTTTATAAAGTTCCTGACACAGTTGGATTGCACCCGTCTTCTGCGGACGTCCTGAGTTCGATTTCGATTGACACTCTCAATCGAAATGACCGAATGTATCAGCAACAGCACAAAATCCTTCCCTTAACCAAGTTGATGGAGTCAGCCCCCAAGTAGGGTTTTTTTTATAGTCTCTTTAAAAATTTGAAAGAATCCCACTTGGGCCACTAATTTAGACTCACATGATATATTTCCATCTTGGGCCACTGAAGTCCTGTTTACCTCCCGCAGAAAACCATCGGCTCTTATTTAAAACTTCCAAATGTTGTCAGAGAAATGCTTCTTTGCCTTTTGTTTAAGCATATTAATTCCTAAACCATTGTCCTTAGGGCTGCTTTTGATTGCGTGATTAGAAAACTAATTCTGTAGAAATCTAGATTTTAAAACTAATTCTACATGAACCTCACATCCCAACTTTTGAAAATCGCAGCTTTTAGGTACTGTCTGTCTGAAATCTGTGTGCAAGAAGCTAGTACAGCAAAACTGTTTGGTTACACGATTAAGGAAGTAGCTTCTTATAATTGCAAAAGCTGCACAATCGCACAACCAAAGGCTCTCTTTTAGTCAAAGACTTGAAATCAAGGTTTCTTAATGACCTATTTTGCTATGCCCTATAAATCCTCGCAGATAAGTAATTTGTGATAATAAGAAATCCTAATTACATTTGATGCATGGTTTGGGATAAGCAAGGTAGATCCAGTTTAGGGTTACATGAAATACCCGCAATAATGGAAATAGAAAAGGTGAAATTCTTTAATCATACCAGTGATCAAAATCACCCCTGGTTGATAAGCTATATATGTGAAACCGTCTACAAGCAATTAATTGGATATTTAGGTACCTTAGGCCGAAGGACACGGTTTTAAGCCTTGTTGACAGTAAGACTGTAAAACAATATTTAATTTACAACATATATATGTTCATCAATGGAATAACATTATAATATATGATTTAGCATTGTAAAATTTTGCTTAAACTTTTATCCTTGATCGAGTATAAACTTAAAAGCCTAAACACTTGCTGTGACATCAACTGGGCTAATTAACATTGCAGTTGGAGAGAAGGCATGTCATGCATGATGCATACATAAAATAGAATCCAAATATAGTTATTCATGTGAAGTGAATTTATATGGTAGTTACATGTCTAGAATGATGCACTGGATAGCAAAATCTAGGAAGAGAGCTTTTTTATGCGGTTAGGGCCCAATTGAACTTCTGTTTTGATTGGTCTGATCAAGCAAATGCATAACTAAGTGCTGATAAATTAATTGTGAACTGTACCATTTAATTACATCAGTTAAATGTATTTGTAAGGATTTCTTAAATCTAAATGGTGTGTTAGCCAAAAAAAAAAAAATGAAACAGGTATGTTAATTTAAATCATCTAAATTCATATGGTAGTTTACATATGTAGAGTGATGCAGGGTTAGAAAATTTTAATTCTAGTAATTAATAGAGTTGTTTATATAGTTAGAATTCAATAGTTTTAATTGGTTTGATCAGGCTAGCAATAAATAACTAGTGCTGATAAAATGTGTGAGTGTACATCTTAATGTGTGACATGTCATGTCACTATAGTTTCACATCAATTAAATGCGTCTGAGTTAGTACGGAGTCTTTAAAGTTTAAATAAAGGAATTTATAGTTGGTTTTGGGTATTCTAACACTTCTTTCTTTCTTGGGTTTTCACTTTAAAGGAACTTCAACAACCCTAATTTCCTAAACCTGAAAACTAACTGGTTCTTTAATCATTTTTTAATGTTTTCTTGCTCATCTCCTTGTCTCTACGCGCTGCATCTTTAAATCATTAAGTGAAAAGGCACTCATGAGATTTTGTTGTCTTTGTTCCTTTCCAGAGAGATATCTGACTTATCTTTGGAGTTACTATTCATAAAAGTAGGTTCCCTTCTACCTAATGCTTTTTTTTTTTTTTTTTTTTGGTGTAATTCTACGTAATGCTTGATGGTATGGTCATTTGGGGAAAAAATAGACTTGAGCAAAAAATAACATGTCTGATACATTAATGGGATTGCTACTATGCATAAATTAGTACTTTGGATGGTGACCAATTTAGTTACTATTTTTTGGGGGCGTTTGTTAAACCCATATTCATTTCCATCTTCAATTCCAGTACTATATGTCAACATTAATAAAACATATGTTTCGAAAGAATTTTTTTTAATTTTCTATAAATGCATACATGCAATTCATTAGACATATGCTTCATTTTTTTTAAAAGCATGTATCTCATCATTAGATGAGGTATACTATTTTTATAAATTTTAAAACACATGTAGCTTGGAATTGAGGCTGAAAATGAGGCTAGACGTAATATTATCCTTTCTTTTTATATTTTTTAATGGAACAAGGAAGTGTGTTTAAGCTTGTCAACAGCAGATCAAATACGCTCATAAACAAATTTGTATCTTAATTTGTTCTGGTGTATAGACACAGCCGCCTAGTTCCCACCCCCCCCCCCCCCCCCCCCCCACCCAAAGAGGGCTTTCAAATCTCAAAAAAAAAAAATTACATTAAGCTATTGATATTTTAATTTAAATTTTTTTTTTTAACTTAAACGTATCTTCCCATTTATTTCAAATTTTTTATTTACAATTTCTATGTTTTTAAAATGTAATATTGATTGACATATTTATGCAAAGTAATATTGTTTTTTCTTAATTTTAAAAATCTTATCCGTATTTTTTTTCTTTTGATTTTATTTGTTATATATATTTTTAACATATTCCTCATTTTTACAAGAATCCATACATTTCATTTATAGAAAAAATGATTTTATCTTTCATAAATCAATAAATACAAAAAACTCCTTAATATCTATGATTTTATTTTTATTTTTAAAAAGAAAATCTCCATGAATTTTTTTTTTTTTTGTGCATTTTATTGTGCACTGGTACCTCAAAAAGTCCACAAGTCTACAATGAATACAAAGCACGTGACCATTGGCCAAAATAATCATACTGTTTTTTTTTTTTTTGGTAAAAGAAAATAATCATTCTTTAAGGGGTGCAAATCTCCTCTCCTTCAGACTAGCCACAAGTTGGTGCTTCAAATTTTTACAGAATTTTTAAAAAAAAATGTCTGTGCATGAGCCAATACATGATGCATGCATGGTTTCAAACTTCAAAGCGACCTCAATTTCCATCACACCATTGATTAGATCACTTGGTAGAGAAAAATCATAATTTGACCAATAAGAAATGTTTCTGTTAGGCCCTTCAAGATTGTGATTAGAAAAATCAGGTTTGTAAATAGTTCATCAATTATCCTGATCAGTGAAGTCCCTCCTCGTAAGTCAATAAAATTAGGAAAAATCACAATCAGGCCCTTCAAGAACTTAAATATATCAAAATATCATATAATCAATGTTTAGTTGGTTTTTTCCTGTTAAACTGTCGACTGGTCTAACTTCGATAAACAATCTAAAAAAAATTGTAATGTCATTTCTGACTGACTCAAAGGTTAAAACCGGTGCTCTTTAATGAACAATGTCATTTTTATGGTTTTATTATTCTTAAAACATTGCATTTTTAACATAAGACATTTCAGATATAAAATTTTGTCCAGGAATGTTTAAGTTACATTGCCAATTAATAAGAGATTTAAAAAAAAAAATCATCAGATTCTTGGACCAATACAAAGAGCCGGGGGTGCGTGATGGCCCCGGCAAGGAATTTAATGGAACCTCCTTAATCTACTCCTCGTGGTGCTTAGTATATGTTATCTATGTTTCAAATTGGGTATTTATTGATTGAAATATATTTGATACATCACTTTGCTTCTGTGGCAGGCGACCACTTAATTAATTATTTGATTATTGAATATCAAGTCAACAAGAGTTTCTTCAATTCGTTCAACCCAATGCATCATCACGTGTTACCCTCCCCAACTTTGGTTTATACAAAAAAAATTCATCAACATTGACTTCCAAAGAGATCATTGGAAGCCCCGCAATTTGAATTCCTCATCATGTGTTAATAAACTCTCTTGTAATACAAAAAATATGTAATAAATTTATTAATATCTTCAGAACTGATCTTGTAACCACATATATACTCTAACCCAAATTTTTTGTTCCCGATAATTTATCCGAGTATAAAATAGTATGGGAATATAGGAAAATTAATTGATTATTGATTAGTTGATATTCATTTCTCTATTTGGGTAAATTTATATTTTGTGTTTATCTTCTTATATAGTTGAATATAATATATACTTCTCAATAGATAAATAGGAACAACCTATATATGTTCTTTCAAATGTAATTATAAGGTTTTATTACAATTTATTCATGGATATCTATTATAATTCATCAACACTAAAAACATAGTTTTCAAGATTAATTCCTTTATGAACCTTTTAATCGTGAAACAGGGAAAAAAAACTGGGACATCCATTATCTATGTTTAACTAATTCAAATATAGACTGTTAGATCCCGGATACACATGCTTCATTAGACGATGAAAAGTATAGGAGGGTCTGCGTGCAGATATGTGATTAAGATGATCCATGTATATTAAAAAAAAATACAAATAAAATGTCAATTTATTGGGGGTTAGTTTGAATGTCCTTTATTAGCCACCTAACTTCAAAATAATGTTACCTAAAACATGACCAGGTTCTGAAGCAGGTGAAAGAATTTCAATTAAAAAAAAAAAAACTCATCTCCTCCTCCATGAAAAAACACCTCCATTATCCATATATTTACATCCGAGTCCCTACAAATCCTCACATCATAATCAAACCCCGGCATCATTACAAAAATGATAACCCAAGTCAGCCCGTATTAACCCGCCCCTCCCCCATAGGGCATTTACGTCAAAACAACACCAAGTCAATCACCCAAAAAGCGTTGACCTAACAAGCTGTGCAGCCAAAGTAAGCGAATTTACAATTCTATCCCCCGATTCAGGACCTCACAATTTCATAAATCCCATTTGTGTCCCCACCACCCAATAAGAGACTCAAAACTTCAAAAGCTTTTTTGCTTTCTTTGAAGCTTTCAAACAATGGAGTCTCCGGACCTGATCAACAAAAAATGGATGATCTGCACCATCACGAGCTTCATAGGGTGCTTCCTCCTTGTCTTGTGCCTCGACCACGTGAGGCGGCACGGCCTCGGCGTCGTCACTCTCGGCGACATCGACACGTCGGAGAGCTACTTCTCAAGCTTAGGCGTCAAGTCCACCAAACTCATCTCTGCTTCACCACCACCAGTGGTCAAAACATCCCCACCACCACCACCACCGCCATCGCCGCCGCCAGCTATTGCGAAGGTTGAGCTCACGAACCCATCGGATGTAATTGAATCCGAAGTGGTTGAGGTAGAGCTGTCGCCGCCCCCGCCGCCTCCTCCTCCTTCGCCGCCCCCGCCACCACCCAAATGTGATGTGTTCAGTGGGAGGTGGGTCTACGACGAGGCGGCATACCCGCTCTACCATGCGTGGCAGTGTCCGTTCTTAAGTGAACAAGTGAGCTGTCAGAAGAACGGGCGGCCGGACTCCGGTTACGAGCACTGGCGGTGGGAGCCGTTCGATTGCAAGCTTCCGAGGTAGTATGTATAATGACATATTATTGTGAGATTTCTTGATCGGACCGATTAGTTGATACAGTGAATCGTTCCTGCTCTCCTACGTATATATAGACATATATGGTTTGTCAAACCATGTAAACCTTACATGGGTCGTGCATCAACATATATATGTTATGAAACATGTACGTATATTGGTTAATTGGTTGAGTTTTAATTGAAATTTTTAATGAAAAATGTATATGTGTGTAGGTTTGATGGGAAGGACATGTTGGAGAGGATGAGAGGGAAGCGAGTGGTGATCGCCGGAGACTCACTCAACAGGAACCAGTGGGAGTCTCTCACGTGCCTCCTCTACTCCGTCCTCCCTCCGTCACGTGCCTTCGTCAAGGCCCGGAGTTCAGAACACAAGATCTTCAAAGCTTTGGTGAGTTGTTGATAGTCCTTCAATTGAATAATTACCCAAAGAAATGCATGCATAGTGTTAAAGAATCAAGAGAATATTGTGTTTTTGTTATCATTATTATCATATTATTAGTTTCTTTATTTTTATTAATTTTTTTTATAATATTTTAAATTTTCTACTTATAAATTGAGTATTTTGCTCCTCTGATAACAAGAATTTTCTTTCATTTATTCAACAGGTTTCACATGTAACACAAAGCACCAACTACATCTAAAAAGTATGTATTATGCGTTGCAGGACTATGGATTCACATTGGAGTTCTTTTGGAGTCCCTTCTTGATAAACTTCTATGCAAAACAAGGAGAGAAGACAGTGTTGAAGCTCGAAGAGATCTCTCCCATGGCGCCGGCATGGCGGGACGCCGACATAATGGTGTTCAACACCGGGCATTGGTGGACGCACAGGGGGAAGTTCAGAAAGTGAGTGAGAGAGATTAAAAGGTTGTAATGTTCTTTATATATGTTCAATGTGATATTGATGCTGGGATTGTGTTTTGTATATGTTATACAACAGATGGGATTACATGGAATACAAGGGGAAGATGATCGAGAACATCGAGACCGATGTCGCATATCGGTTGGCGCTACGGACTTGGGCGAGGTGGATCGACGGCAACGTGGATCCGGCGAGGACCGCCGTCTTCTTCCGGAGCATCTCGCCGGAGCACAAACCGTAAGTTGGTGCATTTTCATCAGTATCAACATATTAGCGGATCACATAGCACATTTGGGGGTGCAAAGTGGGTAGGGTCAATACGGATTTGACCTGAATGTGTCATATACTCTATCTATTTTATCTTCAAACCTACAATTTATACATTATGATACTACGCTATCATAATATATGAAGTTTAAAAAAAAAAATTAAAAAAAATATATATATTATTATATATAAATATATATTTAAATTTATATAATAACATATATTTCAAGTATATAGTACATGATATTATAAATAAAAAAAACATGTCGATTAATTGTGGGATTAATTGTGGGAGGGGGCTGCACTAACATTTTTCAAAAATGTAATATTATTAGAGTTTGAAATGTCACTTTACGTGGTTATATATATAATAAAGTAGCTATCTGGCCTTCTAGACTTACATAGAAATATGACAAGTATATGTCATCATTTCAGTAAGTTTAACAAGAATATGTATATATTATTTAGAATTTAATGAATACTCAATGTCCAAATATTCATAGCCATCATGGTCGTTCTTGCGTCACATGGGATGTGTGCATGACATATTTAAAGTAATGAAAAAGATACGTAATGCACGTAATCACCCAAAAATTGTGTGAGCCAAGTAATCCCACCAAGTATTTATATGTTTTTTTTTTTTTAAGCAAGCATTATTTGTATTTCACTTCCTCAAGGGGGTTAAACCAATTTTTATAAGTTATATTCTAACACCATGAAAAGATATTTATTAAAAGCTCTCCAATCATGTATTATGTTAATTTGTTTTCCTTTCCTCTCTGATCAATTAAGCCAAAGTGGATTACTCACAATCAATTATCACAAATAACATATTACAATCATAAAATGGTTACAAAAACAAGTATTAAATGCATAATTGTAATCACATCACCGCAAGTTTTCATTTAACAAGTAGGAATCCAACTTCGATTTTTTTAAGTTAAAAAATTTCAGATGCACATAATCTATTATATAAACCTTGCATTTGACCATTACTTAACAAAAAGATCCTCAAATTCAATTGAGTGTCACATGCATCACATACTTCAATTTCATAATTTTCATTAATAAAAATGTATATCACTGATGCAGGCAAAACCACCACTGGTGCTACAACCAGACCCAACCGATCTCCGACGAGCCCTACATCCCATCGTTCCCGGGATCGCTCATCGACATCGCGAAGACGACAATCAAAGACATGAAGACGGCGGTGAAGTACCTGAACATAACCCACCTATCGGAGTACCGGAGGGACGGGCACACGTCGGTGTACACAGTGAGGCAGGGGAAGCTCCTCACTCAGGAGCAGAGGCTGCAGCCCCAAAACTATGCAGATTGCAGCCACTGGTGCCTGCCAGGGCTGCCGGACACCTGGAACTCACTCATCTATGCCTCTGCTGTCTTACACAAGCCTGGGATATTGTTATGATTTTGGGATTCCTTAACATTAATCTTCCATTGCTTCAATTGTTTGGGTTTTATTTTTTAACAAGATTTGTGCGCATTTGGGATTAAGTGTAGCACTCAAAAGTGTAACATGCATGTCTTTCTTTTGATATATGATTTTTTTTGGTTTTGGGGGTGGAGGGGGGTTGTGGAAGTACAGCTAAAAGAGAAATATATTGAAGTCCATGTGGTTGGAAGTAAATATTCTCACAATTAGATGTGTGTGTGTTTCTCTCTCTCTTAAATTCAAGGTATTCAAGAATTTAGGGATAATCAAAATATCAATGACATACAAAATAAAATTAGAAGAATTTAGGATAGGGATAGCCTAAGCAAGAGGCATATAAAAAAATTTCAATGTACCCATGCTTCACCGAGAGATCTTCCGTCCAGAGTTTTGTCATTTCTAAAGGAAAAAATTTAATCAGGAAAGTTGTTTATAAATAAATTTATAAAATTTATTGTAATATAGACTTCATCCTTTATCAAATATATAACTGATTAGATTAAATATACTGTTTTAAAAATAATAAAAGAATGTTAACATTACAGGGTTGTGTCTGGCATTTACAAAGGGCGTTCCGATGGGGTTCAAGTTCAACCCATTGTTTGCGGTTAAGAACACGTACGTATAACTAGAGGTCTTCCATTCAAATCCCACTTGCATTTCTATCATTTCGAATAGCTAACTTTGCATTCAAATGGATCACATCAAAAAAACAGGTAGAAGAAAATTGTGGATCAGTTAATAAATGTCTAACACAATAAAATAATTAGATCAAGTACTAGTGAGACTTTCATCAGCATCAATTACTATGCACAACATGGGTTGTTTCAGTTGCCTCAAAAAACATGGGTTGTTTCAGTTGGACTTGGCTGCCAGTCCAGACCAAGTGGGAGGTTATAATTACATGTGCTAGATTAAATGAGATGTGGTGGTTGAAACACTCAATAAATAATTGTTTTTCGGATGTTTAGTTCAGAATATTATGCATAATAAATAAATAACAGAGGATAGATGAAGATGCTTTATAGTTTATATAGGATCAAAGTTTTTTGAAGACGTTGGATGATAATTAAATTAAGCTTAAACGTTACTCTGACTGAAGTATTCCAAAAATAGTCAAAGAAAGTCAGAAAGTAACAGATCCATCACATTCAAGCTCTAGAGATGTTCAAAATCAGGATAAGTAAATAAATCATCTTTCTAGACTAGATTTTTGGACATTAGGAATTAATTACACTCTAAATATGAAGAGCAGCTTAAATATTTTGATGTAATATTATTATGCTTCACTGAATTTTCTTTAATTTGTATGGGTTTTTTTTATTGAATAAGATTTTTTTTTTTTTACCTTACTGGAGTTTGGAAACAATTATTCCCCAATTAATTCTACAAAAATTGCGGAGAACCATTTATAGTTATAAAAAAAAAAAAATTCTTTTTTGCACTAAAATATCGACATTGCATGCTAAAACACCAACCAATCAAACGCCATGTCATCCAAATAAGTTTTGGGAGACTCACAAGTGGTTTGAGTTTTTCAAAGGTACATAACATGAATTTGTGAATTATATACTATAATAAATTAAATGTACTTATTTTTAGGAAATACAACAAAATCATAGAAAGGAATTGTAACAAAAAAACTTCATACATCGACCAAAATCCTCTATCAAAGTGTTAAACAATGTGTGAATGGGAGAATTGGGAAGGATTAAAGGAAAATAAGACCAAAAAACAGTTTGCTTAAAAGAAATGAGATATAACAATACTAAAATAGATTAGGATAAACTGGGATGGTATTCCAGATCCCCCTTAAAATTGTGTTATTCCACTCAATCTATTCCACTAGTATAAAAAAGTATAAAAAAGACTCACATGTCAAATCAAATAACATCACCTCTATTAAATCAAGGGATCCACAACTTAAATCAATTTTTCACATTTTATAAATCATTATTCACATTTTATTCATTATCAACCAACCAACGAAACATTTATTATTACATTTTTCAATGATAAAAACTAAAAACACCACAAAACAAAAAATGATTTATTATTTACCTATATTGAAATAATTATTTATCCTTCAATTACTTATGTCACCAACTAAACGAAAGTTAGGTTATACATCTATCCAATAAAACAGATACCTTCCTAAAATATGTACCAAATCAATGAAATGCATGTCTTTCTACAATTTGTGAACCTAATATATACTAGTCTAACCTAGTATATTTTCGATCTTAGGACTACATAAATGAATTACCTAATGCCCTGGCTCAAAACAAGGTGCCGGGTCAGTTCAGTTACCAGAACACTACTGCCAATGAAATAAAATAAAATAAAAAAAGATCAACTCCTCGTTATCATTAATATATACATCATCAAAAGTCCATTCCCCAATAAGCCAAAGTGAATACTTTCCACAAACCAGCATTTAGAAACTACTACGTTTCTTGATCCAATGTTCAGGGCTCATTTTTCCAGATGAAAACCAGAATAAGAACCTCTACAGAGCATAGCATGTGTAATTACAATGCATGACCTCATAATTATTCATCTACTGTACTAGAAGTTCATGTAAATCATGACCATACCTCACACGCAAAGGAGAGAAGTATTTTTGGTGTCCCATGCTTTTCTCCCCCTCATTGTGTTTTTTACATTGAGAAACTGATATATTGAACTTAGATTAGATTCTGAAGCACTTATCAGAGAATTCAAGAAACTCAAACTATTTAAAGAAACACATCTATCTCTTCTTTGTGGCAATGGTGAAAGACAAGATCCATCAACTATATCTACAGTGGCGAAGACGGGGGAGTAAAGTTTATTTACAGGAAGCTCTAATGGTTAATCTACAGAACCTCCCATTCAGATTCTTCAAAGAAGCTGGACTTCAGCAAGTTATTGGGTTCACAGTGAACCCAAGTCGATGCTGTGGCTTCCACATCAACATTGTTATCCTGATTCATAACCTTCACGACTTGTCTCTTTGTCCTGAAACCCATTTTAAAGGCATCCTTGATTTTTTTCTGTAAAAGAAAAGGATGTGATGCATTATATAAATGCCCTAGTGAAGTTGTACACAAATTTCAAACACAATTGAATAGGAAGCATGCACGGTGATGCTGTGCCAACTGTACTTGATACACTCAAGACACGTTTGCGGTCATTTCTGCAGGATCACGTCATCAAACGTAGTATATGAAATCTAGCATAGAGTATATACTCCACTATGTCACTATCATAGAGTATATACTCCACTATGTCACTATCTCCTCTATTAAGAAAAAAAAAAAAAATGCACTTATTTCATTGGAGTTCTAGTTCATTATATAAGTATGATGTTCGGTATGCAAAAGTGATTGCAGGAATGACAAGTGTAACACTTTCCTTGGTGAAAAGGATGTGTTTAAACCCCCGCCATCAATGCAGACATCATGCATTGCGTTGGTTTACCTTGGCTAGATATAGATGTGTACGAGTTATCCAAAGTGACATATCCAAGCAAAAATAATATGAAAGTTACCTTGTAAGACGATTTCTTGTTTATATGAATAGTCGACTTGCTTTTGCCATCCTCTGCACCGGGTTCGTATTCCACAATCTTCACAGCTTCAAATTCTTCCAAGAATTGTTCTGTATTTGGATCAACTAAATCATGGTCCTCTATTTTCCGAGAAAAACCAGAGTCAATCACCATTCCTATGCTGAGATAGCTTACTAGAAAGGAAATAACAAGACATGTTTTACCTGGATGCAGCAAGGGTTCAGATCCAAGATAATCATCTTTTGCAGTTTCTGAAGATGGCAAGTAGAAGAAAAAAGTATTATCAAAGTAGTTAAAAGAAAGAAGAAAAAAAAAAACAGAGTATCCTTTAAAACATAATGTCAGGTTTAATTTAAAAAAAAATAAAAAAATCCAACCAATGTTTTAGATATTGATAGAATCGTATATCAATAGGGTCCCCAATCGATATATCAATTTATAGATTGAAATACTGATTTAAAAAAAAAAAGATGACAGAAAATGAAAAAAAAATTAAAAATATGAAAGAAATGTCCAAAACGATTAACAAAGATGGAGAAATATGTAAATGAGAGTGGGGGTTTAAATAGGTTTTAGAAATTAGGGGGGTTCTTTTCTTCATTCTTTTTTTTTGGGGGGGGGGGGGGGGTGGTGGGGTGACTTTGAAAATATGCCAACCTAACAGCTCGATTTTCAGTCCTTGGGCAAGTTACTATCCTGCCCCATTTGAAAAATCAAAACTAGGTAGCAATCAGTGGCGGAGTTAGAAATTATGCCCAGTGGAGGCAAACTTAGATAACTTAAATTTTTTAATTAAGCAAAGTATTATTAATCAAATTTTTAATTAATCAAATTATACATATTTTCAAAGTATTATTTTTAAATTGACATACAAGAAATTTTAAAATATGTATTTACAAGGTTAAGAAATATGATGTTTAATCGTCTCTTTTAAATCTATTTAGAAAAATAAGAAAAAAATAATATATGTTTTAATTTTCATTTGCAATTCAATAACATAGAAAAAAAAGAGAAAGCTAACCACATAGATAGACAATACTATTTTATACCCAAATATTTATCAATGGACAAATCAAAAGTTACAAGAATGAAAAATGAAAAGGGCGTTGTTACCTACGGTCTTTTTTACTGTCTCAAATGTAGTCTATACCTCGTTAGCTATCCAGTTAAGTATATATATATATACATTTTTAGACGAGATATATAACTCGTTAAATTTTTTCTCACTTACTAAAAGTAGGTTCAACTCGAAGTGGAGCAATATACACTTTTCATCAAAGCATATACCTCATTAGATAATGTTTACTTTTTTTTTTTTTTTTAAGTATAACAATTTCCAAAATGAAATAATAATGTACTACGGTTATATATATAAATATAAATAATTTAATTCGTAATCAAACTACCAGATACATACGCATATCATAACTAATTAAAATTTAATAATATCCTACCAAATGACAGTGAGTGCTGTTACACACAATTTTTATTCTAACTATCCCAATTCCAGTTCCATATGCATCGACAGAAAATCATCAAAGCATACACTCACTTTAGCAAGGTACATGTGTCAACAAAAAAATTTCACATTTTCTATAAATGCATCTATGCAATTCATTAAAGTATATACCTTAATTTTTTTATAAAAATACGTACCTCATTAGATGATGTATGCTATTTTTAAAAAATTCAAAACACTTGTGGACTAGATTTAGGTCTAGAAAATGGACTGGATGTAACATTATCCAATTAGAATACATGATAATTAATTTAAAAAACATACATACATGTGATATATGTATTTTTTTCACAAAACTGAATGGGGGCAGCTCACGTGGCTCCACCAGTGGTAGCAATGTATCAATATTGACAATACAGCAATTTTTTATTCGACATATCGTCGATATCGTGGTGATATTTTCGCAATACCCAGCAGTCCAATAAATGATCCGACTTTCCTGATTTACCGACCCTGGATCAATATATCTATATATCATTTGCTTTTTACAATTATGCATCCAACCCAAACAGGACAGTAACCAATCCATTATTTAGTGTAAGAGATCTAACAGACATCAAACAGCAACAGTCTTTAAAATGACAGATGCACAGATACTCAGTTTGGTTACTTCACATGACCAATATTTCAATATTGGGGTGGGAGCTTCTAATCTCTACTGAGTCAAAGAGAGAAGGTTAGAGGTTTCACTGCATCCTGTTGATGGGGAAAAAGTGATGCCAATACGGAGAGGAAATAAAATCTAGATGCTAGAGAAAGCAAAATAGACTCAGCTCTACCAAGTACCCAAAACAAGAATACCTAAGAAAGTTCCCTAGGAATGCACAACAATAATTAAGGGGCAGAAAAAAGGACCCTTTTACACTAGTCCATCTATCATCTAATAAATTGCATAGGGATGCCGTTACACACAGCCACGTTTACAGCCCCCCATGCAGTCTCATCATATATGTCCAATGAGGTATATACCTCATTAAACAAAGTATATTTTTCACTTTTTCAATAAGTGGTTCATAGAAATCTTTGGACTATACCTCGTTTTCATGAAATATCCTTCACTACATGTAAGTATAAATCTTTAAATAAAATCAAAGCATGTGAGGATGAGGATGCGCGTGGGACTGTCCCTACATTTTCCAACTGTGTTACTGGTCGTCCACCACAGAATCTTCTTCCTGAAGATTTGTTCTATTCATCTCTATCCAGACTCCTGGGCACAGTGTAGAAAAATTGGCTTGCCCTCTCTAATACATGCTGTAAATAGCTATTGGTACTCAGTTAGTTTGACCAACAGCAGCACGTGGGTCGGTGCGCCTTCCTTAACCATCAAATAATGAAGCCCCCCCCCCCAAAAAAAAAAAAAGATCAGAAGATAATTGGTTATTTAGTAAACCTATTTGTTCACCTTGGTAACAGTGGCCAAGGTCATGCATTTTGGCACTTCAAAGAGATAAAAACTGAGGAAAAATATATCTGCAGACAGTCGAAATAGTCATAATGTTAAGCGCCTACAGGAGATTTGTAGGCTCCTTTTTCTGGGCTTTCATGTAATCTACTAACAACTGAAGCTCACAAGTCATAAGTTGTGCCATAACCATCACAACCATGATCAATGACACTATCCCACCCAGTC
Source organism: Acorus gramineus (assembly GCA_030737835.1). Lineage (NCBI taxonomy): Eukaryota > Viridiplantae > Streptophyta > Magnoliopsida > Acorales > Acoraceae > Acorus > Acorus gramineus. Next base: position 27,575,287 of record CM060849.1, on the reverse strand, counting down.
GGGTAGGCTTAATGGAACCAACTATAATCCATCATGGTCTACAATTGCTTTTGTTTGTGACTCTTTGCACCTGAAGTTTGATTAGTGCTAAATCAAACTTTTTTTTACATATGTATTGAAAGGAGAGTAGGTAAATATGTGAGTGAGGGGCCAACCATGAAAACGCTGGCAGAGATCAATTCATGTTAAATATATATTGTGCAACTTAAAAATCTATGCTTACATATAAGCTAGGCAACACTTCATTTGTGTAAATTGCCCATGCTAGTAATTCTTTGGGACATTTGCAACTATACCCTTGTTAAATTCCTATTTTGACTTTATACCCCCCTTAAAAAGCTAATTGCATCTAAAAATTCATTCGTATTACATCTACGCCCCTAAGGTTTTGTTCCGTCAGATGGCATTGGAATATGTTGCGAATATTCTACTAACCAAGTTAAGTGTGGCCTGAAATAACCAAAATACCCTTATGAGAAATTTGCATTTATAACCCTGTTAAATCACTATTTTGGCGTTATACCCCCCTTAAAAAGATAATTGTATCTATATCCCTGAAAAATCCATTTGTATTGCATCATGAAAAATTTGCATTTATTTAATACACCTGTTATAATATTATAATCTGAAAATCTGAACTCAACAACCTCTCTATATATAAATTAACATATACTTGTAGTAGATAATATAAAAACAAAACACATATACACATATTACAAACCACAAATCAACTCTGTAGTAGTAATCAACACAGATACACAAGATATTTATAGATTCAGAAAACATACATTGTTCTTCATTGGTACACACACATAGATAAGTAAAGTCAGAGCGATATGTGAAATTTGTACCTTGAGCCTTTAGTGGATTGTTCCTCACTGGTTTTAATATATACAACATAACTAAACAAATATCATTACTCAAATTCTGATACCAAATTTAACACCTAAAAACTTCAAAAAACCCGAACATTATCCACATTGACAAATTCCAAAAACATTCACACGTTACTCTAAACTCAATATCATGCCTCAAACAAGCCAAAAAAGGCCAAATTTAAATTAGACAGATAGAAGGGTATTAGATGCAATATGAATGAATTTCCTAGGGTTATAGAATCTTTTTAAGAGGGGTATAACGCCAAAATAGTGATTTAATAAGAGTGTAAATGCAATTTTCCCTAAGTTTAGTCAGGAGTAAAACGGAGATTTCATGGGGCTTGGTTAGGTTGATAACCGTGGTTACCGAAGACAGATGGAAGGGCATAGGTGCAATCGAATGAATTTTCCAGGGATATAGATGCAATTAGCTTTTTAGGGGGGGGGGGGTATAATGCCAAAATAGGGATTTAACGAGGGTATTCCTGCAAATGTCCCCAATTCTTTCTGGTGGAACAATCTACCTCATAGCATGATACCAACTATTCCCCCTCTTTCGATTAATTGGCACCAACAGTTGAATGAATAATTTGATTTGGAAGCAAGATGTCTATACAATGAATGCCATAAGAAGAGTAGAATATAGAAGGGTAGGATCAAGGGTTGATCCATTAACATACAGATGCCTTATAAAATAGCACAGACAAAACTTTTTAACTCATATAGACATGTGGAGCTGTCAAACTCCATCTCCATCCGAGGTAATCAAGACTCGAATATGCAGCTCCACTAACTACATAAAGTAACTGTGCAGAAACACTAGGTACCAAATTACTAATTTTGCAATTAAAAAAAAAACTTCTAAAGCAAAAGTTCTCATGTGAAGACAAAATAAGTTGCTACATCTCAAAAACAGAAAATTGGGCACTAGTAAATTAGGGAAAAGAAGGAAAAACTAAAAGTGTTTGTTTCATGTTACATACATTTTGATTTCTACAGGCATGTTATGTTCACTTTCTTGCCAATGCACATTTCCAGAAGATCCCATTTCTCCAGTGATTTGAAGGAAACTAATTAAAATGCAACAGTATGGTATCAGGGGAAAAAAGAGGAAGAAGAGAAGAAAGGCAGAATTCAAGTTCACTCCTTTGCACCTGTTAATCCCCAGAACATTACATTACAGATTGAAAAATCGTATGAAGATATACTGATTGCGCAATGCCAATAGTTTTGAAAATTATTATCTATATAAGTTCCAAGTCTAAACCATGAATAGTGTAAAAAAATCAGTAATTACTAAATCATAACATATAAGATCATGCAAAGAATAGGGGAGGAAAATAGGTGAAAAGCTTGTATACATACCAGTTTCTGGCAGAGCATTCGGTTCACCATCTTGCCAATGATCATTCCCAGAAGATCCCATTTGTCGTGATTTGGAAGAAACTATGTGAAATTTATGTTGTGATGTCAGGGAAGGAAAGTAGGAAGTAAGGGAAGAGGGAAAAAAAATTAGCATTAATGTTCATTTTTATAACTCCGCTGACAGATATTGAATATTGGTATAAACATATAATTATAATTCAGTGCCAATCATTTTGAATAATATTATCAATAGAAGTCTAAAGACGGAAAGGGAAACCAATAGATGTTACTAATTACTATATCTTTAAAAGATTATGCAAATAGTAGAATAGGGGGGAAAAGAGATGGAAAGCTTGCATGCCTACCAATTTCTGGGGGAGTAGTAGTTTCACCATCTTGGCAGTGATCATTTCCAGAAGTTCCCATTTGATCGAAATGCTCTCTTGATTTGGAGGAAACTAATTAACATTCAACATGTTGATGTCAGGAGATAGAGGAAGAGGAAAAAGCAGCACTACATACTCTTACGCCAATGTCCATTACAAAGGCTCCATTAAAGATAATGAATATTACAAACAGAAGTTTGAAGACCATCTATGAAGAGTGTGAAAATAAAAATAAATTGAAAAGGCATACCGCATACTCCTGCTGATATACCATGGCCTGAAGAAGTTGGTTCACTTTCCTCTATTTCCTGGTTGATGGACATAGACGAAGGATCATCACCACTAGAAAGAATGGCATTCATCATATCCAACATTTCCGAGAGTGAATCCGCAAGATCTCCACCATTTTCATGCTTCGTACATTTTCCATCATGTAAGATGCCTCTAACTGGAGTACAAATTGATTCCTTTTGACATACATCACATGCTCTTGAGTGACATACATCATGAGAAACAACATTTGCAAGTAAATTAGGCGATCCAGGCTGAGAAACTGCAGCTACGGTTGGTATTGATCCCTTGTCATAAATATTACAAGATTTTTCAAGCTTCTCATCTTTAGAAACACCAGGAGATGATGCAGGAATCAAATCATACTTAATGGGCATACTTTTCTCCAATTCTTCTGGTATCACCTTCTTCAAGATATCCCGAGCAATGGCCAGTTTTGACTTCATGGATACATCATCAAGAGATTTGTTCTTGAGGGATAAATCAGTAACTGGTTTATCAACAGTAGATGTATTGAGCAAGTCATTAACAATTTCGTCATAGGCCTTGGACACCTGTTCCCGAATTGAATCGAGACCTAAAACCTGAAAATAAAGTTTGAGAAATGTGATCCTTGAGAAGATAAAACAAAATACAAAAGAAACCAAAAAGTAAGATTTTTAAAATCTGACGTAGAAATGTTCGACACAGAGTGAAACATGATCAGACTAAATTTAACTGCTGATAAAATTAAAATCTCAACTTGATGATCAGTATACTACACATGTAAAAGAAAGACCCTGGTGTTTGGTATGATTACCTCCAGATTCATATTTTCAAATAGGTTTTCCGCCCAAGAGAGTCCTTTAGTCGTAAAATCCATACTAAACACTGACAGGATACTGTTAGATTTATCCTCTCCTTCCTTCATCTTGTAAAGAGAAGTGCTGTGTTTTCAACCGTTCACAGTGAACACAAACAAGCACACTAATAATAAATAAATCAGTTCAAATTACAGAACTACTGCGAATAGAAAAGATATACAACATATAAAAATCATCATCAACGAAATGATAAATGATCATTCTGATAAGAAAATAATACATAAAGGAAGAAATTAGGACAAATAATTTGAAAGAGCTACTTTTATAAAATTTTAGCAATTAAGGGTGTGTAACTGGTGAACAAAAGATCATCATTGCCTAATGTAGCGTTTGGATGCTCATTTAAATAATTCAGCTTTTACAAGAATCATATTTAACAAAAACGTGTTTTCAAATGCGCCCAAGTGGCCCCAGCAAAAACAGCATTGAGTTATAAAAACAATGGGGAAAAAGGAGCTTTTCATGATCAGGGTATCTGATTTCAAAAGAAACTTAAGTGAAGAGCTACTTTTTAAAACCATTTCCAAACAATACTTTAGGCTCCATGATCTACAATATAATTATATCGAAAGTATAGCGACAAAAAAAAAAAGGCAAAACCAAGAATTCCACCAAATTAAATTTTTTTAAAAAAAAAACTCATACTGAACTAACAGGGCCTGCACTCATCTTCATCAACTTAAAACCCTAAATCCCATATTAAAAATCATAAAAAACAGAGTAAAGTAGAAACTATAATTCTTCTAGTTTATACATCATAAAAAAAATTTAACCGAACCACTAAAATCTGACCAACTTAAACCCTGAAATCCATATTAAAAATCACAAAGCCTCCATTTATATTAAACTCACGAAACCTATTTATCCCCATGAAGCCATCCCCCCAAACCCAAAACATATTGATCACAAACAAATAATGATGATCAAATGAACCACCTTTCAAATACGCAACTCACTCTAAATAATGCAAACAAAACCCCAAAAGCAACCAATTTCATCACCAAAAAAAAGGATGAAGAGTAGAAGACCCACTACAGAGAACAACAAAGACAAAACAACCAATCAAGTATCACAGTTTCATACCCTCAAAATAAAAAATAAAAATAAAAAAGTTTAACTCAACATCAAAAAGAAACCATCTTTGAACAATCGAGGATCGGAAAAACAAAACCCAACCAGGCAATTAATCAAAACAACATAAGAAAACAATCGAATGAAAAATAAAAAAATCATACCCACAACTGGATGATTGTCGCACGGGTTCTTTTGTTTCAGATGGTTTTTGTATGAAAAAAAAGTCCAACTGAGAAAAGATGGGCAAAAGAAAACAAATATCGAGTTTTGCTAAATTGAAAGGGAAAATATATAATGGTGGGTCCGGGGCATATATTATCCGATGATAATAAGAATTAAGGGAAACATCAAATAACCCACAGAACCCCCGACTTTTTTAAAAGTTCATGTAACCCTAAAATATTTATATAAATCTCAATAATCCTTAAAGTTAAAATTTTATTAATAAATATGAGAAATATTATGTAAATATTTCATTTGGTTAACCCTAGCTAAAAATACAGTCACTAAAAACCCTCTGTAAATAATTATTTTTTACTCTATCCAAAGAAGTAAAATCATCATTTATAGATGATTTTTTTGTATTTTTAATATATTGTGGAGGGTTTTCATTATACTATGTTTTTAGTCAGTAGTTAACCAAACTATATATCAACAAAAATTTAACTCAATGGCCTATTTGAATTTAGCCATGTGTTTTCAAATAGTTATATTGACTTCAAGAAAAACTCAGGGGGTAATATGGACTTCAGAAAATATCAGGGGGTTATATGAATTTGTCTCTAATATTAAACGGTAATAATGAACGGTGATGATCGTAAGACAGTGACGCGTGGGTTTTAAGTTGCGTGACCACTGTGAAGAGGCTTCTGGTTTGAGGTACTGTTACACTCACCCTGTTTGCAGTCATATCTACCACGTAATTAATGTATATATATTTTAATCTTATTTAATAAGAGAAACTTTTATCTATTTTATTATAAATAAAAATATATTTTTTGAAGAATTACATATTTGATGTATATATACTAGATCTTATGGATTATAAAATTTATTTTTGTTGTTTTTATAAAATTGATCATTGACAGAGTTATTTTTAAGTTTTATTTTAATGAATCCTCAAATGTGGATTGTATCTTTTAAAGATAAAACCAAGCAATTTTTACTTAAAAAAGCTCAGTTCCCTATTCTTTTTAATGTTCTAATATATGCAACTTTTTTGTTATTTTATTGTATATTTAGCTAGTATATATTTAAATGAAATGAATACAACCCACTTTCACATTTTTAAAGTTCAGTATATACTCACTTAAATATGTTATCAAGCAAAAACATTGTTTTTTGTACTGCAACAAGAAACAAACATTGTTATTGTTTTTCTTTTAACTCCGAACATGCTTTGAATTGTTTTAAAATCATACCCTTATTACATACCAGAATAAATTTTTTATATTTTTCTTGGTATATACTAGATAAGAGATAATAGGGACAGTAAAATAGAATTCAGGAATGCTATAAATGCCAAATAGTTAATTTAAAATTTTAAATAGTACATAAAATCTTTAATTGAAAAGGATTTAATTTCATCTGACGTATAATTCAAAATTGAAAATCTTAAGATTGAGATACAATTCAGAATTTAAAAACATAGAGATGACATAAAATCACATCTAAGATCAGTTTTGCAAATATAACATATCTAATCTGTTAAAAAAAGGTTTATCCTGATCAGACAATTTTATACTTTATTTAAATTTGGGGTGGACGGCGTTGATCTAGTTAGATGTAGAAATGTTTGCTAAAAAGTATGCTGGATTTGTTGTTGATCTATTTCTTTTTTAAAACGTGTGTTAGATTTGCAGTCCATCAAGTGCATTTTAGTTAGATTTGATGTGGACTTAAAATAGGCTAAAATCTCTAGGTCAGCTCAGATAATCTCATCTTCATAGAATCCCTAGAAACAGTTCTATAAATTATTTTAAAATCATCTATAAAAAAAATTTGTAAAAAGTAAAATAACAACAAATGTAATTCACAGTAAAATTAATGAGAATACATTTTTCAATAATAAATACCCAAATAATGAATAGCAAAACATACTTATCAACAAAAAGATTAATTAATATCTATCTGAGCTTGCAATGCATTCAAAAGATCCTTTAACACAAAGCTATTAATGAAATTCCACCTCTTCCTACAATCAAATCTGATGTGAAAGATTTCTTGTGCTGCTAGATATTTTGGAGAAAAATTCTTCCAAAACCTGTTAAAACTCCCAAAAACATGTTGCAATTTTTGCCGTTCACGACATGGTTATGCTGTGCATACAGGGCTTGGCGTAAACTATTATTACAAGGATCTCTCACCAGCCCAATAGTCTTGATTCACATCCAATGACACCCCCCAACCCAATCCCCCTAGATTGCATGTTTCATATAACCCAATCTATGTTACCTCTTTTTTAAAACACCTATAAAAATCCAAATAACTTCTAAATTAAATTTTTATTAACAGATTAAAATTATTATACAAATATCTAATTATTCATGATTAAAATCATAATACGCCAAAAACTCTCTAAAATGCATTAAAAAAGCAAAAAATCTTTTATAAATTATGACTTTACCCCCTTTAAATGAGACATTATAATCTATCTAAATAGAGTTAAAATTGTCACGTACATAAAATTTTCTACATTATGGAGAGTTTGTGGTATAATGTATTTTCAGTCAGAATTAACAAAACAAAATATTCATAGAATATTCCTTCATCTGTCAACAAAAGTTTTAACTCAAGTGTTATTTGAACTTCCATAAGCCATTTTAGAATGTTATATAAACTTTAGGAAAAATCAAGAGTCAGATGGATATCAGTCAGTTTACAGGGGGTGATTTGAATTTTTCCCTGTAATTTAATTTTTTTCATTTTGATAAAGTTCATAAATAAATAAAAAAATGAATTTCCCAAATACCCCCTGCAACCAACCCTCAATTTTTTTTTCTATCCCCAACTTTAAAAAAAAAAAAATTACCGCTGCAGCAATCACCAATTTTTTTTTCTACCCTCATCCCTTTAATTCCCCCAGTCCCATAAAATCATAGTTTCCCTTACATAAGTGCATATATATTTTCTATAACTTAGATAACACAAAATATAATTTCTATAAATATTATCTATAAATACATATTATATCATGCAAAAATGATAACTTACAAAACCCCAAAGAAATACACATTAATGCATAACATTAATATATATATGATTTTTATATTGTCATGTAGTACACACTTGTTAATATTTAATCTATTTGAGTGTTAGACTAATTATTACATCTCTAATATAATTTAAACTGCGCCTTCTTCCTAATGATGTACGTTTGCTAACTCGAAGGTACAACAATGGATTTAATTTCAACTAAAATGACATGAAAATGATCATATTAAAATACATCTTAGTTTAAGGTATACAAATATTAGATAAATGCAAGTGCTTTGATGTATTTATTGTGATAAAATATTTTAAGGTATTATGCATTAACGTATATTTCTTTAGTATTTTACAAGTCATCATTTTTATATGACATGCATAGTAATGCACTTACACATAACATTTACAAAAATTACATTTTGTGTTTCAAAAATTACAGAAAACATATATGCAATTACAGGAGAAAAATTGCGATTTTGTAGTACTGAGAGAATTACAAGAAAAAGGGTAGGAAAAAAATTGTGTTTGCTGGAGGAATAAAAAAAAAAATTCAAAAGCTAGGGGCAAAAAAAAAATTAAGAATCAGCTACAGCTAGAGAGTTATTTAGACAATTCACCCATGAAAAAATTAACAATAAGTACAAATAAAAAAACAAAATAGCACCGTCTTCCAGGGAGCACCATACCTTACTGTGTGTTGGTGTGTCAGCATCTGGAGAAAATTTCTTTTTTCATAGACCATATACCTTTTTTCAGCATGTGTCGGCACGAATCTAACTTTTTTCACAAGCCTTGCATACCTTCGGTAGAAATTTTATATAAAAATATATATATATAAGAAATGGAATATACTGTCCTAAAAATATTCAAAACAGACACTTTCCACTTAATAATGTTTCTTTTTTTTTTTTATGTGAATGGTAAACATTTGACCTATTTTGTATTAAGGAAATACACAATGAAAATATAAAGAAAGGGTCTGAAATAGAGGAGAAATCTACCCGACCCTACAGAAATTACACTTTCCACTGAATAATGTTAAGGGCAATCCACCTACAACTCACCAGTGTTATAAGATATATGCTTTTATATATATTAAATGTATATAATTTCATAATCTATCCATTGAACTAAGACCACGAAAATTTGCTAACCAGATACATGCCTTGTGAAAGAAGGTTTATACCTCAATTTGTCCACGGTGCTTTCACAAAACAAAACAAAGAAGAATCCCCATAAAAAGTGAGGTGGCTTTTTCTCTCTTTTATTTTTCAAGGAATAATTACAGTATGCTTTCACAAAATTAAAAAAAAACAATCATCATCTTCCACGGATTCAATTCACCTATACTCTAGTGAACTCTGGACATCAACCAGGATTTCAACAGAAGCCGTGACCAGAACAAAACTGCTCATGCAAATTAGATATATTGAATATGCAATTCTCCATTCTGCGTCTACATATACCAGATTTGTAAAGTTCCTCCATTACTACATATTGCCGATAGGATTATATGTCCTACTACATTGGCTGGTCCTAGCATTTCGTATGATAAATGGTTCTTAGTTTTCATGATCATCATACTATAGAAACTTAATGCAGTAGGTATGCTTCAGTATAGGGGACACTTTAGACAGTGTGATCAAAGAAGCAACACTGCACAATCACCAATCACACGTACCACCACCTCTACACACACATCCAACATCCAATATACACATCGTCTCTCAACACAATACAAGTCATGGCATTCAATCACAGAGGGCCATAGGGACATACCAGAACATAAAACACGCACACAATAGACACAGGAACACGACAAACACCCCCCCCCCCCACCCAAATATCTATATATATATATAATACATCAATATATATAATAAACCTATTTTGATGCATTCATTGTAGTATATCAAACCCATACATGGAGGAGGGCGGTAAACATAGCAGATGCACCACACCAATATGGGCATCACTTACTTGAAAAAACAAACATTTCAATTTTCATGCATGCACAGGGAAGAGTATGGCAACAGCTCTAGATTTGAAGGATTTAAATGAAAAAAGCAAATCATCACAAGATCACCAATTCAAAGACCAATGATCCAAGACCTATGGACAACTCTCCCACTCCCTAACGTTAGTCCATGGCTTCCAAATTCTAATCATGAGACAATAATAAATACCAAACCCGTACAACAAAGAGCCCAGGTGCACACCACACCACAGAAAAATATACTAGAATATCAAATCCATATACGAAGAAGACCAGCTGCACCACAACACACAAGATTCTCAAACCATAAAAACATACAAAAGATGTAGCAAATAATATTAATATTTAAAATGTACTAAAGCACTAGTAAAAGAGTTCAAAAAGAAAGCTCTTGCAATAGCATTTCCATTTATAGAGCAACAAACCATGAGAACAATCCACCGCATGGCAGAGCAGATTAGCAAACCATTCATCAAAATCAGAATATATGTCCTCATTCAGCACAACCAATTAAAGCATTTGCGCCCAACAAGCTCTCATGACACCTGAATCATATATCCATCAGAATTCCCATTATTTCACATATTACAAAAAAAATTAATCAATATGCCATAACAAACTTGTTCAGAATTACAAATTCTACTACCACAGATAACATACAAAAACAAGCAAAAAGACAGAGACAGAAGAAAACAATTCAGTCGGATAAAAAAATCGAAACTATTTAACTACTTAAGCTGCATGTACAATACAAGATGAAAGAGGAATTGCAGCTATCCTTTTTCCTCAAATGTGAAAGCAACAGAAAAAATGAGAGAATTACCACGGCAGATGAACGTCATTTGCATTCCCATATTGAAACCTCTGTTAATGTCAAGAAAATGAAGGTAATACAATGTAGACATAAGTATGGTTTATCCAAAGATTTGGACACCTAAATGATACAACCAAGTCTAATGCAGAATAAAAAATATAAATTTCATCTCAAAGAATGGACCTTTAAAGCCAGAAAACAAAATGAAGAACCTAATACCAAACTTAACCTGGCATTCTGACATTCTGTCATATAAATACATGAATTTATACCAAGAATTCTCAAAAACATCATTGTCATGATATTTAACAGGCATCACTAGAAGCATGCATATAATATTCCAACGTGTGGCGATCAAATATTTCGTTATGAAACCTCCTATTCAGAAATTAAACATACCAGAAACTAATAGAAGACTAACTATGAGTGTACAGCCACCTTAAAAAAAATCATAGCAAAGTTAAACACCTGTAAAGGTTAACAAAGACGAAAGCATTCTATTCTACCAACCCTACTAGGGTGACTAGGGTGCGTTTGGTTGCGCGATTGAAAAACTGATTCTGCAAGAATCAGTGTTTTAAAACTGAATCTGCAAAAAGCTCACTTTCTCAGCTTTTTGAAATTGCAGCTTTTGGGAACTATTTGCCTGAAATCTGTGTGCAGGAAGCTGCTAAAGTAAAACAATTTGGTTGCACGATTGCAAACACAGTTTCCTGCAATCGCAAACGCTGCGCAATCGCGCAACCAAACGCACCCTAAGTTTATTAGACACTACTTGTTATGGAAACACATTAAACAATCGATTATCACAAAAATAAAGGCTGCTAATAAAGAACAACGAGCTAACAAAGGCAAGCAACAACATCACACAAAAGAAAACCGAGCGAGCCAACAAATATAATGATCCAGATAAAGATTAGGGGAAAAATGGAAAGAAAAGGATCAGAGAAAAAACAAAAAAAAGTACTTAATTTTAATATATTATGAGTCAAGATCTTATTTTGAGTGATTAGGAAATTTTCCCGTTTTATGCAAAAAAACAAATCATTGACAATTCTGGAATATGTCCCATGAATGAAATTTTGTGTTGGCAATTTAGCGCAAGTTACAGTAAAAAAGAAAAATGAATTGTCATGGCTACTCAAATGTCATGAAATTCCATTATCCATTAAGGGAGTACACATGACATGCGACCACAAATAGTAAGGAATCTTGTATAAATAAAATACTTTTAGGGACCTTTTGATAAATTTGATATGGACCATTTGTACAATAGTAGAAATAAAGTTCCTCAAGCATGGCTGTTTTCAACTTTTGCTCTTGGACACATACACTTGAAATTGTGATGAGCATGGGCAGACTCCACAAAGTAAGTTGATAATGCCAAAGGAAACTGGAACTTTTCCTTTAAGCTCATATGTTACTAGTGATTGGACAGTTGAGTTTCCTTCACTTTCCATCAAGTTTTATCTTAAATAAACTTTTGGGTGGGAATGGCTTTACTCCGCCATGGAATTATTCGTCTATTGGTTTTTCTCTTAACAACAATCTGTTACAGTCAAAGTGAATACCACTTCTCTAACCACTTCCCTGCAATAGGAAAGTGAATTGCCCATTGGGATTGGGAAGAAACATACCCTGAATGGAGAGGAAAAAATACCAGAGTCACCTAGTTTCGTAAACATGGAAATCTCTAGTCCAAGTCAACCGGTTTTACTAAGGATGTGAGAATTACAAAGTACAAGACTGAACACAAACTAATGAAAAACCAAGAACCAGGTAGCAATGGCCACATCAAATATGGAGCTGAGTAAACAGTAAATGAACAAGTCACAAACCACACAAAGTTCATAAATAAGGAGAAATAAAGAAGAGGATAACACAGGCGCCCGAGACCATGAACACCACCAAAGGTAAGGCATGTATTCAAAGCACAATGAAATAAAAAGGAAGAAAATAGAAATCAATCAAGTGATATAATTCAAGAACAAGAAGTCCACACTGAAGGTGCCAAGATACAGACAACAAGAATACAGATTCGATACATGTCGATCTCCATTATAAGAGAACCAATTTAGCAAAGCAACCTGCAAGGCTCTCCACAACAGTCAATTCAGATAAAAGTCAAGACCCAATGAACAATGGATTAACCACTCCAAACCCAGGGAACTAGAGCAAGAGGTGAAACCAAAGAGACAAAAAGCATACATACATATCAGAATAAATGAAATAGCAGGAACACCAAAACCAAAGCACCCAAGTCTTGTGAGGGTTCAACACTTTGCCCACAAATTTATTGAGCAAAAAACCAATGGGAAGGAAACTAGTGGTCAAGAATCACTGAATGCAACGAAAGGCATAAGCAAACATGAGATAAGACAACGGCAATTAACACATCAATCTATCATGAACATAAGAGAACTAGGAAACACATGTCAAACAATAAAGCAATACTCATATGAGAAGCAAGCCATGCAACAAGCACGTAAACAAACGAGTGATAAAACTAAGAGCAGCAGCAAAAAAATCACAAGAAGAAAAGAGTAAGCAATCAAATCCACAAGAATTAAACAAAAGAAAAGACTGTTACCTGACCAGTCAGTAATATGGAGGAATTCCCGAGTACATCCCTCCAGTGGGCAACCTGGGGGCAGCCGGCGATGACCCAAGCTGCGGGTGGTTTTGCTGGCTCTGATATGCCGATGATCCAAGTCCGTAATGTCCAGCAGTCTCAGGGAAACCCCCAGTGGGCATCCCTGCCGACCCTGGTGGCCCCCTATAGAGTGAAGACCCAAACCCTCCGTAACCACCACCCGCTGCCATACCACCATATGTGCCTGATCCCATAGACCCATAAGAACCACCCAGCCCTCCACCATACCCACCTACCCCACCCAGCGAGGTTGGGACCTGACCACTCACGGCCGACAACCCAGGTCCGCTCAGCGAAGATTGATGTGACGATGTCAAGTTGTGGTGGTGGCCAATCCCCGCTGGCACACCAGAGAAACCCCCATATGAGGGCATCCCTCCCATGCCACCGGCCCCGCCATACTGGCCTGAGAGCGGACCGGGCTGGTTCTGCCCAAGCCCATCCGGAACCTGCGAGGGAGCTGCCGGAGCACCTGGACCATCCGTCGGGACCTGCCCGGGCTTCCCCTTCTTCCCCTCACTTGCAAGCTTGCACAAGAGCTGGCTATTATCGATCATCTTCACCGGGTCAACGAGACTCGCCCGAGCCGCCTCGACCGTCTTGTATACAAACAGAGCGAACCCCCTCGACTTCCCCGTCTGCTTATCAAACCCAAGAGGTCCCTCCTCGATCTCCCCATACGAAGAGAAGTGCGAGAGGAGCCTCTCCGCGGGCATGTCCTGTGGCACGTTCGCGACGTAGATCTTCCTCTGTGAAGTATCCACCGCCGCCGCCGCGGACCCCCCGGTAGGTCCACCGGTGTTCCCGGCGGAGGCGAGCTGGGTCACGGTCATCCGGCCGTCGATCTTCTTGGACGGCTCTTTCAGCGCGAGGAGGGCGCCGTCGATGTGGCGGAAGGTGATGAAGCCGTAACCTTTGGATTTTCCGGTGTTCTTGTCGGCGATGACGACGGCCTCCTCGAGGTCGCCGAAGGCGGAGAAGAGGGAGCGGAGGCCCTCGGTGGTGGTGTCCCAGCCAAGGCCGCGGATGAAGAGCTTGCGCTGAGTGGGGTCCCGATCGGCGATCGATCGGATGGAGGAGAGGAGGTCGGGGCTCCGGGTGGCGACGGAGGAGACGATCTCGGCGAGCTGTTCACGCGTGAACGGATCGATGATCTTGGCTATGTCGTCCTTCGTCAGGGCGGATGGGAGCCCGTCTAGGGCGGCAGGGACGCCGTTCTCGTCGGATTTTCTCTTCTTGTTGGAGGGATCCATCGTCGTCGACGTCAAAAATTTGATAAACCCTAACCCTAATTGGAACCTGATTCGAAAAGAGCGACAGAGGCTTTTGAGACGGAGAGGAGTATCGTGTCATGCGTTTATGTATTTATTGATTGATGATTAGAGATGGGCTGAGCTTGTTTTATGTGGCCCGATTGTTTACTTGAAAGGCCCAGTTTCTGGAAGGGCTCATATATTTGTCTTTTGCTCTGCATACCAAAATAAATGGGTTATGGATGTCAAGATCCATTTATAATGGTTCTTTATCCGGGCCTGTCAACGGGTTGGGTAGACCCGGACCCGACCCGTGGTAAGACCTGGTGGGTCCGGGTCCAACCAAGGACCCTGCAGTCGGGGAAAATGTGGATCCGGACCCGGACCTGGGTTGGGTCCAGGTCCGACCCGACCTGGATGGTTGGTGAAAAAAAAATAAATAAAAAAGAGCTCATGTATTTGTTTGTCTTATCATTCTATTTGAAATTTTTTGTAATAAAACATTATTATTAATGAGACTATGTTTGAATTGAGTCATGACACCCAGCCCCATAATATAAGCCCCACTCACAAGCCCCATGAGGTGTCATCATTTTATTGATTTGTTTTTTAGTTTGTTGACTTTTTCAAAAAATGGTAAAATGACAAAATACAAATTTGCCCTTCATTAAAAATGTCTTATTAACCCAAATCCCCCCATTTTCTCTATTTGGTTATGACTCTTCCATGTAAATCTTAAAATCCATTTGCCTATTTCAAATTTTGAATTTTGAAATCATTACCTAAATTATAATTGAACCTAGATTACACCAAAAATTACCGAAATTGTTTTCATTAAAATCCTTCAAATGACTCATTTTCTCTAGGTAGTTATTGTATTCAAATTTAAATAAAAAACACATATAGTTAACATATGAAACAGTTACATTTTATATTGGTAGTTACAAATACATTTCTTAAATATTTACATCTCTCACAACGATTTGTTACATTTATATAAAAATTGTTACATTTATATAGATGGAACAAACAATTATATTTACCTAAATGTCAAACAGTTACATTTACTATTTAAAATTATCTATTTCAATTTCTAGTGCACTGCCTTCTAAAGAAAATGTATCAGAATCCTCTGTAAAAGTATGTACTTCACTGTTACATTTATACGTCATTTCTATTTGCATTGTTAAAAGAAATGCACAACATGAGATAATGTTACATTTCAGAGTGTTACATTTATGAATGTAACAAAATTGTATAAATGAATATCCGAGTTCGGGAGTCTAATATAAATATCACACGAACCAGTAATAATTAAATGTAACAATATCAAAATTACATTTATGAAATTATAACGAAACAAATATAAAAAAAAGTGTGAAATAGTGATCAAAACATAAAAAAAATTCATTTTTTGAATTGAAACATGTAACATAGATTGAATATTTGATCATCAAAAATTTAATTTCAAATTTGATGTGACTTTCATTCAATAAGATAAAAAAAACAATTGACAAACCTGATCCGAAAGAGAGATCCAACTCGATAAAGAACAAATCAGTTTTTCAAACTTCTTCAAATTAAAGTTTCTAACGTCCGTACCGATAAAACGTCAAATCCCCCTTATCGACAGTAATCGATAGCACTTTTAAAAACGTCAACGTGAAGAGAAATCAATGTTTTTCTCGATTGCACGAAGCAGCAGTCAATTTCTCCTCAAAACACCTTTTTCCACGGGCCACTTAAAGGATAGAAACTCTCATCGCTTAAGAGAAACTAAACAGGAGCTTCACTCAATATTATCCCCCAGATTTATGGCACTTCGAGAAATTAAAGCTCCGGCACGGATTCGACTACAAGTCAACGACACAGTAATCGATAGCTTTCTTTAGAGGAATATGTTCATCGTAAATTATAGGGATTAATGATTTTACACAATGAAAGGAAGAAGAAATACAGTAATTAATGAAATCTCCACAATCCTAGGAATAAATCAAACCGTTTTCCTTGTTTAGAGGTGGTTATCAATTAAAGGGTATAATAGGTAATGTCCTATTGCCACATCATGGGGCCTGGAAAGTTGGGGTCTAGAAATCATTATTGATTTTATACAATTCAAAACAATAATCACTAACATAAAAAAACATATTAACCTAAATAATAAACATAACTAATTATACAAACATTCAAAACAATAGACACTAACATATTAACCTAAATAATAAACATAAATCATGCAACAAACTAATTAATTATACAAATTCAAAAGCTAATAAGTTAATTGTCCAAAACAAACCGACGACAATACATTACTAAGTTTATTACATATTAAACAATCAAGTTCTCGTAGGTTGCAACATCAACACAACGGATAAAATGTTATGATTATGATTATGACTTATGATTTATGGGTTTGTTATGATTATGATTTATGAACTTGTGGATACAAAAATAAGTTAAGTAAGAAATAAAATTATGTATCAATTAATATTAATAGTCTTATAATATATGAGCATATTTTAATAAAACAATTGAGTCTCGGGTCCAACGGGTCGGGGCGGGGTGGACCCGGACCCGACCCGTTTGTTTGTTCGGGTCCGCCAGGTCGGATCCAACTCAGGTCAGGTCCAAATCAGATCGGATATATTACACGTGTAATCGGGTCCAGGTCGGGTCGGGTGTCCGGGTCTGGACCCGACCCGTTGACAGGCCTATCTTTATACACCCACTATCATTAAACACAGACCTTCCTTTACATCACACCCTACCCAATTTAAACCCTTTCCCTATACTTTTTGGGTGTATTAATTTTTTTTTCCTGGTGTTTGTTTAAAATCTGAATGTATTGTATGGTGTAGTTCCCATGTCAGCTCATCTAGATTTAGAGGTTATGAGCTTTGGATTCTGAATTTGACAATCCAAAACTGCTCCTTCTGTCATTAGTTGAAAATTGCATTCTCTAACACTAATTGGTATCTAGGGCACGGTTTTGAGTGCCAAATGATATAGAAATTGTCTTGTATAACTCAAATTCTAAGTCATTTTTCATTAACAGATCTCACATTTCAAGAAATTTGTTTTTGTTTTTTTTTCTTGTTCATTAAAACTAAAAACATAATTAATAATCTTTTTCCCTGTAAAATGTTTTTTGTTTGGTTTTTATTTTTGTATTTTTAATTTTTTTAAATATTAATTGTGTTATTGCTCACTATATTTTATTTTATTTTTGATACTCCATTTTATGAATTTGTCTAAAGTCCATTCTCTTTAAACGAATCTCAGGGCCGGCCCTGTATAGACAGGAGGGTTGTCGATGCAATTTTCATAAACAAATGCAGAATATCTGTTAATGGTTCGACACTCAAAAGATCAACAAATACCGAATAACTCGACAGTTTTACCGTTGACGAATATTATGTAGACTCTACCGACATCGTCTTTGTCAATGGCCGTCACCCGCGACGAGATTGTGGAGGGCCCGTTCTATGGAGTGGTGGAGGCTGTCTAGGAGGGGTGGGGTGAGGATCTGAAAGGATGAAAATAATGGCCCTCAAAAAGTTTATCGTACGGAGAGCTGTTACTTGACCCATTTTTTAACTCTGTTTACATTGTTAGTCAATTATATTTTATTGTAATGAAATATATATCTTGTTATAATTTTTATTACACTATGTAAATAAGTCTAACGTGTTTTTTTTTGTATAAAAGTATATATATCTCTTATTATATGAGTTATTTAAAAAATAAAAAATAAACACTAGTGCTTGGACTGCATATTGAGAGTGCAAAGCTGGGCGACAAATATACTATCAACCATATTGAGACCTGAGAGTAAAAATATATTCAAACAGGGACATGGGATTATGCAACCCATCCATACAACCCATCTAAAAAAAATAATTTACTCAACCTCATGAAAAGATATTCATGCATAATTTAAATTCTTTTAGAGGGTGTTACTGAAAATAATATTTCACCAAGGAAGTTTTTGACAAAATGAGATGTTTAAAGGGTATATAAAAAAGGAAAAAAAAATAGATACAACTCCCTTAAAAGTTAGCTAACTTTTTTTTAATTTTTATAAAATTAAAAAATCACCACAAACCTCAAAAAAATATATATGGTTACCGGTTTTAGTGCCTGAGTTAAATTGCTCTAATAAATACATTGAAATGAGTCCCTATAAAGTATGAAAAATCCAATTTAGTTATTTTAATGACAAAAATACATTTGTCTTTTCTTAAAAATTCTCCTGCTATCATATCCTCACCAACGATAATAAAAAAAGGGAAAAAACTGATATAACAACACGAAAAATTATGAAAAAAAAATCACTGTAAAATCAGTAAATTCCCTTAAAGTCAACCATATTAAATATGGTTAGTGTATTATAATAATTTATCAAATAAATTTTAAAAGGGTATTACAATAATTTATCATGTATGGTTAGAGTCAACCGTAAATCTAGTTAGTTTCGGTTACGGTAGTCAGTAAAGAGTAAAATAATATTGTCTAATAAGATAGGGATCTGAGGAGATTTACTGATTTTGTAGAGACTTTTCTGATTTTCACAAGTTTCTAAAGAGTTAAATCGATTTTCAACAATAAAGGGTGAGGGTATTTTGATAATTTTTAATGTGTATTTAGGGTTAACATGCACCTAGTTAGTTGGGGGTGGTGGTAAAGATTGAAATTTTTCTAATAATATAGAGACCTATGACAATTTTTTAATTTTATAAGAACTAAAACTAATTTAATTAATTTTTTATAGAGTTATATAGAGTTTTTTGTTTTTTTTTTTAAGGTACATAAGGCCCCGTAGGGCAATGACAAATTGACAAGCATCATAGGTCGATTACAACAACGTGGACAGTCTACTAAGACATACTCAATCCAAAGGTTGGTCACACACACATAGCATGGCCTACAGCTCAGGAGACCAAAGTCCACCCTAACTTTGGTTAGAAGATCATGTGGGTCAAGCCCACCACTAACACACAACTAAAGCTAAAAACACCATTTTTTCCTCTTCTTAACCTCACCAAGAATTGAACTCGAGAAGCTAGGGAGGTGTCCATATCCACCCGGCCAAGGACTTAATTTAACAGTCTTAAGAATCCAATCCTGCGGCGTCACAGTCTCTGATTTGACCCCCCACAACCTCATAAACAAATGAACAAATCCAGGGGATTCAACAATTCCAATTCATGAAACATTGCAACTCCCACAAAAACATCAAGAAAACCAAAACAAATCCTTTCAATAAGGCAAGCTCTTAGAGCTAGAGCTCAACAAAAGAGACCCCACGTCAAACCCATCCCCTGAAACACTCCTACCAGCCCTCCTCACAATCAACTCCATATTCCTATCAAGGCTCTGCTTCACCATCCCCTTCATGCACCTCCTACACTCCCCTCCCACCACCACCCCCTTCCGCGGCATCGACGCTCCCGCTCCCGCCCCCTCCCGCTCCCTCTCCTCCTTAAACCACCCCAGCATCCGCATCGCCCGCTTCCGCGCAAGCGTGCTCCCGAGCAGCGCCACCTCAAGAAGCAGAGGCACCACCCCCTCACGCGCCATGGTCCGCCTCTGCATCCCACTCTTGTGCGCCAACACCATCAGCACGTACAGCGCGAGCTCCCGACACTTGGGTCTTCCCTCCCACGCAAGCACTTCCATCAGAGCCTTCACCACCGACTCGTCTTCCTCCGCCGCCAATCGCTTCACCGTTACGAGGTTGCCCATCGTAGATAGCGCCGTCTTGGAGAGGCGCTCGTCGAAGGAGGCGCGCGCGAGCGCGCGCATGGCGCCGTTGGAGAGGATTGCGTGCGCGAAGGCTAGTTTTTGGGAGAGGTTGGAGAGGGTTGCGAGGGATGCGGATTTTGATGCGTCGGTGGCGGTGGCGGAGGTGAGGGTGTGGATGAGGAATTGGAGGAGACTGGCTGAGTTGGAGGGGAATGAGAGGGTGGTGTTGATGAGGGTTGATAGAGAGGATAAGAGGGTTGTTATGGGGCTTGTGATTGATGGGTTTTCAGGTGTGTTTAGGAGGTGTGGAAGTTTTGAGAGAAGTCCTGCTTCCACCATTAGAGCTTTGTTGCTGTTTACGAAGAACACATTTGAAGGGGAAAAGAATGTCAGGTCCATACAAAATCTATACAATCTTTTTGTAACAAAACTTTGGGAGGTTGAAACTGATCCAACCCGACTTATGGATAGGAATCAGGTCCGTCTAATCCTGAATAACCTGAATCCAATTAATTTTGGATTGAGGGGTTGGGTAGTAAACTTGGATCAGATCTAAAGTTGATGTAACAAGTATTAAATTTATATGTTCAAATTTAAATTTTTTTTAATGATATTAACTTTGAATTGTCTATTTATTTTTACTATGAGATATCACTTTTATAGTTTCATTTATCTATTAAATCTAAACATTTTCACTAATGAATGAAATGACAAACGGAATTAGATTAGTATTTCCAACATCAACCAAAATTTGACCCAATCAAAAGAAAAACAGTATTAATGATTCAATAATGTGTTCCATAAACAAGGCCTAGTGATTTGTTTCATGTGGTGGGGACAGAAGAATTGAAAACGAAAACGGATAACAAGACAACGAAGTGCAGAGAATCTTTAGACAAAAAAAAAAAAAAAAGGACAGTCAGTCAAATAATTATTGTCCATGGTGCCTGAAAGTCTGCCAAACAAAGCAAGTGGACTAGCAAGAACATACACCAATCTAACAACAATACAAATTTGCAGAAGATAAGCAAAAACAATGCCGAATCGCCTAATTTGTCCAAACAAACCCAACCCATTAAAAAACAAAAATAAAAAACTGAAATTTTAATAGGTCAGAATCACAAACGACCAATCCACAACATCAGATGGATATGGATTTATGGAAGAAATATTTTTTTTATTTTTTATAAAAAAATCTGGACCGAACATTTTGACAGTTTCCGGTCAAAGTTTCGTCACATTGTGGAGCAGTGCCTACTCCGAATACGTTGACTAAATCACTCCCATTATTCACGTATATGTCATCAGTACTGACTTTTGTGATCGAGACTTTGATGATAGGTCGGTTGAATGAACGTTAGTAATCATGAATCCACCCTTATTTGTTAGTTTGGTTTATTCCAGTGATTTAGGTGCCCACCTTTATATGCTTTTTTAAACATAGTTTTCTTTCGCTTAACATATTTTTTTTTTTTTTTGACGAAACATTTATCATGGGGTCAACTTAGGATAACTGAATATGTGACAAACTTTGTTGATTTTTTTCAATCTCAATTTCAATATCATATACTTATATTGATGAGTTATATAATTCTTTATAACTTTTAATATTTTTTATAAATGGATTTATGCTATTTATTTAAATATATATTTTATTTTTTATAATAACATATACATCCTTAAATGATTTTATATGCGGACTAGAATGAAAGCTAGAAAAGAAGATGAAGATAATAATATGAAAAAACTTTAGTTAGGGAGGACCTATATTCATATAAGTTAGTATAAATATTAAAAGTACTTTCAATTAAGGTTGAAATAACATAATCATGCCCCAACACCAAAGACAAAAATAAATTGATGACACGATAAAAAAAAAAAAATGTAATCAAACATATAATATGTCTTGTAGCTCCCTATCCGCTACAATAAGGCTACGGGAGCTCTTGATCCCTTTTATTTTTTAATAAAACGAAAAAACACGTGTTACCAAACGCTAGTTTTTTTTAAAAAAAAAGTAGACTTAATAAAAAGTTATTTATAATTTTTAATAAAAAAAAATTTTACTTTTTAAAAAACACCAAAAAGATTATTTAGACTACTTTATTCATACAACTGGAGGCTCAAGAAGAACCACTTAAATCTAATCTTGTTTCCCTCTAATTTCAATCGATATCCCTATTTTCAAGAATCTCATTATAATCCAAAAGCAAGAGACGACGATCGAGTGCTTACGTGTAAGTGCCGTGAGCGAGCTCGATAAGAGCCTCCACCGCCGCAACACCTGACGATCCGCCGCAACCGATCATCGACACGAGCGAAGGCACGACCCCGAGCGACGCGAGGGACCTCCTCGTGCGGAGGTCCGCGCGCGCGAGGTCCTTGATCTCGCGCGCGGCGATGACCCTCTCCGCGGGACAACCGAAGTGGAGTTGCTTCACCGCCCTCTGCAGGGACAGGGCCGTGTTTTCCTCCATCTCTGAAGCAGACGTCGTTTCATTTAGGGGCTTCAATGGAGACTCGATCATGACTTGAAAGAAGTCTAGGACTTTGTTTTCTGTTTTTTGGTTTTTTTTTTTAATTTGTGATGGATTCGAGAAACAGAGAATCGATGGAGGAGCAGAGCACATGGAGGGGGGGAAAAAGGGAGTCAGAGTCCGTATTATATATGATTAGCGAATTTTATTTTATTGTTTTTTTTTTGGGACAAATCCATATAAACCCCTGTAAATCTGAAAACTGCTCAAAATCTATATAAATTTTTCCTTAAATTTTTGTGACCCTTTAAAAACACCTATGTACAGGCTGACTATGAGATTAGTGAATTTAGATGAGGTTCTAGACCAACTTATAAAATGAGTCTCACTACATTTATATTAAAAAAATTAAGTAGATAAATGGATATGTTTAAATTTAAAAAGAATTAAGTTTATCTAAAAATGTTTAATATACAAAAAAAAAAATCCTAGATTTTAAGACTCTTTTTTAAGAGGGGGCCCTAGGCAATTGCCTCGGTGGCCTCTGCTCACAGCCATCCTTGCCTATGTAAATCGATATAACCTATTGAGTTAAATTTTCGTTCAAATATTAGGATTATTCTACGAATATTCTATCCGGTTAACCCTGAAAAATAATATACTAAAAAACTCTATAATATGTTAAAAATAAAGAAAATTATATGTAAATAACGATTTTATATCTTTTGATATGATTTTATAATATATATAAAGAGTTAAAATTGTCATTTACAAAAGGCTTTTGCACATTTTTAATAAATTGTGAAGGTTTTTTTTTTGTATATTATGTTTTTCGTCAACGTTAATTAAATGCAATATTCGTATAATATTCTTTATCTATCAACGGAAGTTTATCTCATGGGTTATTTGGATATATATAGGTGTTTTCAAGGTGTTATATGGACTTTTGGAAAAGTAAGGGATTATAAGGTTGTGTTATTTGAATATTTTTTTTTTTTTTTTTTTTGTACATGAAAGCATTTCATGAATATAAATAACCCTCGATTGAGTGGATTATTACTGGGTTTCTGCCATCTCAAGTGTATCGAAGTGCAAAAGACGGAATTACCCTGCACCAAGCGTATGAGTTTTTTTTTAGGGTTTTTAAGTTTTTAGTTCTGTAAACATATCTATTTAAGAATCGATCTCTCACTTCTTCATATTTTGGTTTTAG
Organism: Acorus gramineus; assembly: GCA_030737835.1. Classification (NCBI taxonomy): domain Eukaryota; kingdom Viridiplantae; phylum Streptophyta; class Magnoliopsida; order Acorales; family Acoraceae; genus Acorus; species Acorus gramineus. The sequence continues at coordinate 27,551,072 of CM060849.1, read as the reverse complement.
TCCTCAAATTTAAAGGATATGTTCCTTTCTATTCCCCCAGTGACCAAAAATAAAACCAAATAATTTAAGGATAAGTCCCTCTCAGAGACTAAAAAGAAACATATCCTTTAAATCTTGGGGATAAAACCAAAATATGAAGAATTGAAGGATCGATCACTATATCATATGGTTTATGGGGACTTAAAATAAAAATTTCTTTTTTTATTATTAAAGATATCTACATTCTTACAAAAATGTGTAATCTCACATAAAGTCGCTATTAAAATGGGAGCAGAAATACAAATCTTCAAAAACTCCCAAAAAAAACCCAATTATCATATCTAAGTTAAATTTTCATCTAGATTTGAATGAATATTCCTAGAATATTCTTTCCTTATGTAATTGTATAGACATTATAGTCCCTATAAATTATCATTAAGGCAAAATAGTTCATTGCAAAAAATCAAATTGTTCTACAAAAACAATTTGGAGGGGTAAATAAGTTGGAGATAATTTAGTCATTTCATAATATTAATTAGGATCAACTATGATAAATTGAGTCAGAGTTAACTTCTACTGATAATAGAGATGTATAGGATTTTTATAAGTTTTTAAGAACTTATATGTTTGCTCCAATTTTAATAATGATTTATATAGAATTTTTCATGTTTATAAGGACGTGAATATCTTTAACCTTTTTAATTTACAAGTCATAGACAATGGACAGAGCTCACAACACACCTAGCCCAAAGTGTTATTTTTCCTTTTTTTTTTCTCATGCCAATCAAACCGTCGACCTTTATGAAATAGGTGGTGTGCTTACACCACTACGCCAAGCGCAGGCAGAGATATTTTTGGAGATATTTCCCCTACGTTAAGAGTACAAGTTGTTGGAGATATTTTTTAGATTGAGTAATATATTAAGACTTGAAGATAATGTAATAAAACACATTAAAATTAACATGTTTAGATAGAATAATTTATTTTTTATTAATACTAAAATAATATTTCAACCAAACTATGAGGTTTATGATTTAGGCTCCGTTTGGGAGTGCGTTGGGTAAGTGGTGCAAACGTAAATGCAAAGACAGACACATTTTTCATATATATATATTGGGCACCTTATACTCCTTTGTTGATCCCGTCATTTGCCATTTTTTCTGCATTCTTTCGACTCCGTAAAACATTGTTTCCCCCCACCACAGGTCTCTCCAAGTATTCCCCTCACCATGGACTCGCCAACCGTGCTTCCAAACAGAGCCTCGTTTTAAATTTTGGATGGAGAATGCCCGAAACCGTTACGTATCGTTTTGGGTCTGTAGATCACGTGTCCTGCACCCGTTCTATGAATAGATTAAACAAACTAATCATTATTTTTAAATCTCGTTATTGCAGTGTTTTTTAGCTTTCACGGAAACCAAACTGTTAATCTTAAACCATATTTTTTTAAAAAAAATTACGGGAGAGATCGGACGGTTGTTATGAAGTTAGGATGTGTCAACGGACGATCTGACGACACCATCCGTTATGCGAGATGGGTTTGTGTAAAGGCGCCAATGTGGGTGGGGGCTGACGTGGAGCGCAATACCAATTATGCCGATGCGTGCTGTTATTTTGTACCTTATCCATAGTACATTATCACATGACCCTGTTAGCGACATAAGATATTTGGATACAGATTGATCATTATTTCAACATTAATTAAAAAAAAAAATTTATTTTTGTTATTTTTATTAAAAATATAGCAAAGAGGTTGTTGTTGTTTGATTGAATGATCATGAATAAGTTATGGATAAATGGTGAATAAAATGTGAATAAAGATTTATAAAATGTAAAAATTTAATTTGCATTTGAGTTTTCTGATTTATAAGAGGTGATTAGACATGTGGGACACTTTTATACAAATGTAATATATTAGATGGAATAACACAAATTTCACGAGGACTTGGAATATCAATACTAGCTTATTCTGACTTATCTCTTGCCAATAAATAGTTTTTTTTTTACTTATTCTCTCATATTCTGCTACCTAAATAGGAGTATGAGGATTCGGGAGAGACTATCCCCACCATCCCAAAGTACATTCTCACTGCCCAGAATTTGTTTGGGTGGTGGGAAGGGGACGATGGGAGATCGACGGAGGTAAGAGGGGGAAATGGGGAGAGAGAGGGGGGGGGGGGGGGAGGGGGGAAGGTGGAGAGAGGTGAAGGAGGACAACAGGTGCGGCGAGTGATAGGTCAATGAAAAGAAGGAGGAGGGTGGCATGCGGATGCCAGAGGAGGCCGGAGAGAGAGAAAGAGAGGTTGGAGCGGCATAGAGAAGGGGGAGAGAGGTTGGGGAGGTGGTCGGCCTCCTCTGCTCACCGCCATCTGCTCTTCATCGCCCCCCTCCCAGATTCTCCCGTTCTCTCTTATTCTTCTAACCCCCTTCCAATTCCCTGCCTCCTTCAACGTCCTTTGCCCATCCTCCTCCTCAACCGTCCCATCCACCGCCACTCTCCATCAAGTCATCCTTTCTCTCTCTCTCTCCCAATTTCCACCAACCAAAAAGTGGGGATAGAATTATAGGTGATGATATTTTTTTAGTTGGTAGATCTACAAATTTGATTAGTTGGGATAGATGCTCCCAAACATATGTAGCTAGTTTGATAAGGAGATTAGTGATTAGAGAAAGGGATAAGAGAAAAAATAATGTAATTATCTTGTTTATTATATATAAAAAAATGGAGTAAAAGGTGAACAATTGTTTTGAATTGAAATAAAAATATTCGATCTAAATGGTAGAATAGCATTTATCCCATTTTTTTGCCTTAATGTTGACAAATGTAAATAATGATATAACTGACATATTTTTGTTGGAATTTTGTGATCAAAATACATAATCACTATGTTCTAATGTGATGTGTGACCACTCCTCTAATTGCATACGTTTTATATGTCTAATTGCATGCTTGAATGGAATTTAATTACATGTGTTTCATTCATTTGTCCAAATTAAACCCCCTAAGCGTTTTAATGGCATGAGTTACAAATGACACCATTGCATGCATTTGTGGCATATATTTTGTAACCATAAATTTAATCTCATGCATTTCTTGGGGAACCGTTACATGCATTAATCTTGGTGCATTAATAATACACAGCCCATGCATGCATGGAATTGAAAAGGTTGATACTCTTGCTTATATAAAGGCATGATGCACCATTTGATATGATACAGAGGGTCATAATCAACAAAACATTTTTTTAGAGCATTCAACCCATGAGCAAATGTGATCTATTTCATCATTTCTCCAACACAAGATTGCTTTTTGATTTGAGAAGTGTTATTCAATCAATAGTGTTCCATCCACTCTAGTTTCTCATTAATTCCTGATTTGGGCATCTAAAATGATTGTAGTCTGTTCACCGTGGTTCTTCCGTAGCTCGCACCCCGGAAGAACAAAACCTGTTGTGGTCGAATCTCTCAGTGGTAGAAGCCATTCAACCTTGTGCGTGAGGGGGCCTTATTCACCGAGGACACAGTGTCTTCACTCGTTTCCACATTTCTGAATACACCTTTTTGAATCTCTATTTCATTTAATTTCATGCTTTTATTATATATTTTAGTGCATGTATGATTTGATATATATATTTGATATTTATATTCTTGATGTGATAATTATAAGAATTTGTGTTTAACTTAATATTTGTCTGTTACGTACAAAAATTCTAACAATTTTTTGTTTCTAAATTATGATTACTTATTCTTAAAATCTTGACAAACTAACCCATGAACTTTATGTCACAAAAAATGGAGGAACTATTGATGAAAGGAAAAAAAACATTTATTTTAAATTAAAGTAACTAATACAAAACTACCCCTAATACAACAATTTAATTATACATGTCTTTTTGTAGCTCCGCTCCTGATTGGATCAGGTTGTCGAAAACATCAACTTAATCCCAACTTCAAAAAGAAATCATTACTTAAACCTAATATGAAGTCGAACATAGAATCTTGTTTCTGTAACCTAAAAATCGAGCTCCACCCATAAAGTTCTGGCTGGGGTTGGAACCAAATTAAGTTGCAAATAATAAAAACTACCATATATGGAGCTATTTACATAATCACCAATTATGATAAAAATGGGTGGAATTTGGAAGACTTTCTGAAATTTGACAATACGACAGAATGATTAGTTTGAAATTGTTGCTATACTCGTGGTGCTGATAAGATATTTTTGGTTTTCTTGTGAAGTGAATCAAAACATGACATGCTTCATCTTCAATTCTCCCTTTCCTTGGGTGATGATCATGAATTGTATAATTTATATTGATCTAGTGGACAGACTTTTTAGACTGTCAAGCAATGAAAGATGTAGTGCTTTTTCAAAAGTGCACTCAATCACAAGAAAGACTACATGTTCTGCATTCGTGGGGTCATGTCCACCAAAAGCAAGGACTAATAAGCCTCCTCATTATTATTATTATTATTATTATTATTATTTTGTTTTGGGTAGTTTTCATGTCAACTAATGTTGACTTTATAATTTGAAATAGAGATTTGTGAGACTTGAAAAGTTCGCGAGGGTTGATAAGATTTATGAAATCCAATGAGATCGAGAACCCTTTCTTTTCTTACTTTTTATAGTTGCATCATCAAAAGCTAACCCACAATTAAATCAGTCACTTTGACCGTTTTAATTGTTGGAAAATCATAGAACAGATATAAACTACTCTTTCACCTTCTCTGTGTGCACCATGATATAATAAAACGTGAATATGCCGTGCCAAGCTTTTAATCGCTATTTAAATAGTGACATAAACTTTTGTAAGATAAATAACTATTTTAGTATAGACAACTATAATATTTTTATTTGATTGAGTTTTTAATTATTTTTTATGAAAAACGTAATGATGAAATTTTTGTTAAATCATAGAAAATTGATAAGTTAAGTTATTGATAAAATGTGAATAGGATGTGACTAAAGATTTATTAAAGGTAAAAAAAAAAAAAATTTGATACGTGAAACGTCTAATTCATAAGAGTTATTTATACCAGTAGAAGAAAAAAATTAGAGTAGTGCAATTTTAGAATAATGTTTATTAATAAAATTAATGAAGTCTGATCAAACAAAATCAGCACCAGTGGTCTAGTGGTAGAATAGTACCCTGCCACGGTACAGACCCGGGTTCGATTCCCGGCTGGTGCAATTTCGTTTTGTTTTTCATTTTCAACAGTGGCACGTTTTGAGCTCCCTGTGTTCTTATTTTCTATTTTTCAAAAATGAAACCGGTATAGAAAAAAAAAAAGAAAAAGGAGTAAGCATTCAATAGAAGGAAAGGAATAAAAAAAAAAAATTGTATAATAAGACGCATACAAATTTCATCTCTATCCGTCTTTTACCCTGTATATGATGGAGAATTAATAGAGAATATGAGTGAATATTGAAAAATAAGTATTATTCACTTACTGTTTTCTTCGGATAAATTCTAATAGTCAGGTCTGGATAAGGGATAAATTGTAAAGATATAGTTGCATACAAGAGAGATTCATGTTATTTATCCCTTATCCACTATTTATGATCATTTTATTCAATGTGAACAAAACAATAAAAATGTCACTTTTACGTTTTTCAATGAGAATAACAGAATAAACAACTAAATTTTTTTTTTTATTCAGCATGGATTATTATCTGTCCCGGTATAACTATTAAGATAAATAAACCTATATTACACCTCATACGCGCCCTTAAGGCTCAATAAGGATGTAGTCTTCACTAAACCTCACCCCCGATGCCCATGTACAAAAACATTCCCAAACTGAGATAAAGTATTTGACACTCTCCCATACACCCACCACACAATATGGAGCCTCTGAGCTAGGGGTAGGGCTGTTAAACGAGCCGAGCAGCTCGGGCTCGACTCGGGCTCGGCTCGGTTAAAACTCGCTCAGGCTCGTTCGATTAGACAAACGAGTCGAGCTTGAACAATTTTTAAAGCTCGGTTTGTAAACGAGTCGAGTCCGAGCCGAGCCTGAGCCTAGACGAACTCGTTTACTTAACTGAAAAAAGGTTAACGAGCCGAGCCCGAGCCAGAACTTATGTTACTTTCACATGTATAAGGTGTTATGATTTATGAAATGTGACTTCTCAAATGCTAAACAAGATTTTTTTTTAGCTAAACGAGCCCGAGCCGAGCCTTAATTCAAGCTTCAGCTTGGCTTGTTTAACAAACGAGCCGAGCTGAGCTTTAACCGAGCTTTTCACGAGCCCAACGAGCCGAGCTTGAACACAAAATGAAGCTCGTTCCAGAACCGAGCCGAGCCTGATACTAAACGAGCCGAGCCTGAGCAGATCAAAGCTCGACTCGTTCGGCTCGTTTACCACCCCTAGCTAGGGGTCAGCAATGGGCCAGGCCGGCCGGGCAGGCCCGTGGCCATGGGCCCGGGCCTGAACGGGCCTCACGGGCCGGGCCTGGGTTCAGGTCCATGGACGGGTCTACGGGCCCAAATTCTAAACATCTTATTTTTTTTAATTTTAAGTTGTTCATTTGTATATAATGTTAAAATAACACAAAATTTAAAGTATAATGTTAAAAAAAATATTTATATCTATTGAATTTTCAAAATAAAAATATTAAATGAATTAATTATTTGAAAGAATATAACTACATGTCCCTAACTAGGTTGGCATCTACATAAATATCAATAATTTATATAATTAAACCACAATTCAAATGAAAATGACATGTTACTCATTTATTGGATTGTCCCCCATGGGCCTACGGGTCAGCACTAAGGGCCCACTTCGGACGGGCCTACAGGCCAGGCCCCAGAAGGGAGACCCGAGCCCAGCCCGCCCTGAAAACAGGCTGGGCGGGCTGGGATTTCGGGCCACGGGCTTTTTGATAAGCCTTACTCTGAGCTCCTTGTGTTTATGGGTTATATTTTGATTTTTGAGGCTGACATGAATCCTTGTTGTATTATAGCTTATATTTTGGGTTCCTTGTGTTTATAACAAGCGGGTCTCCAAGTGAACCACGTAGGTGAGCCCTCAACAATAAGTTTACATTTAGCCTTAATGAATTTTTTTAGCTTTTTTTTTCCCCTTTTAGATGTATATTTCATTTCATAAAAAAAAAAGAAAAAAAAGTAATGTGTTGTTTCGCATAATCATTTTTCAATCCTAATCTAATTATATATATATATCGTTAGCATATATATATTACGATTGAAATATGTACTCTAATTTCATAAAAACATAGATATTAGACGTTTTTTAAAAAAATTGACAGAAAAAAGGGTTTATCACTAGTAAAAGATCCACCCATCGGACGGTCAGTATATAATCAATAAGCCTTGAATTTATTAGTCTAACGGTTCCGATTGATCGATTGATTGAAAGATCCACCCATCATGCACATCCTGTCCACATAAAGCCCCCCTCTTTTTTTTGCGCAGCAGAAACAAAAGAATGAGCAAAAACCAGCCTCTCTGAGATGCCTTGCTCTCTCCATCCGTAATGTTTTGTTTTAATTTCTTTATTCACTTGGTTGTTCTTGTTGTAATCTCAATCTCAAATCCACAAAAATCTTTTGTTGGGTTCTAATGTTGTTCTTCTTGTTGTTGTCATTGTTGTTGTTTCATCAGGTGTTTGATGCGCCTGCACCCGACATCCAGTCCCTTGTTCAACCAAAACCCCACAAAGCTATTCTCGAACAACCCACTTTGTCGCGCCTCCGTTTCGACCCTTTCCCTTCCCGGCCGCCGCGTCGGTGAGCCGACGAGTCTCTCATTCGAATCACAGTCGACCCATACCCGGCATTGCATCCAAACACAGCAAACCATTGCTTCCCCATTGAAGCAGAGTGGAGAGGATCGATTGCATAGCTCGCATGGGTTGGGTGAATTGGGTGACGAGTCGGAGCGCAAGGTGTATGTGGAAATGCTCAGGAGAAGGAAAATTGGGTTGGCGAATAAAGGGAAGACTCCTTGGAACAAAGGCAAGAAGCACGATGAAGGTGGAATGGAATTCAAGTTGATGCCTTTTTGGGGTTTTAAATTTACCAGCTTTGTTGAATTTTGACATCATGTGTTGTTCTTGTAGAGACGCGTGAGCGCATAAGGAGACGTACCATCGAAGCCTTGAGTGACCCCAAGGTGATGTCATGTAAGAACCAATGTTTTTTTTTGTTCGCGCTCATTTGTGGGTGTATCTGTTTACGCTTTGTTTCGTTGAATTTTTGTCAATCTTTGATTGTTTTCCAGGTGCGGAAGAAGATGTCTGAATGCCCACATGTTCATACGTAGGTTATTTATAAGTTTCATTGTTAGTGTTCATTGAAGTTGTATTTGATTATGTTTGTGAAATTAGAAGGAATAAGACCAATGTATTTGGTTCTCTAATTATGTTTGTATGTAGTGATCAGAGCAAGGCGAGAATAGGCTTTGCGTTGAGGCGGGTGTGGAGTGAGAGGTTGAGAAAGAAAAGATTGCAGGAGAAGTTGTATTTGATATGGGCAGATAGTGTTGCTGAGGCAGCAAAGCATGGTGGGTATGACCAGCAAGAACTTTCTTGGGATAGCTACCAGAAGATGAAAGAGGAGATAATGAGAGAGTACGATCAGTTGAAAGCAGAAAAGGAGAAGGCGAAGGAGTTCGCTCGACTGAGAGCTGAGAAAGAAGCAAAGGCCAGGGCAGAGAATAGGGAGAAACGTGTGCGAGAGAGGGAAGTGAAGAAGCGGAAGGCGAGAGCAGTACGAGAACTAAAGAAGAAGACGAGAACTTTGAAGAAGGACCAACAAGAGATGGCCACGCCGAAGGAGATGACACTCAAGCGGAGGTTAGCGGAGGTAAAATTTATTCTATACTCTATATATATTTTGAATACAGTAGTTGAGATTGCTTCATTTCCTGTTTGTTTCTGCAATCTGGGTCTGTCTATTGAATCTTTGATATTTATGTTTGGCCCTCAAATTACACATCAACATAATACTACTGTAAATAAACATCATATTATAATATAATAATATGTATAGAGACAGCAATGAAGAAAGGATTGGTGAATAATAGGATCGAGAATAAGAACAAAGGAGAACAAAAACAATTAAACAAGACACCGAAGGCCAGATTTACCTACTTCCATGGAGAGAAGATTCTTTCTTTTACTTTTCTGAATTATAGATTAAACAATTAAACATACACACATTCTCTCTCTCAGCCCTAGAAATGGCCTTGCATTTTTCTCATATAGTATAAGAAACTCTCTAACGCACAAAATAGTATGTATAACTCAAAAACATTAACAACCCCCCCCCCCCCCCCCCCCCCCCCCCCCCCCCACCCACACACACACACACACACACACAATACAGAATTAACATAGAAAAAAATTATAAGAAATAAAAATCAGGTAAGGGTAAGAGTATGCAGCCCTCTTGAGTGTCTCATTCTTCATTTCTTCATTGGTATCCATTCACAAGAATGCAAGACATCAACCCAACATGGATCCGAGCTCTGTAATTTCCAGTTCTCAGCTATGCATCGTCTCTTACCTCTGATTGAATTTTCCTGACATGTAGTTAACATTGCTAATAATGTTTCATTTCAAGGTGAATCTAAAGTTCCATCGCGAGAAGCACAAGAAAGGGCTAGTTAACATAAAAAATGATGCAGTTGTTGGACCTCAACCTTCAATGGAGAAACTGAACTTGGAGTTTGTAAAGATGGAGAGGATGAGAAGAAGTGTTTCACTGGCGGATCAGATCCGAGATATCAAGATCAGAAAAGCAGAATCTACTGCAAATGAAGAACTGATGTTGTTCTCGGATTCCTTATCACGAAGAGGGGTCACAGAGGGTTAATGCTCTCAAGGTTACAGAGTTCATTCATTGCAGTATGTGCATTTTTTTTTTCATCGCCTATCATACATATATTTGTGTTTATGTGTGTTGATTTGTTCTTAAGTTATTATTTTTGACATCTGCAGTCATTGCTAGTGAATGGCCATATAATTCACATGAAGGGCGCATTGGAACCAAGATACAGAGAAAAGGGTGCCTGGGCTATCCAGGGGAGAGTGTATCATTGAATTTCTTGAATTATCTGCATAGCAGTCATTCAAGCAAAGTGTACATTGAAAATTTATAAACCCTCATTGTAGATGTTGTAAGTTTGTCTCTTGGTGAATTTTGGATGAATGTTCTTCGGGTAGGTTTCATTAGTGACGGAGTGCAAGAAATGAATTGCTAACTGCCTAACTCAATTTAAACCTCTCCGCTCTTTGTTATAAACGCTACTGATCATTGGAGCTAACATTAGCTTTATCACAAAATCATTCACATCAGATTTCAAACATGTTGGCAACTAGAAACCCTCTGCAGTTATGCAACCATTAGGAAGGTCCAATGCTAACATTCCAGGTGTGATCTACTCTTTTAAACACCTGTAAAATTTTATCATATAGAAAGATCACTTCAATGAAGTATCAGTGCAGTTAAGCCACAGCCTTCTCAATGAAGATAACAGAAATCAAGGGCAGACAATTTATTAAAGCATATGTGCCCCACATACAGTATGCCTTCTTACTGGAGTTCCCTATACAAGTTTCTGTTGTGTCTCAAAAATCCTACCACTCACTTAGACAAGAGCATTGATACAATTGGTCCACTTTGTAGCCCCATCTACAGTCCACAGAAGATCCTTCAACTACCTATACACTTAATTAGTATAGTGTATACAAAATTAAATTTTTTTTTTTTTTTTTTTTCTGAAAACATAAAATATGTACATGTTTATCTAGTATGTTATTTAAGAAAAAACATCAAAATGGTTGGGGGTTTGTAGATGGGGTTGCATGTGGCAGTGGATGTATCATTTTATTTTTAGATATTAGGTTCCAAATGATTTTTTTTTTTATTACCTTAGCTTTTAGTTTCATATTTCAGTTTTATGTATTAAAAGTAAACAAAACACTATATAAAATTGCTGGATGATCCTACAACTCTGTTATTAATGCAATATATGAAATCATCTGATGTAGTATTTATTTTATGAATAAAAATATAAAATATAATGCATTCAAGTCATATGAGTATATGTTTAATTTTTTTTTATTATAAAAGAATGCATTTCAGTAACAAAATATATATTTTAAAAAATTAAAACATATGAAAAAGATTGGTTGAAAGCAGTTTTTATCAAAAACCTGTTTTTGAAATGATGGTTTGAAGATCAATGGCTGGATCAGTCTAACAAAAACTTCTTAAATTGGCTCTGCTTAAGTCACCAGTGCAGGTTGGTGTGACTTCTGCTCTGGCACCTAAAACTACTACTCTGAACAGTCAATGCTGCTGCTCACCTGTAAAACCGTTTCAAAAAAACTCACTCTCTCTCTCTCTCTCACACAATTTTCAACACAAACATACCCTCATTGAAACAGTCCACCCCTCTCGACCATCTGATGCACAAACAACACCATCTCACACCATCCAATAAAAGGTAGTTAGTTATATTGGTCCACCCACATCATAAGCACCCCAACATGTATATAGCATTCTATAATATATATATACAAACCCCCCCAAAAACATCAAAGGCCAAGTCAAAATCCTCTCTTATCAAACCATGCATAAAACCAACACTCCACAGCACAGGCAGCGTGTCTAACACCATCAACTTGTTTGGTGTGTTAGCTCACCTTCTCTTCCCCCCTCACAATTTCCATTCCTCCTCATCATCTCTCTCTCTCTCTCTCTCTATCTCTCTCTGTCTCCTCCGCTTCCATGGCGTTGCCCGTAAAACAACCGGAGAAGCCCCGATACAAGCTTGAAACCAAGTCCCTCACTTGCTCCGCACCCTCCGCGCGCCCCAACCTCGCGCGCGCACTGCCGAGGCGCATTCTCCACAACGTGACATGCGAGGCGCGCGCGGGCGAGATCCTCGCCATCGTCGGCCCCAGCGGGGCCGGCAAGACCACCCTCCTCGCCGCTCTCGCTGGCGCGATCCCGCGCAGCAGACTCTCCGGTCAGATCCTCGTCAACAACCGTCCGATGAACTCCGAATGGTTCCGCCGCGTCTCCGGGTACGTCACGCAGGACGACGACGCGCTCTTCCCCCTTCTCACTGTCGAAGAGTCTCTCACATACACGGCCCAGCTGAGGCTGGGGCGCGCGCGCCGCGGCTGCGCAGCCGCCCGCGCGCGCGAGCTATTGAAGGAGCTCGAATTGGAAGGCATAGCGGGCTCGCGCGTGGGAGGGGGGATCTCGGGCGGGGAGCGGAGGAGGGTCTCGATAGGCGCGGAACTCGTTCATCGCCCGTCGGTGCTCCTCCTCGATGAACCGACGTCCGGGCTCGACTCGGCCTCGGCCCTCCACGTCGTGTCGCTCCTCAAATCGATGGCGGCGGTCCAGCGCAAGACGGTCGTGCTCACCATCCACCAGCCCGGGTTCCGGATCCTCGACCTCTTCGACCGAGTCGTGCTCGTCTCGCGCGGGGAGGTCCGCCACCACGGCACGGTGGGCCTGCTCGAGGCGCGGCTCGCGCAGGCCTGTCATGTCGTGCCAGACCATGTGAACGTGCTCGAATTCGCCATCGACGTCGTCGAAAGCCTTCCAACCCATGATTCAGACTTCACAGTGGGAACGAATGACTACAACTACTACTGCGAAGATGATGACGACGTCGTTGAGAGCGCGTTTTACGCGAATTCGCGATGCGAGGAGGTTCTGATACTGAGCGGGAGGTTCTTCAAGAACGTGATGCGGACGAGGCAGCTTTTCATGGCGCGGACGCTGCAGTCTTTGGTGGCGGGGTTCGGGCTCGGTACGATCTTCATGAACGTGAGAGGACACAAAACAGAGCTGCAAAGCAGAGTTGGGTTCTTCGCGTTCAGTCTCACTTTCTTGCTTTCATCAACCACAGAGGGTTTGCCAGTGTTTCTACAGGAGAGGAGGATCTTAATGAATGAGACCTCAAGAGGCGCGTATAGAGTGTCATCGTATGTCATCGCCAATGCCATTGTTTTCTTTCCTTTCTTGCTCATTGTGGCCTTATTGTATACCACCCCAGTGTACTGGCTGGTGGGGCTGAGGAGGGACCTTGATGGGTTCCTCTACTTCTCCCTTGTGGTCTGGCTGGTGGTGTTGATGGCGAACTCGTTCGTCGCGTTCTTCAGCGCGCTCGTGCCCAACTTCATCATGGGCAATTCACTCGTCGCGGGGTTCATGGGTTCGTTCTTCCTCTTCTCGGGCTACTTCATATCGAAGCAGAGCATACCCAAGTACTGGGAGTTCATGCACTACCTCAGCCTGTTCAAGTACCCCTTTGAGGCGTTCCTGATCAATGAGTATGGTGGGCTGGGTGGGGCGAGGTGCATCAACAGAGGGGAGGGGGGGTGCGTGCTGGATGGCCGGACGTTTTTGAGGCAGCAGGAGATCGCGGAGTCACAGAGGTGGAGCAATGTGGGGGTGATGGTCGGGTTCATCTGCGCTTACAGGGTCCTGTGTTTTCTTGTTCTGTGGTTCAGGTGCTATTGGATGCGAAGTTAGAGATCAAGAGTTTTTTTTTTTTTTCTTATGTGATCTATCTGTTTCTGATTTTGATTTGATGCAACCATGAGAGACCATTCTTTGTTTGCTTGATACACACACAACAATACATGTTTCATTTCATTATAGATATAAAGCAATAACATTCAGTAAAATATATGGGTTACATTTTCTTTCAGATGGTGTTTGGAATCATACATTCCTGTAATCATTCTTGAGCAACCCAGACAAAATATATTTGATACCTCCTTCCCACGGAATCTATTAGAGCTGATTTATATGAAAAAGAAAATTTTCTTCTATACCAGAGTTTTCAAACTGTCACTAAGTTTACGGACCTCTATAATAAACTTCAATTAAAAGACAAACTCAAGAAGATGAGCTCAAAGAATCAAATGAGGAGATTCTCCGCCTCTTGCAAGAGAGCGAGGACCGCGGAGAGAACTCCGGGGAGGCGACCCTATCGAGCACGGATTTCAAGGCCTGGTGGGCGGAGCTGACGATGAGATGTCGTTCGATCTCGGTCACTTTCCCTTCAGTGGCCATGACGAACATGTTCCTCACCCTCCCGCCCAAGGTGGAGATCTCTGCCCTCAAGGTCTTCAAGGGGAGATTTGCAAGCGTTTGCTTCAGGTCTTCCAGGAGGTCTGGACGGTCCTCACAACACAGTGATGCCCTGATCAAGAATATCCCATTGTTGACGTGCATTCCATCCTCATCAGGTTCGACCCTCACTTCATCTGTATCGGATGGAACGGGGCATCCTTTGCTGATCTCAGTGGCGTGTCGCTTTAGGTCCTTTACGTGAGTGATTACTTTGGCCAGCAGCGAAGCTTTGTCCATCTACATAACAAGTTTATGCTCTGTTAAATAAAGCGCTTACTATCTGCCACGATACTGAAAATGTTTTGGTACATGATCAATGGTGGTTACAAGCATTAGCAGCAATAAATGATGTCTCTATGCATCAAAGTTTAAACAACATTAGCTTATAACATATTGATGCGAATGACATATCTGCATCAGTCCCTTAACATCAATATAAATATGTCCATAGTTCAAATAATGCTATATCATATCAGACTTAAGTAGATAGCATGACCACGCACATATCAGGAGAAAAAACAAAATTGAAAAATGATTGTGCAAGTCAGAGGATGCTGGCCTCAGAAACTACATTGAAGGATTTACCAGCAATTTAGGCCGCATTTGGAACTAATTCCAAAATGTAGGAATCCACCAGTATCTCATTTTGAGAGTTGATTTTAGATTTTTAGATATGGAATCCCAAAAGACAAGACTAAATTATGTTTAGATTCCTAATAGCAATGGAAAACTGGAAATAATAAAAGATAATGTAAAAAAGGGGAAATATAAAACATAAGAGGGGATAATGATGAATAAATAAGAAACATAAGAGAAAAAAAAGGTAAAAATGTTTTTGGATTTGTGGGATGGATTAAACAGGAAGTTATTTTTTTTTATTGAAGTCCGGGGGAATCCATTTTGGAAGGAAAAGAAAAAAGAAATATAATTTCAGGTATATTCTACCAAACTACTGCTTGGAATTGGTTTTGGAAAAAAAAAAAAACCAATTCTCACAGAATCAGAATCAGAATCAGAATCAGCTTGGAATCAATTCCAGACATTGTTGTCAAAGCTGGATTTCTTTTAATAATTAATGAAAAATATCATACTTGAATGAGCAAATATAGGTAAGATGGCTCATTAGTCAACTAAAGAACTAGGAATAATAATGAGCATATAAAAATACAAGTCGGCTGATTGGGACTTTAGTAGGTCAACCACAATAATAGAGAACAAAATGGAAAGATCACCTAATCTCCACTCATGTATCAATTAAATAAACCAAATGTCCAAATCTCAAACCCCAAATAGGAAAGAAGTACATCAATTAAAATGAAGATAATCTCAGAAAAACTCTGAAGTTAACAGGATATTCATTATTCAAAATGAAACTCTACAACAAAAATAGAACCACCCCCCCCCCCCCCAAAAAAAAAAAAAAAGAAAAAAAAAAAGAAAAAGAAAAAAAAAGAAAAGAAGAAGAGATAATTCAGTGCTAAAGATCAATTTTATTCACTCAGCCCCATTTGGAAACCGTCATAATGTTACTCATCATAGATAGCCATATTTGGATGTGACATGTTTTATTGAGCGTGCGGGAGTGTTGGATGGGGGAAAAAATGACATGGAAGAGTAATTTAATCCACTAACATATATAGACTATTTCAGTCCCTTAGAATGACTATGAGAGCTTATGCTAGCCCATCCAGCATAGTTTTTTTTTTTTTTTTTTGATATCGAAGGGACCGTGGTTGAACCCATCCAGCATAGTTATCAGGTTTTAAATAAAACAAACAGTTTTATGGGGCATTCAGGGATTATCAGGCATGCATGGTGTCACACAAACAAGGTGTTAATATACAACAGCATAAAAAAATTTAATTAATAGACATAAGTAAGGTAGCTTATTACTCAATTATCAAACTACCAGATAAAATGAGCATAAAAAAATACAACAATGTCAGCCAGTTAGACACCTAGCAAGCCAACAACAATAATTGAGAGAAAAAAAAGATAGCCTTTTGTCAACATGTCTCAATCATATACCTCAAATCTAAAACTCCACAATGAATAAAATAAAGCCAAGTAAATTGGTTAAACTGAATATCAAACTCAGACAAACTCTAACCCCACCCATCCAATAAGAAGGTCATCGGATCAAACCCGGGGGAGCACCTTTTTTCAGAAAAAAAAAAATCTCAGAACAAACTCTAGCTCAAAATGAACCTGAACAAACTAGAGCGGGGTATATATTAACATAAAGAAAACAAACAGGCATTCAGGGAGTGGGGCATATGCATCATGTCGGCATGAGAGATACACTTCAGGCAGGGGCGGAT
Source organism: Acorus gramineus (assembly GCA_030737835.1). Classification (NCBI taxonomy): domain Eukaryota; kingdom Viridiplantae; phylum Streptophyta; class Magnoliopsida; order Acorales; family Acoraceae; genus Acorus; species Acorus gramineus. The sequence goes on along the minus strand of CM060849.1, from coordinate 27,534,637 downwards.
TGGCGTCGTGAGTTGACCCAAACGGAGGTGATCTTGGGTCCTCCACATTCACTGGGATAGATGTCTCATCTTCTCTTGTTTGGGAGGATTATAAGTCTCTTGTATGTGGTTTTTTCCTTTTTATTTTTTTATTTTCCCTCAATTTAGAGTTTGTAATTCGATCTTTCTGAAATAAAATCGGTTAGCAAATATCAACCATTTTCAACAAAAAAAACAGGCATTGAGGGATTCAAACACAACTCATTTTCCAAAAAAAAAAAAAAAAGGTCAAACCAATTCTACTTTTGCAAAATTAGTGTTCAGATACTCGGTTCCAAACGGGTGTCATTAAATTTTGGTTTTTGGTTTCTGATTTCAGCTTTTATGCATTAAGAAGTGAAAACTTTTATATTTAAAATAAATAAAAATTAGTTGAGAATAACTTCCATAAAAATAATTGATTGAGAACTACTTTTACGAAAAATTTTGTTTTTGAGAATTCACAACCCACAATAAACATGAAACCAATGAAGATCACTAATACAGAACACCCCAAAATTCAATAAACTAAGCTTACCTTGTCACTGCATGGGACGAGACTCCGAAGCGTGGTGAGGTGGGAATTGATCCTCTCCCTCCGTCGCCTCTCCGCCTCACTGTGGCTCTTCAGAGCCGCCGCGACAGCCGCTGGCGTCCCCTTCTTTCCGGCCACCACGGGCGGCCCAACCGGAGCCCTCACGAGCTCTCCCTTCCCTCCATCCAACACCAACGCATTAAAACCGAAACTTTGCGAGAACCCATTAAAACTACTGAACCCAAAAGAGGTTTCTCCCATTTGGGTTTGAAAAAGTCGAGACAGAAACTCAAGAACCCGGCGGGCGGTTCCTCGGGGCAGGCCAGAAGGGGAATCTTCGACGACGCAAGGAGGGGCTGTTCTCAACGAATCCGAAAGTCCTTCTCTTGGTGCCAATCGTTTCCATACCGCGAAAAAAAAAACGGTTTTTTTTTTTATGTGGGTCGCTAGGGTTTGGGGGAATCAGTGGACACAACGTTTCATTTTCGTATTTGTTATCATTTTGAGATGGATTTGAACAAGACCCAGATGGGAATCTGAACTGAAGAGAGGGGAAAAAAAGGTACCTTTTTTGAGTGGTCGCTAGGGTTTTTGACAAATCAATGCGTGCAAAGTTTTTTTTTGATCTTTGTCAGCATTTTGAGACGGATTTCTACAAAACCCAGAAGAAAAAACGATGAACTGAAGACAAACTGAAAGAAAAGAAGATACTTTAATACCAAGAAACACATAAATATGAAAGCTTGGAATACCGTGCGAAATGGAGAGGAGGTTTGAAGCAATTTAAAGTTTCAGAGAGTTGAAAACAGAGCTCCCTGAATGATCCTTGAAATGACTAATCTAACCCTTGATAGAATATTCTTCTGCAGATGAATTTGAGGACAAAACAGTAAAAAACAACGGACGAAAACATGAACAACTCCATCATCATCAACTTGTCTGTATTAAATTAGTATTTACAGAACAAGCAAGAGCCATGAACACCATATCAACCAATCAGGTTCTTTTTAACCCTTCATTGACATTTAGAGCTTCAAATGCATGATTTTATTAATATAATAACCAAGACAGGTCACTGTATTTATTTGGCTATTGGAAACTCTGATTGACAGATTTAGGTTACTCTAGGATTAATTTAAATAAAATAAAGGAGTAACTCAGCATTTTGTGGCTTCTTCTGCTATTGGATGTCTACAATGGCAAAAGCTTCTGTCATCTTGTTAATAGTGGTGGTCCATGAAAAAACTTAGGTCACAACTCACCAAACTATCATTCAGTTTCCATATGATTTTTTTTTTTAATTAGGGTTGATAACAACTTTCACTGAGGGCACACACCTTCAACACCCACTTATATAACTGGACCACATGTATTCATGTCCCCAATGGCACTATACATGTTGTAACTCAGTGTTTGAAAAATCAAACCTTTTGTTATCTGCAATTAAATCGTGGCACTATCATGATATAATAAATATATCAATATTAATTTATAATAAGCAAAATTTTAAAAATATGAAAACTTTCATAAATATATACACATTAGTGATATTTTTAAATCTTTATATAATTTCTCTAAAATGACTTGATAAATGATAATTGATTTTCTTATATTTTTAAGAACTACTCAATTGAAGTAAATCATGTCTAGTTTTCAAAAATCAAAATTAAATTAGATTGATTTTCAAATTTTAAGTTGATTCTTGTTTATTATTGAGGGTTAACCAGACGGGAAGATAGATCAGTTAACAGAACAGAGGGTAGTCAATTAGGATTTTTATGGACAAAATGTTCATGTCTATGAATTTGTAAATCTTGTGTTTTTCAATCAGGACATTGGTTCGTGGACAATAAGTCTAGCGTTATTCAATTAAGACATTATTTCGTGGACAAAAAGTCCAGCGTTATTCGATTGAGACATTATTTCGTGGACAAAAAGTCCAGCGTTATTCAATTGAGACATTATTTCGTGGATATAATGTTCAGCGTTATTCGATTGAGACATTATTTCGTGGACATAAAGTCCAGTATTATTCGATTGAGACATTATTTCGTGGACATAAAGTCCAGTATTATTCGATTGAGACATTATTTCGTGGATAAAAAGTCCAGCGTTATTCGATTGAGACTCCTCAGAGTAAACATTTTGTCATGTGTTATTCAATTTAAATAGGATTTGTGAAGACTTTCATATGTGATGGATTCTTGTGGACTTTAAAGAGAGAAATATAAAAGAAAAAGTTATTTTAAATCCCACCCAAATGGGTGGGATTGTCATGGACTTTTATTCCAACATTGTGAATATTTCTTTTTTTTTTCTTTTAACAAATCTCCTTTATAATTTTTATCCCATGCCTTTCATATTTTTATTCACATTTTTTTCTTTATTTATCATCTTTTTTTTTATGAATGTCCATATGTATGAAATATTCTTATCACCTCATATGCTTGATGAATATATAAGAATGGTAGATTATATTATATAATATATGCCGAGATCATTCACAATTATTTTCTAAAATATAGATTTATCATATATTTGATTATATGTATAATGTTTGATTTGATTTTCCTTGAAAATGTTTCTATTATTGTACAATATAGATGCATATATATATATATATATTTTTTATAATGTTCAGACATATATAAAAATAAAAAGATATATTTAGCCATATATAAATATATGACTAAATATACTGATAACTTTTATTTCATTTTTTATCATGGCATTCTAGCAATATGCATTTCAGATATGAGAAGATTGATATTTATTATATTAAATTTATGTTGGGTATGAATAATTCGTGTTGAATTTGAATATTTGAGTTCTTTATTTGTTATTTTAAAAATCCAAAAACATTATTGTGTTTATTAATAGAAATCCACATGTGAAAAGAGTAAGTCTGTAAAAGTCTGTGAAAGTCTATGAGAGTGATTTGTGAAAGTCTGCAAATGTCTGTGAAAGTCCATGAGAGTCAATCTGTGAAAGTCTGCAAATGTCTGTGAAAGTCTGTGAAAGTCCATAAGAGTCAATATGTGAAAGTCTAAAAAAGTCTATGAAAGTTTATAAAAGTCTGTGAAAGTCCATGAGAGTCAATTTGTGAAAGTATGCAAAAGTCTATGAAAATTTGTAAAAGTGTGAAAAGTCTACAAAAGTCTATCACTTAAATAATGTCAACATAAATCCATCAAAGTCCGTACAGACTACCTCCTCCATTAATTAATCAAACTAGTTATTTTTAAAACATTTATTACAAGTGATTGTGTTTTATCTGTCTTACTCTTATTCACCGACAACACAATTTCCACCACAAGATCTTTAATCAGTGTTATTCTTCCTATAATGGCTGAATAACAAAAACCACTATGTTGATTAAAAACCATTACACAAACTCTCACCATGAAGAAGATAAGACATCAGGATTATTTTTTAGCAGGGAATCTAGACTTTCACAAAGTTCAGGTTTGGCCATTGATTAATTTATAGCTTATGATGGTGATCTGAATCTGTTTCTTCTCTTTAGTATATTCACATATGATTATCAGAACATGTGGGACATGATGTTCCAATTGGTTTTGTATATGTCACAAAGCCATGGAAGACTTTTTTTTTTAAAAAAAACAAGGAACTTCTGTAGCTGCTGAATGCGCATATATATAAAAATATCAGATTGTCTGCACTTATCAAACATAAAAAAAGCCAAATTGTATTATTGAAAAGCAAACACCATTAAAAGTATGTGCGAGCGGAGTCGATTCCAGCGTAACAATTAATTAAACAAAGGAAGTACAGACAATTAATCGTTGTCTGGATGAGGTAATTATGTTAATCAGCATGACCATCAGAACAATGGAGAAAGTTTTGCCCAGTTTTCATTAGATTCTGAGGTACCCACAGCTTTTGATTGGATACTTAATACTTGTTGAAAATGCAGTCACTTCCACGAAACTTCAGGGGGCAGTGTAGTCAAGGAGACAAGGTTTTTTTTTTCCCCGCTTGGCAAAAGAGACAAGGTTTGTTGGGTTTATGTCTTGTATAATGTTTTTTTTTAGATAAATTGTAGGCATATTTATTTCATTACTAAACCAGATAGACAATGTCCGAATTGAATAAGAGAAAAAATAGAAAAAATAAAAACCAAAACAACCCGTATTGAAACCGACAAGAAGAAGAGCCAAAAACAATAAGCCAGGTTTCTGAATGTTAAAGAAGAAAATGCAGCAGAGTTTTTTTCCGTGATAGAAATATTGTTTGCTGGTACAAATAGAAGCACAGATCGAGTTATATGATTAGTTCGTTAGAGCAACGCCCTGAGTTGGTAGATGGTATTCAATTACATTTTATGGTTTAGAGCTTCTTAAATCATGAGTTATAGGATTTTGAGATGGATAGTCTATCTATAAATCATGAGTTAACAATGTTAATCTTCACTCACATGATGGTGCGTTTGTTTTTCATCTTCTCTACTCCAATTTACAACGTTATATTTTCACCAGTTTGGCACATGCTCAACCTGAGCGAGATGATCTTGAAGGAGGTGACCATCATCACATTATATATATTAAATTGATAAAAACAAATATTACAATTGATCACATGTTCCTTTTAGACTAATTTCATATAAACTACTCTCAATTAGTAGTTTTGTTAAATTCTAACATACGAAAATTAAATTATGATATCAAAAGCTAAAAATCCTTTAAAAAAAGGCCCATTTGTAACCGATTATCCGAAAGCTGATTTTATAAAAGTAGAATCTGTTTAACAATTGATTCCAAATAATATCTTAGTTAATTGGATGCGCTTTGAGACCGTGAGAATCAATGGTTTGCTGGAATGCACATATATATAAATATATTATATAAAAAACATCAAATTGCCTACACTTATCAAACATAATCAACTCCAAGTTGTGTTATTCAAAAGAGAAGTATGTCATCAGCTCACCATTCAAAATAGACCACATGATTGATCAAGCGTAGTCGACTACAGCGTAACCTTAGTTTAAAATATTAAAAAAGAAAAAAAGAAAAAAAAAAGGATATCATATAATCACTGTTGGCTGAGGGAATTTGTTGATCAGCCTGGCATAGTGGCATTAGACATACAGAACAGTTGCTTAGTTGGTAAGGTTGAGATACCCACTGTTTTGGCTGAATAGTTAAAGAAATGGAGGTTAAGAAAACAATAATGTAATTACCTATGAAGGGAAAATAAGGGGCGTTTGGTTCGACAGATTGCTGATTTTAAATACTGATTTATATATGCAGATAATATAAGTGATAATATTTTAAATAAAAAACTATTTGGTTGGACAAGAAAAAAAATTTCTTATTTATGGTATTTATAGAAGAGTATTTATATCTATTTTATGAATTATTACTTTTATTGATATTTGGTTCACTACTTTTTACAAAATGAAAAAAATTGAGAATAAAATGATCTTTAAACAATCAATAAGCAACCCACAAAAAAAACAATCAATAAGAAAAGTAATTTATAAATAAGCGTCAAACTGTTTAGTTATTAAAAAAGCATTTATAAGTTTTTTAAGTAATTATTATAAGCACTTAAAATAAATACCTAAATAAAAAATAAGTGCTTATTTTAAATGATAAGTCAAAATAAATGCCAATGCTCTATTGTATTTCAAACTCCATTTGATATTAATTATTGAACAACATCACTTCATATACCTTAAAAAAAAAAAAGACTATAATCTGGTACAAAAGTATTAATTGTGTTGTGAATATGGTGGATAACCACCACTTCTCTCCCATAACTTCCCCCACTCTTCAACTCCATAACCCCCTCATTCAACTCCATAACCCTCCTATGTTAATCACCCCACTATCTCCCCCTCACCTCTATAGACTTGTAACTCTCCACCTTTGGGATTCCTCTATGCACCCTATAAATAGAGGGGTTTTCTCTTGTATTCCACTAACCAACAAATATTGAATAAGAAATCTCTCTCTACTTCTCTTCTCTATATACTTGCGTGCTTTGTTTATATACTATTATATATCATTTTACTTAGTTTACAACACGTTATCAGCACGAGAAGCTCTTTGTTAAAGAGAAAGGTTTGTATCGATGGGTTCTTAATGATCTATATAAAAAATATACTCCCCTTTGATGTTATGTATTTTTATGTAAATCATCTACTACATACACATGATTAATTTTTTTTTCAATATGCATGGAACCGTATGCAAATTATGTGTAGAACCCGTATACATCTATATTTTATTTTCAGCTGATGTATTGCATGCATCTATCTTTTATTTTCCATGCATGCAATCCCCGTGAAAATTTTCCATACATATGTTATGATATAATTTTCCATGCCTAATATTTGTTTGTCACGCACAACAATTGCAATAAGACACATAAAACTAGTATGCAATTTTCTCATGCAACAGTATGCGGCATCTATCACTTGAGTGAAAGAGATCAAGTTAAACCCAATGTAATCTGACACTCAATACCCAGGAAGATCAATCCAAATGCAATCATTGGATTTAAATTGGATTAAAGATTAACTCCAGTTAGGGTTGAGTTAGGTTCGGGCAAGGTTAGGTTTGGATTGAGCTTGAGTTTAAATTTTGAAGTAGTGTTATTTTAAATAATTTAAAATCCCTGTCCATGAAATGAAACTATGATAAATTAATAAAATTAAAATAAAATTTCGTTTCACAATTCTTATTTCATCTCACTCGAGATACGCAAAAAATAGTGTACAAAATGATTTGATTTTAATGATTTTTAAATCTCGGGTTATTAGAATTTAGAAGAGTGTGCAACAAGTACTTAAGACCAACTCCAATTAGATCATATTTGCTGGGGTTCAGACTAGATTAAGGGTGTCCAAAAGTTAGATTGGGTCGGTTCAATCCACCACACTCGGAGTCACTTCAAAGGGTGGGTCTAATTGCACCCCTATATGTTCTCCACGCACCTCTTGTCTGTCCACACCCTACCTAGATAAGTTAGATGCTGTAAACACCCCATTATATAATCCTTTTGCCCATGTTTGGTTAGAGAATAAGTCCGGAATAAATTGGAATTAGTTGGAATAACCTCATTATGAATGTTTGGATAACTAGAATAAATGAGAATCTGTATGCAAGAATTAACTAGTATAAAGTGGTATATGGATTCCATCCACCCATTAGAATTAAGTTATTCCAGAAAAGAATATGTGGGCCCACTGTCAAATCAACTGTCATCACCTCTTATAAATCAATTGTCAAATCAACTGTCATCATTTTTATCTTTTATAAATCTTTATTCACACTTTATTCATATTTTATCCAAACAACAAAAAATTTATTATTACGTTTTTTAATGGAAATAATTCAAAACACAACCAAACACAAAATCATTTTATCCTTATTTATACTAAAATGGTCATAAATCTCAGAATAATTTAATTCTTGAATCAAACATGAGCTTTAGGTTTTCTATGGCACCCCCCCAATCACTCACTCAAATAATTGGAAAACCCCCCGTTTGGATATAGAATAGCCCAATGAATAAGTGAAAATAAAACATAATAACTGTTTTTGGTTGTTTGGATGCATGGAATACCTAGGAATAAACTATGTTGGAATAAACTGGTATAAAATGGTATATGGATTCCAATCAACCCATGGAGTTAAAGTTATTCCAGGTTGTTCCATCTAAAGAATATGTGGGTCCACTGTCAAATTAATTGTCATTACCTCTAATAAATCACCTGTCAAATCAACTATCATTATTTTTCACATTTTATAAATCCTTATCCATACTTTATTCATATTTTACCCAAACAATAAAAAATTTATTATTACGTTTCCTAACGAGAACAATTCAAACCACAACCAAACACAGAATCATTTTATCTTTATTTATATTCACTTATGCCGGAATAACTATATACCCAAGAATAAGTTCTATTCTCTATCCAAACGGGGTAAGTGTGTCTAACGCATTCGAGAACCTATAGGAATTTTTTTTTGTTTCCATCGACTAAGAGTTTATCTAGGAAATAAATATATGTAGATGACATACATGTCCAACCCATTCCAGAACCTACGTGTTTTTTTTTCTGTTCTTGTCGACTGAGACATCGTCTAGGAAATACATATACGTAGATATCCCACCTGTTTTCTTCTTTCCGTCCATTGAGAGATTGTCTAGGAAATACATATACTTAGACATCCCACCTGTCTGACGCATTTCAGAATGTGTGTATTTAGTATCCAATTATAAATGGATATTCAAAATGAGTCATGATACCCATGCCCCAAAATATAAGTCCCACTCACAAACCCCATGAGGTGTCATTATCTCATTGGTTGACTTGTTGACTTTTCAAAAATGGTAAATACATATCTGCCCTTCATTAAAAATCTGTCACATTAACCCAAATCTCCCATTTTCTCTATTCAGTTATTACTCTTCCATGTGAATTTTGAAATCCATTTACGATATAAAAAAATCCTTCAAAGCTTTTACATTCAGAATCAACATGAACAACTCCTCCATCTTCTTCTCTTCCTCCCCTTCATTTACAACTACTTCACCTCCACAAGAAACAAAAGCTGTTGCTGGTCTTTTCGTTTCGTCACCTTCCATAGATGTTGATGGCCCAAGTAAACCTTCTCTGTGTTGCTGGTCTCTCATAAGTGAAAACAAAATACAAAAACAAAAGGGAAAAATCCATATAACCCCCTGTAAACTTACTGAAATCCACATAACCCTTAACTTTTCTTAAAATCTATATAACCCTCTGAAAACACCTAGTAAATCCAAATAATCTCATGAATAAAATTTACGTTTATAGGTAATGAATATTTTATAAAAATTATATTTGGTTAACCCTGGTAGAAAACACAATATACCAAAAAAAACCTTATAATGTATTAAAAATATAAAAAATCTTCTATAAATGATGATTTTACCATTTCGGATAGAGTTTTATAATATATCTAAAAAGGGTAAAATTATCATTTTCATAGGATTTTTTACATTTTTAACACATTGTAGTGGTTTTTTAGTATATTTTGTCTTCAGTCATGGTTAACCAAATGAAATATTTGTAAAATATTCATCATCTACTAATAAAATTTTTATTCAGGGGGTTATTTGGATTTACTATGTGTTTTAAGGGGGTTATATGAATTTTAAGAAAAATCAGAGAGTTATATGGATTTCAGTGAGATTTTCAGGGGGGTTGTATACATTTTTCCCAAAACAAAAACATGTGAGTGTTCGGTGCTCCTCTTTGGATCATCATCGTGGAAGCATGGAAGCTTTGCTTCGATTTTCATTATGGTTTTTTTCTGTATTAAAAAAATGTTATTTATGAAAATAGAGAGAGAAATGTAAAATGATTAAATGTAACAGAAGTACATGAATGTAACAGTTTTATTACATTATAATGTAAGGTTAAAGACATCCAAGTCCTCGCAAACATGAGTAATCCCGCATAAATCCTTATTAAAGTTGGGACAGACGTACAAATCCTTAAAAACTCACAAAAAACCATATACATACCTGATTTCAACAAAAATTAATCATAACCCAACCTACCCTACCTAACTTTAACCTATAACTATAAAATGATTAAATTATCATCAAATTTTTAACCATTTTCAAACAGTAGCTCAATGAAAATGAAGAAACATAAAAAATCTTATAATGATAATTTGATCTTTGCATGGACTAATTTGTTTTTATGATTATTTATGGAGACTATAATGTTTACACAATTACATAATGATAAAATATTTTGTTAAATTTGAATGAAATTTTAACCCAATGATGATAATTAGGTATTTGTGAGTTTTCAAGGACTCATGTGTCTACCCTAACTTTCATAAGGATTTATATGGGATTATTCAGATTTGCAAGAATGTAGATGTCTTTAACCCTATAATGTAACCATATTGTATAAATGTATTTATTTCGCAGCAATAGACACATGTAATTGACTCTTACATTTATGAATGTAACAAATCTAAATCAATACACGCATGCGGTTGACTAATACAAATATGAAAAATGAATACTTATATTATCAATGATGTAACAATAACATCATACAAACTATCTATATATAAAATGTAACAGTATCGAGTGTTACATTTAAGATATAGGAGCAAAAATAAATCAAACTATGAAAATTGACATTCAATACATAAAAAAAAATCATGTTTAAAATTTAAAACAATCAGCAAAACACACCTTGATTATGAATCAAATAATGTCAAACACATTGAGACAAAATCCAAATCGAAAAAAAAATCCGTAACTTTAAATTCCTCCAAAGTAGAAATTAGGGCCGTGGAGATTCCTCAAGCAGGAAGATTGACGAGGAAGGAATAAAAAAAATTAAAAATAAAAATCCCACGGTCGGTTACACGTATGGAAAAAAATTAAAACGTAATTGTCTACTCGTTTTTGTAGAGATCAGTTACCAAAAAAATAAAATAATCACACAGGGTATAATAAGTATTAGATATATTCTACCTTATGGGGCCTGTGAAGTTGGGGCTTGAGAATCATTATTGATTTAAAATTTGACCAGTTTAAAATGGGTGTTTCCAATAAACAGAGGGGTGCATTTAGCTTGACGCCACTTCAAAATGGCTCTTTGGGCCGGGTCGACAGTTGAGTTGCCCGACCCGATTGGGTCCGATCTGGCCCAACAAAGTACAAATACTTCGAAACGCGAAAACCCTGGAAACGAAAATTTGCGGTTGAGTCGGGCATTCAAAGTCGAGGTATGATTCGATTTTTTTGTGTGTTTTTGATTTCTGGATGTGTGAAACAGCGAACAATAGTTATGCTTTTATCATTCCTTCGAATTGAAGGTGACATCTTACTCATTTGGATTCTGCATTTTATCGATGACAAGATTCTAGGGTTTGGGTTCTGTGTGATAGACTTTCTTTGACCCTTTAAAGGATGATTCAGATGACATTTTTGTGCTTATCGGGTTGTAATTGTGATTCATTTGGTCTTAAGAAGCTTTATATTAGGTCGTAGATTTATTAAGCCTTCCAAGATGATTGTTTTAGCCTGTTCTGTGTCTGTGATACATGTTAGATCGTCATAAATAAAATAATTTTTTGTCCCACTTTTTACTTGAAATTGCCCCTTTAGATCCATGTGAGCTCTCTGTGGTCCAATTCTTTTTTTCTCTTGCAATAAATTTTATAAATGATCAGAAGTGGGAAAAAATAACCCACGATTGATGTGTATGTCACATTCCTGATTTGCATGTATCCGCATATTTGGATCTCTTTTTATATATTCAGAGTGTTATGCATACTTGGGGGACTTGGGAATTTGATCTCACTGAAAGTTAAAAGTTGATTTTTACATGGAAAATATGCACCTGAGATGGTCTCGCATGGTATGGGTTTAGTTGCATTAATCATTTTTACTGACATTGCACATCATAGCAGCACTTGCAGTAGAGTAGAACTTCCAAGGGTGTTTGTCTATGAATTTCTAGGCTGTTAGCTTTCCGGAAGTTTCACGCTGTTGTCTTTTTGAGGCTCTAATTTGGAATATGTCATTATTTCTATAGTTCTGATCCTTTTTTTTTTCCCTGAAAATTGGTTCCTCCTTGGGTGTGATTAAACATTTCAATCGAACGGATACAGCATCCATATCCGTATTTGAAGTACATATCCAAAAAATTATCCGTATCCAATATGCAATGGATATTCAAAAATCACTATCCGTATCCGCTCCGAACATCCAGATTCGGGATTCGGATAATTATCCAAAATATTCAAAATTTTATTAACCTCTCCCTCATGTCCTCCCTGCACCTCTGCCTCTCCTCCCTTGCATCGACCACTGCCTTTTCTCCCACCTCTGCCACTACTTCCTCTTCCAGCTTGGTCACCACCATGAAAGCCATCCATGATCTGTTATGGTGGAGGACGCAAAAATGCCTAGCTGTTCTAATGCTCACCCCAAAACACCAAAAATACTTAAAAAAGAGGAATAAAAAATAAGTTCATCATCTTCAACCTAGCAACCATACCCAGCACAAAAAAAAGCAACCATCCATGGCATCCGATCATACTTTCTATAAATGAAATTTGCAATGGTACCCCGTTATTAGGTGTCTTCTCCGGTCTCGATAAATCGACGTCGGTCTTGCGAGTCAAACCAGCTCAAAGAACACCTCTTGCCCATAGTTTTAAATAGCGTTCGATATGTCGATATATCGGTTTCAAACAACTAATCGTGAAAAATCGGGTATTTCACGAGATTATATCGAAAGTTTGCTGACATCATGATGACGTCAGCGCTAAATCGATGATATATCGTCGATATATCGACGATATATCATATGAAAGCGATGCAGCTAGAGCCGTCCACCCTGTGATCCTGGTGATCACACCTGGCCGTCTTTAGACCCTCGCACGAGCGGAGGGTTTGGACATGAGCATGGCCGAGGCTCTTGAGCTCCTTGCAGATGCATGCGGTGGTGAAGAGGGTGACACGGTGGGATGAGAGGAGGGAGGCGAGTGGGCGTGGTGGACGAAGGTGCCGTCGAGGAGGATCTTGAAAGGCTCCCTAAAACCGAAGCAGGCCCCTTCTTGGTAGGAGATTGCCTTCTTTGCTTCTTCTCTTCACAGAGGTTGGGACTTGGAACCCCATCTATTGCTCATGTATGGAACCTCTCTCTCTCTCTCCCTCTCTCTCTCTCTCGTTTTTTTTTTCTTTTTGGGTTTGTTATCTGTGTTGGGTTCTTTGGATTTGTAAATTATGTTTTGAGATGTGGTTTATAAAGAGAAGAGAAGGTCGGTTGTCTTTGGGGTTTATATAATGGGAGAGGAGGTCGGTTGTCGATATATAAGAGGAGAGAAGGTTTTTTTTTTTTTTTTTTTAAAAAGCCAATCGATATATCGATCAGTATATCGATATATCAATCGATGTATCGATTGAACCCGAAATCGATATATCGATTATATCGATATTTAAAACATTGCTCTTGCCTGATCTACACGAGCTTCTGAAAATGGTGGTGGTGGTAGAGGGACGGTGGTGGTGGAGGTGATGGAGGCGGAGTGGAGGTGATGACAATGGCGATAGACAATGTATGTGTTGGGGATGGTGGAAACAGCAGGCGGTGGAAATTTTTTAAGTTCTTAAGAGTACAAGAAACCCTAAAATGTTTATACATGTAAGAGTGAATGTGAAGTGTCGGATTTCATCTAAGGGTTTACATTAATCCTATCTATATGAGTTGGTAAATGTCGGATATGGATATTTTTCGGATCACATAGAGGCATATTTATATCCGATCCGAACTATTTTGGATACAGATATGGATTTTTCAGATATCGGATATTTTTTAAATTTTCTGATATGGATTCGGATCAGATCCGAGTAATTTTCGGATAATTGACAAGCTTAGGTTTGATTCCCTGACCTCCTTTACGGAGAGAGAGGGTGCTAGTTGACTTGCCAAATTTGATTCGCTACAGTTTCGATCTTCTGAATCATTCATGAGGGTGTTGTGTACCCTCACTGGAAGGATCCCATGTTCTTGGTTCATTTTTTCCCTAGAATTTGAAGGAACACCTTACTCGATCCTTTCTGTATTTTCCTTTCTGTATTTTATACTTGCATTTGAGGTCAGTTAGATATCTTCTCTATTCTCAAAAAAGCTTTCTTATTTGCATATTCCACATATTTGGTCCTATTTCAGTGTATGTTTATCTGGTGACGTCTTCAGTATGATGTTCAGTTTGATGTTCCCAAATGAATTGATTGCTTGATATGCTTTTGTCCTATAGTTTAATTTTGAGACGGGATCCAGGAAGTGTTGGATCTCATCTGGTCTCTCTGTTCCTCAATGTGGGATTGACACATGGTTAAAACTGTCACAAAGCTCACATGTTAAAGACCTAAGTGTTATTCTTTTTAGAAAAAGGTGAGGTGACATGTATTAGTCCTTCATTGGGTACCGACCAGACCTGACGGGATTTATCACTGGTTGGATCCCATCCCTTTAGTTTTATTGATGAAAAATCCGTCACATGGAGTGACTCAATCTGCTTTTTCCATCCTTTGGGTTCCAGATTTGGAAAATTAAAGTTACTTCTATTTTATCAGCTTGTTGGAATACAAAGTTGTCAGTTGATTCCATTAATTTTAACTGTAGCTTCATTGTATCATGTCTTGTGTGTTATGTATTAGAGTTTGAATATTTTCCACAAAAAATCCATCATTTATGTTTGCTCACACTTTCCCATTTTCTGTTTTTTCCCCCTTCATCTCGTGAATCGGCATTCTTCAGCTTAATGGAAGTTAGCACTTCAAATAATGAAACCAACTCCAAACAGAAAACAGTATACCGATGCAAGAGATGCCGTAGGATTGTCGCTGCAGAAGAGAATGTAGTGGTTCATGAGCCAGGCAAGGGGGAACAATGCTTTAAATGGAAGAAAAGAGACTATTCAATGGACAATGACAGAAAGCCTGATTGCTCTTCAATATTTGTACAGCCCATGAAGTGGATGGAAGCAGGTAAAATCAACATTTTTCATTCATTTATTAGACAACGCGAAAAAAAGTAAAAAAAGATTTTATTCTAACAACATTTTGTGTAAACCAGTTCAAGAAGGATCTGTGGAAGAGAAACTACTGTGCGGGGGTTGTAAGGCACGCTTAGGTTCCTTCAACTGGGCAGGGATGCAATGTAGCTGTGGGGCTTGGGTTAATCCAGCATTTCAGCTTCACAAGAGCCGAATTGATGAATGCCATTCATGAAGGGCTTCTTCTGGTGAATTGGATCACCATTTCGTGGTTCTGCAACTCCTTTGTTGGGCTTGTGTGATCAGGTTTTCACCATTTGGAAGGGTGGGGCTAAATGAGTAATTATGTCCGATAAGGCTATAACATTTATGCTCAAGAGTTTTGTTTGTAAATGTTTCATATATATTTCACCAAAGGAGTCATGAACTGCATTTCCTTTGAAGCCTTCCTTTTACTTTGGTTGGTTATGCTTGACATGGTGGCCACTTATTCGCTGCCTCTTTATTATTAGCATTGCTAGTGGTTGTCAAGCCTTATTAACTTGGTTTGTATAAAGATACTGTTTTTTAGTGATATGTAATTATAATATTGTTTCCACTCAAAGAGTCTATATATCTTTTTTTTGATAGGTTAAGTGTTTTGTTTATCTGTTTTTTTTCTAGTTAAAATCTTCTTCCATCAGCAGAATAAGAATTGAACCTAGTGTCTTTGTAGTTAATATTCTGTATTATAACAAGACCTTTGTTCACCTGCTAAGTGTGAAATCGGAGGCAATTGCAGTTTATGCCATCTATTTGAAGAACCAATATGCTTGCCAAGACCAGTTGATATCACATGTGATTCCTTTGGTAGTTTGAGCTTATGAGTTATGATGATACCGATGCACGCATGCAAGAGAAGGCCTTGTGAAGAACTGTGTCCCTTGCTAAACAACTTGATAGTCAGGTAGATATTAATTTCTCATTGTTATTGTTTTACTGTAATAGTATTATATAACTACATGTATTCAGTAATTAAATAATGCACCTTTTGATTTGTGGTATTCTCTTCTCTGTGTGCAGTTTGACCTGGCATAGCTGTGGAAATTTATTAGCAAACCATGATTATCCTTCCAATGTTAATGAAAAGTTGTATAGTGGAAATGTCATATACTTCATCTGTCTATTTATTTGCAGCTAGTGAAGAACGCTATTTTGCCTTGTGTTCATGGTCTGGCTCTCAAAACTACAGTTGCTGAGGTATGTATGACTCTCTGTTTGTGCGCTCTTCGTATGTTTGTGCGCTCTTCGTATATTGATGCTTTTTTTCCTGAAGGAAGTTGGACAATCTACCACAATTTCATTAATGTATCGTCTTTGCTACACCTGTATTAGTAGATGAGATATCTACCACAAGTGTGTGGACACCCTATGTTTCAAACCCCTATTTCTCATTTACAATGTTTTTGCCAACAAAATCTACCCCACTAGCCCTATCACAAAAAAGGCCTCAATCCTTAATTAAACTGTAGCCAAGTGTTGCTTGTTACTTCCTAAAAATTTGGCATCCAGGAGTTTGGTTAGCCAGATGAAATTTTATTGAGGCTTTATCATCTGACTGTATGCGGACAAATTTAACTAGGGATTGAAGGATATATTCACTTAGTGATGTTGTCATTGTTGGTTTGTTCCTCTTCTTTTCTTTTTTTCATTTTGTTTTAAAGTTAAGTGCATGGACTTGAACCATCACCTCACAATTGCAAATTTTATTCTATGAGCTCTAGCAACTGCAGGCTTCCTTAGAAGTACAACTTACCAAGTTATCAAGTTTTCTTTTTCTTCCCCTGCATTTAAAGTGTAGTGTTATTTTTTTACATTAATGGTACTGCACATTTTAAACTTCTTGCTTATGTTTAAGTATGTCTTCTTACTGTCTTCTAGTTCTGGTTCAACGACCTAAATGTGAAACCTTTGTTCCTGCATTTGACTTTTTTTTTTTTTTTTTTTGCTATCAGAGGTATCCCATACCCTTTGAGCAAGGACTAATCCTCCAGGTGTCCGTACTGACCCACTCAAAAGTTTTCCTATGGACAACTAGATAAGTCGAGGGTGGGAATCATACATGTGCCAATGGGGAGCAAACCCATGGTGCCAGCCAACTCACCATGACCATGGTGGGTAAGTTCTCACATTTGATTGTACTGAACTACTGATTAAAATGTTTGTTTCATCTAAATAATTAAAATGTACATTTGATTGAATTTTTTAAAATGCTTTTTCCTTCTACATAATCAAATACAGTGACAATTCTTGAATTTCAGTGTAATTTTGTGCTTAATAATATTTTTCTCTAATTTGTCATCAAATGAATTGGCCCATGTATCATCATTGTGGCATCAGTATCGGTGACCAACCTGATCTTTGACACCTTTTGTATAGATTGATACAAAAGTGATATGAACCATTGTTTTCTTTGTCTGTTTCTCTCATGAATGAATCCGACGAAAAAATGTGAAATGTAATTCTGTTGAAAATGCAGATAAAAAATTTCATTTTATGGATTATTGAGAGTTACATGAAGGCATACCAGCATAGATGTGCTACATGCATTTATAAATTCAGCATTCACAGCAATTCCTTCATCTGTCTCAAACTTTCAATCAAAAGTTACCCTGTTGGTCCTTTTTCATTTGGAAAATTCTCTTTCATCTGTCTCAAACTTTCAATCAAAAGTTACCCTGTTGGTCCTTTTTCATTTGGAAAATTCTCTTGCATTGTTGTATTAGCCGATACTCGCAGGCTTGAATCGCTTGATGATGGACCATCCAATAGACACCTAATGATGCCTATATAGGTATAGATATCACATAGGTTCAAAATTTCGGATGTGTATTGACTAAATTATGTATGACTGGCAGTTCAAACAGTGATATTTGATAGCATTTCAGTAGATTTTTTCATAAATAAGTTCTAGTAGTTCTAGCTGAACTGGTAAATTCTTTTAAGATTCGGGGCAATTTTTGTCCTCCATTTAGCAGATCATCTTTTGTGTTATGCAGGATTATATGTGAGCATTTCATAACACATTGTTTCAGCCGTATCTCTTTACACCATTTCAGGCCTTGTGATGCCAGGGTGATTTTGTTACATCACTCTAAGAATTCTGTTTTGGACATCTTGCAAACACTGCATCGGTGTACTGATGTGGATCGCACCCTTATGTGTACTCTGGGTGTCACAAATTCTATTTATGAGCAGGTAGTTTACTTGTTTGTGATTACTTTTATTGTCATGTTTTTATGGCTTAATAATCCGTCCACTGATTGCCACTATGAACTGACCTAAGTACTGATATTTGTAGCTTTCTTTATGTTGTTTTTTTGCATAATAAACTCATTTACTTTTGCATCTGAACATGTTCAGTATGGCCTATAATTCACCACAGAACATGTACTTCCCTACTCTTTCCTTTGCTTATTGCTCAACAGTTGAGTGTTCAGCAGTTTGCCAAATATGCTTTTTGTAAAGGATATCCTGAGGTACATGCTTATGATGCAATCTTCTAATTTTATTTTTCTAAATGTGTTTCTGATTAGATTAAGATGGGCCAACAAATTTTCCATTCTTTCAGAAAGATAGAAGAAAAACGTGGGGTGTCTGACTGATTCTGGGACTCCAGAAATTAGAAAAACTGCTTCCTTACCTAATGGAATTCACTCCGATCCTTTCCAAAAATCATCTAGTGGTGCATTGAGAAGCAATTCTTCCTGGGATAATGAACGGACTCCTTTTCTTTCAAAGCCACATCCTCCACCTCCTAAGGAACCCAACCCATCACCAATCACTCCAACAATGTCAGTTTCACAGATAAACCCAGTTAGGTCTTCACAGATGCAGCCTCCCAAATCCACACCTAGTCAACAAAGTGTACACCATGTCCTGCAATTGAGATTGAGCGGCCACTTCCAGCCTCTACTGCTGATATTGGAAAGCTTAGCAACCCTGGAAAGCTCTCTGACAGTACATTAGATGATGTAGACCCCTTCACTAATTGGCCACCCTGTCTGAGTACCTCAAGAGTGGTTTTTTGTCTGCCTCAAATTCGACACACCATCATCCAATTCCAAACCCTGGATTGAACATGAGCAGTCAGAACAGCACATTATCCATCAGCAACAACAATCCTATTGGACTATCAAAACAACATCAGGGGAGCTCTGCTTTAAACGTGAATGGCTCAGGCTTCGGTCCCCAGGGTTCTTTTGCATTTCAAAAACAATCAATGGACATTGGGTCCATATTTGGCTCGTTCAATGGTGGACCATCCCCTCTAAGACTAGCTCCACCACCACCAACCGAAGTTGGCAGGGGATGGGGTAGAAATCAAGGACTTTCGGGTCCATCATGGGCATTGCAGTCCGTCATGCCAAAGTGCCTTTGAAGCAGCCACCCCTTTTAGATCTGCTATGATGAGTTAAACCTCCACAATTAAGTTGAATGGTATATATTAAGCAGCCAGGTATATATTAAGCAGCCACCCCTTTTAGATCTGCTATCATGCCAAAGTGCCTTTGAAGCAGCCATCTCTTTTAGATCTGCTATGATGAGTTAAACCTCCACAATTAAGTTGAATGGTATGTATTCCTTCTAGGTTATGACTATATGGTACGAGAACTGAGGTATTGTCCCTGCATTAATTTTTTTTCTTTTATGGTTTGTTGTCTCTTTATTCTTTGAGATGCATATAATAAAAATTATTTGATCTTTATATCTTTGTAATTATTTCGTTCTCTCCTTGTACCATCACATGTTTCACAATACGTGATTCTCATATATTGGCCTTTTTCAGGAGAATTGCAAGTGTATTCAGTCTGTTTTTTTTTTCTCATAATAGTTTGTGTGAATAGAATGACTTCATCTTGAGATTATTAATAATACTTCGCAACATTTCATATGATCATTTCTTGTGAACTTGTGTGTATTCAAAAGTCATGCTGGAGTGATGGGTCATGGGTGGTGGTACTATGACAGCATGGTCTGAAACAATGAATGGATCTCAGGTAATTATTCAGTTCCACTTCTCTGCCTACTGTTCTTCCCCATCATCTAAAGAAAGTGCTTCTGTAAGGATACAAGAAATGTTTGAATTTTATGATCAATACTTATTGTACTGATAACCTATGGAGCATGGACACTGCTACACTATCATGTTATATATATTATCCACTCCATTAAAATTTAATATCATTTGGCTTCACTTGAACATAAATCTAACAATACATGTTAAGGAAAAAAAAAAATTATAATGTGGGGCTGTATGAGTATCATATGTCCCATGTTTTGTCCATTTCGTGTTTAATGCATATCTGAAATTCAAAAATACATTTTTTAATTTTAGACATTAGTGTTCATTGAAGTGTTTATGCTTCTTAGCCGAGGAACAATTCTGTAAACTAGTCCTTGTTATATGTAAATTGTGAAAGAGGAGCCTTCAAGATTTAAACTATGCTTTATGGAGAAGGTATGGAAGAGAGCTCGGAGTGAAAAGTATGGGAGAAAAAAGGCAAAGAATTTGTAAGAGGTCCACAGACAAGGAAAATGATGCCTATACTCCCCGGGACCCTGTCCAAACCATCATTTTCTCTCCAATTCTCTGTAATGGGCTCCACCAAAATATAAATAAAAGTATAAAAATATCCAAGCCACGGCCTCCTTCTCACCATCAGTCAAAAGAGGGAAACACACCACCCCCCCTCTCTCTCTCTCTCTCTCTCTCTCTCGGGGCCCAAAAGCTGGGCCGGGCCTGGCCCGGCCTGATTTGTTTTCAGGGCGGGCCGAGCTCGGGTAGGCGCAGCCTGTAGGCCTACAGGGGCAATTCAATATATGAGTCACATGTAATTTTATGTAATTTTTATTTGAATTGTGGTTTTATTTGAATTGTGGTTGAATTATACAAATTATTGACATTTATGTAGATGTCAACCTAGTTAAGTACATGTAGTCATTTATTTTTTCAAGTAATTAATTTATTTAATATTTTTATCTTTGAAAATTACATAGATGTAAATATTTTATACTTTAAATTTTGTGTTATATACAAATGAACAATTTAAAATTAAAAATAAAAAGAAATAAGATGTTTAAAATCTGGGCCCGTAGGTCTGTAAGTGGGCCAGAAGCCCAGGCCCGGCCCGTCAGGCCATGTGAGGCCTGTGGACAGGGCCTAGGCCCTCTTTTTAGGACACGGCCCGGCCCTTGCCCGTTGGCCAAGCAGGCCCGCCCGGCTTGGGTCCTGTTTCAATGGGTCGGCCCTGCCCCGGCCCGTTGCCTCTCTCACACACACACACACACACACACACACAGTCTGCTCCAATGGCCTGCTCTCACCACAACAAAATTCCAATGATATTCCCTACCACTCAGTCTCCCCTTCCCCCACTCCCAATACCAATGAAACCCCCCCCCCCCCCCGTCAGAAGACCAATAACATTGGTATTGGTTAATATTTCTCATTTGAATAACAACAAGGTTTGGAGTTACAACATAGGGATACAAAGTACACACGGAAATGAGAGGTTTAAACCATACACTTCACTTGATTATTATATTATATAGTATCATATTGATGAGTACATAATATAACTTGATAATAAAAAATTGACTAGAGAGGACCAGTATACAACCTATGAAACAGAGCCTCATCCCATTATCTCCTACCCTCACCCAATCAAAATTCATCCCCTCTCAATCACAGTTTTTTTTTTTTTTTTTTGAATGTATATAAAAAAAAAAAAAACTTGTTCTCCATGTTGTGCACGTGTGATGCCAGTTGCTTTCACGTGCGCACCTCTCCCAATGCAACATGTCCTCAACCAAACGTCACTGAAAGATCAGAACAAACCTAGGAAATGAATAGAGGTCACTCACTCTCTCATGTTGTTTTTATTTAAAAAACAAAAGTTACACATTAAAATTTATCTGGGTATCCTCCTTTTTTTTAGAGGGTATTTTGTGTGTGTTTGTGTTGCTGATGATTGTGGTGTCTGGTTTAGCCCACTCATCCGTACCCTGTTTTATATATCTTTCTCACTCAGCTTTTTTTATTTATTATTTTTTCACTCTCTTTTGCCAAACTTTGTATAGAAGGGATTCCTCACACCAAGGAGAGATTGTTCACATGGGGAGAGTTTTTGGTTTCTTTGAATGTGGCTAGTGTTATCCACTCATGTTATTTTGTTTTGGTGTGGTGAGATTTCTTTTTTTTTTTTTTTTTTTTTTTTTGGTGTGTGGAAGTATTTCATTTTGTGATGGATGATGTGTACAGTGACATTTTTTATTTTAATTTCAATATGTAACAAAAGGTGTATGTTTGCAAAACGAAAAATGATATTAAAAACAATATGTTTTTGATAAAAAAAAAAAAAAAAAATTAAAGCAAGAGAAGCGATACCACGTAATAAGAAATGTGGGTAATTTTGAATGATTGATCATGTGTGATAGTGTGACAAGTGGATTGAAGAAGTGAGGAAGACTGTGGGGTACTTCAAAGAGATTGACAAAGCCTTGTCTGTCTCATTATGGACAGTCAAATCCATGCACGACAAAAAAAAAAAAAAAAAAAATCACTGAATCTTTTAGGCTGCCTATGACTCAAAAAGGCCTACACATACACTGTTTGTTTCACCCCCACACCCACAAGTGAAAACCAATCAAACAATATATGCCAGATTCCATCTTCAAAAAGCTTTAAAAAAAAGGTGTCCATGCATTGAATTGTATTCATTATTTATAAATAAAAAAAACTTATCTACACATGTTTAACTCTTCAAACCTCATTTGAGGAATGGTCACACATCTAAGTTGATGATGAAAAAGAAACATGGTCCAAAATTTTATGGCATTTGAGATATCCATTTTTAACTGGATATAAAATAATGAATCAACCCCTTTATTGGATTCATATCTTCTCTCACATGTCACGTATTGTGGTGCATTGTATTCCATTATAATCACAAACATGTTGTGACAGTAATAACTGTGGTGTGGGTAGGCCAACTGCTAACTTAACAAACCACTTTTTATTTTTTTTGTTGGTTACAAAGATTTAGGTATCCATGAATACAACTCATGAGAGACTTTTTTGCATCTCCCCAACTCATGCAGCTGTTCGAAATTTCCTCCATTGGATGGTTTGTGATGGTTCTTTGTTTGCTTCTTGTCCATGGGGTGGTCCCCCGGCGGCCGGATTCGCTCCGGTGCGATTTCGGAGTAGCATGAAATGACTAAAATGTCCTTCCTTTGTATGTTCCATTTGTTTGGGAATTTTATTTTTGTTGTAACATATCACTTGTGGATCATTTATATGTATGAGAGCTACCACATGATGATTCCTTTATGAACTATCTTGAGTTTACCTTGGGGAATTGAAAAGCTTTTGACAGGTTGTTAGGTACTTTCTCTTTGTCAGGGGTTCAAGGGTCTGTTTGAAAACACAGATTGAAAAGTAATTTTTGGAATAAAACTGTTTTTTAAGATGATTTTAGACCTTAACTTTTTTAGGATATTTTTTTTAAAATCAGGAATTAATATTTGAAAGAGGTTTAATGTTTGGCAGAGAAAGTTGCTTTTCAATTCAAAAAATCGATTCCGACAAAAAAGCGTTGTTTCTGAGCTTTTTAAAATACAGATTTCGAGGAAAAAATTAAAAGGAATCCAGCTTCCGATTCTGCAAAAAGCTGCCCCGTTTGACTGCACGCTTTTAGCTTTTCAGCTTTTCAAAAAGCAAAAGCGCGCCCCAACGCGCAACCAAACGGGGCCTTAGTTAAGAAAAAAAATTTCCTATCAAAATTATCAACTGAAATATCAGAGTTCAAATAAAAATGCAATTTTTTTTTTTTTTGTAAAATCACCACCTATTAAAAGCCCCTAGCAACTGGTATATCAGTGTGTCAGATTTTAAAAATATATTATAACCAACATTATTTAATTTTTTATTTTTTGTGAGTACAAGAAATGCCCATGTGAAGCTGTGAACCAGCACTTAAAATTCCCCTTCTCGGATTCCAAAACACTTAAAAAGGAGCCCTTCCAATGGGAGGTTAAATTTTTGAGCATGGTACAGTGCAAACAAAGAACCTTCCCAAGAAGATGTGATGCCCAAGTTTTATTTTAAATTTTATTTTTAAAAAATATGTATCTTTTGTACTCATTAAAAACCATTACCCAATTAAAAATCTTGGCTTTGAAGCAACTCCCGTCTAAACAAATGCCTCTTTCATATCATAATACATCATTTTTTTTTTAAATCCTAAAATAGACACATTACAACACACATTTACACATTTTGAATTCTCTTCCCCAAAAGAGAATACTAGTGCAAAAGCTTATGCACTAGAAACCAAGACTTCAGTGATAAACCATATTAATTAAAGAAAGTTGAAGATAATTAAATAAATATTAGAATATAAGTCTAAATTTAATTAACCTAAAATGGGAATCCCGGTTCTTTAAAGTGCATTATCAATAATTGGTTAGATAGCTTCAAATAAAAGGCACCATCAATGCAAAATCAAATTAAACATGATTAGGAAGATCTTGTTGAATTAGAATTTGAGGACATTCATTATGAATTTAAGTTTGCTTGATTTGGTTAGATATTTCCATGTGACAAATATGTAATGCATCAATAAAGGATCCAGATTCCATTTAGGTGTATCTTTGATTGCTTAAACTGCCGTTAATGTTGGATTTATATTTCAATGTCAGAGATGTACAATATAGCCCATACAACCTGTACTTTTTGTGTGAGAATGCAACTACTCATTGTTGGTGGGGGGTGTTTCATTTCATTTTTTTTCACCCTCTGAAAGACTGAAACTCTGAATCCACCAAGGCACCAACCTTACATAATGAATAATTCATGGAGATTGGATAGCGAGAAAAAGAAAAATGTACCTAGTACTGAAAACATAGAAACAAAATGAAGCCCACAGAATTTCACTCATGACATTTGTGGGTGACAAATTTCACTTCTCTTGGTGTGCTTGATAACATGTAAAATGGCTTCTGAAATATTGATGTATTTACTAAATCTTTCAAATAAGACCTTTTTGTAATGGGTTTTTTGCATATATATCCTTGAAATAATCACGTTTTTGTTAAAACACCTCTAGAAAAATTGTTATTTTCCAAAATCCCCCTCAAAATGTTTTAAATTGTAGGTGTATGAATTGCCTTTTTTCAAATGTATTATTTTTAAATTTTAAAATACTTATATTGTGCATAAATACCCATTAAGATAACATGAGTGTAAAATTTATCCATTTTTGAGGCACATTGATGGTAATAAAGTTTCAATGGAGCATTTTGATAGTATAGATTTTTGAGGAGTATATGTGCAAAAATCTCTTCTTTTTTTTTTTTTTTGTTAAATTTTATCCATTAAATATGCCTTGTACCTCTGTCAACTATTTACAAACATAATTTATTTACAACACCCGACCCATTTTTGGATCCTTTGTATCATATATTATAATCTACAATTGTCAATTAGATAATCTTTGAAGTCTCATGTATTGCATGCCCAATTAAATAGGCTTAAAATGCCGCAGTAAATTATGTTCTACGAAACCTGATTTTGTTTTAAATAACTATATTTGCTTCTACATGTGAAAATTATTTTAATTCACAGTCAAATATTAAGATGTTCTATGGACACTTACCCCCCGTTTGGGGTGAAGCATAAACCATGGATATAGGAGAATACAGTAGAATAACCCTCAAACAGCTGTTTGTTTGATAAGAATAAACCTTGATAGCTATGCCTGGATAAGCTAGGATAAAGCCTAATAACTATTATAAGAAAATGGTGGAATTGCTTATCAGGGCTTATCTATGCTAGGCCTGTCAGTCGGGTCCAGACCCGGACCCGACCCGACCCGGACCCGATTACACGTGTAATATACCCGACCCGATTTGGACCTGACCCGGCGGACCCGAACAAACAAACGGGTCGGGTCCGGGTCCACCCCGCCCCGACCCGTTGGACCCGAGACCCGATTGTTTTATTAAAATATGCTCATATATTATTATTTCTTACTTAACTTATTTTTGTATCCACAAGTTCATAAATCATAATCATAACAAGCCCATAAATCATAAGTCATAATCATAATTATAACATTTTTTTCGTTGTGTTGATGTTGCAACTTGCAAGAACTTGATTGTTTAATATGTAATAAACTTAGTAATGTATTGTCGTCGGTTTGTTTTGGACAATTAACTTATTAGCTTTTAAATTTGTATAATTAATTAGTTTGTTGCATGATTTATGTTTATTATTTAGGTTAATATGTTAGTGTTTATTGTTTTGAATGTTGTTTAGGTTAATATTGTTTTGAATGTTTGTATAATTAGTTATGTTTATTATTTAGGTTAATATATTTTTTATGTTAGTGATTATTGTTTTGGATGTTGTTTAATAATTCATTTACTTCTTTTGAATTGTATAAAATTATATTCAAACATAGTCTCATTAATAATAATGTTTTATTACAAAAAATTTCAAATAGAATGATAAGGCAAATAAATACATGAGCTCTTCTTGTTTTTTTTTTTTACCAACCATCCGGGTCGGGTCGGACTGGAACCCGACCCGGGTCCGACGGGTCCGGGTCCACATTTCCCCAGACCCGCCGGGTCCTGGGTTGGACCCGGACCCGTCAGGTCTTCCCACGGGTCGGGTTCGGGTCCACCCCGACCCGGCCCGAACCCGACCCGTTGACAGGCCTAATGCCAATGGGTAAAAATACTCTTCTCTATCATTTTAAAATTTTTATCTAACTTAACACTTTCTGCACACATTCCAAAAACTGTCACATCTATCATATTACACACACATCTCTCATATTTATTCATAAACACAAATAATTTATGCAGGGATATAGTTGTCATTTAAAAAGTCATAAATTCTTATCCATCTCTTATTTACCACTTATCCTTACTTTATCCAATGTGAACCAAACAACAAAAAGATCAATTTTACGTTTTTCAATGAGAATAACAGAAAAGACAACCAAACAAAAATTTAACTATTCAGCATAGATTGTTATCTATCACAATATAGCTATCAAGAGCGAATAACCTTATGTCACACCTCAAATGGAGGTTCAGAGAAATGTTAAATAAGAATATAAGATGTTCTTTGGACACTTTCCCTTAGCTTCTAACCTTTTCATGGTACACAATCACTCATGTGACATTAAAATTTCAATTGAAAATGGGAGACATGCATTTGATGGTGTTACTCTATCAAATGTTTAAGAAATTATTCTAAGGTTTTGGGAATATGGTTTGATTCCTATCAATCATATCCTTTTTATTTCAAAAATTTATTCCTATAGGGGCTGTTTGGCTAGAGGAATAGGGGTGGAATAGGAGTAGAATAGGGACGAATAAGACAAAAAAGGTGTTTGGATAGAGGAAATAAAGGGGTATAGCTATGCGGAATTAAGAGAGAATAAGCTAGTATTTGTATTTCAAGTCCCTCCATGGAATTGTGTTATTCTTTTACTGGAATAAGGGGACCCACCTATCAAATCACATGTCATCACATCAAATCACATGTTATCACCTCTTATACATCAATGGGGCCCACATGTCAAATCAACTTTTTCCACCTTATTCACATCTTATTCTTCATCAACCAAACACTCCAACTTTTATTATTACGTTTCCCAATGAGAATAACTGAAAACATAAACCAAACATTAAATCTTTATTCTATTGATAAAGTCAACAATTCCTGGAATAGGTATAAACTCCAGAATAGCTTATGTCTCTATCCAAACAGGCCTATAAAAAATGCATACTTTTTATCTTTCTTGAAAAGCCTGCTTTGACGTAATAATTATAAATTAAAAGTTAAGTCACACCTTACAATTAATCGTTCTGGGACATTTGAAAACGTTGTTAATTTGTAGCTTTTGATTTTTAGTAAAAACAAATCACCCAAACCATGTTTCTAAACACCTCTAAATATGTTCTTTTAATCCAGTTCAGAATCGTTATAAAGATTCATCCCCAAAAATGGTATAAGGATATATAACTATGCATGTATAATAAGAGTCTTTTATTTGATTTTAATACATAAAGATCATTTATTTGATTCATTTTAAATAAATTAATGATAAATCAGGCTGGATCTTAAGTGGGTGTCTGCATATTTTCATTTTTAGACTCTTACGGTTAAGAGTTTATAAAAAAAATAATAAATTTATTATCCGTACATATTTGTAAAATGATCGATCAATTTTTAATAGACTCTTATTGATAAAAATATTAAAAATTATTTTTTTTATAAATTTTTATTGATAAGAGTCTTTGTTCGCAAATTTTCTTTACGTGGACCTCTGTCTAAGATAACTTTTTATGATAAATAATGAATAGCTGTGTATAATATCCCTTTCAATGACAATTCTTTTTGTATATTTGCGTTCGAAAGATGTGACAAATATGATGTTTGACATGTACGTGAGTGAAGTGAGTGGGATAAAATTTTATAATTAAAATAGCGTACTATTTTTATTTATTGATAAAATAAAAGATGATAAGTACTCTTAAACCCATTAAAATAATTATCAGGTTTATCCGAAGGTGCTCAGAAAAGGATAGTTTAACATTTTTGTTATAAAATATTTATTTTATTAAAAATAAAATTCAAATCTTTTTATACACGAAAATTAAAGAGCCCAACTATTGGACCAGCTGAAAACTTGAAAGCTCATTTTTTTTTTTTTGGGATTTTTGAGATTTGGACGGCTCTAATATAATAAACCCACATAAAAAAAAATTGTTATGCATAAATAAATGATTTTATCTTCTAAAAATTAAAAAGCTAGGCATCTGGTTTAACAGAAAATAAACATTTATTTGACTTATCACTTAAAATAAAGACTTATTTCTTTTTTGACTGTTTATTTTAAGTGCTTATTATAAGTATTTAATGATGAATACATTTTTTTAAAATAATTATACACTTTGGTATTTATTTAAAAAATAATTTACTTATTAATTATTGAAAGACCATTTTACCCTCAATCTTTATATTTTATAAAGGTGTACTAGATTTCAATAAATTTTTTTTCATAAAATGAACATAAATATTTTTTTATAAATATCATAAATAAGTAATTATTTTCTTTGTCAACTTAAACAGTTTTTTATTTAAAATATCAATATTTTTATATTATCTATATTTATAAAATTAACATTTAAAATCAATAATCCATCCAACCAAACACCAGCATTTTTTAAATTCTGCGCTTCACAGAAAAATATCTACCAAAAACCCAGAGAGCCAATAAAAAAAAATTCGCAGATAATCAGCAGCCAAAATGTTTTTTTATTTAAAGTAGGGTCAGATCAAAACCAGCTCCTCGAGATTCGTGCAAGGTCCGTGGCGTGCGTGTGTGATATGAACAGACACTGTTCTATGCCTGTTGCTTCCTGTGTCTGTAACAATGTGGGAATTTATATAAGAACATGTCACTATTTGGATCCACTCATATCATCATTTACATGAAACACATAAATTTATATATTCTCGATCTTCTTCTTGTTTTGGTTTTGTTGTTCTACAAAAGGCAATTGTTTCAAAATGGGTCCCAGTTTGTTGGGAGGTCTGATTATGAGATTTTGACCGGAGACCAGTCAAAGCTTTAGGACTTTTTTTGAAATTTATCCACACTTTATTCTTCTTGATGATATTAATTCTTATTTATCATGTTTTTCACACTATCATGTTTTTCATGAATAACTTTGTTCTTCTTGATGATATTAATTCTTATTTATATATCTATAATATAATTAATCACATTCTAAATATAAGAAGCACAAAACAAAAAAGTGTAAATAAAATATTAATAATAATAATCAAGCATAAAATCATATATTCTTATATAATATCAATAATGATTTTTGGGTCCCAATTTGTAGACTCCATCCTAAGCCCCATGAGGTGGCAAGTATGAATTTCCTATATTATCCCCTCACAATTAATCCCTTCATTGTTTCCATAACCAGTCCAATAATTATAGGGTTAGTTACGATATGGAGATCACTTCCCTTTTTGGAATATACGAATTCAATTGCACGTTCAAGAAAATAAAAAATCACGGCTTTCATTTTTTTTCTTTCGATTGTTCTCTCGCAACGAAAACAAACATCAATTTTTTTTTTTCATTCATATTTGATCGACGGAGAAGAGAAGAGAAGAGAAAAATGAGTTTCATTTTTGTTTTTGTGCGATCTGTTTGTGGTGCAAACATTCAGGTTAGGCCAATCGAAACACCAAAAATTGACGATTTAGAATTTTTAGATCCAGTTTATTCGGTGAAAATGAAAACAAGCATCGTAATCATTTTTTTTTTTCAGTTTGATCGGTTGAGAATATAAGATTGTGGTGGAAACAATGACGATCCATTCAGGTTAGACTATTTTCGATCTGAATAATTGAATTTGATCTGATTTTTTTAACTGTTCCTTTGCATCATCATATACTTTTTTTTATACATAATTTAATTTAAATTAAGATACGTGTTGTGATCTGAATTCTGATGCGTTCTTGTATTTTACATTCAAGCCTATATAATCAGCTTTTTAGTGGTGTGTATATATACATTTATGCATATTAAGTCATTGAACATATTTTATAGCTTTGAATGATTGGTGTGTATATGTAGATTCAATATTCGGTAGTATCAAATGTGTAGATGTTAATTCTAACTTCAGATACATGTGTATCTTGATGTTGTTTCCAGCCCAATTAAAGTTCGATTTATTATTTATATGGATTTGATTGATGCCTATCTGATTAATATTCAATTGCTTATTGTCATATGTATGTAAAAGTTTGAATGACTTTAATTGAAAATCTGCGTGTTTTGCTAATTAGCTTGTAAACCATGAAATTGTTTATTTTTTGTTAAGATACAGTACTGTATCTTAATTATATAACATGTGACAACTTCTTAATTTTTCAGTAGGCAGTGATGACGATTGTATGGATGATACATGTGAAGACTCAATTCATTTGGAAGACATTCATAATGCATGTGATTTGGAAACGTTTCAAATATTCTGTGTAATTCATTTGGAAGACTCAATTTTTATTAGCTTCCCACCAATGTTGAAGCTGTCGGACTTATAGTCGAATGATTGGATGATGGACAGGACATCATCATCATTTTACTTCATCTTGCTGTAATCGTATGACCGGTCAATGAAGGACTTGAATAAATTCCATAATGGAGTTCTCTGGAGCATCTCTGAATGCCTCCTGCTCAACTCCAATGTTGCAAACGTTTCAAATATTCTGTGTAATGTAGATCTATACTGTGGATAGTATGTGCGGTTCCTTCGTTGTTCAGCAATTCTATCTTTTTTAGATTCTGCATAATACATTTAATATTCAGTTGCCAAAAATTGTCATTTGAGAAATCATATTGATACACATCCATATACAATTGATATGCCTATTACAATGAAATACATATGCACTTTGTTCTTTTAAGATACACATGTATCTTAAAACATAAATCAGCAGTTCACAAACAAAATGCAGAGGTTTATATTTTTGATACATGCATAATAGTGACATTCCACACCAATAAATGATGTTTGTTATTTCAGATACAGCTTAGGCTTCACATATGCATAACATTTCTAGATACACTGGGTATCAGACTCATATATCTGAAAGACAGATACACTAAATTCAATTTCAGATTATGGGTGCCCCATGTTAACCTTATCCATTGCGTCACATTTTCATATACACATTTTCAGATACACTACTTATTTGGATAACATAATCATGTATCTGAAAGTTAGATTTGTTTGTATTACTACATAATAAAAATTAATTCTAGATACATTATTTTGTTTAGTTTTCAGATTCACTAATCGGAAATACAAAATTGTTTATATTGCTAAAAAATAAAATTAATTCCACATTCACTATAAGTTTGGTTTTCAGATTCATGTATATGAAATACTAATTTGTTCATATTGCTAAAAAAATAAAAATTAATTTCAAAAACTATTTATTGGTTTTCAGATTCATGTATCTGAAATACTGATTTGTTTAAAAAGCAAAAAAAAAAAAAAAAAAATCAAGATAAACTAATTTGTTCGGATTTCTGATTCATGTATCTAGAATTGTGTCGTCTCATATTTTGATCATGAAAATCAGAGATTTTTCGTATAAGATGTGGAATAAATCCATTCAATTGTCATGTTTTTTTATAGGAAAAAAAAAAACGTCGACAAGGAAGAGTCGATTGTGGGAAGAAATCTAACCTTTATTCTTCGCCATTGTCAACGATTAGGTTGGGGAAGAGAACATATTATATTGTCTCTTGAAAACCGATTTTTCTTTCTTTTTTGGGTGGTGTTCGAATGTTTTCGCTCAATTCTAAAACCCTAATTTTTTAATTTTTTCGAAATATGATTAGTCGGTGGAGACGATTGCAGTTCATTTGGTCGCGCGATTTTTGGGATTCCGAAAACGAGGATGAATGGCGGTATTAATTTGAGCTAATTTTTAAATTACTCATGATCGTATTCTAGTCATTGTCTTTTTTATGGTTTAAAAAAATCAATCAGGCAACTAATAGGATTGTGCCATCTAATGGGGCTTACCAATGGGGTCTAATTTCTGAGGCCTAGATAGCAGTACTGATATAATAAGTATAATCTACTTCAAAATATAAAAAAATGACAATAATGATAAAATAAAGATTAAAAAAAAAAAATTGAGCGACTCCATGGGAAACCAAACAATTCCAATAACATGACATAAAATTGGAAAATGATGCATTCTTGTCCCGTGTAACCCTATTCATTTTAATTTTATAAATATATATATATAGTAAATTAATTCATATTGTTCTTTTACGAAAAAAAATAATTTTTTCATACATTGTATTAATGAGTATACATTGCACTATATAGGACAATCAATCGATTGGGAAGCCATATTTGGTATATAGACATGACTGTAATATGGACTAAGTATATCGATGTCTTATAATATTGTACATGCACATGATTTTATATAGAATATGTAATACACACATCATGTATTTGTATGCGTACATGCATTTTATATGCAGTTCTATATATAATGCATAATTGCATATACATAGTTTTATAATCATTTTTCTTAGAGCAAAGTAAGGCTTGTACAGCATGATTTACACCTCAATCCACCTTTATTATTTGCATTAATTTCAAGTGATTCATAAATTTATATGCTTTTGGTTATGAAAATTCACTTATGGCCCAAAAGCTTCATAAATCATTCGACTTTAATCCAAACAACTTAAATTTGATTAGATTTACTTCTTTGAATCAGATCCACTAGTCACTGCCGACATTTAATAACATGATAAATCTGCTATAAAACAAGTTGCAATCAAATAATAGGAAACTTAGTGAGAGAAATCATGAAACATAATAAAGAAAAGTGGAGCAAATTAAACATACATTTTATATGTGCTAGCTCCTACATATATAATCACAAAGCTTGTCAATTCTGCATTCTTTTTTTTGTATTTCATTCATCAGAATTTATGTCAACCGTTGATCACATCTTTATAAATGTCTTAATTCATTTTTTTTTTCTTTTTCAATTCTAAATTTGAACATCATATCTCATATTTGATTAATTGTTTCCTTGTTTTCCAAAAGCCATACTTTGATTTAGGATGTATTTGTACATGCTGAAAAATGAAAAAAATTCTTCATTTGACTTTGATTTAGGATGTTTTTTTTTTTTTTTATCTTATTAGAAAGGATGAGTAAATTTTTTCATTTTCTTGTAGAACCAAATGCAATGGAAAGTAATGAAATGGTTTTGTCGTTTTTCATCATGGACAAAACAATAAAAATGATAAAAGGAAGAGTGACTTCAATTTTCTTCACCTTTTCTTTTACTAAAATTCTTTCATTTTCTTTCTATTCACATTATGCAATACTATCTCTTTAAAAGATCCACATTGAAAAGTGAAACCCGATGTTAAAGAAGTCCAATTGACGCACAAATCCGCATTAGTTAACAAATTTCATTGCAACCATAATAATAATCCAAGTTGAACAAAATTCCATTGTCATTATCTTAATTAAGTAACTATATATATATACATTTAACATGTTCCATAATCCATCTTGGCATCTGCAACGTGCATGTACAGAACTCTAAACGCATAATCCAAACTTGATTATGGAATACTTTCTCAAATTTTCACCTATCATAGCTTCTCATGTTATTGCACGCCCTAAGTAGAAATATAACATCCTTTGTCACATTATCTCCACCAAATGATGTACATATTTGTCAACTTGTTTGTATGGAATTATTCCTTACTTAGTGACAAAAGAGAAAAGAAAGCTTGATTATGTGTTCAATTTTTTTTTCTTCTAATACATGTGGGGAATGTGTCACATAAAGCTATTCAAGCTTAGGATGGTCCAAGTTAAGCTAATAAAGTGGAGATTAATATTAACATTTCTTCTTCTCTTTTTTTTTTTTCCTTTTGCACACCCAATTGGTAAGCCCCAATTGAATGGTAATATTCAAGCTTAGGATGGTACTATTCAAGCTAGGATGGTCCAAGTTAAGCTTAGGAGTCTTGTGAATCATTAACAACCCACTCAAAAAGTTGTTTCCAAACAAAAGTTTTTTGCCCCTAAATTTGATGCTATCTACAAAAACATCACAGTCATATGATCATTGATACGAATTAATTTCTTATTCCTCATTACAAAGTATTTGGGTAGGGATAAAATCACAATTAAAGAGTTCTATTTGAATTTTTGTATTTTAGCTAGGATTTTTCAGATTTCTGAAAGATTAGTAATACCTATTAGACATAATATTTTCTGAATATACCATTTAAATTGATGGCAATGTAAACAGGTGTATTTTGTAATTACACAAGGAGTTATCATAATTTCAAGAAGTTTGCAGGGGGGTAGAATCATTTGTACATTTATGAAATTGGGAGCACATGCACTTTTGGTTGTATTATAGTTGAATTTGAGGAATAGAGATTTTAAAAAGTGAACAAAACTAATGGTTGTATTATAGTTGAATTTATGTTGACTCTTATCATTTCTCAAAAATGCAATTGAATAAATCATGATCTATCAAAATTCATTAATACTCAATTAAAGTAATCCTCATCCAAGACAATAACTAAGACCCTTTTAGATTTGTATTTTAGAAGCATAAATTCTCCAAACATTACATTAATATATATATATGATTTTGATAATAGATTGTACATGGGCTTAAAAAGTGACTTTCCATTTGCATGAAATATCTAATTTATCCATGCAGAAATTTAGAAATGACATGAATGTATACTTAAAAATGACAACTCTCTCACTCATGTCCCTTTTTAATTTAGGGATATTTTGATCAATAATTTGGAAAAGTTATTTAACACCATTTTTTGTCAAACAAAAGCTGAATTATTTTTTAAAATTTGGTGTGAAAGGAAGATTTCAAAACCTGAGTTTAAAACGTGGATTTGTAAAAAAAAAATGATATGTGCAGCCCCTACAATCTCAATCCCATTTACAGCCAACACCATTTCTTTCAAAAAATATCATATATTTTCTTGTTGAAATACATGGTGTTATATGAATAAACTATATACTGAGATATACTTGAACATTTTTCTTTTTTAAAAAATAATTTTTTTATTATATATACTATATTAGAACTATATATACTCTGATAAAGTATATATAAAATGTATAAGATTGAAAAACAAAATGAGAGTAAAAATATTAATCGTCGATCTCATATCCAATCAGTAATGTTAAAAAGTAGATGAATGAAAATCAAACAAGGGAAAGGGCTTTGTTGTCATTTGACGTGGTCAACCAGTCCACCTCGGACGATGCTATTTAACGGTGACGGCCTTGGTAACGAATATCCGGAGTTTATAATTAACGCCGTTATATTTGCCGTTAAATGCTTAGCTGGACGTCGCTGGAGCGCTTCAAATAGAGCCAGCTGGCACGGCACCCCCCTCGCACATGGCCAGCTGTTCCTGTCTCAGCTTGAACGCCAATACCAATTGTACCACTACATTTCAAATTAATTACCACCCGAACCAGAGGTCTAATACTTCAATTTGCTCTCCCTGCACACAAGCGTTCGGAATCCCACGGGGAGCGGAAAGTGGCTCTCATGTAATAAGACGGATGAATAAGGGCAAATATGTAATTCCGTACATTTGATTAAATTTTCTGCGTAAGAGAGAAATCCCGAAAAGCAAGTACGGAATCTAAAGCATAAATATTCATAATTTCGGGAAATATTTGCAAAATTAGCAACTCTAACGATCCCCAAGTTTTTTATTTTCAAATTTTTTTTTAAAAATAAAGTCCTTAAAATAAAGAGCCTTTAAAAAATAAAATCGGCCAAAATTGAGATGGAAGACGGTGCTATTTGGGGGAGGAAAAAGAGGATTTTTAAGGTTTAGGTACCTCGAATGTTCTTTATTTAAGAATATGTTTTATTTTGGTCATGTGGGAGCATATGAACCTCATTGCATGATTGATTAGTTTAATTTTTTTTTTTTTGGTGAAAATATGAAGATGTTGTTGGTACAAGTAACAATTAAGATTTAAAAGTACAGTGAATAATAATGACAAAAAATTAATAAATTTGATAAACAAATTAATTTTAGACAAGTAATAATTGACATATTATCTTATTACTTTTAGATTAAAAATAATATCATTTTTAGAATTAGTATCAGGTCGAAGCGTAGTTTAAGCGCGTTCGCGTTGACCGACTCAATGCACCGTAACCATTCAAACATACATAATATCTGGCATTGAAACAATGCCTTGTCAACTCGACCGATGTCCAGTCTCTCACCACACTCTCAAACTGAGCCTAAGTCATTAATTTGATTCTTCGCATAGTTTTCAATAAAAAAAATGGTAATATTAAATCTATTAGCCATCCTAATTTCTTTTTATTTATTTCATAACCATACCAAAAAATTTTGAAACTATTTGATATTTCAATATTTAGTATGATTTAAAAGCGGACACAAGTATGAACATATATGTTCCCCCCCCCCCCCCCCCCAAAAAAAAAGAAAAAAAGAAAAAAATTGAATATGATATATATTTTAAAATGATTAAGTATGCTTATACATATGTTATCCAAATTTAAATATTCAATTATAACTGTATGGTAGATCGATCCTCAAAATTTTAAAAACCTTTTATTTATTACATGAGAAATGGACAGTTAAACTCCTCAAAATCTTGATTTTAATTTTTTGAAATCACCCCCCAAACTATCAATTTGAACATGTCAGAGATGTTACAAACCTCTTCGTGTATCATATAAATTTGAAAACAATATAAATTAAAACACTAATTTTTGAAAGATTAAACTATATATAAATATTAAAATATTGGATATACAGGTCTGGTCAAGACATATATTATATATATTTTTACATAACATACTAATACATAAGATCCCATCAAAACTCTAAAGTTAGACGTGTTTAGATCAAAATAGTGTATTATAAACTTCATTGTATGTAAACTCATTAGCTTTTGTATTTTGTATTCCCTTCAGATGTCCATTTAAAAACAGGCCAACTCCACACTAGTGGATGTAAAAGATGTCAATAAACAGCAACCAATTGAGTTAAAAAATAAACAAACAAATAAGGTCCCCAACTCCCCCATCATGATAAATACATTTCCAAAGTATGTAGGGGCGAATTTATAAAGGGACAAATCCATATAACCCCCTGTAATCTTCCTGATATCCATATAACCCCTTACAATATCAATATATCTATATAACCCCTGTAAACACACCATAAATACAAATAATCCCCCGTGATTAAATTTTTCTTAATAGAATTTAAATATTTCAGACATATTGCGTTATCTAAACCATGATTAATAAATATGTAATCTTTTAACTCTCTGAAAGTAATCAATACTTAAAAAAAAAACCTTAAAAGAGTGTAAAATTAGAAATATGAGGGTTTTTTTAAGTATTGATCGTTTTTCGAGGGTTAAAAAAATAAGGATTTTTAGTTTTAAGTCCCCACAAACCATCATATTTAGTGATCGATCCCTCCCTTCTTCGTATTTAGGTTTTAGTCCCCCGATTTAAAGGATAATTCATGGATAGGTCCCTCACAGGGATTAAAAAGTAAATTAAATAATTTATAGATAGGTCCCTCTCAGGGACTAAAAAGGAACTATCATTTAAATCTGTGGACTAAAACCTAAATACGAAGAAGGGAGGGATCGATCACTAAATATGAAATATATATTTGTTAACCATGGTTTAGATAACGTAATATGTCCGAAATATTTCAATTCTGTTAAAAAAAATTTAATCGCGAAGGGTTATTTGTATTTATGATGTGTTTACAGGGGGTTATATGGATATACTGAGATTACAGGGGGTTATATGGATATCAGAAAGATTATAGGGGGTTATATGGATTTTTTTCATTTATAAAACATAAACATTAAAGTTACCTAAAACTAAAAAAACTCATTGAGTTAAAAAAAGGCGCTAATACGCTAAGCATGTTTTACAACTTATACACTATGATAACGTATATATTGTACTATCATAATATATAAGATTATATTATAGTATATGAGATAATTTTTTTTATTTTTTAAAAAGAAAAAATATACTAATATATTTCAATATATATTTTATTTTATATAACAACGTATACTTCAATAACAAAGAGTGATTTTTTTATAAAAAAGATGTGAAATGCAAATACGGTTGCACATTGCGCTGATCATATTTTTCTAAAAAAAAGAAAAAAAAAATGGTCCCCAACTCCCTCATCATGATAAATACAATTCCAAAGCATGTAAGGGGGCGTATTTATAAAACATAAACATTAGAGGTACCCAAAACTAAAAAAATCATAAAAAAAATAAAGATTAACATATATGAGAGAGAGAGAGAGAGAGAGGTGTCTCGTGAAGCAGGTGGAGAGGAGAGAGAGACAAAAACAAAATAAAAGCCCTCTCTCTCTCTCTAGATTTTTTTTCTCTCTCCCCCCCCCCCCCTCTTCAGTCTCTCTGCCTCTCTCTTTCTTCTCTTCTTCCTCTCCAAATCTAACCCACATTCATTCCTTCCTTACTCTCCTCTCCCATCACGAGATCCCCATCACACCCACTCTCTCTCTCTCTCTCTCTCTCTCTCTCTATCGATGTCTTCTTCTCTCTCTTTCAACCCTTCATGTCTCTGTTTCCGTTGTAGACGTCGTTGTTTCCACACCCACAACAACAACGACAACAGGCATTGATTCAAATCGACCCACACCCAACCCATAAAAACCCCACCTTTGAACCGACAACCCATCGACCCAGATAAGCCTTTCTCCGTCGCAGAATGTCGGTTTCGGAAGGGAAGAGCCCCTCAAACAAGAGACCCATCGATCCCCTCTTGCCGACCCGCTTTGGGTCTTCCCTCACTTTGGAGACCGACAAGCCCGACTTCAAGGAGCTCGATCTGGGATCGCCCGTCTCTCCTCTCCGGACCCGCCTCTCCGCCGCCCCCGCCACCTCCAGCAGCTCCAGCTCTTCCGGCTCCGCCGCGGCCGCTCGGGCCAACACCCACCCTTTGAGGAGATCCGACGGCGGAGGCGCTCTGCGGAGTCACTCCGGCGAGCTCTCCGGCTCGAGCGATGACAGCTCCGGATCCGGCGGGAGGAGACCCGGCCACGGCCGGTCCCACTCTGGCCCGCTCATCTACTCTGGCGGCGGAGGTGGAGGCGGTGGGTCGAGCAGCACGGCGAGCTCGCCGGCGCTGAATGTGCTTCCGGCGGGGAACATCTGCCCGTCGGGGAAGATCGGGAAGACTGGCATGGCTATACAGAGGTCATCGCGGAGCGACGTGTTGGGCACCGGCACGGTCAATTACGGCCACGGAAGCATAATGCGGGGCGGTGGGTCTCTGAAGATGGCGACCGACGCCGGAATGGCGAACGGGAGGGGTCCGGTGAGGGTCGATCCTGAAGAGCTGAGACGGGCGGGGAACGAGCGCTATAAAAGGGGGAACTTTGCGGAGGCTCTGCGTCTTTACGATCGGGCTTTGGAGATCTCTCCGGGGAATGCGGCATGTAGGAGCAACCGGGCTGCGGCATTGACCGGGCTGGGGAGGCTAGCGGAGGCAGTGGGGGAGTGCGAGGAGGCGGTTAGGCTCGATCCGATGTACTTGCGGGCGTATCAGCGGCTGGGTTCGCTCTATGTTCGGTGAGGACTAAATAACAAAACATTGGGTTGGGCTGCATTGGGTGATTTTGAGGTGGATATGGTGGAATTGTGTGTGATTTAATCTTATGTCTTTCAGTGATTCTATATCTGCTGCTGTTTGATTACTTTTATTGGTCGTTTGTTGTTTTTTGTTTGTTGTGTTGTTTGCTGTTTTTTGTTGATGTTTGGGTGTTGTTATTGTGTTTGTGAATGCGTGGTTGTTGCAGTTGTTGTTGTTGCTGCTTCTGCTGTTAGTGTTTGGTGTGATTGTTGCTTGTGTTGTTGGTGTTTCTAATGGTTGCTGCTGCTGCTACTGAAGCTGATTTGGGTGGTGGAATTGATTGTTGTTCTCTTTGCTCTATTAGCTTCACAGCAGTCTAAGTTTTGCTTTCTACACTCTTGTCACTTTCTTTTCAAAGATTTATCTGTTAAAATTTGTAGCTTTTTTAAAGAACAACAGTGCCTTTTGACCTCCCTCACTTTCTTTTTTTATATTTTCTAGAGTAATTGATTTGAGGTATCTTAATTCATATATGAATATTCATGTTATGATGTATTTACAGATTAGGGGACCTCGAAAAAGCTCGAAAACATCTATATTTTGGTGGGCAACAACCGGATCCAAGAGAGCTGCAGAAACTGCACACAGCAGAAAGACATCTGAACCGATGTGAGACTGCTCGCAAAGTGGAGGACTGGAAAAGCACATTGAGAGAAACAGATGCTGCCATTGAAGCTGGAGCAGATGCTTCTCCTTTGGTAAGAACTCTTCATCATTACCATTAGTTGTAGGATTTCTATGACTACCGAAATCATAATTTTTGTGAATTAGAGAACATATGATCTGAGCATAGATGGAATTCGCAGCTGTTTGCATGTAAAGCAGAAGCACTTCTGAGGTTACATCAACTCGAAGAGGCTGAATCAGCCCTTCCCAGTCCATTATTTTCTCCTACATCACCAAACAAGTTCTGTGGAATGCTTTGCGATTCTTACCTGTATTTTGTTCGAGCTCAGGTTGAGAAGGCATTGGGAAGGTGAGCTTGAAACATTTAAAGTTCCATGGCATGATCTCTCTCGAAAAAAAAAAAAACCCATTCTTTTTTGCATGAGTGATGATCTGTTTTGGATCACTTGCAGATTTGAGAGTGCAGTCACGGCTGCAGAGAAGGCTTCACAGTTGGATACTCGAAACATTGAAGTCACAAGGATGCTCAATAATGTTAGATCCGTAGCTAGAGCTCGTTCTCGTGGGAATGATCTGTTCAAGGCGGGGCTTTTTGAGGAAGCCTGTGATGCTTATGGGGAAGGACTAAGGTTTGATCCTTCGAATTCCGTCCTCTATTGCAATAGAGCAGCTTGCAGGTCAAAGCTTGGGCAGTTGGAGCACTCCGTTGATGACTGCAATGAGGCCCTTAGAATCCAACCCAATTACACGAAGGCTCTCCTCCGCCGTGCAGCTTCTAACACCAAGGTGAATTTAACTCACCAATCTTTCCATTCAACTATGTGGAAAAGTTTCATTTTAGTATGTACTGATGATAATCCCATTAGTACTTGTATGGATGGATAATCACATGTCCATCAAATAATCCATCAATTAAAATAACTAGTTATGAAAATCCCACCAACACTCATTTGATGGACGTGTCATTAATCATGAAAATTTTCCCAACCACACACACACACTTTTGTGAAGTATTTTGTGTTGATTTGAATTTCCTTTTTTCTTGGGTTTATTTGGAATAGTTGGAAAGGTGGGCTGAATCAGTACGGGACTATGAAGCTCTCAGGAAGGTGCTTCCATCTGACAATGAGGTCGCCGAAGCTCTCTTCCATGCGCAAATTGCGCTAAAAAAATCTCGTGGAGAGGAAGTGTACAATATGAAGTTTGGGGGTGAAGTAGAGGAAATCTCAGGAGTCGAACAGTTCCACGCTGCAATAGCTACACCAGGTGAACTCCTGATTCATCATTTTCTTCATTTATTGGATGTGATAGGCAAAAATCTTGAAAAACAGTACAAGAGAAACTATGAATATTTTTTCTTCTTTTAGCTTCCACCCCACGTAATTAAAATGTTTTCAGTTGCACATGTAAATCATCCTGTGCATCCTGCTGATCTGAACATGGACATTACTTCAAGGTGTGAAGTTTGTTTTTAAGTTGCACATGTACCTCTGTTGATCTATTCAGGCAATTTAATTCTCAATTGTACTCTTTCATCCATAAAACTAGCCACTTTTATTACATGATGATCGCCTCTGACTCTTTATCAACGCTCACGCCAATGTGATGTGATGTAAGTATTAGATACAAATATACATATAATTTCAGTAATAAAAATACCATTAAATGTTCTCTAGAATGCACGTTTATATTTTTCCCCAACAATCTATAGGTGCTCCCTAAAACTTCAATTAACCTGAATATTTGCATGCAATTCTTCTTTACTAATGAAATATATAACTTCATCATTCTATGCCTTCCTAAGAATTCGAACCCAATCTCCATCATGTTACATATTTCAGGAGTTTCAGTTGTCTTTTTCAAGTTAGAAATGGACCAAGGGTGCCGGAGGATCTCCCCAACAGTAGATGCATTATGCGTCAAATACCCATTCATGAATTTCCTCAAGGTAATCAATCTCTGAACCCACCTCCCACGAATCATCATCCATGTATTTCATTTATCTGATCAAGTTTTCATCACAACAATCAAATATTCAATACAGGTTGACATTGAAGAGAGCCCCACCTTAGCCGAGTCCGAGAAGGTGAGGTTCGTCCCTACATTCAAGATCTACAAGAACGGGTCGCGTGTGAAAGAGATTGTCAACCCGATCGAACCAGTGTTGGTGTCAACGGTGAGCCATTATAGTCATTGAAAAAAAAAAAAAAAAAACCGCAGCCCATTGCATGAATTGAGTTTCCTCTTATTGGGCTTTCTTTTTGTCTCCTGCACTCCTCCATTGATTCATCATAAACTCAATCAAGTCGGGGTCCCAATGCGAGAAAAATGAGAGAAAATCAGATTAAGAGAAAGAGAGAGCCAGTTTTTCACCCCGCTTTTTATTTATTCCTTCCATTTCAATTGAATTCTATTTTTTTTTTAATCTTCTAAGGCTGGCTTAGTTCATACACAAACCACCACCACCACCACCACATAAAAGGGTGGTTGTACAATTTATTGGCTCCAAAATCCAATAGTGTTGTGAAAGAGATAGAGAGAGATGGCTGGTGTGATATGTGTACATGTATATATAACATATATACCAACATTAGATGCCATTTGAGATATTGGTGGGTACAAGTTGGGACAAAATCATAGAGGAGGGGGAAGACCAAGGGGTTGTTATTGTTTAGTTGTTGCTGATGATTATGTTACCATTTCAACCATTTATGAAAATAAAAAACCCATTTTTTCTCTTTTGAATTTGTTATTATTATTTACTTTTTGGCAGTATGTTATGTCAGATGGCAACCAATTATTCTAATGCTTGGGTGTATGTGGACTCCGCAGTCAAAAGTCTTGAATTAAAAAGAGAAGAATCAATTAGAGGTTGTAATTTAAAATATATCTTAGAAATGCATTGCACACTTTGTTTGGTAAATTTTATGAGGATTTTGTTAGAAGCAGTGCAGTCTTATTTTTTTTCTAAAGACTGTTTGGTTGCATGAATTATGCATTTTTATGGTTGCATTCATTGCTTTGAATGTTCTGTTTTTCTAAAAAAAATTAAAACTAAAAAATTTTTAAAACTAGTTTCCGTTGTATAACAAATTAACAACTTGAAACTGTAGTCATTTTTTATCAATAAAAAAATTCAATTCAGCTGAACTAATTAAATAAGGATCAACTCGCTTTCTGATATCATCCTGACCGTACAAAGAGCATTGATGTACTGATCAGAGTTAAGCCTGTCAATCGGACGGATACGAATTGGATATGTGCTAATTTTCATATACGGATATTAATTTTTGGATTCGGATTCCTTTGGATACGGATTTGGATTCCTTCGGATACGGATTCAGATACGAATATTTTTCAGATAATTGACATGTTTGAATATAAACATTAATTTGGATAATCAAGTGATATTTTATAGAGATATTAAAATTAAAATTAAGATTTTAAGGCATATTATCTTTTTTAGATATTATACATTGAAAATTTAATAGTATTATAATACATTGTTATAGTGATTAATCGTACAAGATAACAATATGAGCAATATATAATACAAATATATATATTTTTATTATATATGTTGGATACGGATATTTTTTGAATCGGATAGACTGATATCCATATCCGCATTCCGGATCTTCGAATATCGGATATTTCTGATTTTTCAGAT
The DNA here is from genome assembly GCA_030737835.1 of Acorus gramineus. NCBI lineage: Eukaryota > Viridiplantae > Streptophyta > Magnoliopsida > Acorales > Acoraceae > Acorus > Acorus gramineus. The sequence continues at coordinate 27,489,842 of CM060849.1, read as the reverse complement.
ACAGATTTGGATTGGATTCATATTTTTTTTAGATAATTGACAGGCTTAATAAGAGTTCCTTTATTTGTTTTTATTTTTATAGCATTCATTAGAAAAGTCTCTGGCGTTCATTTTTATAACTTTTAACACATTTAAAATGGTAAACTATATAATTTAATATTCGATTCTTTATTTCTTTATATTTCGGATTAAATCCTCACATTTAAAGGATGTCCTTTTTAGTCCATCTGAGAGACTAAAAGGAAAATCAAATAATTTAGGAATAGGTCCTCCTAGGGATTAAAAAGAAACATATCTTTTAAATATAGAAACTTAAATTGAAATATGAAAAAGTGAATGATCGATCACTAAATCATATAATCTGAAAGGACTAAAAAATAAAAAACCCTTTAAATTATATCCGCTAAACATTTTCAATCCTATATCTATATATGTATTCAAATTTAAATTTGAATAAAAATAACTCAAAAACTTATTCAACCATTTATTCGTACCTATACTAAATCAAGTTTCTTTATTCAAAATTTTAAAGGTTATTTTTATATTTGAACTTAATATTTTTCAAAAAATTTGAGTGGTACACAGTGATGGTTGAAAATGTATCATGTTAAGTAAAGCAAGGGTTGGATATGATCTAACAAAGTAATACTTTAATAAAAAAATATAATGAATTATTAAACGGTAAGAATGATTGAGTGTATTAGTATACTGTTCATTTTACCCCGGACTTGTGTTTATGGAATTAATAAATGGGATCTAATTGTGGGGTTGTCTCTCTCTTGTTCAAATCCGTGAAAGGGAGAGTGGAGACCCCACTGTGATCAGTCACAACAACCAGCCATGGACAGATGGGATTCTCTCAGATTGGTTTTTTATCAGAAAGTTAGGGGAAGATATATGTTACCCGTGAACATATATAATCATCTCAAACATCTATAATCATCTTGGCATGTAAAAGCCAGGGAGGGTCAGCTGACTCTTAATGAACTCCTAAAATTGGGTTAGAAGTTTATAATAAAATAGAAGAAACTCTTTATGTTCATTTCTTTTGGGAGCTTCATTTGCAACACTGTATGTTTTGATATATTTTTTTAAAATATAAAGATTTGAGTAATGAAGTTGTGTTTAAAAAATAAGATACCTACTTGTATAAATTGAATGCGTGTATTTTTAAATTTTATATAATAATGTACATATTGAGATGAGGTGATTGAATATATACAGCGTCAGTGATATGATGAATGCAAATAGAACTGCAAAAAGAGCTGGAGTGTATCCATCTCTGATATAAAAAGTCATGGTTTTCCATTTTTTGTTTATATAAAAAAAAAAAAACTCACTAGAGCCACCAAATTTCCTTTTAGAAAACCTTTTTCTTTTTTGGGTTTTTTATTTTTAAGTCTCTATAAACTATAGGATTTAGGGATCGATCCCTCACTTCTTCATATTTGGGTTTTAATTAGTTCTCAGATTTAAAGGATATGTTTCTTTTTAATTCTTGGGAGGGATCTATCCCTAAATTATTTTGTTTTCTTTTTAGTCCCTCTAGAAGTGACTAAAAAGGAATATTTCTTTTAAATATAGAAATTAAAATCTAAATTCTATGGTTCATGAGGACTTAAAAATAAAAAACTTTTTTTTTTACACCATGGTCGTTTGATTTTGAGGGGCTATACACACTGCGCTTTATAAAGGTACTTTTGGGATCAGTGAAACTGATTTTGATTTTGAATTAGATTAGTTAAGAAAGTTGACTTTCTCAAATTTCGTGTAATCAAGTGAAACCTGTTAAAAAAATTTCTATGGAAAAATGTTATATGTTTATAGTAATTCTTGGTCACTTTTGCTATTTTACAAGATGAAATACAAGTATGAATTAATACATATATTTTATTTTACTAAAAGAATGCAAATAATAAAACCACCCTCATTAGTAAGCCAAATGAGGGTACTCTGGTCAATACACTAAAATCTAGACAAGTTGGTCTTTACTCTCTTTATATTTGAAAGCCATCAAACAATTGTGCACGAAAAATTTATCTCATTATAACTTATGCATGACAAATTTATCCTATTATCAAGCTAGACTACGTGACAAAGTCTAGTGAATCATGGTAGTGGTGTTATTTATTAGGCCCTCAAGGGGTGGGGTGCATTAAACACAACAGTTATAGGTTGGCCTTGGGCTGTCCCAAAAGAGTGAGGCAGGCTTTTTTAGGTGTATACAGCTTGCAAAATCATTTATCAACCCATCATCACATCTTCATCTTCTCTTACAAGTCTTCTCTGAAACACCCCCTCCCCCCCTCTCTCCTTTCTCTAACTGGTTTTAAGTGAATTTAATAGAAGATCAAAAATAGCATGTAGGATCCATTCGACTTTGGTCTGTTGTGTAGATAACACAAAACTATTTAAAATCAACACATGTTTATCTTAACCTAAAAAAATCAAATAAAATAATAATATTTTAATAAAGATTAATTCTTTGTTGTCCATGTAACGCTCTCACATTAACTCATGTACAGATTCCCTCATCCGGATACTCCTACTCAGTTGGATGGATGTGATATAATTGAATTGGAGTTTTTGACATATTAGATTGGTTTGCAGTGGTTCAGATGAGAACAAAGAGAAGATAACACCACATCGTGCTGGTGCAATTTGACATAGATCAGGAAGGAACCACCTTTAATTTATATCTATTTTCTTTGGTGCACCAAGACAATCATATGCTGTACACCCTCTGCTGTGCAGACCTGCAAGTTGGTTGTGTTTAGTTTATTTAATTTTCACCAAACATGCTGATGGTTTCTTGAAAATAAATATTACTACGGGAGATTTACATTTCTGGTCCACTTGAAGTTTTGTTTGTGATTCTTCCCTTTTTTGTTCCCTTGCCAAGCATTTTGTTTTGGTCTCTTTTTCCAGTGCACTTCATTTTAAATCACTTAATTGTATCTATTTAAGTGTATATATACTTTAAAAATTTCAAAACATATTGGGATGAGTATTGATATACTCAATCCATTTTGTAGTTCATTTTGTAGTCTTATACACTATAATATTATAGTGTACTATGATATTATAGCGTATACTGCGTTATCATAGTTTATGATGTTACATCATTTATGTATGGAGTAATTTTTTTCTATTTTTTAAAAAGAAAAAAATACTCTAATATATATTTCATATCGTGTGTCAGTATGAACTTTAATGAGAGAATACATTTTTTTTTAAAACGAAAAATGATGTGGACCGTAAATATATAATAAATATATAAAGTTGCATGGGCTGAATATATCATTTTCCTATTGGGATTGCTAGAGAGATTTTGGGAATGGGCTTGTCATATTCCTGGACGGCATCATTGGAGGCCCACTGGAAAATTTGAAGAGCATTAATACATTCAATTCGTTTTGTAGCCTCATACACTATGAATTTATATGATAACATAATGCATACTGTGCTAATGTACGGGGGTTCTATTATAGTGTATGAAATATTTTTTTTTTTTTTCATTTTTTAAAGAGATACACTATTATATCTCAATATATACTTACTTTCATATCGCAATACATATACTTCAATGGAAAAACGTATAATTTAAAAAAAATAAAAAAATGATGTAATACAAATGAGGATGTACAAGAGGCCAGGGCATATTATTTTCCAAATTCAAAACATGTTTTTTTTAGCTATGGGCTTCTCGTAGTTGTGGACTGCATCAATGGAGGCCCACTAGAAGAGTACACTTATTTGAGGAGTAACTGCTAATGCCGGCGTTTCAAAACGGAAAGGAAAATGTTACATTCAACTCATTTTACATTTCAAAATGCAGGTCACACATGCTTTTATTTTAATATAGTAAGCATCATTTAATGAGCTATATGCTTTGATAAAAAAATATATTTTACTCTATTTCGAGTTGAATGAACCTATTTTTCACAAATGTAAGAAAAAATTTAACAAGATATATATATTGTTTAATGATATTTATGTTTCATTGATTTTTTTAATGAGGTATATAAAACTGCATTTTAGACTGTAAAAAAGACTGAGTGTATTAACGTCTCAAATGAAAAACGTTACACAACAATGTTTACGACTGCAATCCACAATCGTCTTGATTTTCTATATATATATTTTTTAGATTAAAAATCAAATATATTCTTCAATGGTTATTTATTTATAAAAAAAAATGTAAAAAACTCGACCAAAGTATAGAGCTTACCCAATGACATATATAACTCGTTCGACAGCTATCGAAGTATATATATGAGCCTACATGCATGACTATAAATTAATGTGAGTGTACATGCATAACAACGCCCTTTCAAATATAAGGTCGAAATTCTTAAGGGGTGTTGTTGCACTTGTGCGCTTATGCTCTAATTATACATCACCTACTACATTATATGAAATCATCTATGCGGTATATATTATGAAATAAATAAATTAATTAAATTATGCATAAATTCAATTCAATTGAGTACATATTTTATTTTTAGTAAAAGTGTATTCTTAAACAAATATATATTTCAAAAAAATTTAAATGGTGTCCAATTCTTAATTGTAAATGTAGAAATAACTTAGAGCCACTACAACAAAATGGAGTTTCATCGATGACAAACATAAATTATCACCTAAACCCTTAGGTTTGTCACATAAAAGCTTCGATGATGCTCATTCGTCTGTCGCAGTTGAACTTGTCGATATAGGTTTTTATGACGGTCAAATTTGTTCGTTACCATATGTGGCATATGATGACAGACATGTCTGCCATTTACTGACATTCAGTGACATGTGATGCACAAGTTTCAATGACGATTGACACCTCACCATCATCATAAGAAGTTTACTAAGTTAATAAATCATGATGAGTTGTAAATGCTAGCTGAAAAGTGTAGAACTCCTCAAATTTTGAAGTGCATGGCAGCAGTGACTATAAATTATGTGCTAACCAATAATCAAACACAAAAAATACATACTAACCAATTACAAGTCATAATCCTGACCACAAAGCACTTGATTAATTATAAATATTAGGCCAAACCTCATCCATGGGACCACAGTACTCATCATAATCAAACCCCAAAAAAACGCCCCATAAAACCAGCCATCCACAGCAACCACCACAACCAACTAACTCAACCATTGGCATAAAATGTTACATCAAAATAATCACATAACATCAAATAAAAAAATAAAAATAAATAATCAATATAAAACCACAACAATAAAAGTTCAAATAAAACTCCACAAAAAAAAAACCTTCTCACGATTGGAAAAATCACACATATAAACTTCAATCACATATATCATGATATAACCCCAAACACAAACCACTTATTAATATCAACCCAAAACTCATCCCAAATAGACCAAACACACGCGCGCACACACACACACACATACACAACAAAACCAAACCCTAGCTCCATATAGCAACCACCACCACCAAACTTATTCAACCCACCACCCACCTCAGCCCTCTACTGCCCCGCCGCAAAAGCCTCCACGGGAAAGGTCTTCGTGACCCCGGCAAGGCTCTTGAAGTGAATCTTCCCCGTCGCCGAGTTATCGTCGACGACGATCTCATTCACAGGAGGCCAAAGCAGGAGCTCCCTGGCCTTGACCCCCTTAAGCTTCCTAATTCGCTTCTTCTCCACATATCCATGGATATCTGTGTCATAGCTCACGAGCTTGCTCACCATTTTGAAGCTGTGCTCCACCTTCTTCTCCTGCACCACCCACATGTACCCTGTGTTCCTCACAAACCCTACCTCCACCACCTTCTGAAGTGGGAGGAGCCCCAAAGGGAGGCCGAACTCCTCCAGGAGAGATGTTGCCAGCTTCAGACCCTCCTCGTGTCCCTTCTTCACCATGCCTCCTTCCCTCTCTGCTGCCATGGCTAGGTTTTATGTTTTATTTTTCTGATGTTTTTAGGGTTTCTGTGGTGGTTTTTATATTAGGGTTTGAGTGCGGTGTGGGTAACGTGGTTTGTGTGGGGTAAGAGAATATAGAGTATACAATTCAGTCTTAACCTTGGTTTAGTCGCTCAGTTTTGGCTTATATACATTGGTTAATATGTATATTTTTTGTTTGTGTGCAGGACGTTTGTTTTGCTTATATGTATGGACCTCCTATTGTACTTTCTATATTACAACGTTATTGAGATGAGTCTAAGGGGTTGGTTACAAATTATTTCCGAGAAAACTTATGCCCTTCTATTAATAGTTCAAACTTTATTGGTATATTCTATAGGGTTTATTTAGGGTACTCGTGACACTATTTGAATAATACACACCTCTTTGATTAATAATCCAGGCAATACAACAATCTTATAGATTGTGATGTGGCTCAAAAAAAGAAAAAAAGGGTTTCTTAAAATACTGAAATTAAAATCTTTTATAATTCATCAACAATTTTTTTTATTTATATATCAAAATCAATGAAATTGTAAAAAATAAATAAATAATTGAGATGTAAATTAAAAAATATTCAAAATAAAATATTAAATTAAATAAAAATAGAAATAAATTATCTCCACTGAGACAATAATGGAACAAGATCACAATAGAAATATCTAGCAATGTGAGTTAAAAATAAGGGAAAAATCCATTTAATCCACTTTTTCTGAAGCCCATATATCTTTCTGAAAATATCTATATAAATTCAAATAACCGTCTAAGTTACATTTTTGTTAACAGATAATGAATATTTTGTTTGGCTGACCCTAACTGAAAACACAGTATACCAAATTTTTTTTATAATGTATTAAAAATATAAAAAAGCATCTATAAATGATGATTTTACCTCTCTGGATAGAGTGCCATAATATGTTTCGAGGAATAAAATCATCATTTATAAAGGATTTTTTGTCATATTTAACACATTTTAGAATTTTTTTAGTATACAGTGTTTTCAGCCAGAGTTAATCAAATGGAATATTCCCCAAAGATTTATCATCCGTCAACGAAAATTTAACTCAAGGAGTTATTTGGATTATGGTGTTTTTAGGGGGTTGTATAGATTTCAGGCCATTTACATTGGGCTATTTGAATTTTTTCTTGAAAACAAGAAAGGGATATACAGATTATTCAGATTTATAAGGTTGCATATGAGTATTGACATGGAGAGGAGGGAAATTACTTGGTACGAGAGGGAAAATGGGGAAAATTGTTGATGATCAAATTAGTGGGGGCCGGTATGTTTGGAATTTTAGGAAGTTAGACTTTTTTTTATTATTCACATCATAAATAAAGTTAGTTGGTTGTTTGGATCACCTAAAAAGGTAGCACTCCTTTAAAAAAAAAAAAAAAAAATACTATTTAATATTATTTGCATTTGAGTGATAAAGTTGAACAAAAAGTTAGTTAGAAGTGAAACTAATTGTGGATGGATGATAATTAAATTCTGTATTTCCGGTATTTCATGCATTGAATGTTGGCTTTTCTGTATTTTGTGTTTGATGATTTTTGATTGGTCATAATGGATATTAAATGTTAGCACTTTTTTTTTTTTTTGGGTGCTGAGATACTAAACTATGAGGTTACAAATTCTTCACATATAATTTATTAAATTGATCACTACTACATGTCATTTTTCTATCATGCTGACAATGGAACTCGAACTTGGATAATTTCCTACAAAATGGAGGTGTCCCATATTACGGTATTAGTATCGACGTAAGAGATTTTTCTGTGCACCTTAAAATTTACACTGCGTGCACCATTTTTATAAAAAAATTCTGCGTTTATATTTTAATATGCCCATAGGCCCAATTATTTATGTTGAGTATAATGCAAAACATTCATGTACTCTATTTTACGGTTACCACTTTTTTCCCTAATCTAATATATAGATTATGCTTGTATATGCCATGTTAGAAAAATGTCTAACATGCAAAAAAAAAATGTTATCCAATTAATTGAAATATAATTTTTTTTTTTTGTAAGTGTATAATTCATTAATTGAAAAAACGCAAAATATGCTGAACTGCAAAAACAAATTTTTTTTATGGTTGTCCTAAACAAATATTGATCAATGGTTTTTTCAGTGTGCCCGATGACAGAGTCCACAACTATTAGAAGCCCATAACTCTGAGTGCCTTGTTCATAGAAGCCCATTAATGATCTAAATTGAAATTGTTTTTAGGAAAATGAAACATCCAGGTTCATTGCAGCCCCAATTACAGTCCCCACTGATTTTTTTTTTCTTTTAAAAATTATACACTCTCAAAATAAAATGCGTACTGTTATATGAAATGAAGTATATACTGATATACATTAGTGTATTTTTTCAAGTTAAAAAAAAAATTGCACTATATACTATAATAGAACTCCATATATTATAATAGTGTAGTATATACTACGTTATCATAGCGTATAGGGCTGCAAAACGGACTGTAAAACGAATTGCATGTATCAACGCTCTTTTTTTAATCTTTTGGTGTTAGCTCTATCCTTTTTCATAGAGCGCTATAACACGCAGTCCATCCAGCAAAATATATATACTTTCATTATTTATTAAAAATAAATTCATTCACTTTAAATGAAACGAAATATGCTTTTAATCACCACATATACAATAATACAAACAGTGTTTACTGTTTTTAAAAAATTAAAAATGTGAGGGCTATAACTACATTTTCATTTTCCATATCAATTGTTAGTGGACCCCGTCTGGTAACAGATAACAGATAAATGAATGACCATGAAAGACTAAAGGCTACTCAATTTATGAAATGATGAGATTATGAGAATATATAAAAAGACATTTCATGACAAAAAAAAGGAGAATCCATTTCAAGTGTCCTTGAACCCAAAAACATCTCCATGTATCCCCTTCAAGACACAACACCCAAAGTTAGTTAGTGCTCCCATACCTAAAAAAATTCCCCCTACCTTGTTACATGTATGAATGCACTAGATTGATCACTTTACACAATGCACATGTATGACAAATCAAACCAATCAAAACATCCCAATTTCATTACAAACACCAACTAATCAATAATCAAACTTCGAAGGGTACCCACAATACATCTCATCCTTTATGCACAAGAACAACCTCTCATATGCCATGGCCATCCTCCTTGCCCCAAACATCTCCCGCGCATACTCTCCGCAAGCCCTCCCCCTCTCCGCCAACCTCTGCGGCCCCTCCGCCGCCGCCGCCTCGATTGCCTCGACCATCGCCTCCACGTTCGGTGTGAACATAAACCCAAACTCCGCCTCGACGATGACGCTCCCTCTAATGCTAGGGAACTTCGTCGCCATCACGGGCTTCCCGCACCGCATCGCCTCCATCAGCGTGAGGTCCAGCCCCTGCGGCCTCAACGTTGGGTTCACGAACACGTCGAGCGCATTGTAGAACCCCTTCAGCTTCGAAGGCGGCAACGCCCCGATCGTGCGCACCCGTGGTCCGAGCTCCTCGTACCTCCTCGCCCACGGTCCCGCCCCCACCACCACGAGGTACACCCCCTCGCGCGAGCGCGCGACCCTCGCAAACGCCTCGTATAGGAGCGGGTGTCCCTTGTCCTTCACCAGCCTCCCCGCGACGCCCATCACGAGCCTCGCGTTCTCGGGCACGCCATGCTCTGAGCGGAACGCGCGCCCGAGGCCCGCGTCCGGCCCGAACTCGCGCTCGTCGACCCCGTTGAGTATGATGTGCACCCGGCTGGGCGGTATCTGGTAGACGTCCCTCAGCATCTCTCCCGCGCTGTCGCTGATGGCGACATGGTGGGCATAGCTCCTGAAGAACCTGATCCACAATAACAAAGTTCATGTATAGCAAACATTCGGCTAAAGTATTAATGAATTTCACATGTATTATGACCTGATCTCGTCGAGCACCTTATGCATCGACGCGGAGAGGGTCCTATTGAACGCGTCCGAGATGGGCTCGATGCGCGAGTGCAGACTCTCAAGCGCGACCCCATGCCATGTCACCGCGAGGTTGCGCGCGCGGCGCGCAAGCGCGTGTGGTAACGCCACGCTCTCAGAGTGGATGGCGTCGAAGGGCTGGCGGTGGTGCTCGGCCTCGAACAACGCCCACGCGTCATTGGGCCGCCACTTCCCCGGAGGGGCGTCGATGACGTGGACCAGCGGGTCTCCGGGGGAGGGGGGCTCGTGGGGGGCGGAGGTGTAGACGTGGACGCGGTGGCCGCGGCGGGAGAGGGCAGAGTGGAGGGTGCGCGCGTGGCGTTCCATGCCGCCGGGGGCGGAGGCAGCAACGGGCCATTTGCGGGAGAAGACGGCGATCTTGAGGGTGGCGGGGGGTGGGGAGCGGTCAGGGAAGGGGAGGCGGTTCCATGGGAATTGGGCGAGGCGGAGATCGCCAGACCATGGATTGGATGAGGTGGAGGTGGTGGAGGAGGAGGAGGAGAAGTGGAGGGAAAGGAAGGTGAGGGTGATGAGGAGGGAGAGGAGAGAGAGGAGTTTGGTTTTCTTGGTGGTGGTGGGGATGTGGGGCTTCTTAGGTTTTGTTAAGGTGGCCATTTTTTTTTGGACCTCCTCTTGCTCCTCCTTTGAATGTGGTTATGTTTTTGCTTTTGAAGGGGTGATCAGTTTGTGTTTGAAGGCACTTTCTTTTTGTTTGTATGGGGAAGGGGAAGTGTGTATGGTAATGGAGGGTGACATGCATTTTTGGTAAAGTGGGGTAACGTATTAACTTTTTTGTGTTTGTGTTTGTGTGTGAAGTATTGCGTGGGTGGGTTTCTCACAGCAATTTGTATATAGCACAGGTTTTTTTTCTTTAATTTGTTTTGTCATCCAATAATCTTGGTTAGATTTTTTTTTATATAAATATTTTTTTCGATGTGGGCGTAGTTAGACATACATTTATTTGCAGTCTCATGTATCTCGTTGGTCATATATTTCTATATGTATGTGTTATAAGATGTCGTGTGGCATTCAAGCATGAAATGCCTGTTCACAAAAGCCTATATGCCTGACCCGATCGACCTAAGTGAACAAGCCATGCAACAATATCCTGTGGTTCGGGGGCAAACTTTTATAAGAATATTTTTGTAATTTGATTCATTATACCTTATTTATTTAATTTTTTTTGTTAGGGTTAACTGAGAGACTTTTATTTTCTGTAAGAGATTGTCTTTTTTAAGATTTTTTCTTTGACAGAAAGAGGCATTGTTGAGGAGAAAGAAATTGAGAGTTTTTTTTTTTGAGTACCCCGATTACTTGATGTAGTGAATTGTTTACTGCTCTCGTCGATGGATGTAGACACATTTTATCAAACCACATAAATCTGTGTATTCTCGTGTTTGGTATATTATTTTCTTGATATGTAGTGAGGCCTAATTCTACAAGTGTCGCTGCATCAATGATATCTCATTAGATTTTTTTCAATATTTTTTTATAAATGAGTCCATAAAATATATATCATCTTAAATAAATATTTTATTAGATAAAATGTGTTATTTTATTGAACCTACTCTTAGTAAGATAGTAGAGGTATCCCCTACTTAATGAAGAGACCTAGATTCAAGTCTTGTCGCCTCCTAATAAGAACATATTTGATCAGGAAAAATACTTACCATATATATATATGTATGTATGTATGTATAAATAAATTTCTTAAAATGTGTGAATTGTATTTAGAGTTATAAATAAGATTGAGCACAACATTTTATTTATGCGTGCAAACAAGGATGCGTGATTTATTTATGCACAACTTGAGATATTTGAAATTTTTATAACAAAAATATTTAATTACTTCAATTATTTATATATTATGGTTTTAAGGATACGTTACTAATTAAACTTATACTACCTAGATTTATGTAGGTCTAGATCTTGTTCAACCATTTAATTAATGATACATAGTACTAATTCTATTGATGATGAGCTTCCTTTTAAAATAATCATTGATACATATTCCTAAAATGTGACATGTACAAGTGAAGTGTCTATATTTGAAACTTATCATTTCTCTATTAATCTATTAATTTACACGTAATAAATATGTATCTTTCAATATATATGCATAACATGTTGGCATGCTGTTTAATTTCTATCATTTTCCTTGAATCAAAAGCTCTTCTTCAACCATGGTATTGGGAGTAATCATCCAAGGATATGATGGGTTTTGAATGGATGATGTTTCAACTAATGAATCTGATTAAATTTTAAAGTTTGACATAAAAACACTTTGACCAAAATTTATTTCACATTTTAATTAATTGTGTATTGTGTGATAAGTGAAATTTTAAGGTGGATTCTGATTTCATCATGAGATTATAGGAAAAGTGTGAAAATTTTCTATATTGTATTTAGATACTGAATAATATGCAACTTATTTTGAAAGCTCACCCTCATTTTCTACTTAATTATATATATGTGGTTTTCATCTATTTTTATTTTTAAAGAATTTTATTTCAATATTAATTGTGTTTCTATTACTCAGTTCAATAACTGTGATATAAGTAAAGAGGTGGACTTTATTATATAAATACATGTAGAAAATTGTTAATAAGGGTAAGTATTTAAAATTCGCATGTCATTTATTTTACATGAACCAAACATTGGAAAGTGAATCGAATAGGAATACCAAATAATTAGATGGGATTCATAACTTTAAGAAATCAAACTATATGAAACCAAATAGACCCTTAGTCAAAATAATGAAAAATCAAATGTGGCCTTAAGACACTAGATTCAAATGTCAAGTTAAGTTTTAGATTAGAGAAATTAAAATCCCTAGCCATTATTTTGGAGTTAAAATCCCTAGCCTTTATTTTGGAGTGTTGTTATACACTATCCTTATTTTCTATCCTTGCGAAGACTCATATCTCCAACAAGTTGTAATATTTGTTAAATGAAGTATGTAAATTTTCATATTTTGATCCATACATTGAAGTATGAACATCATTTTCATAAATTTGTTTAGTTTTTTTTCATGGATGGTGTGGACCATTTGACCTAGTAAATTAATTGTGGGCAAAGACGAAATTCGTTGTGGCCCCTTTTAACCCGACCAACCCGAAATTATATTTAAATGGGCTAGGATCCACTACTAGCACGAAAATTGAAGCCCATTAAAACTCAGCCCATGAGATTGTGAAACTTCAATTGTGACTGGGCCATCATGGCCCACGAACTGACCAGGGACTGACTGCTGATACACGCACCCCGTAAGTTATGATAATGTAATGTATACTGCACTATCATAATATTTACTGTAGTTCATTTTTTTTTTTTTTTCACCATGAAAAATATACACTAATGTATTTCAGTATATATTTCATTTCATATAATAGCATGCACTTCAAAGGATGAGTGTATAATTTTATAAAAAAATAACAAACGGAATGAATTACAATTGGGGCTACAATGTGAGCTACGTGTATCTTTTTCCGTGGCCTATATATAACATGTAGGATAGAGTATAAATGCATTACTATGTTAATATATATTTTGTTAGAAAAACATATAAATATATGCACTTAAATAATTCGAGCATGTATTTTATTTAACAAAAAAATTCATTGGACTGCAGAAGTTTGATGTTTCTTGGCTACTAGCCTACTATGATGGTATTGGTAGGAACTAGGAACACAAATTTCTCCTTGTTTGGGCTTATGTTTGGGTTAAAGGTCAAATTGTTTTGGGAAAATTTGTTGGCCAAATTGTTAACCAAATAGTTAGATTTTAAAGTGTGTGTGTGTATACTTATATTTATATATTGAGTTAGACCGCTGATAATGATATTTTGAGTATTTAAACAAATTTTTCATATCATTTTTCATGCGTGAACAAAATGCTGAAAAATAAATATCAAACTCTTTAACGGATTCCTAATAAAAATTTTACTTGTAAACAGAGTTCATAAAAAATAATGATCACATGACATAAAAGGTACATGAAAGAAAAAAAATACTATCATTTTGTTTGGCACAAATGCATTATTTTTTATAGTAATTATAGGAAACATTTTAATTCTCGATCTCATTTTTCATTAATCTTTTGCATGCAGAGATACAACGGCCAATAAGGTTGAACTTAGCTTTAATTTGCTGTAATCTTAGGTGGGGGTTTAGGTTTTTTTTTTTTAATCAATTAAATTAAATAGTTCAAAATTCATCAAGTTCATTCATCACGTATAATCCCATTATTAGTATGATGAAATGAAAACGGTCCAAAAAACAAGTACAAATGGATAATGCATTCCCATCTTAGGTATATATAGCTAAAATATATGCACACTTAGATGACTAGGGCTGAAACTCGGTCGGGTTGGGTTCGGATTGACCCCAATCCGAATTCCAAACTACTCAACCCTGATCCGACCCAACCCGATTTTCAACCCGAATTGAACTAACCCGTATCCAATCCGTAATTAAATAAACCAAACCGACACAACCCGACCCATCCCGAATTGGACCAATCCAACCCAACTCAATTTTCAACATGAATTGGACCAAACCAATCCAACCTGAATTTTTAACATGATGTGCAAATTAAATAAATCAACCCGACCCAACCCGTAAGATTAACTAGGTTTACCTAAAATTTGAACTACTCAGATTAGAAGCTACAGAATGAACGGCCATGATTTTTTTTTTAACTATTAGTTTACAGGTTTGGGTTGTGAGTGAGGCCAACCTGAACCCAACCCGATTTATGAGTCAACCCGAACCCGAACCCAATTTGGTCAACCCAACCCATGTAAAAATCGGGTTCAACCAGACCCAAGTTGCAGCCCTATAGCTAACAATAATTTAGCAGCTAAATATGTTATCTTATATTATTAGCAAATTAACTTTAACATACAAACAGATAGAGATCTACAAAAGAAAAGAAATGGTCACTCCCAACCTTTATGGACTGTATATATGAAAGAAACGAATTGATGTTAACAAATAGAAACAATAAAAAGAATTAAAGAGCACTGGCCTTTCATGTTCCAACATTTAAATCTGTCAAAGCTCATGATTTAATGACTAAGGGTCCGTTTGGAAACACAGATTGAAAAATAGCTTTTGGAATAAAGCTGTTTTTTAAGATGATTTTAGACCTTGACTTTTTTAAGATGTTTTTTTTTAATTCAGGAATCAATATTTGAAAGGAGTTTAATGTTTGACAGAGAAAGTTGCTTTTCAATTCAAAAAATCGATTCCGATAAAAAAACATTGTTTTTGAGCTTTTTAAAACACAAATTTCGAGAAAAAATTAAAATGAATCTAGCTTCTGATTCTGCAAAAAGCTGTTCCATTTAACTGTACGATTATAGCTTTTCAACTTTTTAAAAAACAAAAACACGTTTAAACGCGCAACCAAACGGAGCATAAAATAATTACCTAATTTTTTTCATCCCACCTTTCTTCTTCCCTTTCCATCATTGATTGTTTTTGGTGTGCACATGATTGTCTTTGGCTTTTCCAGGTACAGATTGTTTAAAGAAAAAACATAAATCCAAATTTCTTTGCCTGATCAATGTTTTTTTTTTCTTCTAAAGAAGACACGTGCATACATGTCCAGGTTCATATGCATGGCACAAACAGATTTCACAACCACCTTTGCTTAAACAGTTGTTCAACTTCTCATCTTATAGTGTAATTAATTAAACAGAAAAGGTACTCCACCTGATAACATTCGTTTTGTAGTTTATTATTATTATAGTTGGAAAAAAGGTTTAATAACAGAAAAACTAGTTTTTATCAATTTGGTGATTTAAAACTGATCAGATCAATCCCGGATAAAAGTGATCTAAACTCCTCTTATTGTCGATCCAAAATAAACATTAACTAACTTTAGTTTATGAATAATATTAATTGTTTGTAATAAATGTCAGGAAAGCAACGGTGAGAGAATAACTTATTTGTCCTGGTTCTTGGATATCATATATTGGAAGCTTTGTCTCAAAGCTTTGTCCTCCTCTTGAGCAAGGCCCATAATTTCATGCAACTTTAGATATGATTTAGGCCCCATTTGTGTAGCAAAATAAGCTATTCTAGCAGATAGATATATATATATTACAGTTTTAATAAGTAATAAATCATTTCTGTTTAATTTGATTGTGTTTTTAGTTACTATTATTGAAAAATGTAATATTATTGAAGTTTTTACTGTTTGGTTGATCATGGATAAGTTGTGGATAAAAGATGGATATCATTTAGAGAAAAAATTATAAAAAGTGAAAAATGATATGACGTGCAGACTTCCTGATTTATAAAAAGTGATGACAGGTAATTTGACATGTTGTTCTCCTTATACCAGTGAAATAGATTAAATTAAATAACACGTACAATTCAAGAAAAAATCTTAATTACCTGTACTAGCTTATTTTCACATATTGTGATATACTTATATATACCTATTTTTCTTCCTTGCAAACAAACATGTTAATGGGTTTATTCATGCTTACTCTACCATATCCTCTACCTATTCCGCTAAGGGATTACCCAAAAAAATAGGAGTCTCTCAGCACACTAAAAAAAAAGGTGTACACCCATTTATGAGTATAGTCACATTTTGTTTAATGACTTGTATATTTTGAAACAACTTATTTTTAATTTTTTTTTGTGAAAGATGATAAGTAATTCATTCATTAAATTATTTACGTGTGTGTGTGTATATTTTTGTTACATGAAATGTTCACAATTAAAAAAAAAAATTTGACGCATGAAGGGTAAAAATGGGTTGGATATAAGACCATCCCTAACATTTTTTTAAAAACAAGATAGAAATTGCTATCATCTCTTATATTGTTAAAACAGTGGTTACAATTCTAAACTGAAGGTGAGAGGGGACCGTTTGACATTATTCCATGAAACAAGACCATCCCTGACATTATTCCATAAAAACAAATTGTGCACTTTTGAAGGCGCTACTCACCAAACACGGACCACTACATATGCTCAAGTCCAGTTCTAAAAACAAAACTTCTGGCCGCAGCTTCACCACATATATCAAGTCAGCGGATTGATAAGTTTTTCCTAATCTAGGAGTGTCACATGAAAAAATCATTGTTTGAATGAATTAGTTCATAATATATATAAACACATTGTTACTGCTATTGTTAATTATTATTATTATTATTATAATGAAAGCTCCGGGGACAAAGGATCTAATGCTGATGGCTGTGATTGAAGAATAAAGCAAAAAAGCCACAGAAAGCAAACCTAAGAAAAGAAAAACATCACAAAGTAGAAGCTTTGATACACTGTCTTTTTCTCCCTTCCATCCGTATTAAAAAACTTTAAACTTTATATAAAATTTCATGATATCCTAGAAAAGAAAAGAAGTGTAAACAATAAAAATGAATCTAAGTTGTTATATATACAAAGGCTTTCTCCAATGCGCTCCACGTCCCAAAAGCATGCCTTATCCCTTTATATCACATGAAAAGTTCTTCTCCTGTCATCCATGAAAACACATATTTTGACTTCATGTATTTAATTTTATTCCTATTCATATTAGAGTGGATTAATGTTAAAATAGATAGTGTTGACATGATATTAATATGACATCTCAAGTGTATGTAATGTCATAATCACAAACATCATTTCAGAAACTATCCATTTTACTATCTGACACATATATTGGTGAAGAAGCATACCTAAAGAGGGGATGGTGTTACGTAGACTTTCCTCTTTTGAAAGCCACATTGAATGAGAAGTTCATGCTTTAATTTGCCCACTTTCCTTGTCAAGAAGAAAAAAGAAAACATATGTATTTTTACATGAATACATAATGAAATGTTTCCCCCTTAGATTGCCTTTCCCATAAAACCTTGTAAAATCAATAAGTATACGAATATCCAGTACCACAAGCTCCAAGTTTCCTTGTTTGTTACCTGTTCAATCATATTATCATTGAAAAAAAAGAACAATCAATCCAATTGCTAATATTCTTACTAATCCGGAAAAAAAAAATCTTCATTAAAATATTAATTACAATTTGTTAAAAAAATAACTTCATAGTAAAAAGTTTCAAAACTTTATTTTCCTTGAAGGGTTTATGTGTTGAGTTGGGCTTAATTCTCTGTGTTGGAGATGCAGGAGTTCTTTATGTTAGCCAATAAAAATACTAACACGTTTTAAAAACGACAAAAATTATACAAAATATTGAGTAAACGATGATTTTTGAAAAAAAAACATTTTTCACCACATACGTGACACTTGTGACCTTTGAAAAACAATTGCGCGCCATTAAAACTATAAGAGATGGGATCGAGTCAGCCCTGGACACCATCAAGTTCCATCTGGGCACACGAGAATCATATCACACCTGATTGAATCCCATCTCATATCCAAAGTGATTAAAAGAGTTACCCGTTTCGCAGACGAAGTGAGAGACACAGACGTCACAGAGGACGTGAGAGTGGCGAGCCCGACATTGTAAGCCATGGTCTCGTCGGGCTGGTAGAGGCCATAGTTCCTCTCCGACGTTGGCCCGGGCTTCATATTCTCATTGAACAACGCAAACAAATAGACCTCCAGCCTCTGATTAGGCCTCAAAGGGGTCCCTTCATTGCTCACCTGCCGAACCAACAAGTTCCTATTATAAGCCTCGGCGTTCTCCACCGTCGCCCCAATCTCATCCAGGTCCCCTTTCGAAGGCCACCCCGTCTCCGACACCCTCACTTCGATGTTCCCAAACCCCATCTTTGCAATTGAGAAGATGACGGCGTCGACCTGCGCGTACAACATGTTGTCATAGCGAAGCCTCGTGTTAGGGTCCACCATGCCTGAATTAGGGTTGAAGAGAACGTAATCCAATGGGACGCTCGCGGGGTCGCCTTTGTACGCGAAGTAGGGGTACGCATTGATCCAGAAAGGCGAATTCGTCGCTGAGAGGAATCGGAGGAATGGTACGATGAGCCCGGTGAGGGAAGATGAAAAGTAGGCACTTGAGGGGGGGTAGGAGGTGGCGAGGACTGCGAGGGAGTTGGCGGTGGAGACGTGGATGTAGGCGGCGAGGCCTAGTTGGACGAGGGCGTTGTAGATGCTCGTTAAGGCAGGGACGAGATCCGACATTAGGGTGGTGTCATCGCCGGTGTAGACTTCGTTCCCGACGGCGATGCCGGTGATTTTGGTGGAGGGGAAGTAGGGTTTGATGTTGGTGAGGACCCATTGGAGGGCTTGTTGGGGGTCCTTCAATTGGCTCACCATTTCGTTGGGGACGGTGACGATGATTTCAATGCTGGAGTTGGCGAAGGCGGTGAGGACTCGGGGGTTCGTGTCGTAGATTCGAGTTTTCATGATCTTGAGGGAGGCGAGGAGGTCGATCACCCGGTCCGGCGTGGGGAGGTTGTTTGCGACTTGGCCATAGTTGATACCTAATGAAGAGACTCCTCCAATGTCTGCATGAACATATGAATACAAGAATTAAGTGGTTATGCCAATGTAGATACCAACAAAAGCATAAAACAATGAACTGAGTTTTAATTAAGTCGCTAACACCCTGAGTTTTGATGAAATATGCATAGATGTTTCTCTTTACCTGTGGAGCATAGAGAGAACACAAGGAGAATGTGAAGTATGGAGAGATGGTTGAGAAAACCAGCCATGAATGAAGGGGGGGAGGAAGGGAGGGAGGAAGAGAGAGAGTATATATATGTGAAGGAGAGGAAAGAAGAGGAGATGGAGAATTCCTTTCTTTGCTTTGTCTTTCAATTTTTTTTTGTTTGTGGGGGGAGGTTTAGTTGCCTTAAGCAAATTGTCTTTTAAGAGGGAGGGTTTTAGTTGTCTTTATATGCCTTGGCCAAAAAAAATTTAACTTCGCAGGTACGCCAGCTTCTTGTGGCTTGTTAAAATTACTATTATGCCACTAGGGTTTTTCTTGGAAATCACTTGAATCTACCATGCAAGAAGAATAACACGTTTTTATATAGGTTGATCGGCTGCTTTAATTTGTTCTGCTAGCTTTTAAACCTAACAAATTTAGGACTGGAATGTTATGTTGACCTAGATGTCCCAAATTGGGTCTCCCTTTTTTTTTTTGACTCGAATGGATAAGTTTGGAGAGTCAAATTTGGTCAGACTGCAAAGGCTTTGGTCTGAAATGAATGTACATTGCACCAAAACTATATGGCTTTTAATAATTATGAATTTCACTATGGTGTCATACATTTCTCAACCCTAGCTAATTGTTGGTGATATTATATATATATTATAATCATCACTTTTTTTGTGATCAAGCCAAGCTTACACGGCAGTGAAAAATGAGATATTCAGCGTTTAAAAAAATTAGGCTGAATTGACTGATTGATTAGATCAGTTAAACCGGACTAGATTTTTGGTCTGGTTAACCTTAATTAAAACATGGTAATAAATAAAAATCAATTTAAAATTTAGAAATAAATCAATCTACTGTTGATTTTTTAGAACTAACTATGGCTGTTTGAACGAAGGATTTTAATTAAACTCTATAAAAATCTATTATCATTCGTTAAAAGAGAATTTAGGATAATATTCAGCACGTAAAAAGTGAAAATATATCAAGTTATAATCAGTAAAACTGGATAATTCACACATACCTCTTTTACTCATGGAATATGAACTACACATAAAAAGGATGGGTATATACATATATTTCACAAAACCATATATTATACAATCATGCACGTATATACCTGGATTTAATTTTGGGAGAATTGTCCAAACACCCCTTGACCAACAGCCTAATTGTTGTTTTGTCCCTGGAATTTTTGTTATTTTTTATTTACCCTTAAAATCTGATCCTATTTTTTTTGTGCCCTTCACCCATACCACCTCACCATTTTATACCAAAATTACCCCCACCCTCTTTTCTCATAAAAAACATTCCCCTCTTCCCAAAACATTATCTCCCCCCCCCCCCCAAAATATTTTCTTCCCTCCAAAACCACCCTCTCTCCCTCCAAAACTCTCTCTCTCTTTCTCTTCCCAAACAACTCTCTTCTTAACTTTTTCTCTCCCCAACGGCCCCTGCAACTTTCTATCTCTCCGGCGATCTCTGCGACATTCTCTCTTCACGGCGACTCTCGCAACCTTCTCCCTAATGTTCTCTCTCCCAAGCGAAACGGCAACCGCAACCTCCCTCTCTCTCCAACCATCTCTCCCCGACCTTCCCTCTCCATTAGAACTTCCGGCAACCCCCTCGACCTTCTGGATCCCCAGCGACCCCGTGTCCTTCTCTCTGCCCAGCGAAACCACAATCCTCTCTCCCCGACACCCTCAATTACATATCTGTAAATTGGTATTATATTTTCTGTAATGGGTTATTACTTTTCTGTAACTTTATATGTTCTTAGTTTAATTTCATAGATGATATTACATTTCTATTTTGTAAATAGTAGTTTCTGTAATTGGTAGTTTTTGTAATTTCTATTGTAGTTGGTATGTGAATGATAGATGACATTACATTTCTGTTATGTAAATGATAGTTTATGTAATTGGACATTACATTTCTAATTTCTGTTGCCGTTGTTGTTTTGTAAATTACATTATGTAATTGTTTATAAAGTTATTGTAATTGATCATTCACATATATGTAAATTGATATTATATTACTGTAATGACTTATTACATTTATGTAAAATTGTATGTTCTTAATTTTATTCCATTGGTAATTTTTGTAATTGTGATTTTAGGTGTTTGATTGATTGTTGAATGTTTAAGACAGCACGTTAACGTTCTTCGTTATGAAGTACGTGGAATGCCTAGTTCGAAAGCCTTTCAGTGAGTTTCATTCACTTAAAAGGACATGAAGATGATAAGGGGGAGCCAGCAGCTGATTTCATTAGAATTGGAAGACAACATTGTAATTTAAACAATTGATGCATCTATTTTAATAACACTTGGGGAATGTATCTATAATCATTTTCTGTATTTTGAACGCATTTACATATGATAAAGATTAGATGTATAATTCATTAATCTATTGTAATGATACTGAGAATGTATTTATCTATAACTATTTTGTGTTTAAACATTTTTGTGTACTTTGAATGCTCTCTGTAAGTAACCATTAAATAGTTGTAACTATGTGTCTGGTTTCTGTATGTATCACATTATATTTTTATATTTCTGTAACTCTGTTTTTAAATGGTACTTTAGATATTATGAAAAGTTAGAGAAAAAAAAAAAGGACAACACTGCGGGGGTAAAAAAAAATAAAAAAAAGTCAAGGGACAAAAAAAAAATTAGGTTATTAATCCAGGGGTATTTGAGCAATTCTCCCTTTATTTTTTATATTTAGCTTATATATTAATCTTTGGGAAAATTGAAAACTAAAGCAAAGCAAATGGTATATGTAGACCCTACAATGGTTATCACATAGCAGCTGTCGGACGGTGCTAAATGGAGGAGCACATGCAATCAATGGTTCTTGAGAACTTTAGATTATGCACTGTAAAGCTCCTAATCACATATATATATTATAGTGGGGTCCAGGAATCATGTAATTGTTGATTTATTTATTTTATTTAACATTTCATTTCGTGAGAGGACTTTATGTAGTGGGCATCCAGGAGTGCCCACAAATTATAATTATATGTACATATCTTTGATGATCATGCATAATTAATTTATTGAGAAAGATAACTTAGAATAACAATTACCTGCCATTAAGAAATGATTATCACATAGCAGCTGTCTCGCTATGCCATGTCATGTGAATGTGTTCCGTTGCTCAACTTCCATGTGAGTGTACATGTTGATGTCACAATTTCAACCAAAAGTACTACTAAAACAAAATGATATTTATAGGTAAACTTATATATATATATGTAGAATATTCCTCTTAAGAACTTTGGTGTGTTTAGGGATCATTTCTTTTCTTTAGAATAGTTTTGCAACTTATATATTACATATAACTTAGATATATATATATAAATCTATTTTTCATGTAGCATTATTTGAGCATGATGCACAAAAAAAAGATCATGACAAAAAATTGAAATACAATACAAGACAAGATTTATTATTTTCCCAACAATATAATCAAGATTTCTTAATCAGTTGTGAAAAAATCTTTGAACTTTTTGAAGTGAATTTATAAATAATCTATAGCTGAGAATCTAAAAAATAAGATACACTGCAATAGGTTTCAAAAAATCTTATAGAAGTTAGCTTTTTCAAAAGAATATATAATTATTAAATTTGACCCATAAATATATACATACCTTAAAATAAGAGACAAAGCCCTGAACATGTCCTTGTCTTTTAGTGGCTATTAAAATAACAGAATTTTGATGATGATCAACAACCAATCTGTCTTTTTGTATTGTCGGGGTGGGGAACCTTATGTAATTCTGAGGGGTTAGGAGAGATTCCTATGTTGCATTTAAGAGTTCTTTATGTCATTTTCAAAAATTCATGAATTAACAGAACATTTTAGCTTGGCAAATCATAAAAATGAGGTTGGGAAAAAAAAAATTACGGCGACTACAAGCCGGTCGCAACAAGTCTTTTTTGCGTCGACGACCCCAAGTCACCACAAAGCTTTGCGACAGATTTAAAACCGTCGCTAATATCATACAAAACCACCGCAGAAATTTTAACGACGGTTGGGATAATTTTTTTTTTTTTAATGATTTTAGGCTGCCACAAAACTAAATTTTCTTGGAGTATCACAAATTGAATTTTTGTGTTACATTTGAACCACATGAATATAAATGAATATTTTATAGATGTGACTTTTTAGAAAAACCACGAAAATTAACCTACTTTTTGAGAGATCCATTATCCACCTGTGGGCATGGGGCTGGTCTTTTTATTTAGGAAAAAATTCATATAACTCCCCGTAAACTAATTGAAATTTATATAATCTCTTGACTTTTCTTAAAATCTATATAATCCTTTAAAAACATTTAGTAAATTTAAATAACTCCTTGAATAAAATTTACATTTACATATGATGAATATTTTGTGAATATTATGTTTGGTTAACCCTGATAGAAAATACAGTATACTAACAGAAAATCTTCTATGAATGACAATTTTACTCTTCCGGATAAGGTTTTGTAATATAACCAAAGAGGGTAAAATCGTCATTTTCATATGATTTTTTGTATTTTTAACACATTGTAGTGGTTTTTTAGTATATTGTGCCTTCAATGAAGGTTAACCAAATTAAATATTCGTAAAATATTTATTATCTATAAACGAAAATTTTATTCAGGGGGCTATTTGGATTTATTAGATGTTTTGAGGGGGGTTATATGGATTTTAAGGAAAGTCAGGGTGTTATATAGATTTCAGTGAGATTTAAGGGGGTTGTATGGATTTTTCCCTTTTATTTATACACTGTACATATGCATAGGGACAATGTTGCCCTAGGCCGATCCTAAATTCCAAAAAAAAAAAAAAAAAAAATTGTCAAAAAAATTCACGGTGTTTACCAAAATTAAATTGTTTGTATAAATGCATGCAAATGCCTCAATCCACTATTAGTTCTTGATCACTTATCCCGCCTACATTGAAGATCGACACTGCATGTATAAAGAGAGATCTCTCAATATATAACAAGGGCTGTAAATAATCCAAAACAAAAAACAAAAGAACATATCCAAAACGAGACAGTCATAAAGAGTAAAACAAAGTTCAAAACGCTTAGTCAATTTGAGTACGTTTAAGCATTAGTTTGGAAGAAACAAAAATGACATGTGTGATTGATGACGAGACAAATTGAGTGCTTATATATGCTAGATGATAGGAATTCAAAAAAGCTCAACAAAAGAGAGATAAAAAAGGACTCCCCAAAAAAAGAAGCAAAGCATAGAAAGTGAGTGATTGGATAAAGTAATTTGTTGTATGCTTGGTGATGGGGACACGAGTAAATTTTTCTTATCCAAATCACTTTTGTTTTTGCAGTTACGTAGGTTGAAGAAACCCTACTGTATGTGCTTTTGCTTCAATTTGTACATCCTTTATAGCTTTCTTTTTTTGTGTGAGTGAGTGTTTGGGGGAGACCAAAAAGAGTGAATGGGACCATGAGAAAGGCATTGTTTATGTGCTGAGTAAGTTATAACGTGCTTCCCACATGGGCAATGGTTGATGACTGTAGTGGGATTTGGCAATGACTGTGTCATCAAAGTGTTGATATCTTATCTATCTATACCCAGTGGGTCTTTTTATCTTCTTGTATACCTTTGATATCGAGGAGTCTGTGCACCTGGTCGACCTAGCTATTTGGAAGGATAATGTTTTACACTACTTTTAGTCCTGTTATACTGGGTTTATGTCTTTCATTTCAGTGGTCGGACATCAAGTAAGAATTGCAGCAATGAGATCTTTAACACTTTTCACGGTTGCTAAAAATATATATATTTGTATTATATATTGCATATATTGTTATCTTGTATGATTAATCACAATGATAATATATTATAATATTATTAAATTTTTAATGTATGATATCTGAAAGAGATAATAAGCCTTAAAATCTTAATTTTAATTTTGATGTCTCTCTAAAATATCACTTGATTATCCAAATTAATGTTAGTATTTAAACATGTCAATTATCTAAAAAATATCCGTATCCGATCCATATCCGAAGGGATTCGAATCCAAAATTAATATCCGTATCCGAATCCGAAAGTTAGGATATGGATATTGATATATCCGATCCGTATTCGTCCGATTGACAGGCTTAACTCGAGGAAGGGAGCCTGCCCTAGTATGGGGTTCATTGGTATTAGTAACACTTTATCTAATTTTTTTCACATGCATGTATAATGTTAGCTAGTCTTGTAATTTTTGTGTTATATGTCAGTGCATTATGATAATGTATATGAGTTATATATACTATTTTATAATAGAGTTTCTTGTGTATTGGAAGACAACACTAGAATTTAGAGAGGGAGAGTTAAGTTTGTAATAATAATAAAAAAAGAATTATTCTCTCATCCCTCTCAAAATGGATGTAGTTATTTTTATTTTCTCCCTTTTTTATTTCAATTGAAATATAACTTGTCTCTCGTACCCTTGACTCAGTGGTACGAGGAACTCATCCCTTTCATGGGAATTTTCAATTCTTACATCAAGCAAGATGAGGAAATTATATAGGGGGAATTGCCTAAATACCCCTGCAGTCAACCCTTAATTTTTTTTTTGCCCTCAGCTTTTTTTTTTTTTTACCCCTGCAACGAACACCTTTTTTTTTTTTCTACCCTCATCCCTTTAATTCCCCAGTCCCACAAAATCATAGTTTCCTCTATATAAGTGCATATATATTTTCTGTAATTTGGATAACACAAAATGTAACTTCTATAAATATTATCTGTAAATACATATTATGTCATACAAAAATGATAACTTACAAAACACTAGAGAAACATACATTAATGCATAACATTAATATATATGTAGTTTTTATATTGTCATGGAGTACACACTTGTTGATGTTTGATCTATTTGAGTGTTTGACTAATTATTACATCTCTAATATAGTTTGAATTGCGCTTTCTTCCTAATGATGTACGTTTGCTAACTTGAAGGTGTAACAATAGATTTGATTTCAACCAAAATGACATGAAGATGATCAGATTAAATACAACATTTTAGTTCATTAGGGTAGGAAAAAAACATCGGAATACAAACATTAGATGAATTCAAGTGCTTTAATGTATTTATTGTGATAAAATATTTTCAGGTATTATGCATTAACGTATGTTTCTTTAGTGTTTTGCAAGTTAGCATTTTTACATGACATGCATAGTAATGCACTTACAGATAATATTTACAGAAATTACATTTTGTGTTCCAAAAGTTACAGAAAACATATATGTAGTTACAGGAAAAAAACTGCGATTTTGTGATGTTGGGAGAATTAGAAGGATAAGGATAGAAAAAAAATTAAGTGCTTACTACAGGGATAAATTTTTTTTTTTTTTAAGTTGGGGGCAGAAAAAAAATTAAGGGTCAGTTGCAGGGCATTTGGGCAATTCCCCCAAATATATATGGTGATGAAATCCCCTTTGGGTTGGTTTTCATAGACCTCTAACCGACTGGGCCCAGTTCTGGTGCAAACCAACTCAGTATTAATTGTAGTAAAAAAAAATCACATCGTAGTAAGAACTATGTAACCCGGTAAAACCTTTCTCAGATTAATGCTCTAGTTACATGGACTTTCACCAATATATATAATAAATAAATAAATATAGCTTGACCATGCAATTACAATAATCACTTTCCAACCACCAATACATCCTCCTCACCAGCTATGCTCTGACAGTTGCACAGTGGAACACCCCATGCATTTCCTACGTGTCCATGTTAGTTAGTCAATGCTTTTCCACCAAAAGCTAACAAAAAAATAAAAAATAAAAAGCAAAAAAGCAATACTTTGGTGGGAAGACATCTTCAGCAGGGTGTCTGTGTTTGAAAAAGGAAATCTAGAGAGACTGAGATTTGATGGGGGTTCATTCATTGTATGTAATCTCTCTTTTAATTTATCAGAGATTTTCTTCCAATTAGTCCCCACAAAT
Organism: Acorus gramineus; assembly: GCA_030737835.1. Classification (NCBI taxonomy): domain Eukaryota; kingdom Viridiplantae; phylum Streptophyta; class Magnoliopsida; order Acorales; family Acoraceae; genus Acorus; species Acorus gramineus. Next base: position 27,462,407 of record CM060849.1, on the reverse strand, counting down.
CTGTGTGTCGGAATCCATTCAAAAAGCTGTTACCAAAACCACCCCACACTGTAGTGCATGAAATTCATGCATGCCACAAAATTCCTATATGTTATATATGTCACGTAATAACAATGCATGGATGAGACACTTGAAAGGCCCTATAGAAGGCGGACACACGAAGCGTAAATGGTGGAATAAAAATCACTCAGGTGTTTACGAAGTGTCAAAAAACATCTTGGGGATATATGCACAAAAGACAAACAAATTAAACACACAAGACATGTAGATGGATTCAAAGAGATCACCATGAGTACAATTCTCTTCTACTCCAGTTAAGGGCTTGTGTCCACATCAAAACATGGAAGAGCAAAGAAATTAAAATTCGATAAATCTATGGGTTCAGATACCATGCATGTTAGTTAGATTGTAAGTAAAAAATCTGTTCTCAATTACAATCAAATAGTTAAAACTTAAAATACTCTAGTTGCATACATTAAAATAAAGGGTCTTGCTACATGGACCCCAAAATTTGAGCCCCATTGAGAAGCCCCAATAGGTGTCATTAATTTATTGGTTCCCTGTTTGACTTTTTTTAAAGGTAAAAAGTGTAGAGACAATACTACCCTTCCTTTATATTTAAATTTTTTATTATAAAAAACAATCCCTCATTAATTGGGATTGAATAACTGCCTCTAGCACTCCTTCTTTGAAAAAATTTCTTTTTTACCCTCATAAGACATCCACTACTTCAAAAATTCATTCCGGCCGGCGTTCTCATCTCCGACGATCAGCATCACTACCTTTGGATTGCTCTCGTCACCCTCTATCATATGAGAGGTGGATCGGCTACCTTTCGAGTACTCCTCCGACCTCCATCTCCTCCGACCTCTACCTCCATTTTTTTCAGATACAGCTACAGATGAATATATTAGAATTTCAGATACAGATGAGTATATTCATATGAAACAATTATATTCTACCTGTTAATGAAGCATTGCTTAGATGATTAATAAAAATATTTAAATATATATGACAAAACAATTAAATATTATTCAGATACACATTAATCAAATCCATTAAAAAGAAAAATAACAAATAACAAATTGAGCTGGGTAAATAATTCAGATACACGTGTATCTGAAATCTGAATGAGTTTAAAAATGAAACAATTATGGTTTATATACTAATGAGACATTGTATAAATGATTAATAAAAGTCTTTAAATATAGATATCAAAAAATAATTAAATATTATTCAGATACACATTAATCAAATCCACCAAAAGAAAAATAACAAACAACAAATTGGGGTGGATAAATAATTAAGATACACATGTATCTGGAATCTGAATTAACAACTTTACATTAGATAACAATGTATCTTGAATCCGAATGAGTTAAATAATGATCATGCAAGGTTAAAAATATACTGAACGACTCAATATGCATACTTATACACATACACAACAACAAAAACGATTATACAAATCGTACTTATTCAGATCTCAAAAATCATACTGAATAATATTATGCAAGGCTAAAAATTCAGATACAGTGATAATGTATCTGAATTTAAATTAAATTCGATCTAAAAAATGTATTGATAATTCAAAGATGAATGTAAAAGCTTAACCTGAATGGATCATCATTGTTTGCACGACAATCAGATCGCAAATAAAAAAAAAATTTAGAGTAATTGTAATCTTCTCCTCCAATCCCCACCAAAACTGAATTCGATATTTTTTTTACATATCAATCTGAATAAAAAAATGTAAATATTTTTTTAGTATTCAATTGAATTAATTACTTTAAAAAGAGAGAGAATATCCTAAATCATAACTACCTCGAGATTTAAGGAATCGGTTATGGAAAAAACTTCTCCATTTAGATAAGAAGGGTAAAGTGGGTAATTCAATCTTGTCACCTCATGGGGCTTGAGATGAGATCTATCAATTGGGCCCAAAAATCATTATTGTGTGACCCTCATTAAGTAAAAGTCCCAATTAAAAATTAAATTTCACAAGATCTCTACAAGATATCTATTTGTAGGTGTGATAGAAACAATCAATTGGTATCTATTTAGTGTGACCAAGTAGTGCAAGCCCTCTTGTTCTATGCAATGCAATTGAAAGAGTGAGGATGCAAACAAAGACCAGATTGCATGCAATTTTGACCTGTCGACGTCCATTAATAACCCTGTTGACTCGGTTGTCGGTGATCAAATAAAAACTGGTCAAACCTGGTGGACTTGAATTGGCATCATTGGAGGGATCACTTGGTTGCAGTGGAGCAATATCAACCGTCCAAAAGGAGATTCACGTTGATTATTATACGGTCTTCTGAGCATTGCATGTCGGTATTCTCTGCGACAAAAATGAAGTCATCAAGAAAAATTATAATTCAGTTATAATATATACTGTAAAATGATGAATGAATTTTATCTAGAGTATTAAGAATTTAACATAAAATTAAAAGAGAGGATTTTAGATCTTTTTTTAGTGTTACAACAAAAAATTAAAAGAAAGAGAATGAACACTACATTGACCATTTTTTAGTGTATGGAGACCTTAGATTGGGTAGATAGCCAACTAGACCATGATTAATGATAAATGTCTAATTATTTTATTCTATTTATTGAAAAAATTTATGTGTTGAAGCTTATCAATTTTTTGTGTAAACATATATATGAAACTTTTTAAGATTTTATCTAAGGCCATCTAGTGTACGTGAGGTGATCACATACTTAGATATATTTATATTACTTTTGTGGTGTTTTGTGACACTGAGTCTCCGTTTGACAATCATAAAAAATGATCTATGCATCGATTTTCAATAAGAACAGCTTTATTCAATAATTTAGATGACATATCACATTGGTTTAAAGTCATGCATGTACATGAACCTATTTAAAGAAATGGAAGTAAGACGTAATTCGTTGAGTGATTCAATCATTGAACACAGTTGTATTAATGTTAAAAATTAAATACTTAGCAAAAAAAAATGTTCAAATTAAATCATGGACAACAGATCCGTCTCAACCTTTTAAATAATTTCCCAACACACCGGAGTTATTCTGTTTGTAATTAATTTACCTTTTAGTGTCTCCTAGAATTACCTAGATTAATGAATATATTGATAATGTCTATCACATATTTATTTATGCTGAATTATGTTGATCATGTCAAGTGTTCTAATTACCAAAAGCAACAACTGACCATTTGATTCTCCTAACCATATCTAGGATAAGGATTCTGTTAATTTTTTTTCTTCTGGGTGCGGTTGGGGGGAAGGGGGGATTGTATTAGATTAAATTTAAACAAAATGAACATAGTAGAATCACTAACAAAACCTCAATGTTGATTAAGTTGTGATTTGAGAAAGGGAACCCCAGGCAGAGCACTGCTTTAACTCTGCAAGTGAATCCTAGCTTCCAAATGCCTCAGAAGATCTGACTGTCTAAAGGTACAAAGAGACCACCACCTGAATTGAACTTTAGAATATCCTAATGAAATGGTTAATTGAAGGCCTTGTTTAATTCGTATAGCTTCAGATGATTAATTGATATAGTACAGGATGTGGAGGACTCACAAGAGTTGTTGAATCGAGATCGAAGATATGAAGAAAACAGGCTAAGATGACCATAGAAGGTCTAAAGTTCAAAGGGTCATGGCTTTTGATCCAGCATCCAAACGACTTTATATATATCATTTTTGGGTAGCTCGACGAGTCCTTGGCAATGGACAATGGGCCTTTCGTATCTAAAATTCAATTTTTCTAAAATTTGACAATTATAGTAATTTACTATTTTTTGATAAATTTTTCATTTAGAGCTATGATAGATGTTTCATCAGTGGAGGTGAATTTCATATATATTTTTACGATCTTAATTATTTTAGATTTTTAAGATTTTCACGAGGTTGTTTCCTAATTGTTTCATTAAAAGTCTATTTTTGCTAATTATATTGTGGCCTAAAAAATAAGTGTCACCACCATTGTATGGGCAATCTTTCTTTCATGTGAATTCAAGAAGTTCTCTAAGAAGATAATGTGATGTTCTTCTTGCCTCACATTACCACCACATCATTAATGATTGCATGTTCTACTCTAACTGCTTCTCTAATAAGTGTATATGTCTTTGAATCGGAATTTGAACCATCTGAATTAAACTTGATCCAAAGATGTACTGGTGGAGTATTCCAGTTACTGACCATTTGGGACTCTTAGCTTCCAACAGAATTCCCACAAACTCTTTCAGCAAATATGGGAATTCGATCATAGCACATTATATATAAATACATATTACCTTTATGCTAGCTGTTGTGTATCCAAGTTATATCCTGATTGGATTCACAGGTTCATTAATTTGCTTCATGCATGTATGATACATGCCCACGGTGTAGTTCACTTCAAACTAGCGTTACCCATCTTAACAAAATAGAATGGGATGATTAATTTGGAAGGCTCATGGACTGATTAAAATATATAGGACAATATTATTTTTTTTGCTTGATAAATAAATCTGTATTTCCTAGCAACACATACAACTGTACAAGAGTACTTTGAGGGGTTAGAGAGGAGAAGGGGGAGAGAAGAAATGGTAGTCCAGCCGACTCCCTATTACAAAATTACATGGGAAGATTTTTGGGAGCATTGCAGACAAAGCTTTTACAAATATTGTTATATATTGTGGAGCTTTATGATGTGTGCAGAGGATTGTTGATGCTACGCAGGGTCCGATGTTTTTCATGTGTCTTTTGTGTATTGATTTTTTTGTCTTTAATGAGATGTCAGTATAAAAGGACATCTTATATTTTTCATTAGGCTCTAAGGTTTTTAATTTGACGTGACCATTGTATAAAATTCTCGTTGATAGTTGATTGATTTCTAGTATGTTTCATGGACGTAGGCAAGATTTACCGAACCACATAATAGTTTGTGTCTTTCTTTCAATTTTTTTTGTTTATTTATTTGATTGATTGCATTCCGAGATTCAGAATCCGTAACAAATATCTCAATGCAGAGTTTTGGGGTTCTTTAACCATGATTGGATATATATATATGACTTACCTAGTTTCCAAATATGATTTAGAATTCAATTCAAAGGGAAAATTTCTAAAACTATATATGGAAAATGTCTTGGGTACGAACAATGTGTAATCCCTATGTATATATATGTATAATTCCTCAAGTCATAAGATTAGAAGATTACTAAGGAGTATCTTGTTACACACATGCAGTTTATATGCACTTCTGTTTTCAGTACGAATTAAACATAAATTGTATGATTTTCAAAGAATTACAATTTATGAAAAAGAGTCCATTCAAATTAAATCATTCAAGTATATATGTCTTTGTAGATGTGCATACTTCATTAATTAGATTACGAAATATATAATTCAGAGAATCAAAACATGCGAACTGCCGAATTGTAAATGAGACTGAAATAAGATTTCCTCAAATTAATTTATACATGCTTGAGGATGCATGCCTCTCTTCCTTGATAAACAGTTATCATTGTGAACTGTTCTTCTTCATGAAACTTTGAAATATGACTTTAACCAGTACAGTACTGATCACATAAACACCCAATATCAGAATTTTCAGAAGACCAACGGTGAAATAAGATGAACTGGCAATCAAAATTACATACAGAAAGTTTCAGTTGAACGTCCTCAAACTATTAAACTCCTCCATGGGAGGCATCTCCATGAAGAACTTCTCAAAATCCCCCAACCACGGGCCCTCCACCACCACACACGGCGGTGGCGGCCTCTCTTCGACGGCCTTCTTAGCTCCGTTCGATTGACCCACTTTCGCGTTCTTCCCCGTTAAGCTCTGGACGACGGATTTGAACTGTGTTGCATCAGTTTGGACGAACTGGGTCGTGATGATCTTCACCTTCGGACCTCTCTCTCTGCATGACATGGTTTAAGAGAGATTTTTTTCTCGTCTTTCCTTTGTTTTGTTTTTTTGGTGATACTAAGAACTGGTTGTCTTTTTTTTTATATGGGGAATATCAATGGCAGGTGTGGTGGGGATACACAGGAATGCATGAGTTGACCAAAGAAAAGACCCTTCTTTGCTCCTCCACGGAATGGGAGAATTGTTATCAAGCGAGGGTCAAACATGAGGGGAGGAATAATTGAGCAAATGTCCAATGGGAATGGGAACCAATCAATTTATAACCTTACATGTTTAATAAACCAATGGTGTTTAATAGTTCTTTATGCATGTTAGTCTTTTATTGAACACTCCTTTATATCTACCACTAATTACGACTTTCTTTCCTAAAGCGGGACTAGGTTTTGTCGGTACAGGAAGTCGATTAGAGCGGTCGAGTGGAGCTAAAGAATCAAGCAAGTGGTTTCGACCAGCCCAACCACGACGTTTGACTAGCCCCCAGTCTCTTTTATCCGATTGAATGCGATAACCACGTGAGTACGAACAGGGTTAGTATGAGTACGAGTGGGGTTTTTATGAGTACGACCGCTCTAAACTGGAACACCAGGAACCGTCCACCGTGGCATCTCCTTTTGATCCATCTTCATTTATCTTGATTAATGATTAAGAAAATTAAAGAAAAAACCTTCTTTGCATAGAGAGGATAGAACACATGCGACAACATAAAAGAGCAAGGTCTAAGGTAGATGAGATCCAGTCATTCCATCAGATCTATTCAATTTTCAGTAAGAGACTAACTAATGATAACCTCACATGTTTATAATACGTGAGAGAATGGTAGTTTTTAATAGTGTTTGTCATAATTGTTAGTTTCCTATTGAACATTGGTTAGACCTGATAAGATCTAGCTTTGATTATATATATATATATATCCTCTGATCAGTTTTAAAGACCCAAGTTACTTGGAACCACTGGCAAGTTGTTGTCAAGCCAAGAACGAGCCAAGAAAGAGGGGACTCAAGGGGATAGGTCATTGAAAGCGAACACAGGCCTGTGTAAGACTTGTGGACCTGTGTTGGAATAAAGGATTCATAAAAGGCATGCATAAGTTGAACAAGTATTGCATGTATCATTTTCTTACAAGTAATACCTGGAACATTAGACAATTGTGGTCCTACCAGGCCAAGTCTACCATTTCAGACACTGTTTAGACATAGTTCTGGGTCAATCTGCTTTTAAAAAAAATTTAGACTATGGTTCATTATAATAATTGTAAATTTTATTTTACAGAAAAATTGATATAATTCTTAAGAAAGTTAGCTAAATCAGTTTTAGTCTCTATAAAATTGAAAAACCGTCATAGATTCCTATGTTATTAAAAAAATATCATTTCAGTCCCTGCCATCACCCCCAACTAACCAGATACATGGTTACACATTAAAAATTACCATAATACCATAACCCATTATTCTCGAAAAATAAATATAGCTCCCTAGAAACTTGTGAAAATCAGACAAAGTCCTTAAAAATCGGTAAATCCCCTCAGGTCTCTATCTTATAAGACTATTTATTTTTGCCCCTATTGTGACTGAAATTAACTAGATTTGTAGTTGACTCTAACCATACATGATAGATTATTGTAATACCCGTTTGAAATTTATTATTGTAATACACTAACTAGATTTATGGTTTGAATTTAAGGAGATTTATTGATTTTACAATAACTTTTTTTTATTTTCATAAGTGTTCAAGAGAGTTATATCAATTTTTTCTTTTTCTATACCGTTGGAGAGTATAGAAATAGCAGGAAGATTTTATAGAGACATTTTTGTAATCAAAATAATTAAATCATTTTTTGTATACTTTGTAGGAACTCATTTGAATGTATTTATTAAAACAATTTAACTCAGAGCCTAAATCCATTAACCATACATTTTTTTTTTTAGGACACGTGATAATTTTTTAATTTTTTTTCAATTGTTCACATATTTTTTTTTGCTGGCAGTTTTTTTTCAATTTTATAAACACTAAAAACAATTTAGTTAACTTTTCACGTAGGTCAACCGATTTTTCTTTTTATTTTATGTGGACAAATAATATCATTCTTTCTAGAAGAGAATTGAAGAGCCATAAATAAATTTGTGAGGAAGAAGCAACAGTCACATTGAATGGGCAGAAAAAAAAAGAAGCTTCTGGTGATCTTTTGAGATTCAAAATCTCGTGGCCCAGAAATGTCAATACGTTCATAACGGAAAATCAGATTTGAGAGTAACAAGGTGACAAGGTGTTAAAGCATTAGATAATGTTAGGTGAGATGTATGGTCTATATGCTGTGTTTCTTTTATAGTTTTACATGTTATTATTATGCTCTAACTTTTTTTTATATTTCAAATACAATTTATATATATTTCATTAGTCCTCTCCACTCCTTATATTAAAGTGTATATGAAATTTTTTTTTATCATTTGATTATATATTTTATATTTTATAAAATTATATATATCTTATTAGATAAAATATGTGATTTAAATTAAAAAACAAGTCAATGTCTAACATTTTTCTTTTCTTGACATTTGTATAATTTATGTGATGAAATACATGTACCTTCATAAATATATCATTAGAATAAGTTAGAAGGGGAACTCAAATCAGTACCCACCGAGTGAAAAATTTATTGATGAGTCAATTCGAAAACTCGTCACAAAGTTTGATTCTAAGTTTTTTAAACAGAGAAGGAAAAAAGTGACAAAGAACATGACCATAAAATTGGGGTTAAAATTAATATATATTCATTTTCCTACATTTGAGTCATCTGACTCTTGGACCAAAGACTACAACATAAAATAACATAGTAAATGATACAGTCAGGTGGATCAACCAGTGCATTCAAGGCCCATGTCATAGTTGCACTGATGCATGGTTTGACATTGGAATAAAAACGTTCAGATAAAAAAATAATTAAATTAAATTATATGTTATCACATATGGCATAAGAAAAAAAAATTATAAAATATGAACAATTGTCCGTATTTTAAGAGAAAAAGTGAAGATATTTTGTTCTACATAAAAGGTGGAATAGACTTTATCCCATTTTTAATCTCATTTTGTAAAATATGAACAACATTTATGATTGTCATTCTAAAAAAAAAAAAAAACTTCATAAAACAAAAACCAACAATATTAATGTCCCTTTAATAGAAAGGGTAGACTTGGTATTTTTAAATTTTTTTTCGAAGTTAATTCAGATTTTACATCATGTGATCCAAATGCAAAGTTAATGATAGATAAAAATACAAAAAAACAGGGATAACAAAATACGCTACCAAATATAAATATAAATAAAAATAATGATCTTTTTATTCTCATAAATTAGGTTAACTTATCTTAAATATTTATCCATTTATTAAACTAGATCTAAATATTAATCAAAACAAGAAACTAGACCGACAACTTTGATTCAACCAGCCACGAGAGAAGTCCACCTTTGGGGGAGGTCAGGAGTTCAAGTCCTGCAAAGTGTAGGAAGAAAAAAAGAATGGTGTCAGTCCCTTTAAGAACTGATATGTTTATGGGGTCTCATGCACAAATTCTTATAGCCCTCTAGACTAATTGTTCAGGATCTTGTAACCGTTATTTCTATGCTCTAGATAAAGAACATTCGAAAAAAAAAAAAAGCCACCAGAGAAGTTACAATGGCATGACCATTTTTTTCTATATATAAAATATGGTTGCATAAGAATCAAGATTGGAAAAAGAATTAATTGGCCGAGAAATTTCAAAACCGACATCATTAATAGAATAACATAATTCTCACTCAGCTGAAGTAAGAAAAGGATAATGTTATATTCCATCTATTTTTTAACTCAAAATCTAGTCTATAAGAATTTTAAATTTTTAAAAAAATAGTATACCTCATTTAATGAGATATATGCTATTATAGAAAAATGAAGCATTTACTCCAATGAATTGTATGAATGCATTTATAAAAAATTTAATTAATTTTTTTTTATTATTAAAGGATATTTCTCGTTAATATGAGTATATACGCCGTTAATTTGTTATCAACGCATATGAGTCTAGAATTAGGGCTGAAAAAAAACTGTGTAGTAGCGCTCCTGAGAAAAACCAAAAAACTTGTCTGAAGACTGTATAGGGCAATTTTTTTAAAAATGTATAGGGCATATTACACGTAGTCCTGTTTATATTGTATATTGATAGGTTTCATTTAAATTTTTTTACATTTTCAATGAATAGATTCATCCAATTCATTAGATTTAGAGGCGGGGACAAGGGGGGGCACTGTCAAATTCAATTTTAACTTTTACATTAGCGTGACAACTTTTATGTGAGTGTCTTCCATTCATTGAATTACAGTGTTCACGTAAAGCTTTTATTCTTCTAAATTCAGAGTTTACATGATATTCAAACTCACTCAAATTTTTACTCAGTGCAAGCTTGCATTAGGAATAAATTGAGATCGATCTAATCAGGATTGGATCCGGTCAATTTGGTCAGTACCGAACTGGATGACGTGAAAATCAAACTGCACTACCTATAAATTGAACTGTACAATCAATTGTTGGGTATATATTTCACTCTCTTATTAGATACTGATGATACTTAGGAATTCATATTTTATTCAATAATTGATTAGATCCAATAAGAAAGTGAAATATATACCTAAGAATTAGTTGTGCAGTTCGATTTATAAGTGGTACAGTTCGATTTTCACGTGGTCCAGTTCGATACTGACCGAACTGACCGGATCCATTGAGGACGGGATCCGGTCCTGAATAAAGTATGCAATATTTAAGGGTGTTTTGCAATTCAAGAACTTTTCCATATGACACTTGTGGGTTGGGTATTAAAATTTGGGTTTTTTATTTTTAAATATTTATAAACTATATGATTTAGTGATCAATCCCTCACTTATTCATATTTTGGTTTAAGTCTCAAGATTTAAAGGATACGTTCATTTTTAGTCTCTCCGAGGGACTAAAAAGAAAATCAAATAATTTAGGGATAGGTCCCTTTCAGGGACTAATAGGAAACATACCCTTTAAATCTAGGGACTTAAACCAAAACATGAAGAAGTGAGGGATTGATCACTAAATCATATAGTTTACAGGAACCTAAAAATAAAAAACCATTAAAAAATTTTAGATTAAATTAGTGGGCTTTTTTTAAAAATAAAATTTGGCTCATTTTCAAGTTTTTTGGTATATGGTTCTGGAAGGTTGAAAAATCATAATTTCGGATCGTCTTTGGTTTGTTTTTATGATTGTTTGAAAAATCATAGTTTTGGATTGTCTTTGGTTTGTTTTTCCTATTGTTTGTACCACTTGCTGGTGCAAATTTTGTTTTTTTGTGATTTGTTATTTGATTTTTTTCATGATAGCTATTTTTATTATTTTGGAAGTTATCGGGTTATTTTTTTTTCAAAATCGAAGCTTAATGGGTATCATGTATATTTTTCATGACCATTTTTCTTTTTTTTTTTAATATGATAGTCATTCTATTCAAATATGTTTGATAGGTGCCCAAATGGAAAATACAAAAACGTCAGTGGTAAACCAGCCCTCTATAATCAATTAAAAACTTGCCATGCTCCAACGCAACCCTTCCAGACCCTGCACATAATCAATTTAGAGATCAATTTTTTCGTTTATATTTATTTTCAAATTTATTTATGTTTCATTTTTCTTTGTGATTGGAAATAATGAGACTCCAAAAATTTTTCTAGAATTTTTATAAACCTTTTCATATCTCTAAATAGATAGGGAAAAAGAAGTAAGAAAATAGCTTTTTCAATTACTTGAAGTATTCAGTCATGATGGAACATTCTTAATTTTGTTCAACTGATCATATATTTATATATTACATAAGTTTTTTTTTTTTTTGCCAAGTCTCTTGGCCGCCATTTATTCTAAATTCTAGTTCCACCACTTATTAGAATATATATTGATTTTAACTGAAGTAAAGGATTCATGAATGGAACAGAAGTACTTATTAATCAAACTGAAATTCTTATTAATAGAAGAGAACAACAAATTAATCAAACTGAAATATTTGTTAACTGAACTGGACAATGAATTAATCGAACTGAAGCACTTATGAACTAACCTGACTATGTATGAAAATTAATTAAAGTATTTGATAATTAAACTGAACAATTCATGAATGGAACTGGGGTCTTTATGAATCAAACTGAAAAATCATGTTTGAAGTAAATGTTAATTAAATGTTACTATGTTCTGATTTGTAAATATATAGGGTTTAAAAGAATAGAGGGAAAGAAAATTGGAGTTCAAGAGACGTTGAGGGAAGGAAAGAAAGAAGATAAAGCAGAGAATTTCAGGTCAGAGAAGAAGAAAAACAGGGTCATTCATGAGAGTGAATGGGGGAGGGGGGAGAAAATAAAATGAGAAAAAGTTCTGAGTGTGAGGTAAAGGAGAACGACCGTTTACACCCAAGTCCCTATCATTTCCATTGGAGATGTTTCATACAAGTGTCCGTCCTTCATTCACTACTGAACGGACTATTGAATTTTCAGTACTGACAGGATCCGAACCCATATTTTTTTGAATTTTTTATTTTTTAATCCTTCTAAACTATATAATTTAATGATCAATCCCTCACTTCTTCATATTTCAGTTTAAGTCACTAGACTTAAATGATACGTTTTTTATTAGTCCCTGAGAGGGACCTATCAAACTAAATTATTTAATTTTTTTTTAGTCCCTAGAACATATCCTTTAAACTGACATATCAAGACGTGAGGAATTGATTAGTAAATCTTATAGTTTATGTAGATTTAAAAATAAAAAATCTTATTTTTTAAAAAAATAAATTTCAAGGCGCAGTGTAAACGGGTCGCCTGTCACTATCTTTTTAAGCTTCGACCTGATGAACTCCAAACAGCCCAAATTACTTTGTCCTTGGCCCAAGAGGTATAAAATATATAGGAGAAGTTATATGGTAGTTCTCATATATATTTTTTTAAATATATATATTGATCCATTGAAATATATTTTGATATAAAAATAAAATATATAGTGTAATATATATTGTGATACCACAGTTTGTGTACTGTGCGTTATTGTCGGATACAAGGGGTTGGGAAATCACTTTTTGATTATAGACAGGATTTGTATTATTAGTGTTCATAGGAAAATGTTACATGGTCTAATTCTGCATGGGACATTTACAGCCTTTTGTATTATTAGTGTTCATAGGAAAATGTTACATGGTCTAATTCTGCATGGGACATTTACAGCCTCAAGTGTTTTAATATTTTTTAAAAGTATATACTCGTTTAATGAAGTGCGTATACACTGCATTAGTGGAGTTTATAGGTGTCTAGGGAACTACATTTGGGTTGCATACCAGGTTGTAAAACACGCAGAATATTGATACATGGTCTTTTTTGTAGTTTTTTTTAGTCATCATGTCATTAATGCAGTTTATAAAACCTAAAAACACAATTTACATTACATTATCTCCATATATTATCTATCACAAAAATTTACAAATATTGCATTCAATTTATACGGAAAAAATGGGGATGGATGTTCCTATTTAAATACACTGGTTAGTTGGTCCCACGACCAGTAGTACTTATTTTGTTCTAAAGGTGAAGTATATGTACCCAATGAATTGAATTCATTTATACAAAATATAAAAAATTTCAATAAGACATATATCTTAATATAGTAAGTGGATGAGACGACAAAGATGTAGGATTTTATTTTGAGACTAAAAAATAGACTGAGTATAACAAAGCTCTTTTATAATTGACCATTAAAGACTGAGCAGAAATAACATGGATAGGCCCATAACTTTTTGCTGCGTGCTGAAGCAAATTCAAGAGGAGTGCTGATACACTCACTCTGTTTTGTAGCCTGATACGATATGATAACGCAGTAATAGCATATGATTTAAAAAATATCATACACTCTGATAGCGTATGGGGTTTTATCGTAGGTGCAAAAAAAAAAAACTGACATTTTTTTAACTTAAAAAAATTAATTTAAAAAAATACACTAATGTATCTTATTGTATATTTCATTTCATATAAAAAGCATACATTTAAATTCGAGAGTGTATGATATAAAAAAAAAAAAAACAAATGTGCCCTGCAATTGAGACTACAATGGGGCTGGACATATCATTTTCCATTCAAGAGACCTTTTCTTGCCCCAGCCCAGCCCAGCCCACCAAGTATAGGCAAGATGTTAAATTTAATCTTATATGCATTTCATTATACACATAATCACTTCATTGAACAAAGTATATAACTAGCTAGAAAAATAAGACTATAATTGAGGTTGTACATAAAAACTGTGTAACAACACATACATTAAGAGAATTGTGTTTTAATAGTAACAATGTCATGGGTTGGCAGCTAGACCAGAATGCTTATAACAAATTCTCACATCTGTCTCCACTAGACAATAATTGAAGTAATTTAGAGCTTTTAACCTATATATATATATATATATTCACTTGAGTGAAATTGTACTAAACTGATAATTTATGAGGGGTTCAAGTAATATTATTTTTAATCAATAATTTGTACTGTGGTGTTATATATTCTTGGACAAATGAGTGGATTTTTAAAAGCTAATTCAGAAAGGCCCATTTTTACAATGAAGGTATACAAAACCAACATCAACTTTGGTTTGTCTAATAAGAGAAGGACCCCTATTAATTTCAATTTCTCAAACTCAGTACATAATAAAACTTAACTTATAACGGAAATTAATGGGGGAGATTAATTTCTAGTGTTCTGATCTTGATTCTTCAACAGTACTTCATATTTTTCCTAATTCTTTATAAGACTTGTGGGACACAAAGACATGTTTAAAACCAAACTCAATATCTAATACAATTGCAAAGAATCTTAATGTGATATGATTTATCTGTTCCAAACTATGTATATTGAAATAATCAAGTTTTTTTTATGTTCAACCACAAGTTTCTTATTTGTGTTTTTTGTTTGTATATTTTTTTAAGTAAATGAATTATTTTTACATACAAACCAAAATAAAGGCCGTGAGTTTAATTTGTCCAAGCATCATGATACAATTGTGTTAATTTTTATCTTGAGAACTACTATAACATGGGAAAAAAAGACTTGAAAGTTGAGGACTTTGTGAATAATATAACATAATCACACAAACAATATCCATTATAGCCAAGGCAAATGGTGTTGGACAATTGTGGTTTTGAGTATTACCTAATGCGCAGGGTCTATAGGTGATTATATATATATATACATTGTATCTACAACATCGTTTACTTAATTTTCCATACAAAAGTAATATATTATAACTATGACTAGGAGTTCTATATGATCTGATAGATGGATTGCTTCGATCTCAAGTTGATTACAACAATTTATAGTACAATATAAATGAAGGCAGTTAATAATTACCTTAAAAAAAAACTATTATGCTCTGAATACTCCAATCTGAAGCAATCGTGTCTAGCTTGCTACATTACCAAGCAAATTCAAAAGAGTTCATCAAATTTAAAAACAACAACGATTCTGTAACACAGATCATCTCGAATCGAATCGAATCGAATCGCAGCGCATTGATCGGCGTAAATAACATATATAATCTGCCCTCTCAATCATGTGATACCTCTTGTTGGTTGTTCTTTAATTGTTGCTTAACCTTCACACATGGATTCAAATAGGTCTCTCCATGCATTAACCAGTTACATCATGTATTCATGTGTAGTACTGTATGAAAACCTAATTATTATTTTTTCTTGATAATGGTCCCGAGATGGCACCTTCATTATTTGTGCAGTTTGCCTTTGTTCTTAAGGAAAGAAGATGCTCTTTCAATGCAAGTGGTGGAAGGCATACTTAAATTGTGTAGAGCCAACACTACAATACATTACTTGGAAGTTATTGGGATGGTTTGTAAGGAAGGAATAGAAGCTTTGATGATGTTCCCAACAAAACCTACTTGATGAGACCAACAATTTGAAAATTTGAGTAGTTTGGCACTTTAAAAACTAGAAAATAAAGTTTAGTTACGTAGGTCCCATGTATGTAGTGATAACTGTGATATATGCATTCACAGCACATGCATAATCTAGTATATGATTTTTTTTCATGTGGGAAGCCCAAACTAGTTTGGGAATTAATCTTCGTAATTAACGTCATTCTTCATAGACAATGGATATAGTTAACAAATAAATTATATTAAACATTCATGCAGAAAAATAGATTTTTTTTGTTTGATTGTCCTTTTGTTGTTATAGGATAACAAAATCAATCAAATTCATATTGTTGTTACATTGAAAAATAGATTAAGAAACCACATATGTTAAAAAATAGAAAATAAAAACAAATAAATAATGAAACAAAATTGTGAAAATTAACAAATAGCTCAATAAGATTTTTTTTAAAATCAAATGATACATTAAATAAAAATTCTAGTAAACTAGAAAAAATATATAGTTAGCTAATGAAATATATTCTTTTATTAAAAAATGAAGTACTACATATGCTTATAAATTGAGTGCATATATTTTTAAGTTTTTCATAGTAAAGTATTATATATTGATATATTAAAGTATATATCATGTTAGACGGTTTCATATATTGTGCTAGTAATATGACGACTATAAATGGAGCTATAAAATAAGATTGACTGTCGTATAATTAAAAAGCTCAATCCTCTTTTTTAAGCTTTTGAAAATTATTATTATTATTATATATATATATAGTCAATGAGCGATGTTACACATGCATGGTCCTTTTTTTCAGTCCTTCTTTCCAATATTTCATATATATCTGATTAATAATGTAATTTATCTTTTATAAATGAATTCATATAATTCATTAAAGTATACATTTTACCTTTTATATAATAAAAAAACACTATTGAGATACATATGCTATTTTTAAGATAGGTTAATTGCATGCTAGATTTATGGTTGGAAAGGATAGCTAGGGGGCATCTCAAGAGGGGGACACATATGGAAATCTAAGAAAAGTGTTAATTGAAAATGGAAAAAAAAATATATAATGGACAAAGCACAGAAACGTAGGCGGAGAAGGTGGAAAAGGTTCTATTTGAGAAGAAGAATTCACTGCCTCTCCTCTCTCAATTTCCTCTCCATATCCCAAACCTCAATGCATAAATATATTATATTATTATTATTATTTACTCTTCAATGCCCCATCTATTTCTCAACCCTAGCTCACACAGGATTTCATGACTTCAGCTCACGAAGATTGGTTCACTATGTGCCAATCTTTGACTTTTCAATATGGATGGATAAAGACTTATTCAACAGAACTACTACAAGCAAAAGACAGCTCCATGTCATAAAAAAAAAAAAAACCCTCCATAAAACATTGTGGATGTTTTATCATGGGCACTAAGTAACAGCTGGAACAATGTTCATTTTTTAGTGATCTCCGACCGGGTATGATAAACTAGAAAACTTTTAATATTTCAACAAAATCAAGAATAAAAGTCAAAAGAGTTTTTAGTGATCTTTTTTAAATTTGGAGGCTTAATTATAAAAATCTCCATTCGTTTTCATAACTCTAAATGAAATCGATTTATAGTATAGGTATTTAACTTTGTTGAAATTAGATAATATCACAATTAATCATTATATCAAATCAATATATTAATAAACTAATTAAAAACTCAATATATAGATTTACAGCAATCTAACCTTAACGGACTCTAACAAATTTATCCATGTATAGATAAAATATTTGATTAAAGAGAGAAAAAAAGATACTCATTAATTACCATTACTAATTATTTAAATGAAATATTAAAAATCAAAACAACAATATTTTCAATTTGCATCAGAAGGCCTACTCAGGTAAAAGAACTGAATGATATATAGTTTGATTAATTTGTGTACTTCTATTTATTTAGTTATTTCTTTCTCACGATTAAAAAAGAAATAAAAAAATTTGTTAGAGGCCACATGCGACTATCTTGTGATAAATGGATTAATTGCAGTAAGAAAAGAGATAAATAGAATTTGTATTTTGATTATTTGATGCTGTAAAATGATCCCTCCATGGATGTAACGAAGCAGTTAAACCAAATAAATTAAATATGTGTGTTCTACGTGTTACGATTTTATTTTTTACTTTTTCTTGTCAGAGCACACATGCGGTTGCTTTGTGAGAAATCTACGATAACGTTGAGAAAGACTAATATATTTTGTACTTTGATTTTTTGATACAGTAAAATAATTCCTCTTTATCTCCTTAGATGTAATTAAACAAGTTGTCAAACTAATGTAAATTATATGTATGTGTAAGTATGTATATGCATATGTATGTATGTATTCTATTGTGTGGATAAGATTGAATAATCCTAGAAGGTCTCGTTGTGTCATAATTTTCATTTTATTATTACATATAACTTAGAGATTACGAACAACTTTGATTGATAAAAGTATTGGGAGTTGTTGTATTTGTTTTATCTGGTTTTCTTTATTAATCAACAATGTCATACCTATATAACCTTAAACGAACAGGGTTTAGTAGCTATTTTATTTGGCTATAAAAGTCTATTTTATGTCGGTTCGGCCTTGATTTTTTGGTATTGTAGGGCAATATTTAGCTAAATTTAATAGAACTATCAGATTTCATTAACCGTAAGTTATGTAACAAAAGTTAATATGAGATACATCTATCTTGTTCCTCCTCTTCAGAGAAAATTATTGTTTAATCTTGTTATCTGAAATTAATACAGATTATTGAAGTAAGAATCGCTTTGATTTTTCATTTTTTTATTTTAGATAATTTGTTGAGTCCATTTAGCAATTTTGTACTGCATGTGTTCTTACAATGCACCATTTTAAAACTCGGAAATCAATTCGATCACTAACATTTCACCCCACCCCCAAAAAAAAAAAAAAAAAACAGAAGTGGAGTTAGATGACATGTAAAACTTTTGATTTTGCATGAAGCTATTTTTCTAAATTCATATTTAAACATAAAAAAAAAGCAACTTAATTAAAAGCTGGGGATATATTTTTATAAATAAGTGTTCAAAATCTATTTTTTTTCATAATCTATGGAGAAACAACTTCCTGTAAACTCAGTTTTAAACCTAATTTTTTTTAAAAAAAAATTAATTTTTAAACTCATTTTTAATTATAAATAAAATTTCTGTTCATAAAATTTATCAAAATTTGTGTACCATGTCACAAAACTTACTCTGATTTTGTTAGGATGAGATAGGGGTTGGGGGTGAAAAAAAAAAAAAGGGCAGCGTGTTTGACCGGGGGATGGGCGATGGCGTGGGAATCACTTCGATGGATCACGAATATATATTTAATAAGTATCTTATTATATATATAATGGCTACCGAGGTGATGGTGTGTGCATCGAACGGCGGGGGGAGGGCGCGGGATCTGCACGTGCACTCTCCACGCACTTTCAGGTTTTTGTTTTCAACTCCAAAACCCTCTCCACGTGTACTTCTCTATTACCCATTTTGCCCCTCTTTTTTAACCGCTTTTAAAAGCCAGCTTGTCGTTTTTCATATTACAACAATACCCTTGTTAAAAAAAATAATAATAATAAGAACTGAGAATAGAAAATGACTCAGCAAAGTGACTAAAATCATGTATCAATTGATAACTATTAATGAGATCGAGCACTAATTGAATATTATGGAGTCTCGTTTAATTATATCCCTATAAACAGTGATCAAGTGTATGTATAAGAGATATATACCTCATTAAAAGAACTAAGTATTTTTCATTTTCTCTATAAATGAGTCGTTGTAATTTATTGAAATAAATATATTATTTTATGAAATTATATGTTTATAATTGTTACATAGATGTATATTTTTATAAAAAAATCAAAAGCATGAGATTTGTATTAACTTAATTAGGGTTGTTTATTTCATTAAGCACACAAAGTTGGCGTACAAGAATGGTTCCGTGGAGTGAAAAATTAACTTGTGGTTCAAAAAATATATATGTAAGTTAAAATTCATGAAAATTTTCAGAAAAAAAAAGGTATAACTATACAAGGATAATCTTAAAATACATAAACATACACAAGAATAAAATTCATGTTCAAAATAATGACGCACAGGTATTATTCATAATAATAAGTAGTAAATATGATTCTTGAAACACCTGTTCACACGTTTATTATCAATGTATTTTGTTTAGAAAAATTCATGTATTATTTAAATAATACACCTCAAAATGCCTAATGAAATAAGTTGATATATATGTTGCTTAGTATACTCCGACAATAAGAAGGGAAGCTAAAAAAAAAAAGGTGTGAAGAAAAAGATGAGATATCTGATCATAAAATGTCACAAATCTCATATGTTAAACATGTGAATCGGCACACTTGAGTTTCCATTAAAGACTTGATGAGTGCTGAAGTGTTACATCGGATATGTATATGTAGTAATATAGGTATTTATGGGTTCTAATTCTTATGTTTCATCTGACCCACACATGAAAATTTACCGTGTTACCCTGTAGTCAGGTCTTCCAGGGTTTGACCAAAAACAAGCGCATTAAATCCATATGACTTACAGGGTAACATTGTAAATCGGTGACATAATAACTTGACTATTGAATCAATTATACTGTATATAAAAATAATGAAGTTATGTCAGAGCTGTATCCACCAAGAACTAGGAATTACATAATAAAATCTACAACCTACATGCATGGATAGTTGTAAATCATAAAAGAGAGAGAGAGAGAGAATGGGTAAACAGAATAATATTAAGAGAGAGAAAGAAGGAATATGGAATAGAAGACTTGAAATTCTTCTTCTATTCCTCTGACTCTGACTGACTCACTAAAGTGTTGAAATAACATATAATGATAATGATAATAAATAAAAGTGGTATGGCATATATGGATCCTCATCATATTGTAATGACCCTCTGATGTGTTTGTATTGTCCCCAAGACAGCCCCCACCTTTCAATACTCTTTCTAAGGCGATTTTCAGGCAGGTCCCCTTCTCAACAGACAACTCTCATTCCTCTCTTTAGACCTCATATTTTCCCTCCCCTACCAAAGAAAAACACAACCCCCCATTTTATCCTTTTCAACCTCTTTTTTGGTCAGGGCTTTTGTTTATATAGGCTTTGCTTTGGACTTTTCTTGGTGGGTATGTATGCTTTATCTTGACCACTACGCTTCACTCCTCTCTCTCTCTCCTTCCAAACCCATCCTTTTTTGCTCATCATCCCATCAAAGAAGAGCTGGTCCTTTTATTTTCCTTTTTGGCTTTCTTTGAGCTTTGAATATAGAGGAAGTGACCTCTTTGGGGATCTAAGGTCTGCTTTTTGTATTGCTTTTTTTTTTTTGCCTCTTTTTCATGTTTGATTTTGTGGGTCCTTCTCTAAGGTTGATCTTTTGAGTTTTGTGAGGTGGGGGAGAGAGCTTTTTGAGTTTGTATACTGTTCTGATGATTTGCTCTTAATCTTCTTTTTTCTTTTTTTTGGTGGTATTTGCGGGTTGCTTTGAACTTCTTTATGGTCATAGTTCATGAAATGCGTTAATGTTTTTGGTTTTTTTGTATTAGAAATCCATGAAAAATCGAAATATATAGAGTACTTCGGTTATATATGTTGAGTTTTATGCTCTCTCTCTCTCTCTCTCTCTCACACACACACAAACATAACAGATTGATAATCAAGTGCAACAACACAAACCAACATGATTTTATATTAGGGTTTCCTTCGTATGCTCATGATTTTCTTTTTTAGGTCTACCCACACAGTCTCCCGTCCATGAAAATCTAGGGTTCGACATACTAGTGTTTCACAGTACAGTTTTAAGGTTAACCTAATAAGATTGTTCTGTCTGATAACAGCTATCCACACAAAAGATGATGCAAGCCGGAAACAGTAGTCATCGGACGGTCCCACCGGGCTTCCGTTTCCACCCGACAGACGAGGAGCTCGTCTACTATTACCTGAGGAAGAAGGTTGCCTTCGAAGTGATCGATCTCGACGTCATTAGAGACGTCGATCTCAATAAGCTTGAACCGTGGGACCTCAAAGGTCAGAACCACAAATACTTTTCATCTTTTAGAGTTTGCATGACAAGACATGATGGAATGAATCTTTCATGTCTATGTAGATAAATGTCGGATTGGAACGGGTCCACAGAACGAGTGGTACTTCTTTAGTCACAAGGATAAGAAGTACCCAACCGGGACGCGAACCAACCGGGCCACCACGGCCGGGTTCTGGAAGGCCACCGGGAGGGACAAGGCGATCCACCTCGGCAATAACTCAAAGAGGATCGGGATGAGGAAAACCCTAGTTTTCTACACCGGACGGGCGCCCCACGGGCAAAAGACGGATTGGATCATGCACGAGTACCGCCTCGATGATGACAGTTCTGATGTCCAGGTACTATATATACCTTATTATGGCTTTTATTACCTGAGTGAGAATCAAAGGGGATGGATTTTTGCTTGTGTTTGTTTTTATTTGATGATGGTTCTTATTTTCTCAAATGAATGGTACAATGTGTGAATAATAGATCCATATTATTTGATGGATTTTGAATTGCACAAAACAAAAACAAACCGAGGATCTATTAATTAGTCATGTCTTTTGTGATGGGTTTATTTTGTACTTTGCCTTTACATGTTGTGTGATAGAATGCACAATCCCTATTTGAAAATTAGTTAGGGCATTTTTGCATTTGCATGGATATGTTTTGTTGTTTCTCAAAAAAAAAGAAAACAAATTTTAGTATATACAAAGAAGATAGAATTTATCAACGTCGCATGGTCATCTAACCTTGATTTGGATCTCATCTCAATCACCAAAAAACAAAATCATGATATACAGTAAGGGGGAGATACTTATCACCTTCTCTTTACATAGATATTGAACAATGTGAGGCCAACAATACATTATTGATCCGATTATTGAATGCACTGCCATACTTTAATGAACCATAAGGCAGTCTCTACTAGTTTCTTGAATCAAGAAGTCTAATTTAAAATGATTATACCATTCAAGTGTTATGGTATTATAGTCACTAATATAGCTTGCAATGTTAGTCCTGTAATCCTCTCTTGTTATTAAGTCATTAAGTGATGATGATTTACATATATAACTTTGATGTATTCTAACCTTTCTTTCCTCCATGCATGCAGGAGGATGGTTGGGTTGTTTGTAGGGTATTCAAGAAGAAAAACCATCAAAGGGTGATCCTCCAAGAACCAACAATGCCTGGATCAGAAGAGCATTTCAGCCACTGCAAACCGATCCCTCCATTCGATCAAAAACACAACAACAACAACATTCACACAACATATGATCTCAGCTTCAACTCCTCCATGCACCTCCCACAACTACTCAGCCAGGAATCCATGACCACGCCTTACATTCCATCGCCGATCACATTTAACACAGCGAACATTGATTGCTCGCATAATCTAATGAAGCTCACATCGCCCACTGAAGGAGGAGAAGGAGTTGTTCATCAACAACAACAAGAGAGGTTCACCGGAGACTGGTCGATCTTGGACAAGCTATTGACCTCCCACCAGAACCTCGATCAGATCTTCCAAGGCAAATTCAACCCACCATCGCAGGCGTTGGATATTGGTTCGTCAATTCAACGGTTCCCGTTGCATTATCTAGGCATTGATGGGGATCTCCTCAAGTTCTCCAAGTGAGGACTACTTAATTAGCAAGAACTTGCTTTGCTTCTCTTTTCTTTCTTTTTTCTTTTTTTTTTTTGTTTATCTCCCTCTTTAATTCTTAGAGACCATTATTAATGTGGGCATCTAATTAAATTGTATATAAAGTATGGAGAATTGTTTTTTTTTTTCTATGTTGGCTTTGGCAAGAGTAGGGATTTGATTTTTGTGATATTAGAATTGCTGTTGTGTTGATTTTGTTCAATGTGGCACTTGTTAGTTGGAAATGTGAAATAAGAGGATTATAAAACATCAATTTTTCATTTTAATTATATGTTATGAAGTGCGTATATTTAGTGTTTCTGTTGAAAGCATTTCAAACAAACACACACACACTCACACATATATAAATTAATGGCTCGTTAATTCATATTATTGAATGACTGAATAAGAACAAAGTGTGGCAGATGTTGATAGTGATAATTATCTAATAATTTGATCATTAAACATTGTCTCTGTTGCGTCCCTTTCTTTTGCTTTCTTTTGTCGATCACCTTATTTTCGGTTTATTAATTAACTTTTACTGGTAATTAATTACTTAAATATCTAAAGTCACTAATTTTTAATAAAATAACTTTAATAAAGACTCACCTTTAGTTTTAATAAATTCCATATCAAACCTATATGGCATAATGACAAGCTGGTGTGCATGTCACGTGTTAGAATTACACACATGCATCTATCTTTTTAGAAATTTAATTAAAACAATTTGTATCCAAAATATATATAAACCAAAATTTGAAATCCTATTATTATGAAGTAGGTCTAAAAGCATTTACATATATCTTTTAGACAAAATAAAAATTTAAAGATCAAATTTTTTAATGAATCTTTATTTCAAAACCTCTGGTCCTCAACAAGTCGATCAAATATTAAAATTGTACTACTATGAACATTTTATAGATACAGTGGGATTACAACTCAGCATAGACTACTGGCTTTTTTTTCTTTTTTCTTTTATTTTATAATAAAAATGAAATATGAAATATTGATGTAGATTTTGCAGTATTCAGTATTTTAATTTGTCGAAATTGTTCTACTGCATCCACTTTTTCATAATTATCATACATATTATATTATTTTTTTGGTAGGTGAACCCTTGTATGATTGTCAGGTTCCACGATATAATAAGCTAATTTTCAAGTTCAATGAAATCATTTCACTTATATATAATTAATCTTTTGAGAAATTATCAGTGTCGCTTGGAACAATAGATCATAGTTCAAGTTTTCAATAATAAAAGGAAAACATATGACATTTCTTTTCTTTAATTGTGTCACGTGCACTTTCATTTCTTTTCATAAATACACGCTTTATTAGGTGAAACATATGTTTTTGTATTATGGAAAGGTAAATACAGTTCATTAAGTATATATTTTATTTTTAATAAAAATACAAATTTCGTTACATGATGTATATATGCACCTTCAAAGCACGTCTTTAATATTATCTCTATTAAAAAAAAATTATATTGTTGGTTCTCTCCTAATATATTAAAAAAAAAATCAATCATTTCTAAAGTCTCACTTCCACCTATCTTATAAATACTGGATCAGGAAAATATAAATATTTGCAACATGTGTAGCACTTGAATGTAAGATATTATGGAAAATGTTACACTTAGTCTCGTATTCAACCCAAAACACAGTCTACCCATATTTTTATTTTTTCTAAATGATATCTCTCATCTAATTAGATATATATATTTATAAAATGTAAAATATATTTTACAATGAATTGAACAATATCAATCATGAAAAATATGGAAAAAAAAATAATGAGACACGTGGGATTGCATTCGGGAATGCAAAAAGGGCTGAAACAAGAACATTCAAAACACTCATAATATTATTGAAACCCGCGGCCCAAGCCCAGCCCATAACCATCCCCTCCTACAGTAGCCAAGCCCAACTATCTTAACAGAAAATCATACGAGCTAATTATATTTTGACTGAAGTTCCTGCGACTCATTATCAATACACTTATTAATTTGGGAAAACCAAACTGTTTTTGTCTTTTTCTTCACTATAAAATATTTTAAAGAGGTTGAAAGACTAACTACCTTGTGAATCTGCATGTGTTATAATTGGGGGTAACATGATAATGAAAGGTGGGGAGATTGGACATGCCACCAAACTTAATTTCTTTAATTTTGATGTCTTACCTTCCTTTAGCACTTCTTTCATCTGATTTGGAATAGTTGATTCTATTATAACTTGACACTAAAGGATTGTAAGAAGGGGACCAGCGACCCATTTTTGGGTATTTATATTGTTAACGTTGGCAGATATTGATTGGCTCCTAAAATCATCAAAATCAAATCCACATTAAGGGCATGTATTCTCAACAAAATGTATTAATTATGGAAAATGATTGACAAGCCGCAATTCGTAGGCCCCTCTCATAAGTCCCATGACATGGCGTGGTTTGGAATACCATAAATACCCCTAGAATATTTTGTTAGTTTTGACCGTAATTAATAGGACGGTTAGAAAAAAAGGATGGTAATTAATTACCGGAAATCACGTTGGGGCATTAAATTTTGTTTTTTTCTTTTTTTAAATTTCAACTTTTGAATCGTCAATTCATAACCAATTCAGGTTTGGTGCATTTTTTTTTTTTTTTTTCAATTATTTGAATTTTATTAGTTTTATATGTTAATTATGGTTTTTTTTATGTTAAATGTGTTTTTGAACATGGTACATCTGTTGTTTAATTTGTTGAATGTCAGTTACATTTATATCACTTTTTTTATCTTTTCTTTTCGGTTTTTTTATTTATTTTGGATACCCTTTTTTAAAATGTAACTAACTTATTAAATGTTTTTTAATGTAAATAAAACTAGTTAAATTAACAATGGAACTAACTTTTAGAACAACGTTTTTGTAAAACAAAGCTGCATTCCAAAATATGAACGACTCTTAATATGATCTTTAGTGGAACTATGAGTCTTATTATTCATTTTTTAAATTTTTTATGTCTATCTGATTTCTAGTGATTATGACAATACACTAATTTTATTTGATAATTATTTGCATTTTAATCTAGGAAATACTGTGGAATCAGTTACATTTTCTGCAGATGACAATGCGCAAAAAGATTTCATTGTTGAAGTTGAGAAGCAATGTGCCGAAGCATTTACTCCAAGTGTTAGAATGACATTTGATACAGAAGAAGACGTGCAGAAACATTTGTTCCAAGTGTTGGAATTGCATTTTTGAATAGTTAAATATAAATTATTACAAAGATATTTCATTTGTAACATAAAATAGTTACATAGTATATAAGTTAGTTACATTTGCTTAACAACAACAACAAACACGTAATGATTAAGGAAATATAAATCACGAGATAGATATGCACAAACTGAACAAAATGTAGAGGATAATGTCACATTGTCAATCAAGTTACATTTAGGATGTCATTATCATTATACAACTCAATAAACATAATTCTTTCTACTAGTTAGTTAAATTCTTTCTAATAATAGTTAGTTACATTTCAAATAAAATTACATTTTTCAGTACACTGTAATAGTTAGTTACATTTGCTGAACATTTATATACACCAGTAACAACTTATAGTTAGTTACATTTACTACAAGGTCACATTACGCATAGCAGTACTGTTAAGAAAAATCAAAATACATGTTGCTGATGAAATCCGAAAACACTCATCTGATTTTGTCAGCTACATTTCAATAACAAATATAAAAAAAAAATTAATCATACATTTCATATTTCTGTAAAAAAAAAAAAGTTACTTTTGTTAATATTAAAAAAAAAACCCTAAAAAATGTAATCAACACCGTCATCAAATACAACAGACACGTTTTGTGAAATACCAAAAAAAGGTTTCGTACCCATTTTTTGGCTGTAGAAGAATCTTCGGATGAAATGTTTTGTTTCAAATCGATTCTTCAATGATATAATAGGTCTTCTTCAACATTTTATACAAGAGGATTTTTTTTCACTGATATTTTCAATTCAAATTTGATATTTGAAAACCAATAAATGTTGATGTGGTTGTCAATGGGAAAAAAATGAAAAAAAAAAAGAGAAAAACGTGGAAAGAGGGTGGGTATTAATTAGGAGTATTTTGATATTTAACTTTTTTACACTTTTATAAAAAATAACTACACAACTAATAAAATGTTGACACATAAAGGGGTACGTGGAAGGGCCTGTATGCTGGTCAGTATAGAGAAGCTCATTCATTGTATTGTTTCCCATGTTCACCAAATCAATCACAATGGACTCCACCTTAAATACCTCCCCCACCAGTTGGTACATTTTTTGTTTGTTGCACTGTATTAGACCATTTTATGCTTTTTAATTTTTTAGAAACAGTAGACAACTGGTACCCTGATTTTATGCATTCTTTATAAATTAAAGTTTTCTTGCATCCAATATTCCAATTTCATCTACAGCATACCGGTAATAGTCGTCCAATATTGTTTGAAATTTTTAACATGCAAATTGGTCCATACAATTTGTCTATATAATTATTATTTTTTATAAAATTATAGATTTTATTAAATAATAATGTATATTATTTATAAAAAAAAAATGTGATGTGAACTGCAAGCAAGATTGTAAATGGGTTGTGTTTTAACATTTTTCAATCTTATTTGATGTCACCTTGCATGTCGTTAATTAGTAATTGTAATATACATGAAAAAATAATTTAATTATACGCGTTTCTTGCATATAAGTTATGGCCTAGGAGTAAATCTCTCAATCGGACGGATACAGTTCGGATATGTAAATATCCATATCCTAACTTTTGGATTCGGATATGGATATTAATTTTCGGATTTAGATCCCTTCGAATATGGATATTTTTCGGATAATTAACATATTTAAATATTAACATTAATTTAGATAACCAAGTAATATTTTAAAGAGATGTCAAAATTAAAATTGAGATTTTTTAAGCTTATTCTTTTTTTCAGATATTATACATTAAAAATTTAATAGTATTATAATATATTATCAATGTGTTTACTCATACAAGATAATAATATTGATAATATATAATTCAAATATATATATTTTTATAATATATGTCAAATACGGATATTTTTCAGATCGGATAAATCGATATCCATATCCACACTCTGGATCTTCGAATATCGGATATTTCTGATTTTTCAGATACAGATTCAAATCGAATTCAGATTTTTCTGATAATTGACAGGCTTACCTAGGAGTGGACATTATTGAACATAACAAATTCCTTGCATCAAATCCTCCCGTACTGCAGTGGATGGACACCCCGCATCCCCTCCCAAGGGGGTGGCATAGAATCCTGGGATCCCCAGTGAAAAAAAAAAATGGTTATGGGCCACACGAGTCCATTGGGCTATTGGGTTCTATAAAAATGGAATGAAATGCAAGATTGGACGCCCTAGAGTCGGTTTTTTTTTTTTATCTAGATTAATAACCGGTTGTGTTAATTAACCAATAGCCGATTCTCAAAAATCTTCAATTGTATCAGTGGCTCAACAGGTTTTTATATTTTCAGCCACTTTATTACACACTAATGAGTTTTGAGGACAAACATAATCAGAATTGAACTAGTTAAAGACTTAACCAGATCAACCAGCCAAATTTGAAACAGTACTTCTTAAAGGGACGAGTGCGCTTTATCAGACGCCGCCATTAAAGAAAAGTGATCCACTTGTTTTGAATATCTCAGCAAACTTGTCACTTTCAGTATAGCTGATGTACCACCAACCCTATGAGAATGAGATCTATTGAAAAGTCATAAAACTTAGGTCTATTTCAATAATTATATATAGTATTAGTATTCAATATTCTAAAAGTATTGAAAACTCACTGTCTAAATTTCTAAAACAGTTTCTTTTCCTTTTATATGGATGGCAACAACCCCGGTTGTTGGGTTGGTTGCACTCAATTAAAAACCAGACATCCATCATGCATGCATGCTCTCTCTCTAAAACCCCACTCATCAGTCCATCAATAGTTTCACATTTGGCCCACCATTAGCACTTCAAAACAAATAAATTCACTATATAAAATATAGTTGTATCACACCTATACTCCTTCACAAATTTATTAATTAAATCCCATGCCCTATACCCTAAAAAATTAATACATGCATCAATATTAACACATATAGACACAAATATAATAACAAACTACATCTCCATTATCACGCAACCACATGTCTAGATGTTGAACTCACGAGCTTGGTCAAGCCCATGAGTGCGACATCTACCGCATCATGAAACCTAAAATCAGTTGCATTTGGATGAAAGTACGTGATCGACGGTATCAAGTCGATCACGGCCTTCCTCATCTCCACCACCTTTTCCCTAGGAATCTTCAACAACTCATCCTCGATCACATTAGCCTTGTCACCGGTCAAGTAAACCGAGTACTGACTCGGTTCAGCCGGGAAGTACCACTCGTACTGAGTGTACGCCGTGTGTTGGTTAAAGAACACCGGGATGCACCCGGCCGTGATCGAGTCGAAAATCGACCTCCTCGTGAACGAGTCACCGGGTGGCTGCATACAGAACTCGGACCGGGTCATGACATCCAAAACCCGGACCGGGTCATGGCACGCGCTCGAGCCCGGGTCGCACTTGACTCGGAGGCACCGGCCCGACCCGGCACACTGAGTCAGGATCGAGTCGCGGACGGCGGCCTTTTCCAAGCCCTTCCTGGGCCCGCCCACGAAGGAGAACAAGTAGGGCCTCTCGGCCCGGCCCACGATGTCCATCCACGCGAGCATCTCGTCCGACGTGGCGGGGTGAAAATAAGAAGGGTATGGGACCCCCCTCTGGTGGGCCCCGGACCACGGCTGCCTCTCCACGGTCAACACCGTCATGTTACCGACACGTGGCAGTTTCAACAGCCGATTCCCGCCGATGTCCTCGGCGAGGTTTTCGCTCCGCATGAAGTCCCACGCGGTCCGTCCGATCGCGATGAAGTGGTCCTCGCCCCGCGCCTTCGATTCGCGCCACGTGTCAAGTCGGGAGAGGTGCTCGTCGAAATCGACGGCCAGAGAGTCTCGCACGTGTATGTCCTTCTCGCGGAAGCGGCTTGACGCGTAGAGGCCCGCGTAGAAGGGGAGGTAGAAGAGTCGGGCCTGTGACGGGTCCCACGTGCGGCACGGGTGGGATTCAAGGCGCGCGTGGAAGATCATCTCGCTGAGGAACTGTTGGGTCGAGAACCAGCTCCTCGGCCCGCCTGGGCCGGGGGGGTTGGCTTCGATGGGCCGGCCCAGCCCGCGGTTCAACACGTGTGGGCACATGTCGGTGTAGATGTTGAGGTGGTGGCAGTCGCGGAGGATGTCGGAGTTGAATTTCGGTGGGATGTCGTGCACGTAAAACTTTGCAATAAGTGGGTCGCATTTTTTGATGGGTTGTGTGGGTGGTGAGTCTGGGCCGTTGATCTGGGAAGGGACGGCGGTGGCGGTGGCGGTGGTGGTGGTGGTGGCGGTGGAGGAGAGACGGAAGAAGTAGAGGAGGAGGAGCCAGAGAGAGAGGAAGAAGGAGATGGAGAGGAAGCGTTTGAGGTGGTGGAAGGTGTGTGGGTATTGTTTTGTGAGGATGTTGTGCCTGTTGTAGTCCTTGAAACCCATCTTCCCTTTTTTTTTTGTTTTCTTTAGAGAGAGAGAGAGGAAACGTTGGTCTTGGGTTTAAATTGGATTCATTGAAGTTGGGGTTGGCATTTCAAAGCACTTGTGGTAGATGAAGTCAAAGGTTTGATCAGGTGATATGATGTGAGCAGGGACTTTTTTAACGTATTTCGCGCGTTTGATGATTGGGTAAGTTGTGAAAATAAAAAACGAAGGTCAATGTTGTATTTTGATCGGGTGGGTTGGTCTGTTGTCGTTGTTGTTGGTTTTGTGTTTTATGGGATCTGATTCCAAGTGGGAGAACAAATGAGCGAGTGCAAGATCATAATGTGGAAAACCCACTACAACAAGAAATGAAGATGAAAGTCGGTTTTCTTTAAAATAAAAACCTGCCACCGACACATACAAAAAGTGACAACGTGGTGCGGTATGAGCGGCGGCCAATTATTATAAAAAATAAAAAGAAGAAGAAGAAGAAGAGGGGGCTGGCTTCACGACCACGCACGACTCGTGCTCACCAAATGATGACGATCATCCTGTCTTGGTTACATGCGGTGGTCACCATTTGTATCTATCAATAGCCATTTATATTTTTCAACATTAGAAATATATATAACTTTATGATCATGAATATCATATTGGTATATATATTTTTCATAATAATATATGTACACTAAAGATTATTTAATATTTAAAAAAAATCAAAATACATGTATACTGGGCTATTCCTAGGGGTACAACTTGGACAGACGGGTTTGGATTGAGGTTTTTCTCTACTGGGTTCAACCCGACCTGAACCCGAACTAATCCGAACCCAATTCGGGTCGGGTTTGGGTTGAGGGGTCGGGTTATGCGGACTCAACCCGAACCCGAATTAGGAAATGTTTTTTTTATATTTTTGTTAAAAAGTGATGAAGTTATGTTTAGTTTAATTAAAATTTAGAATATATATTCATAAACTATTTGAATTTTGTACGTTTTTTTTTTGTGGTGAATATACATTTAATTAATTAAAGTTTATTGTGTTGTTTATAAATAATTTTTATGAACTTTTAAGTATTAAACCCGAGTCTGACCCGAGCCCAACCCGAGCCCGAATTCAACCCGAACCCGCGGGTTGAGGTCGGGTTCGGGTTTGGGTTGAACCCTTCGGGTTGAGGCCGGGTTCGGGCTCGGGTTGGGCTCGGTGCAATGTGGGTTAAAGTCGAACCCGACCCAACCCGCCCGAGTTGCACCCCTAGCTATTCCGCATATTGTGCATAGTATTATTGTTTTTTTATATATACTATGATAAAAAAAATTAATCAATTTAATGATTCGAACTAATCGGAATGTCAATCTTACTAATTTTAAAATGACTACTATCATTTTTGTGATTAATCAACATTAGTACTAAATATTTTTGAGGATGAAGATTTAGTAACAAAAAAATAAAATAAAATCTAAAATTTATCCCAATCAATGAGAAAATAATAATTAATTTTTTCAACACCCTACCCCAAGTGAGAGAATACATGTCCATTTATCTTTTAATTTTAAATGTGTTTGGTTAAAAGAATAGTCAAATTCTGCATTACGTAATTAGAACCATTTTTTAAATACAAAACGTAATGTTTGGAACCTGATGTAATAGTCAAATTTTGGATCACGTAACGGGATGTTTGTAGGCCTGTCAACGGGTCGGGTTTAGACCCGGACTTGATCTGATCCGGATTCGATTACACGTGTAATATATCCGACCCAATTTGAACCCGACCCGAGTTAGACCCGACCTGGCGGACCTGAACAAACAAACGGGTCGGGTCTGGGTCCACCCCGCCCTGACCCGTTGGGTCCGAGACCCGATTGTTTTATTAAAATATGCTCATATATTATAAGACCATTAGTATTAATTGATATATAATTTTATTTCTTACTTAACTTATTTTTGTATCTACAAGTTCATAAATCATAATCATAACAAGCCTATAAATCGGTTTGTTTTGGACAATTAACTTATTAGCTTTTGAATTTGTATGATTAATTAGTTTATTGCATGATTTATGTTTATTATTTAGGTTAATATGTTAGTGTTTATTGTTTTGAATGTTGTTTAGGTTAATATTGTTTTGAATATTGTTTAGGTTAGTTATTTTTATTATTTAAGTTAATATGTTTTTTATGTTAGTGATTATTGTTTTGGATGTTATTTAATAATTCATTTACTTTTTTGAATTGTATAAAATTATATTCAAACATAATCTCATTAACAATAATGTTTTATTATAAAAAATTTCAAATAGAATGATAAGACAAACAAATACATGAGCTCTTCTCTCTCTCTCTCTTTTTTTTTTTTTTACCCAACCATCCGGGTCGGGTCGGACCCGGACCCGACCTGGGTTCGACGGGTCCGGGTCCGGGTCCACATTTTCCCGGACCCGTCGGGTTCTATCACGAGTCGGGTCCGGATCCATCCCGACCCGACTCTGACCCAACCCGACCCATTGACAGGCCTAGTTGTTTGGAACTTGTTTACCAACCGAATATATCTTTTTGGCAACAAAACAAAAAAAAAAAATCATTTAAAAAATTTGGAAAGGGAATGAAATACACAACTTCACCAACCAAAAAAGAAAAAAAAAATGGAAGTGAGGCTGAATTGCCAGCTCTAGAGCAGGATAATTACTCCCACATAGGTGGTCCTCATATAGTAAAAGTTACTAAAGTCTGGCGGCAAGATAAGATTTGAATATGATACTAACTGTGAATTTTATCTTTATTACATTTATCAAATAAGAATAAAAGTGAAGATACATATTATTATAAACTTAAATGAAATGAAACAAATTATGATCATATTCAATTTAAACATGAGAATAATCATCCACATTTTATTTAGATTCTCTTTTATAACAAATATGTTGTCCATCCACTTATTCTTTTATTGCATAATTTGTCTTTTAATCAAATTGTTTGGACCTATTTACTTCTGCAAACATAATAGTTAAATGGTACATGTTTCATATTAAAAAGATAATGTGAGAGACCATTCTTCCATGTACAGCCTCCCATGCAGTTATCACATTTTTTTTTTTTATTGAAGGTGTGTATATATATATATATATATATATATATAGAGGGAACCGATTAGGTGTGGCGGTGTGGGCATGACCTACAAGAACACGCACCTTTTACATGACCTTCTAAAATATGGGCATGACCTTCTACAAGAACGCGCACCTTCCATATTTGATCATCTTTGACAAATGATATTTTAACTTTGCATCATAATCTTATATATCCTCAGGAGGGTTTTGGATTCAAATTATTAGTGGATGAGTTCTTAAAACCTTCTGTTGAACAAATAAAATCTCGCATATAAAGTTTTTTTGAACCATCAATATCATGATATTTCGTAAATGATTTTCGAATACAGAATCCGGCAATTTTGGCATGGTTCTTATAAAATTTCTCTGCTTCCTCAATGGAATCAAAAGACTGTCCCAAAACTGGTTTACATTCATTATCAACATCCGGAATCCAAATTCTATTATCATTGCTATCAACAGTTTCATCAACATAAACCTCATTTTCAGCCATGGACATTTTATCTGGAAAAAAAATTTAACAAATATACATTTACATTAAAAAAATGAACAAATAAGCACAAAACAAAGGTGGGGACTATGAAACAGAGAAGAAGAAAGCTCCATCCATTTTTAAGTAAAGAAATTTGGCACTGTTATAAAAATTAAATAATGATGTTTGAAAACCCAGAACTGAGTAGTGAATATGTCCTAAAAAATCAAATTTTAAAAAACTTTAAAAAAATCAGATACCAAAAATTTCAGATTTTAATACACTCTGAAATGAACAAGCAACCATACATCATAAATCATTAAATACACCATTCATCAAAAATTTCAATACATACATCACCATTCATCAAACATTTCAATATACCATTCATTCAATACATACATCACCATTCACCAAAAATTTCAATACACCAAGCAACCATACTGCTAGCAACCAAAAATTTCAGATTTTTCAAGTAATCACACTAATCCAACCCAACTAGATACACCATTCATCATAAATCATTAAATACATAGTCCACAAAACTGATCATTCTTCAAAAACACTTCCACAACAAAGCATGAACCCAGATTTTAAAAAAAAAATTGAAAAAATGAAACCCTAGATTTGAAGAAACCCTAGATTTGCAAACAAATGAGAAAAGAATGCTAGATTTAGGGATAAATATTCAAAACAAGCCCTAGATCTCAAGAAACCATGTATTTCAAGCATTTCAGGCTAGAAAATACCAGCGAGTGGGGCT
This sequence comes from Acorus gramineus, assembly GCA_030737835.1. Lineage (NCBI taxonomy): Eukaryota > Viridiplantae > Streptophyta > Magnoliopsida > Acorales > Acoraceae > Acorus > Acorus gramineus. The sequence goes on along the minus strand of CM060849.1, from coordinate 27,426,875 downwards.
GACCGGCGTCATGGGAAGGGGGGTGGCTGACCAGCAAAGGGAGGAGGTGCGGGAGGAGAGCTAACCGACGCGCGCGGCCTTCTTCACCTTTGTCGACACGGGATGCAGTTTTTTTTTTTTTTTTTTTTTTGGGAGCTCTCGTTCTTCTTTGTGGTTGTCAAATAAAATGAGAGGAAAGAGAGTGGGTTAGGTGAAAACGAGGCTTATAAAGGGTGTCTTAAAGAGTGACTTGGTAACCTGGATTAACAGGTTCTTTATCTTTTTCTCTTTTTTTTTTTTTTTTTTTTTTAATGAAAACGAATCCGACGATCAGATCTGCTCCACACATAATCAACTGTCAATATTGACTGTCGTACGAGGGTCTCACCGCCCCCACCAAATCTGTTCCCACATATATATATTATTTTGTCCAATGGAACGCCTGTCTCACTGACTAAATGGCACAGCCTGCAAGAGAGAAAATGAGGACAATGTGCAATAATGTCCTAATAGTCCAACATGTTATATAAGCCACATCCTGTATGATTGTTTAGTTTTTCTTTTATTTATTTTTACAGTCATATTCATCTTTCTAAGTAAATAATCCAATATGGGTTCAAAAATAAAAGCTTCACAATACTTCTGAGGTATGTACATTGTGTAAGAATTATTTCTTCATATTATAAAGTTAAACAATCTTCAATATATATATTATACATCTTATAAAATCAAAGCATGCGGATCGTAAAAAAGAACTGCATAACTTTTATTCTACATTTGTTTTTTGTTAAAACTCAATTAAACATGAATTACTGACTCTGAATTCAGTGAGATAAAAGGCAGGATAATTGTTTCTAAGCCTTTGGGAAGTGCTTAAGGTTTTTAAGATAAATTGGCTTAATTTTAAAGGATAAAAAATTCATTAATTTTATTCATATTCACATTTGTCAAAATTGAGACAAAAAGTAGAGATAAATCACAACCTAGATTTAACAAAATATCATCATTTTCATTTTAAAATTAGGACAACTGTCCACAGTTTATCCCGATTATATTTTATACTAGACACGAAAATAAATTGTCCTCCCACTCACTTATCTCCATAATCACCCCCTTATCCCACCACTTCCACGGGTTTGACAGAATAGATTAAGGTTTTCTAACACTGCCTCTGTAATTGATAAATTAAAATATTTATTCATATTTTTTTACTTGAATAAGAAAAACCCATTCATACAAAAAAAAGTCAAACAGAGTAGAATAACTTTATTCATTGTCGAATAACAATCCACTCCTATTTTATTCTCCTCCCTTGAGAAACGGAGGCATAGAACATGGTGAATTTTAGGATATGCAGATCATGTGACTCCAAACCTAGTTTCTGACCGACATTATTATATGATAATATGTTATCTCAACCACTGTTTGCAATATATGTTGCAGAGAAATATTTAAAAACTACAAAAACAGAACCATGTTTTAATGCATGTAGGCTATAAAAAAATATTAAGGAAAAAATAATAAATTATTTGAGGCAGCCTAAGCTGTTCCTCTACCACCATCAATCACGTGCATGGAGATTCAAAACATGCACAATAAAAACATGACACATTTTAATATTGTCAGAGTGATATGTTTATTATATAAATGGTTTGTATATTTAATTTACATCAGAGAGTTGATACGTCTGATTATGTCAATTATTATGTATCCAGCTATTATTAGCGATTCTGAAATTACTGAACAGATGGGACATACAAGTCAAGTTAGATTAGTTGGTGTTTATCAGTGAGGACGGTAAGCATTTTCGTTGGTTATTATGGTTGGAATAGAAAATTAGAATCGATAATATACTTGATGAATGCCAAGCATAGAATATGGAACAAATACTCTCCGAGTGCTGTTACACGATTTTTCTTCTAGTCTTATATAAATCGATAAAAAATCACAAAAACATATACTTACATATTTCAGATTCTGTATGGATACAAATATTCAGTATGATTTGGGTATCATATAACACATTAAACATTTATATTTTTTAAGATTTAGTAATCAGATTTGCACAGGATAAACATATATAATTTTATAATATGCGCTACATTGATATCTGTATTGTTACACCGAATATTCAAATATCCAACAATATATATTTTTAAATACGGATTTGAAGCAGATATTTTTCTTATATTTGACATAAATAAATGTTGAGTTGCTCACCCTTTGTTATTTAAGGTAAAGAAATTAAGCTTCAGAGTGAAGGTGTGTGCCCTGTAAAATTGAATAAAATCAATGCATTGCTGGATTTATGGAACTAGCTAACTAGTTTATAATGAATTAGACAAATACCACAGATTGAATTAAGAAATAATAACAGTTTGATTGGGAGTGACATTGTTAGCGCTCACAGAATAGTCACATCTGGTGAAGTTTATGATCTGGCATGCCACAGAAATCCACATCAATAATTAAGACACTGCCCCTTCAACAAATCTTACTATTCTGTGGAGCCCTCTATTTTTCTGGGTCCTCAACTTCTCATAACAGGTTTCATTAAATGGTTTCCTCAAAAACAGGTTTCATTAAATGGAGAAAACCAAAACATATTGACAAAAGAAACTATTTGATGTTTTAGTAAAGACTATTCAATTTTTAGATGCGTAGTTGTGTTTAATTATCCGAATATTTTTGACACAGATAAATTGAAAACATAACTGAAGATAAGTGGCAAGAAAACCATCAAACCTGTTAAACCATGCAACTATTTGACAAGTAATCGCAGCCTTTATAAACCTCCAAGCCAGGCCGGCTGAGCTCCTCTTCTTTGAAGCACGCGCATCGCTTGCTCATCCTTCCAGTCAGTGCAATCTCTTGAGGTCTCTGCACTAACCTCGGATACCCCGTGTCGCACCAAACCTGACCACTCAACACGCATTTTTTACTTATTCAAAACAGAATATAATTGGAATGTAATACTACCCCAGTTATGTGATGTTGCGAATAAAGGGGAAGGATATCAATCAGTGTTCTAAAAAAAGGGGATTAAGCGAGTGCCAATGGAATCGGGCCTAGCCGCCTCATCGAGGGGATTAAGCAGTCTCGTGATTTAAGTGAGAATTAAAAGGGGATTAAACGGCTAGGTAGACTAAACGGGTATTACATGAAGTTTAATATAATTAATTTGATTTTTGTTCATTTCTTGACTTTCTTCCCTGTTTTATTTATTTTTTATTTTGAAGTCGATTAATCCCTGCTAAATCCCCACTTGGTCAATTAATCCTAAGGCGGCCACTGACCGCCTCAAATAGCGCCTGCGCTTTTTAGAACATTGCTTCCAATTAATTGTTTGGGATGGAAAAGTTGAGTCAATAAATGCAGATTTGAGAGTTACCTTTCCTCCGTCATCCTGGCTCCATCTCGAATTGCAGCTTGGAACTTTTGCTTCTTCGCTTTCTTGCTTCTTCATCAGCTGTGCTCCACGTGCAGCCTTTGCTTCAACTCCTTTCAAATACTTGGTTGGTTGTCCATGGCTGTCATAGTATCGGCCGACAAGTGTTCCTACATGTCTGGTAGTTGGAAGGTATATCATATTATCACGTGGTGCATGGTTTCAAGGTTGATCTCCATATGGAATTTAACCATACTTTTTTAGAAACTTTAATAACATATTACCACGCCAGAGCAAATGAACAATGGGTGACCAAGTGGTTCTTTCATGACACCAAAGGAAAAACCATTTCTTACTATGAGATTTGTGCACGCTTAGATAGCATATTAAACTAAATTGTCAACAATCGATGTTTTCATTCATCATTTCTCACAGTGCCTTGAAGAGTTTTAATGGCTTTTACATCGCAAAACACAAATGGCAAGTTATGCTTGAAGATCATATGCAAGATTTGTTTCCCAACTTCAAAAAAACATTACATAGAACACAATTGATAAGTTGAAAAGGAACCATAATTTTATGGGTAACTTACTTGTAGCTTCTGAAGTAGAAGTCACGCCAATCAACAACACTCTTCATCTACAAAACATGAGAGAACACAGAAATCAAAGAGAAAATGTAAAAAAAATCATCTTCACACAGACCAAAGAATTATTGTATTAAAGAAATGAAAATCTTTTAGAGATATAACTCAAGAAGAAACAGAAGATTTGTCTGATTCAAAATTCATCAGAAAAAAAAAAAAAAAATTCACATTAGCCGCTTTCTTTTTAGTAAGTTTGTTTCAGAATGATTGTATGTACAATTGTATTGAATTTTTAAAAGCCCAAGAAATTCAGATTCTGAAATAAGAAACTCATGAGGATATTCCTCTATCAAAACTGAAGACAATAAATTAGTGTATTATGTTACCTGAGCACTGGAAAGACCTTGCAATGAATCAGTTAAACCATCCCCTGCATCCCAAAGAAGATAATGATGGTCACATACAAATACAATAAATATACAAATTTACAATTTGGTGGTAATTCCCCCACCCTTTATATATACAGATATATAGATTCCACAAGTATTAGCATGAACCAACAGCAATGCACAATATAAACGTGAATCACGTGATAGCACATTTAGTAGAATTAACAGATACGCCAGCATCCAGAAGACCTTACATGCATGTAGACTTCAACACGTTACACAGCAGGACATACAGTAGAATAGGAGGTAGGATTCAAATTTCAACTACACTAAACAAAGTGTGCAAACCAAATAACTTGGCTTTACCTGTAAAGTTTCCTGAAACAAATGCACATGAAGCGTCTCTGGAAGTCATAAGCAACATCTGTTAGAAACTAAAGAGGTTAAAAAATTCAACATCTGGAAGTCATAACTATTGGAAAAACAATAAACGTTAGCCCCTCCTGCTATAGAAGATAACTCTTGCAGTGGCCAACTACAATCACCATAATCAATGTTCAAAAAACATGTCTTGATATACATAGTTATGGAACCACAACATTGAAGAACAGACACCTTTCTGCCTAAAACAGGATAGTTTTATAACTATTTGTTCCCAAGTTATAAAGAAGACCAAAGTTTTTGTTTACCAAAACCTAAATGTTTAATGGACCCAAAAAAAGAAAAACCAGTAAAACATGCATAGAAAGATGAAGATGAAGGAATAATATCAAATAACTGAAATTTCAACAAAAAGAAAAAACATACTGGCAAAAAATGCACCCACTCTGCATGTAGATTGGTATATGTGACACCATGGGAATGAATTGCACATGAAGGCTTTTAATTACAATGATAAACAAACTAACCTGCCTGCAAAATGATGGTAACCCCCTCCTGGACCATAGTGTTGCCGTCCTTTAGTCACATCAAAAACGGAGCTGCATTTGCACAATGAAAAGGTTTCCTCAAGTCAAAGAAAGCTTGCATTACCATGCAAGAAAGGAAACTAGAAAAAAGAGGGTGGGCATGAATCTATACCCCAGAATTCCAAGAAGGATGGGCAATTGATCATCGGTTCCATTGTATTTAGCCACCTCATCTACAGTCCACAACCTCTGATTAAAAAAAAACCAATAAATACTGAATACAACAAATCCAGAAGATCACAATCAACAAGATTTCAGTTCCCGTGAGGAGCAAAACATTCCTAGTTTCAACCATAATAAAAAAGTTGTGCACAACGTATACTCCGCAAGCATTCTGTTTGACACAATAAGTGAACATTTGTAAATCATATGGAGATAACTAAACTTTGTTTCTAGATATATTCCTATCATTAGTACAAGAAATACATGAAAAAAAGCTTCTACGTATAATAGGTATGACGACAAACTAGGGTTAGCCTTTTAAACTATAAAAGAATATGATAAATCATTCAACTAAACGGATAACATGATTCTTAAGTATTAAATGAATAGTTCGGCGAACAAAAGTATATTCATCCAATAGGTACATGAGGTATCCAATCGCTGAACTTTTCCAAAAATTCGGAAAAGCTCAAAGTATTGTGTGACTATAATCCCGACTCTCAACCAGTTCGATTCAGGCCAAGAAAAGGGAATGATTGGTCTATATGTACAAAGAAGTTCCAATTCAATTCTCATGTGATATGCCCTATGGCAAGCAATCGGGATATGAAGAAATGAAAACAGTCTAAACAATTGGCACACCGAATCTTGTTTAAAAAAATACAGTGAAGGACTAAGCTGCAATGCATAGTAAGCAACAAAGAAATCCATTAATGTGAACATCTGAACATTCATCTCAGTTCAAATTCTAGTATAGACAAACAAAGATATTAAGAATCCAAACAGATACGAAAAGAAAACGCATTTTCTCATTATTTTTGGGCAAAAAAAATAGGATGAGATCTTTCACATAAAAGCTTGCCTCAATGAGATCTTTTTCATCCTCCTAAAAAGATATACTTTCCAGTCTTTTTAAAAACCGATACAAGTTCAATCAGTGTAATGTGTTTATACCAAAGATGCCTTTTTTTCCAGACCTAATTCGGTTCCACAAAATTTTGCGATCAATCAATAACTACTCTAATCTTCCAAAATTGCGATCTATAATTCATGATAGCTAAAAAAGGGACTGTTTTTGATCGATCAAAAAGCTCAATTTTCAAAGGGATTTGGATTATCGAGACCCAAATTTTAAAAAAAATTTTTTTCAATACAGTTATAAAGACAGTAATCGCGAAAAGAAAAAGCGACAAACGTTGATCGATGAGAGGACTAACCGATTCGGGCGACTTTCGATCCGACAATTGGACAACTATGGAGACTACGACGACCGATATTGCTAACCCTAGAAATGTTGGAGAACCTAATATTGCCTTCCACGAAGCCATCTCTCTCTCGATCAATCGATCGATCGGACTACCATGGAAGAAAGACTGGCTTGAGCGAAATTTATCGGTCCAGTGAATCGCGGGGTTAGAGTGGAGTAGATTGTGGCGTCTATTTGGCGAACTCGGATGTGAACCGCATGAAAATATTAGGGTTATTTGCCTTAAATATCACTAAAAAAGACTCTATTTTATTAAAAAGAAAAATCCATACAATCTCACTGAATCAATAAAACCCTCCACTTTTCATAAAATCCATATAACCCCTTAAAAACACCTAGTAAATTCAAATAACCCCCTGAATAAAAGTTTTGTTAATAGATAATGAATATTTTACGCATATTTCATTTGATTAACCCTAACTAAAAACACAATATATTAAAAAGTCACTATAATGTATTAAAAATGTAAAAAATTCTATGAAAATAACGAATTTACCCTCTCTGGATATATTATAAAACTCTATCCAGAGGGGTAAAATCATCATTTATAGAAGATTTTTCGCATTTTTAACACATTGTATGTATTTTTAATATATTGTGTTTTCTACTAGGCTTAACCAAACATAATATTCACAAAATATTCATTATATGTAAACGTAAATTTTATTGAAGGAGTTATTTAGATTTACTAGGTATTTTCAGAGGGTTATATGGATTTCAATCAGTTTACAGGGGGTTATATAGATTTTGCCCTTTATTAAATGGCGCGCACAAATTTTTTTGTTTTTCTTACTTTCCACGGTACAGATGTGTGTGTATATATATATAATTAATTTTTTTCTTACATTTATTAAAAATAGGTTCATTCATAAATAAAATTGAATTATATTTTTTATCAAAGTATATACCTCATTAGATAATGCTTATTATTTTTTAAAAACGAAACATGTGTGGTTTAGTCTAACATTTTCATTTATTAAAATAGTCCCATTGAAATTTAAAACTCTACTATTTCACTTTTTTTTATGGCTGATTTGACGATGAGATAAATGGTAAGATAGGAGTAATTATGAATATAAATGAGTGAGAGGACAAGTCATCCATATTTGGTATAAAAAATAATTAGAATAAACTGCGGAAAGTTATTTCGATTTTAAAATAAAAATGGAGATATTTTATAAGATGAGATAACATTTTCTCATTATTTGTCCCAATTTTGACAAATGTAAATATGAAAAAAAAATATGAAACCTTTAAAATTATGACAACTTATTATCAAAATGTTATCTCTTGACCAAACTAGCCCTTTAAATTAAAATATACATTTTTGTTATGATTATGCTATATTCATGGGCAACTTAATCCATTTTAATGATATTGCTAAAATGGGGTTAGTAAAAAAAAAAACTTTAAGATATATGTAAAAATAAATAAAAAGTCAGAACAATAAATTTGATATACTCCACCCTAAAAATAGTTTCAGTTATAAATATCGAGTCACATGTATTTTTTAAAGGTCATACGGTACAAAAAAAGAAATTTACATATAAATGCATGTGAACGCAAACAAATGAGTGGGTCAAAAGTAGGCTAAAAACAAAAATGGATGTAACACGTCATAAAATTAGATGTTATCTTATGAGACAGCAAAAGAACTGTCCCTAACATTAAATTATAATTATAGTTGTGAATGAGTCTTTGCCTAGAAAAGTCCAATTGGTAGGCAACCAAAAACCATTTTGTTAGTCATGCAACTTAAGATTGTATAAAAGTGGTCACACCTGTACTGGATTAGAAAGAGTTATTAGACAATGAGACAAAACAATGTCTAAAATCACAACTATCTGCTAACACTTGAAAAAGAACATTTTCTCTCATTTGGTTAAGCATAGATAGAGAAGAGTAGGAAAATTTTTTGTACAGTGGTATTTTTCACTTTTGTTTTATACTACAATTACAATTATGAATGAACAAGAATAAAACTATACTTGCCTCCCCATGCATTTCATTTTTTTTTTTTTTTTTTTTTTGGTAAACTGGCCCACGAGGGGCTATTACAACTGAGGGCCCAAGGCCCATCATCACAACCACTTCTTTACATCCCAGGTGGGATGATAAACAGGGATTGAACCCTGGTCTAACTTATCAGTGCATGACCATTGCAATATTTCCATACCAAATAAGATGGTCAGAAATAGTAGGGGCACCAAGAGAGCATGAGAAAATAGACAAGATCTACAATATGAAAAATGATATGCTCAGTCACATTCATCAACTAAAACTCAAACTCACATGTTTTCATTTTTTTTTAAATAATAAACATTATCTAATAAGATATACGTTTTAATAAAAAGTACACATCACTCCATTTCGAATTGAATGAATCCATTTTTAAGAAGTGTAGAAAAAAATTAATATAGTATATACATCATTTAAAGAGATATATGCTTCATTGAATCTGTAACGAAATATATAAGTCTGTGTTTTGAACTGAGAAAAACACTCAGTATAGCAACACTCATACAATATTTAGATATATAAAGCCAACACAGTTTATGATCAGACAATCAAGAAACAACTATTCAACTCGTCTAGAATTACAATTCCACCTATAAAAAAAATAATAAGGAGACATTTCACAGACAGAAGGCGTGCATTATTACTTTTTTCCACAAGCAAACAGAACTCATCATGATCTCAGGAAGCTTTTTAAAAAAAAAACCAAAGAGGCTTTCAAGGCAATCCTGAATATGAAAAATAACTTTTCACACAAAAATGCACAATCTCTTCTCCTGCTTCTAAAGTCAGGCTCCTTGTATGCTCTGAAGAATATACATAAAAAATAATGGTAAAATATGTATAACACAAACTCATACTACAAAACCAGTAAAAAACAAGTTTCACCATAAAAAAAAAAAAAAAACAAAAAAGAATTACACGCAAAAAATGGGAAGATGTGGTTTCAAAGAGCAGACAAATCAAGAAGATTGGATTCCATTGGCGGCGGGGCAGCTTCAGCCACTGGCGGCGGGGCAGCTTCAGCCACTGGCGGTGGGGAAGCTTCAGCCACTGGCGGCGGGGAAGCAACCACTTCCACCGCCTCTGAGGACTGAGCAACCACTTCCACCGCCTCTGAGGACTGAGCAACCACTGTGTCCGATGGTGGAGAACTCGTTTTTTCTGAAGGCGATGTGTTGGCAGGCTGAGCTGCTGCTGCAACTCCCACTGCCGCCGCCTCGGCTGGAGGTGCTTCAATTGCCAGTGGCTTGCTAGGCTGCGGAAGGGCGCTTTGTGTTGACTTCTTGATTGTAATTGGCGGTGCAGAAAGCGAAGCCATCCCCGGTGGAAGAATCTCAATGGGCGGTTTCTTCGCAGCTTCTGCCAAGCTTGTGAGTTTTGGTTCCTCGAGGGACGCCAAAAATGCTGCTGCTGCATCAGTTTTTACTGATGGGGTGTGCTCGAGCTCCTTCTGTAGCATCTTGTTCCAGGATTGGACTAGATTCCTCAGCGATGGGCGTCCGTGAGCCTAAAAGACATGAATTTGTTAGGATTCATTTTACGCTGAATATATTTTTCATAAAGTTCATCTAGAACTTGAATAGATTAAAAGTAGGATTAAACAAGTGGATATTATTAAAATGAGAAAATGATTGAAGAGAATGAACGAACAGAAAAAGATAAAAATAGTACAATGGATGTACGGCTTGGAATAACATAAAACATAGGATTAAATGATGATGGTAGTTTTCTGTGGTTTCTGTAAAATGAAAGGAGAGAAAATTGTGGTGAATAATTACATGTGCATGAAGTACAGCCTCTCCCAACATTCCAGTTTCCTGCCAAGCTTTCTCCATTAGGGCATTGTCTCCCAAGACTGCAGCTGCAAATGCAGCTTCACGGCCTTGTCCATCTGCAATAAGATTATTTACTAGGCCCTGTAAAATGAGAAAGTGATGTTATTGGTATGTTCAATCATTACAAAAGGATATAGAGTGCTCCCAACATCACTGTTTCATTTTAGAAAGATGATTTGAAAAGTTCAGAAATAACATACTTCATATATGTCATAAAAATTGGTAAATTTCTATATCAGGCAACAGATGGCAAAAAATGTTGCAGATTGGATGTAACATTACTTATTTGCAGCTCCTAATCCTGCCTCAACATTCGAAAAACTTTCAGACATTTAACATCTCATTAATTTGCACTACATTCATGCATGGCATGGCTGATGAGAGTTTGCAGTTCTTTTTCAATGTGCCACTGTCTAGGATGGTTCACCACATTGAAGCATCAGTAATAGAATGCAATAACTACAGGCATATGTCACAGTCTCGCAAAAAAAATTTACATGTGGAGATGTCAACTTTGCCAAAAACCAATCGGGCTAGTTGAATTTCAAACATCAAAGGAAAATCTACAGTTTCATGGATCAGGAAAATATACTACACATGCTTGGACTGACCCATCATTTTATCCTACAATATCAGATTAGAGAAATTAGACATGATATGCATGGAGGATAAAATGGAAAATGAACATCTAGAGATTTTATGGCTCAAATGAGCTAATACATGCTGCTATTGTAATCCGCCAATAATAAACAGACAGCAAACTGAAAGCACAAGGATACATACACTAAGCCGAGTCAGTTCGCCATGATTTGCAAGGCGTAATGCAACCCCTCTCAACTCTGTGACTGGCAGAGCTCCCTTCACAGAACCTGCAGCAGCTAACCTCTTTAGAGCTTCCCGAGCAATGTCAGCTTGCGCGGTGGCATCCGCAGCATCAATGAGATCCATAAACTCCTTTGCAAATTTCACTATTCCTTGAACAATATCGGCAAGATTTTCTTGTTTGGTTGTTAAATTAAGAATTTCAGTTACATTAGTTGTTGAACTTTCTTGCCCAATATCCCTGCTGTTGCTCATTGTCAACAGACATTGAAGTGCTCTTTTCAACCCATTGCTCTGCATGGCCAAGTCAAACTCCAATCTGGGAAGCATCAAGAACAAGAATTTTATTTCTTCTCACAAAGCAGATATCCAAATCAGGTATTTCAAGCATATTAAGAATAGAGCAAGAATATTTGCAGTTATTTACATTATAAATTTAATAGGGAATTTGTATTGGTGTATCTGTCTGTCTCTGATAACCATCTCAATTGAAGTTTCAATCAAATGTGAAGGTACATAATATATTAGGTGTGTCTATGATTTTTCTTTTCACTTAAAGGTTCTATTTACAGGAAGACTACTCTAATACCCCTGTAAAATGACTAATTTATGTAATTTTTTGAGAAGCCAAGAGGCACCAAAAAACAGTCCACTGCAACCCAACAACACCAAGATAATTTTCACAATTAAATACGTGAAACAAGGGTATATGCAGTGAGTACAATGTCTGTGAGGGGCCTACTGAAACTGAATCAGGCAGATGTTGTGCACATGGATAGGACCATAGGAGAAAAATGACTGTTCATGACCTTACCCTCAATTAGCATTTATTTGTCAAGAAATATAGGTGGCCTTAAGGTTAATTTTGGCATAGTTGCCTAAACAGATGGTATCATTCCACCTAACAGTTTAGAAATTTGTATGATCCGCCTTTAGTATACCCATATCCATGCCTACCTAGTCAACAATTTCACATAGAACACTCTGATGTCTCAAAAGATCAAACAGTACATTCTACCGGGAAATATAGAGAGAGATGCACAGCATTATCACATGATCACCCCTAAAAGAAATAGCCACGTTTAAGCATTATCACTGCAAGCAAGCATAAACAACTGATTTATTTATTTATTTTCTTGGGAGGGGGGAGAAGTTGGGGCATTCATTGACTGATGGGAAACAAGAAAGGCCCTCGAATAAACAGATCCTGAGGGATCTCCCAAAAAATAAAGGGAATTACCCATAACGAAGATGCTGAACATGGAACTTTGTTACACACAAATGAAAAAAAATAGAAGAATGCTGGGAGTGGGATTTGAACTCACGCCTGTTCACATGTAAGATCTCCTAAAAACAAGAAAAATCACATTCACATGAGATTACTGGTCTCTAAAGCTCAGTACTTGATCCTTGGTATATTTGGGGAAGAGAAAGAACCAGGAAAGAGCAACTTGGAATGGGGTTGACAACGTGGAATAAAGAAAGGAGAGGTTCTACATACGAAATTCTAAAAGGATGTGTTTTCTTTTAATTTTCAAATGTTCATTAGACAAGTTCTCGGTATTTCTCTTCAAAAAAAAAAAGAGTTATCAGGATTCATAGACCACCACCACCTCATGAATGTCCACCAACCAAGAGTTTACCTTCTATTAGAATGGATGATCTAATATATCATGCATATATACATAAGTGCATTGTCCTAAAAGATTATGTATGTAATACTAGCCTCTTGGATATCCCGGGCAAATGAAGTGCTTCAGTTGCATATCCCATCCCAAGCATGAACTGTGCCAAATCATCATGGTGCTCACGTCCAAGCCTACTAGCCCTGTGAAGAACAAAATACAATATTGGTACATATACACATGTTAAAAAGAAGTCCATATAGAAAATGCCTTCAGACAATACCATTTCACTGCACTAATTGCATCCCCATAGGCAGCCAGACATCGGCAGCGGATACCCGGATGACTGAGTGACAGAGCATGGGCACACATATACCTGACACCAGAACAATTTTCAAACATCATCAGTGTCTTCAACAAATTGAGGAGCCAGGAGACCTGATGCAGGACGACAGGATACGATGGAGGGGTAAGTGATGATGATTAGGGTTAGGGTTAGGGTTGGGATATGTGGTTTGAGAAAATAAAATTAAAAAAATAGATTCTAGGGTATCACATCCAAGAAGGTTAGGGTTTCACACCCTCACAAAATCCCATCTCAGAATATCTCAAAAAGAAACTTTTCATTCATTCTAAATTTGTCTCTCCGTAGAGATTACAACTTTATTTAATGAGAAAGTTATTTAATCTAGTCCATTAATCATTCTAAAGATTTATGGTCTAGATTGAATCCTATAATAACTTAAATTAAATAACAAACAAATTAAGTAATTTAATCTAGGCCATTGATCATCCTAAAAATCAATGGTCCGGATAAAATCCTACAATTCTTATTCAAAATAAAATAAAAAACCTAACTAATCTCTATCCACAGAGGAATAAGATTATATCTCTTGCCCTTCCTCCTTTGATAGCCTTTAAATGCAATCATTGACTTGATGTCCCCATCAAGACTTAAGCATATTCATAATGCATGTTAGACCAAAAAGAATTCAATTGCTAGTGCCTCCTCTGTGACATGTAATGATGTAAGAAGAACACCCAATCTCACATTTGTTTCCACACAACATGGTACAAATTGTCAATACTTGCTATTGCTTTACAGGTTAAACACCACAATTAGGAGGCCCCTTATAATTTATGGATATTTGTTATTTATTGCATTGATGCCAACAAGTCAGTTCAATGGGCCTATTTGATGATGATGTGTCTGATCTGTGTCCATGGAGGGCACCAACATAGGTATATATAGGGAAGAAAACATCATGACTTCTTTCATAGCCTACTGCTAAGGAGAGATCATGATCAGTCACTGCATTCATAAAATAAAGGGCACCTATTACCTGTCAACTAGCCAAAGCACTCCGTCTCTAACACCAACCACCACAAGCGGTCCTACAGGGCGTTTCTGTTCTGGGGGAAAACGTGTAACTGCCACAGACACTCCGCCCCCAGCAACAGCTACCTCACTTGTTTTTCTCTCTTCTGCCTCTTTGGGGGGTCCTGCATCCTCCCCATCCATTCTTGACTGCTTTCGTAGTGATAAAAATGGTGGAACAGAAGGAGTTTGCTGGAAGGACGCTAGCCGAACTACCTGAATTAATGGAATTGTTTGAAAAATTAGAAGACATTCAACTTAAAAAGATAAATTTATATGCATGAAGAGACTGAAGATGTGTCATTTCTTATGCATGAACTTGATCAAAATACATTACAATGAAATATAAATAAAAATATAATCACAAAGTGATGTCCTGACTAGGCCTCAGAATCATCACTCATCCCAAAATAAATTGCTGATGTATGACATTTTAGAGTTTTTTTTTTTTAACAAAAATGGCCTGTGGAGATTCTGGACCGAATTAATGAAATATAGTGGATCGTGAGAGTTTTAGTATGCCAAAACAAGGAAAAGGTATGGATGATCATCAAGGCCTGTTTTTGTCTTTAGTATATATCAATAAGTGAAGGAAAAGGGTAACCCCGACAGCATGGAGAACAAATAACTGGTTTTACAAGTGAAAAGATAATAATACAGTGGACACAAAATTAAAATTAACACCTGCAGCATTGGTGGTCTCAATGCAATCCTTTCCTGAGTATGTACTTTTGGACCATCAACTGCAATAAGTGCTAACTCTCCATGCTCAGCAACAACTCTTGCTTGAGCTTCTTTGGCTTTCATTTCTTCTTTCTTCTTTTTCATTTCCAAATCAATAGGTGCAACTCCAGCATCCACAAAAACACACCTATGAAGTGTCAATTAGCAAGTTAGAAAACCTGAGGACATAAATTTGTGGAATCAAATTTCATGGCTGCTTTCCTTTCCTCCACCTTCCCCTTACCACCATCATCAAGAAATGAGTTGTATCTTACTCTATCGTGGTCGGTGTAGCAACAAAGAGCTGTCTACGATGCCAAACAGCACCAGTGGCACAGGGAATTGCCACATCACCAAGATACCGAAACTGAGGGCGTAAGGAAGCTATCACGATGTACTGGTGATATGCAAATGCACAGTACTCCACAGTCTGGTCCCATGCTGTCCATTCTGGCTGGGAAAGAAGACCGCTCACTGGTTGATAGGTTTCCCAACTGCATGATTTTAATTTGTATACATTTTGTGAAAATATCATAAAAGTAGAGGTCAGACTAATGGAGGATTGATGTAAATATATAACGATTTAGATAAGGAACAAATAGATGACAAAAACCATAAATTCATAAACCCCAAACCAGGTATCAACTGTACAAATAGGTATCTTCTAGTAAATTTTATAGGGACATTTTTTTTTAAAAGATTGGTGCCCCCAAGATCTAATCATTGGTCAACCTTTACGAAGAGAGGAGTGCTAGCTGACTTTCCCAAAGCTCGGTTCGCTTTATAGGGACATTTTTAGTGTTATTCTTAGCATTGCAGATAAATACTTTAGGGAATTTTTCGTTGATCGTATAGGGACTTCTTTTTTAAATGTTATATGAATAGAGGGCAGTTCATAATTGCCCATATCAGAAGAGTTGTTCTCACGCGGGAAATGCACAGATTCACACAAACACAATATTTGGATGAATTCAAGTAAACAATGCAAAAGATCTTTTGTGCTTAAGGACATGCAGGAGATGCAGAACATGCGTGGTTAGAGATAAAAATTGGATCATCTGACATGCGAATTGAAAAACCTAATATTAATTTGAAATCTCCTCCTTTTTACCTGTACAGCTGAAAGTTCTGAGGGGCTGCTTCCCCTGATGAAGCTTTGGAGGATGAATAGGCATCATCCGCCGCAGCAAAAGAAGAAAGAATCCCACTACTGCCAAAACCCGATAATGGCATGGACTGAATTGTTGAAATAGCAGTGGCGGCTGCTGGGCTGATCCGTCTCGACATTCGATAAGCAACACCAAGCAGGGCACCCCCATGTAAGCCAATAACCTATAAGATAAATTTTAAAATAAGAACACAGAAAAAAATTGTTTAAAGAGTCTACAAATAGAGAAAAATAATTGACCATTCAAAATAAAGTGAAAAGGCTCACAAATTCCCAATCCACAACAGGTCAACAAACTAAATCTAGAGAATGCCATTCAATTAATAAAGCAATTATTTTCTTTACACATGTCAGATTATTCAAGCAAAACATTCAAACTTTATAAATCAATAATACTTTCAATCACAGTTCAAAGTGCGGCTGATGTGCCCCCCTCGGCGCACATCAGCACCCTGGTGCTGGTGCTGTCCAAGTGTTGTCCAAGTGCGGCCATGTGCGGTCATGTGTGACCAGCCGTTCAAACCCAGTTCGAATGAGAATCAAACGGCCCTTAGGTGCTCGAATCTAGTTCAAACGGGAAATCAAACGGCCCTAACGAAGTTCGAATGGGATTCAAATGGCCTTTAGGCATTCGAACCTAGTTCGAACGGAATTCAAACGGTTCAAACCCAGTTTGAACGAGGTTCAAACGGCCCTTACACGTTCGAACCCAGTTCGAATGAGATTCAAACGGTCCTTAGGCGTTCGAATTCTATTCGAACGAAGTTCAAACGCACATATACTAAAAAAATTTAAAAAATAAAATAAAATATACAATGTGTTGCCGCATGTAGCCCCACCTCATATGGGGTCCGCACATGTTTTTAAACTATGCTTTCAATTATTATTCATGAACAATCATTACACAGTAAAAAAAACATGCACTTCTGATTTGCCGAATGCAATGATCTGTACCATGTTAAAAAGAGTCTAAAACCTGTTTATATACTAACAATTCAATGACAAAAAAAAAATGGTAGAAAAAACAAAAAGAATATTGAAAAGAAAGATTAACAAAAAAAAGAATGTTTAACAAAGAGATTAAGTTATCACTTATCACATCACTAATAGTATCCCACACCACAACAATTGCACTGGATCAACTGCTTTTACATAAATAGGCTTCAGTTGAATCAAAAGATGGCCATGTAAATGGTGACGTCAATCTGGGGGTGTACCCTTTTTCGGACAAAAGGTGGGAGTTCACCACCATTATTTCATCAAAAATACACATGGGAAACTCATATAGGATGGGACAGAAGGCCTGGCCTCCAAAGAAAAACAAACAAATGAGTCGATGATTTCCTTCATTCATTTGAACCAATAATCAGTCCCAGCAGCTAAAAATAAGAACATCATTTTCCATATTTTCTGCATGACCTTACCAAAAAAATTTAAAAAGGCACTGTAGACATACCAGCTAATAATAAAAATAATTTTTTGACGATTTTGCAGGAAATCTCCACATCTTTTGATTTATATAGAAATGGAAGCCGGCAGTCATGGAAACACGAATAAAAAGTAACATGACTTGCCATGAACTGCTTGTGCCAATGAGTATCATGGCCATTAGATGACTCTTAAATACCAAGTAAAAGATTTTCAATATAAGACTGAAGAATGAAAATATTAAGCTTTAAATGAAGCAAGGTCACATACTGGTTCACTGCGACCATCAATGGACTTTCTTAAAACATGTGAAGTTCCTTCATCCAATAAGATGCGCACTTGGACAGTAGCGGAAGAAGCAGCACTTGCAGCTGCTGCTGCTGCCTGAGCTGCAGCTGCAGCAGCTTCTTTAGCTTTTCTTGATGATCCCCCTTTAATGATGACTGGCATTCTCGGAGGTAATCCAGTCTCAAGCAAGGCAAATCTATCACGGCAGGTATCCCAAGCAAAAAGCTTTCCAGGCCCTGAATCAACAACTGACCAATCACTGACCTTGTACACTGTAAAGGAAGGAATATCAGGCCATACAATTGAAAGATACCTGCAACAATACCAAAATGTAAAATTAAGAACTCCAAATGACCAACTTCATTCCAACTCATTTAGATATTCCTAAAAAACTAGGGACGTAAGCAGAAGCTGAACAATGCATCATCTCTACAAAAAAATCACATCTCTGCATAATGAAAAAGGAACAAGTACCACGAAATTAGTCCTTGTCAATCTATTCAAGAAGTCACACAAGGATTATCACAAACAAAGAAAGAGCTTATTCCAGCATGAACAGAGTAGAAGGTGCATTATTTTCATGAAAACAGTAAAGAAATATAAATCAGACGTAATTTAACTTCCTGAGATCTATATATGCTCCTATCCAGTTGCGTATTCCAGATTCACCACGACCTCATAAATAAGGCAAGTCAAGGAAAGGAGTGACGTCAGGTAGCTGGATTCTAGGAAAAGACGAAATTCAGTTCCATTAGTAACCCAAGTTCTTTTTTTTTTTTTCCTTTTTTTTTAAGTATGCTATGAATAACCACTTTTATTCATGAGACACATACATGCTGGAAGTGACACATCCACAATGGTATGTATTAACGTAAAAAGTAAATGTGCACCAAGGCACAGCTCTAAATTCAGATGAAGAAGGTCCTTATTACACGGACTGACATGATTGACTGTTTATGTTTGTATCAAAAAGTACTTGGAAAACAACTGTCCTTTTACCAAATTGAGATAGATGATTTTATTTAAGTTATGAAGAGAGAAGCTATAGATGGTAGCGTTTGCTAATTATTCTTATTGCCCCAATAAATATGAAATATGACAAAATTCAAAAGTGCAACAAAATTGAGAAACTTGCAAAGCAATCTGAAGTTTTGTGCATGGATGGATATATTCTAAGGAACTTACTTTCCGGAGCTACTCACTGACAGAACTGAGTATGAATCATGTTGAACAGGTCTACTAATGTGCTTCTTCAACTGTTTAATATGCAATGGTTCAGTCATCTCTGCCTTTGATCTTCCAGTATCAGCTATCGAACCAGTACTTCCAAGAGATGGATTGGCTGTGTTAGACAACTGAAAGTTGAGCAACTGTAGTTCCCGTTCAACCAAGTATACTGCAGAATGCTCCCTGCTGCCAATTGGTGTTGGAAGAGGAGCCACAGCTGGGAGAGATCTTGCATCAAACTCACTCAAAATAACCCCAATATTGGTACCAGTAGCAACAAGGTGTGGCTGTAGAGGATGTGCAACCATGCAGTAGACCTGAATAACACACAATTTTAGGATCACATTCCATGTAAAGAATTTTAAGTTTTTAGCCAATCCAAAGACTGTAGTTTCATTTCATCATCTTTCCAACAATCAACAAAAAGAAAATCCCAATCTGACAACTCAAAATCACACCTCATCAGAATAAAACAAGCTACATCGTCATGATAATGTTACTGCTCCATCTCCTTCTCAGAATCTCAGTTCTCATTTTTTTCAGATAACATAAAATAATGAATCTTTCCAAATCATATATTGATTCATATTGAAGTATGGAGTACAGGTAAACTAGACTTCTAGAAGTTATCAGGTGTATAACGATCTGGTGCATAAGACAATGGAACAATTAATTGAATTATAATGAATAAATAATTTTATTTATCAGGAGAGGTCAGCCGAAGTGTGGTAGTTACCAGTTATCTAGAACTGCAGTACTCGGTGGAAGTGTCATAGTGGGAAGTTATTAGTGGCTACTGAGATTAGTAGAGTTATTTGTATTTAATTATTTATAGATGTCGTATGATTATTATGACGAATTAAAATATATTTTGTCTTCTGAGCTCTTAGGAGGTTTCGTTCGCTCAGTAACAAAAGAGATTTCACCCACCTCAAAGCAGCCATTATTTTTACATATAGATGCACATATCAAATTAGTATCAGACCAAGAGGGCATGGGTTCAAGTCCCAACACTTACCTATCACAAAAAAGAGTATCAGACTATCAGTCTGTTTCTTGGGTTCGTGGGTTTGTCGAAGAATCGTGCATGATGAAGGAAAAAGGCTAAGAGGACAACAACCCCCCAACCCCCGGGGGCACCGTTTGTAAGGGAGAAGGCCCCCTCTAAGCTGTCACTTATGTTATGTGCTTATATTTTATGTTTTTAACAAATAAATTATTACTCATTTGAGGTGGCTAGTGGTAGGGTAGTTATCTAGAAATGCGGTAAGTAGAGTAATTTATATTCTCTATATGATATAATATAATATAATTGTACATGTTACATTTTTTATTTCTCGGCTCTTAGGAGGGTGCTGCACCCCTTAAATTAGGCAAATATGGAGCACCCCCCCCCCCCCCCCATTATAAGATAAATATGCATACCAGAAATAGGTAATTGTATCTCTTGTAAGAAGCATACCCTAAGCTTTTTGTTGGATGCAAGTACTTGTGGAGGAACCAGGGATGATAGTTCACATAAAGGCCTTGTCAAAGCTGAATATGTAGGATGCTCAATAGCCCTGTATAAATAAATAGAAGCGCTTATAAATTCTCATATGGTAACTCAAATTTTGGGGAAAATGACAATGATGCACTAATGAGTCCTTCAAAGTCTACTTAAGGTCTTTCAAAAGAAACACTTACCAAATATGTGAATCCTTGACACATGTAAGAATGTCTAGACTTGGAGCTCGAGGGTGGCACCAAGATGCCACACTGTGACAAGCAAGTTTGGGAACAGGCTTTATACGCCTCAACTCCTGATTATCAATAAGAAAATCAAAACCCATAACATCAGAACTGTAAGAAACTACATGCACATCTGGCATGGAAAATGTAGAACCTGAATTTGGCACCTTAAATGATATGGTATCCCATATAGCTAATGTTTTGTCCACACCAATTGTGATTAGCTGTGGTGCACCACCCATTACCCTAGAAAGTTCAACAGCCACGACCCCTCCATCATGTGCCTTAAAGAAGTGACACAAGAAGGTATGTAAGGTTAAAAAGAGCAAGCTATATATTGAATCAGAATCTAACATGTAGGGAATTCCAATTACACTAGTAAATCAATTTACTTGATGGGAGAAATTGTGTAGATCTCAAAGTAACTTAATATAACTTTCAAAAGATGGTGCCCTATATTTGATGGACTAAAAAAAAAAAAAAAACATTACAGAGAAAAAAGTACTACCTTCAAGCTTAGTTTTGGAACAAGTTCACGTGAATCTTGAAGATGATCTGCACTCCAAACCACAAGCTGCCCGTCACTAGCACCAGAAACTAAAAGTGCCTGGGCATTCACCAATGTATGGTTGAAAATTTCAATTAACAAGATAGGTTAAATTTAATCTAAAACAATTCAATAAATACTATTTTTTATCGGCATCAAGGTTGATGTAAAAATAGGTCAACCCTTGCAACTGGTAGAACAAGAAGGGTCAACAAAGCAAAATGGCTGCAACCAAAGACATCAGACTTACAACTATTGTCAATATCATCTGATATGTAATATTACTGGTTTGTCAGAAACATATACTCTACTAGGACAAATCCATCAAGGAAACAAGGATTTGATTCCAGTCTTCCTATCCTAGTCAAAAAAGCAAAGGGGATCCATTACTGGCTAGTCCCCAACATCTTTTTTTCATGTAGTGTAGAATACTGAGATGGACATATACAACATAGAACATTAGCTGCTCCCCTACAAACAGTGGAATAACTTAAGAGTTGATGATGCTAGATGGACAAGAGGAAATGCAATACAGGAATTAGACTCAATGGAACTTGAGGTAGAAGATGTGATTGTCATTGAAGAAAACCATATAATTGAGGAAAGGAATGACACAAGGTGTGACTTAGGAATTTTAAAACCTCTTAATCTAACTGGGGAGCTAGAATTTGTTTCACATTCTCATATAATTCTCGTAATATTTGAGGAAGACTTCAGTAGGCAGAAATGTAGGTTATGAAGTGACACACAAGCATGGAAGCAGCCAAAAATTTGTATGACAGAATTTATGCAATCTGACCAAAAAAAAACTGCTAGGAAACAAGATATTCTAAATTGAATTTTCATATGGAGTAGGTGAACAGAAAGCATATGGATATGACATTTTCTTTTGTTCATAAAGGACAGCATTATGTAGCAATCATCATGTTACTTTGTGGCTAAATTGCATACAAACTCACCAAAGAGAAAGAACATGATTACCTCACCGGAGGGGGCCATAAAGTTCATCAAGCAAGATATGGATCCTTTGTGACCACCAGTATATCTCCGGACGAGCTGCATATAGCAAATTAAACTTTCAATGCTCATGTATGGAATAAAGGGCAGGTATTGTTGCTCAAAATCGAACCTTTCCAGACCTTCCATGTTATCATTGAAAGAACTCTAATGACACCATCAGATCCACCAAAAGCAACAAGTGGGCCATCACTAGCAGCAGGTCTGGCTAGGAACTCCATGCTGTAATAATGAAAAAGGCAAAAAAAAAAAGATGAATAAAATTAAGTGAACAACCAACTTATATAAAGATGAACTACAAAATGCTTGTTAAACCCAGAATCAAAATTTAGAGGTTCAACACAGGAAGCAAAGGCAAAATAACAACAATTAGCAATTGTAAACAATACAATTTCCAAGTCCTTTCATAATCATATTAACCATATCATATCTACTTGAGAAATCTATGTATCCTTACATTCTCATTGTCTTAAGGGACATATAATTGGAATGTTGGATTTCCATTAAACTCAAAGGTTGCATGAAAAATAAAATATAAACATGTTAAACACTAAACTTCCGTATGATGTCGTAAAAAAATTTCATTAAGATAGTAGAAGGAAAACATGTATACACGTTCAGAGAGTGGAATGGCAAGAGAGCAATATGTTATGTTGCACCACACGCTCTTAGTCATTGACATATCACCTTTGATATACTATATACATCAAATTATTAGCTATATCATAGCATCACTATAGACAACAAGAGGTTATAATGATTGGCGATGGAATATTAACATTCAAGAGCTCGATCATAAAATATAAAATGATGCCAGATGAACTTACCAGAGAAGAGATTTGTTATCAAGATCTTGCTTTGGCACATCACGCCCACGCATCGTAACCAGATCCAAAAAAATGGCTTTGTTCTCACAGCAAATTACAAGAAAATGTCTCCCCCTAGTGGAAGGGGCAGGAGAGGTGAAAGCAGAGGAGTGTTGAATGACTGCAGATGGAGCTTCAGCAGCCGCAGAGCGGTTGTGCCAAAGTTGCCAGAATCGCACGTCATCATCATAAAAACTAACCTGCTTAACACTTGAACCACGTGCCACCCAGTGGACTTCATCTCAATCAACAAAAACAAAAAACTGGAAATATGTGATGAAGAAGAAGGTGATTCATTGAAATAGCAAACTGACTCATTACCTCCCTCCACGCATGGCCTCGGTAGGTTTTCCTCGAGGTTCTGCCAATATAATTAATCAATAAGCTAGCTTAGGAACATGCAATTATTCATTTGTAGAAAACAACCAGCAATATGACACTCAGTTCCAGAGCAATGAACAGATTTTTTTTATTTATTTATGTTTTTTTGAAAAAGGATTGGTTTTCGCCTTTGTATTCAATCAAAGTGAATGAACAGATAATTACCCAGTGAATGTACCCAATGTTTCCCATGAAAATACTAATAGAACCACACGCACACACAAAGAGGAAGAAAAGGGGCTATCAATCATGCCCAATGTGCAGGGATCAGCAGCCATGACCGTGGAACACAAACTCCTCAATGTGCAAACTGGAATTTCCAAAGATTTGAGATTGTTTGGGACCATCTAAGCAGGAACAAAAAAAAGTCATCTATTGATGGGGTCACTGTCATCAATCCTCTTGCGGTAAATTCCCACTCCTTGGAAATCTCTGGATTAGGAACTCATTTATGCCAAGAATGCAGTCCCACTGCCATTGGGAAAGTGTCGTATTAAGATCAGGTAGAACCTTAGCAGACAGACAGAAACCCATTATAAACTAGATCCAGGTTTTAAAAGACTCAAGGTGTGATGCGCGATTTCGACAGTCACTGTAGATTCTCCTATGTGCCCAGAATTGAAGCAGACATTCTCTGTTCACAAGGGCTTTAAAATCAGCTCGAATGTAACTATTCTACACAACTGGGAAGGTCATTCAAGACAAGAGTCGACACTTGATGTTGCAGTTTGGCTACCGGAATTGATCTGGATCCAAAGTATCAACATCATCCTTTATTCGGATCAATTCAGCAAAGATTGTCGCACCATATTAGTGATGTCAGATCACCTAATTCAAGACGTTAAAGAACTCGCGCAGACAACACAATCACACGTTACTTGCTACTATTCTTCCTAAAAAATTAAAATAAAAAAAACCACCAATTTGACATGAATATATACAGAAATCGAAACAGAAGCTTGAACTCCTCACCAGACTCCCCCTCCGCGAGCTTCTCAAGCTTCGCTCCGACCAGACGCCGCTCGTCGACCCCACCAGCTTTCAATTCGTAGATCACCTGAACAAGAAAAACCAGAATAAAAAACAACGCCACAAAAGAGGAGTGATCTGAGAGAGAGAGAGACCTGACGATGCTCCCAGTTCCAGACGGAGACGTGATCCGAGGCGTCGGCTGTGACCATCCATGGATGAGTCGGGTGGACCTGGATCCGGACGATCTTGTCGTTCGTTGGTCGAAATGCCCTCAATCGCAACATTATTTAAACAGAACTTCTGTCCTTTGAAATCCGTTTGTCGCACTGCGTGATTAGGTTTTACGATCTTCGCGAGAGAGAGGCATTAATGGCGGTCGGTAAAGCTCGTTAGATCTGTTTAGGAGGAGAGAGAGAAAGAAGAAGAAGAAGAAATAGAGACCTGAACGATGGAATGGTTTAGTTGTTATGGCGGACCAGATTAAAAACACGGTAGATTCGTCGAGCGGGCCGGGCTTGGAAATGGACCAGAAGTCTCTATGGACCTTTTTGTGACGTGCCGAACTGGGCTTGGGCTCATGTGTCACCAAATCCCTTTTCAGACTTCAAAGGCTAGGTTTGGTTAAGCGAGTTTTCAGTTCATTTTGCAGCCTTATCTAATAGTTAGAAATGGTCTCTAGCTGTCTTAACACTGAAATTATATAGTATTTTTTCATATTTTTATTTATTAATCCCAGTGCATATCCTAATCCCCTCATCAATTTATCAAGAAGAAAAATGATGGTATGAGGGGATAATTAAGGAGATAAATGTTGGGAGAAAAACTTATTCCATTAGCATCAAAAACAATAATTTTTTATTCCACCTAGATATTAAAATAACATTTATGATCTTTTTTATTCTTATTTTGACTTAACCGACGACTGCGAATAAGAACAAATTTGAAAAAAAATATCATCCTTAATATTAAGATAATTAACCATAAATAAAAAAAAACCATTCCCTTGCAAATATAACCCTATGACTGTATAGGCGCTGAGACACTCATTCTTACAATCCTAACCTGAGTATAAGATCTGTTTTACATATTGTCATACATCAGGAACAGCCATTCCTACACAACTCTTTTTTTAGCTCCCAACATCTCCCAATTTTTATTTTTATTGGAAAACCTTACAATAAATGAAGTTTATACTCTACAATACATACTCGAATAAATTGAATGCATCCTATGTTTTTGCATTTCCCAACTTAGTATATACTAGCCTTATAACCTAATGTATACTGAGTTGGAGAAAAGTGATGGTGCAAAAGGGACCACACGAATGACTATGATGGTGTATAAATGCCATAATTCTAAGTTTCAAAAACATATAATCTTCTTAAAAACCAGGTCATGCAAATCCCCAAGCAGTGAAAAAGAAACTAATACAGAGAATATGGAGGTCCCATCTGACCCTAGTGTATAAGATCCAAAAAGTGTTTACATCCAGAAACTACACAAGCTAAAAAGAAAGGTTCAAACTTTACAAGCAAAAAAAAGTTCAAATGACAGATTTTGAAGTAACTGCCCACATAGAATTTCCTTACATATTTAGGATTACAAAAGAGATGCTCTTTAAAGGGAAAAAAAACACACAGAAAACAAGCTCTCTCATCTGGCCTTATAGTTATTTCAATTTACAAAGGAAAGACCACAAATCCGCACCATCAAAAGCCAAAATAAAATGCTAATAAAAACTATGAATAAGAGGGGAAGTTAAAACATCCTTTAACAACTATTCTGGCACAACTGGAGAATAACAACAGGCCGATCCGCGTTAAAAAAAAAGACCGGAATCAAGCTCCGTTGAAGCAAGACAGTCCCTCGAGAGCTAAAAACTTCTTCACGAAGACTGAACAGTCTGATTCCGCCAAGCCAATCACGAAATCCCATGATGGAAAGAAAACCATGCCAAAAAACATAAAACAGAGAAGAAAAATTGAGACCTATCATGGCGGCTTTCATTAGGCATGCACACCATTGCAGTTGGAGTATATATTGTGTGACCCATTCACGTGCTTATTCTTAATTCCATTCTGGTAAACCTTGGATGTTGGCATGCCATTGGTTAAGCTATTCTTGGTTTGCATCTTCACATGAATGGGATTTTGAAGAAATGCTTCCAAATGCCCACAAGATGCAGCTATGAGCCCTGTTAAATAACACACACACATCAGATGCTAGCAAATAAAGATTCAAGATTTAATCACCCTACACTTGGTGGAATCAAACAATATTATTTTAACTATAGATCAATCAACATCAATTAAACCATGTTCGTTTCCCTCCAAGCATGTGAGAGAAGTGATATCATATATTAGAATCCCAGCATTAGGTGAAAAGCAGACTGAATTCAAACTTAACCATGACATAAATTTAGGCCACATCAAATCAAACCATATCAATTTCCAGGATGTTAGATTGAAGTGATTAGCATATAAGAAGCCAATAATATCAAAGTGCACGAATGGATGAACAGAGCGACCAACTCCAAGCACACATCAGACACTAGCAAATAAAGATCAAGAACCATGACATAAATTTAGGTCACATCAAATCAAACCATATCAATTTCCAAGCATGTTAGATTGAAGTGATTAGCATATAAGAAGCCAATAATATTAAAGTGCACGCATGGATGAACAGAGCGACCAACTCCAAGCACACATCAGACACTAGCAAATAAAGATCAAGACTGCGAGAGCTTTATTAGGATTTTGGATTTACTAATGTAGGTTTTGACATGATTTGGACTTACATGGACTCGATGGAATCAAACAACATTATTTTAACTATGTGTCAACATAAAAATCTAAACCATATTCATTCCCTTCCAAGCATATGTAAGAGATAAGTGATGCCATATACTAAAATCCAAGTGCATTAGGTGAAAATCAGACTGACTTCAGAAACCAACTTAGACCCCACCATCAAATCAAACCTATCAATTAATCCAAGCATGTTAAATAAAAGTGATGCAGCATTAAGAAGCCAAAGAGCACTAAATATTTCAGAAATAGTTCTAAAGCAGAGAGACCTGAATATTCAAAGACATGTTGACCTAATAACAAAGTGCTTAAAATGAAGAAACAAAATCATGATTCCCCTTCTGTATAATATACATGTTATTATCAATAGAAAATTCTTAAAGCCTCGATTATACATCATATTCATTAGGAATTGGTTACCATATGACCCATATAGCGCCACGGTTGACAACAAAAGTTGAAACCATGAAGTCTTAGGTTCAAGTCTCACCACTTACCCAACAAATAATAATGATAATGCATCATTTGCTGCTCTAATCCCAACTAAACATATACCATGAGAGGAAGACCTTGTCTTCAGGTTTTAAAGCTGTGATCAGCAATCCATATATCTCCAACACAGCAATAATAAAGGTATTATTTCCAAAAAATAAATAATAAATTCTTGTCCCTTGTTATATATATATATATATATAATATCCTGTCAAGGATTGTGATGTCTGACATATCACATGACTGACATTTACATCAATCACACACCAGATCTCAAATTCAAGATACGCATAATTCACTCACCACACCAGCAACCAGATAACTCAAAATACAGTTTGTCAACATGAATCCATTAAATTGAACATTATAATATGGGGATTGATATATGCATCCTGGAAAAATCTCACATTTCTCCCACAAGAAGTATTAGCAGCATTCATCAAGATGATTTTCTTGAAAAGTGGTCTCCTAGGGATGGAATTTGAACCCCTGACCTCCTTTTTGGAGGTAAGGGGTGATATCTCGCAAAGTGAAGCTCTGTTTGTTTAACAGTGAACAAGGACAACTTATTAGTTAGTTTCTGGTCCAACCTTTCCACATTCCCCACCATGCAAATTACCTTTCTTAAGTGCTCGACTGAAAATTCAGGGCTTAATATAAAGTACACTACCATGAAAAAGAGATGAAATGGCATAGCTTGCCTACATATATAAAAATCAAACTTAAAAAAATGACAGCCTTTTTTTGACAAAATTAACCTAATGATTATACCTAAGAAAAGAGCTGAAGGCTTTCCAGGTCTCGACTTAAATTCAGGATGAAATTGAACACCAACAAAGTACGGATGAGTACGGAGTTCCAAAATCTGCAAAATTTAAGTTAGTTGCCCATGTAAGAATCACTGCAATGTGTGTGTCAAAGCTGGACTACTTGTGTATCACCGCAAATATTCCATACCTCCATGCGCCGACTGGATTCATCTTTGCCAACAAATGAAAGTCCAGCATTCTCCAATTCAGTTATCATATCAGGATTTACCTGAAAAAAGAATTTATCATGTAAAAGAAATGTGAAATTTTTCATTAACTAATTTATATCTTGGGTGGAAAAAATCAACAAAACAATGGAAGTACGGCAGAAATGACTAAGACACAAGAGAAAAATGACAAGTAAGAAACAATACAAACCTCATATCTGTGTCTATGTCTCTCGTCCACATACTTTACATTGCCGTACCTAGCAGAGGAGAAAAAACATATCCTCTTTATAAATAATTAAATACTAAATTCACTAAATGCAATCATTATCTAAAAGTGCACACCCAATCTAGTCATGCACATGGACACAACATAGACAAGTCATGAAGAAGAAAGGTGTTCAACAGAAAAATTGACTTGAAGAAAGATATGCTAATCCTCACAATTTTGCAGATTTGCAGTCAGGGACCTGGAAATATGTCCTCCTCGATCCAAGACGCATAGTCCCTCCCATGTGGGTCTTTGAACCCTGTGCATAATTGTTATTACACAGAAAAGAATTCAAAAGGCGAAGCTAAAAAAGGAAACAAGAACAACGCAGCAAGTAACAGGTCCCATATCTACCTCTGGCATGAATATAACACAAGGATTGGTTGTGTTAGCTTCAAATTCTGTACTATTTGCATCTTTCATGTTTAGCACGGATCTAGCAAACTCGATAACTGCAATTTGCATGCCAAGGCATATGCCCAAGAAAGGAACATTATGTTCTCTAGCATACTTCGCAGCAAGTATTTTTCCTTGCACCCCTCTGTCACCAAATCCTCCTGGAACTAGAATACCATCGGCCTCCTGAGTAAAAGAAATATGGATTGTAAACCATATAAGAAGTACACGTATAACCGAAATAATGCAAAAAAATCCTAGGTAACACCTCACCTCCAACTGATCCCATGCTGCTTTATGAACGTCAGGTGCCTGAAATAAAAAAACAAGAAAAAATTTGCAGAGTTAACTTAAGCCGAGATGCACTGTAAACAGAAACAAACAGAAAGTCAGTCAAGGGACCTCAATTTCAGTTGACTCTTCAAGGTCAGTAGCAGCAACCCACTCCACAACAAGTTTCCTGCGGCAAGCAACAGAAGCATGCAAAAGAGCCTGCAAAGACATATTTACAAAAATATTAACATGCAGAACACTTACTGTGCATACATTTACATCCACCCTTTCACTGATCAACTAGAAATAACTAGATAGCTATGATGAGAGTGCAGATGCCACAATGGCTCAATCATAAGGGAGAATCATAAGAAACAAGAGTTGGTTATCATTTGGTAAATGCCTGTAAATATAAAAAGACTGAACAGCTTTGATGTAGAATTACAAAGGTACAGAATGAAAAATACATTCACCTTTAAAACAGAAAGGTATGCATCAGAAAGGCCAGTATATTTCCCAACCATGGCAATTCTGACCTGTAATTATATCAGGGCAAAACATGAGAATTTCCTCAAAATACTGTCAAGCTGCCCCCAAAACAGTACAAGTGAATTAACTAAAACTCACAGGATCTTGCAACATATCACAAGTTTTTGCGCGAGAAGTCCACTCCTCCAGAACAGGCTCTCCAGTAACACTGCAGTGTAAGAGGAGCAGTCAATTATTGCATACACAACTTACAGATGGCATAAGGTAGCTACAAGGCCAACCAAGAATAAAAGTTGGTAAGACAAGATGATAAGGCAGACCCTAGAAGGTTCAACCCCTTCAAAATTGCTTTGTGCGCCTTCTGGTCCTGCGAAAGCAAAGAGAGGAGATGGTTGTTACTCACAACATACTGATATACAACCAACATTAATATGAATCCCATACTGACTTGCCCTCATTGGCAGACCACCAAATAAAAGATCATTTGATAGTGGTTTCCATTTCTTCAAATATCACGTACCCTTAACAGCAAAGGAATGTGCCATATGTTGGAAACATCATAAAGAGTAATTATGTTTGCGGCCTGCAAAGAACTCTCTTCGATCAGTTCGCATATTAAATTCCACAATATGCAAGGAACTTAGGTAATTCATCAATCATAAAAACCTTATAATTCCCTTACCGGAACGTGACAAAACTTAGATAGCTTTTCTTTCACGTTTTCCTCCAGTGCCTATTCAAACAAGAATAACAAATAGCAATAAGCACATCAGGAGAAAAATCCATACAAAGACAAGCACACAGACACTTATATAAACATATGCACACATATAGACAGAAGAGATTGAAAGGAGGAGTAAACCGTAGTGCTGCGACAAGCCAAGATATTTGGTGTCAATCCGAGACCTCTCAGTCCCCGAACACTGTGTTGTGTTGGCTTTGTTTTCTGTATTTAGATAAAATATTCATAAGCTTGCACTTCACTTGTACTCCACCCAATTAAATACATGATAGTCAAAGACAATCTACAAAAAGTGCACTTTATCTACCTGTTCACCAACAACATTCAGGACCGGCACAAGACTGACATGAACCAGGCAAAAGTTGCCCGGGCCTGCAAAAAATAATCATTAGTGGGGACACAGCACTATGTTGAAAATGTATAACCAAAGCAATGGTAGAAACGACATTATCAAATAAAACTGAGACCAGACTCTTCTCACCTACACGGTAAGAGAACTGACCCAGAGCCTCAATAAATGGCATCGACTCAATATCCCCTGCAACAGTGGTGCTTTTATGTCAACAAATATATGATACTAAAAAAAATTAAAAACAGACTAGAGGGGAAGCAATGCTACAAATTATACTTCTACCTATAGTGCCCCCCAATTCTATAACACAAACGTCAGCAGGGCCTTCTTTCCCATCCACAGGTATCATGGCCACACGCTCTATCCACTCTTGTATGGCATCTGTAATATGAGGGACAACCTAAACAAGCAGCGAAGATCCAAAATAAGTAACATATAAAAGAATGTATGATGACATTGTCCAAATAAATAAATAAAAATCCTTGTGAAAACCAAATAAATCACCTGGACAGTTTTCCCAAGATAGTCTCCCCTCCTCTCCTTGTCAATGACAGACTATCATTGACAACAAAATCAAAGAAAAATTAGTGCAAACAAAACATAAAAATTGTGTTCAGCAACAAAGACAATATTTTGCATTACCTGATAGATCTTTCCCGTGGTGATATTGTTATCACGAGTCAACTTGATGTCTAAAAAGCGTTCATAGTTCCCAAGATCCAAGTCCACCTGTAAAATACAAAACACTACTCATAATAAAGTATTTTCTTGAAAATAAGAAGAAAACAAGGGGAAAACGCTGTAATTTCTCTACCTCTCCACCATCATCTAACACAAATACTTCTCCATGCTCAAAAGGGGACATGGTTCCGGCATCCGTGTTTAGATAGGGATCTGCACATTGGCACCATAAAACGACAAACACTTTAAGTGCCACAGTATAGTAATAATTCATGGCACGTTTTATGCGATAACAACATTTGGTCAAAATTATACATGATGAAGGAACTTTTAAAAAATGCATATCTTTCTGCCCCCAAAATTGGAATTTCCAATTACTTTTCTTACAATTTCAAAAGGGACCAATAATATCTGATAATAAAATTCAACGACAACGACAAAGAAAGGTACACAATGCAAAAGCAACACTGTATGACCGACCCTGTTGAGTATTGAAGGAAATATGTGGCATAACCAATTCAAAAACAGATAGCAAGCTAATGCTTTCATAAATCAATTTTTCAGATTCCATAAGATCAAAAAAAAAGTCAATAAGAGATAAACAGATATCGCTTGACCTTGGGCGGCGCACTAACCACAGATTTTCTAAACATTATCTAGGTTTTCCACAAACAAAGAAAACGAAGTCGATTATAAAAAAAATCCAAGTTTTCCTAGACATGCTCACCTTTGATTCCCTAAACATCACCTAAATTTTCAGTACACAAAAACATAAATCTGCCTTCCAATATCAACACCCCCCCCCCCAACCAAAAAAAAAAAAAAACTGTGAAACAAATAAAATTAAAATCTTGAAAATAAAAGTCCAGAAAGTTGAGTAGAAAAAATAAGGAAATGAACTATAAAAATAGAAAACTCAAACAAAAAAAAAATCATCAAATATATATAAATAAATAAAAAACCCAGAGCCCCAAATGAATCAAAATCACTCCTTGCAATAAAAAACCACTCCACCTATTAATCAAAATCAGGCCCAAACGAGAAACCAAGTGAGAGAGAGAGAGAGAGAGAGACAAACCAATCTTAATAGAGGTCACGCGAAGCCCGCAAGCCTTCAAAACAACTCCAATACTACTCGCCGTCACTCCCTTCCCGAGCCCGCTCACCACTCCCCCCGTCACCAGCACATACTTCATCTCCTCCTCCCACCTATCCATCCATCCAGAAATCAAAAACCCACATGAACAAACGAAAAAACCATCAAGAATCAACGATACCCACCAACGAAAACCTTCAATACCTCACTCAAGAGTTACAGATGGAGCTCCAGAACAGCGAAACACGCAGAACAGATGGTCCTCTCTCACTCTCTCTACTGCAGTCACTCACTCTCCGCGAAGAGCACGTGAAATCGAAGAGAGAGAACGAGAGGGGGCTTTCAAAAGAGGGGTTTTTTTAGGGGGTTTTGGGGGTTTTCATGATTTCTTCGTTGTTTCAAAAGCGGGGTTTATATGGAACTCGCCGCGGAGGGAGGGGGGGGGGGGGGGTGACGATCTGATGACCTTTCGGTGAGATTACCGAAATCGTAGAGACAGTTGATCAACGGTTGTGATTGGGTTTGGTCCCGGTCGTTGCAGTTTTTATTTGGGGGGGTGGGGTGCGTTAATCGGATCAACTGTCAAAACATGATCCGATGAAAAAAATATGTAAAATACGTTATCCGTTCCCGAGGCGGCTTTGAATTGTTGGCTCGGCTCGGCGTCTTGCGCTGACTAGCCGAACAAGTTAAACTTGGATCGTGTGACTGTTGGGAACATTGGTTTGACGGTCGTGATTGGACCGATGTGGTTGACTAACAATCCATATGGATTGCCGGTGAAACTATTAAACATCTGTTCATTATATTATAACAAGTATAATTGCGCTTCTTTGTTGCGCAGCCTACCCTGCCGTGACATAGTAGTACTCTCCGTGTTTTATTATTCATATTTTTTAAGTTCGAATCCAATGAAGCATAGCATCATTAGTATTATAGTAAATTATACAATTTATGAATCGAAAAGCACTGTTATAACCTGTAAGATTCTATTCATAAGCTGTGTAATTCGTTTAATATGTTGTGCAATTCGACACTAATGTTATCTAGATCTGACTGAATCCGGATCCGAAAATATCAACGAATCCGAATGATTTTATGCAAAGGCAGTGGATTTCTTTTTAGGGTTTTTTTCACATTTATTCCTTAAGCTAGTCCATGTTCAGATTGAGAATACGTGGTAAAATAATCTGATATAAAATGGAATATGACTTTTTAGGATGTTTGGTTAAAGGGAATAAGCGTAAATTAATTAATATGTCAGAATTAAGTGATATAAACGGGTATAGATATCTCACGTAAGAGTTGGTATTAGATTATTCATATTTATCCCCAATAGGAATATGTGGCCCCACAGGTCTTGTCAAAAAAAAAAATTGATTAGTACCCTTTTCAATGGAGCACCATGTTTTGAATGTTTGTCTATGGACCACATTTCCTTCTTTATTCAAATAATCAATGGGCAAAATTTTACTTCAAAAACCTTTCGGCGATGGTTAAATCAAGCATCATGCAAGTTCAGGTGGGCGATGATGCTTTAGTCATCATCGAATAATTGAGGCTTGTAGAAGGCTTGGGTAGATACTTACCTACCCAACCACGTGCGGATCAGTTGGGGGTGCTTCACGTGCGGATCAGTTGGGGGTGCTTACATGGGCAACTCTTCTGTTTTTTTTTCTATGCTTTCCTCTTTTTCTATATACGAGGGAAGCTAAAATTTCGATCACGTGTGTCCCAGTCCTACATAAAAAATTTTAATTTTTGTCAACACACAAGAGGGTAATTTAGTGTCAAAACTCGATATCAATACTCATCTTTTTTACAAGTAAACATTGAACCGTTATGCTATGACTATTGAGAACATGTTTTTTCTTTCATGCATTTTTCTTTCTTCTCTCCTTTGTAACCTCATTCAGAGATCGTCTATTTTGAGTCAAATTGAAATAAATATGTACATGTTTTCTTTTTAAAAAAATATAGATATATATGATTCGAGGAAGATGTATTTTTGAAGGGAAGCATATAAAGATAACTTTCCGAAAGAGAGAGATACGAAACTTTTAGAGTGGCAAAACAGAAGACCAAAAAAATGAATCCCTTGCATTGGAAGAAAAGCACTGTGATCCACTTCATGATCCTCATGTTCACACTGTTTAACATCTTTTTGTATGGTCTTGGTCTGGGGTTTTGGTGAAGGCATGGTTTGGTAGTAGTGGAATTAGTGGTTTGTTTTTGTCAATTATTTTTCTAATAGAAGGGGGTACCAGCCAATTTTTTTTTCAATGAATCCACGTTTAAATAGAAGGGGTACCCCATCTGATAGTAGAGAAAACCCATGAGACTATATGCATGTAACATTATATTTCAATAAATCCAAATTTAAATAACATATTTTTCTAATAGAAGGCTAACAATTGTCTTTCTTTTTTTAATTAATAAATAATTTTTTTCCATATATACAAAAAATAATGTTTATTTCATGTGAGGTACCATTTGTAACAATATTATCCACGTGAAACATTGAAATGGTATCAGATTGTCCTCGAAAGACACAGTTTGAATATGAGATAACACTTTAGCTGTCTCCCGCATTCATATGATGAGCATTATATTGGTCCAATAAATAAATCATAACCCGTTTGAATAGAGGCATAAGCTATTATAAGGTTTACATCTATTCCAGAAATTGTTGACTTTATCAATGGAATAATTGATTTTTTGTTTGATGTGTTTTCAGTTATTCTCGTTGGAAAACATAATAATAAATGTTAGAATGTTTGGTTAATGAAGGGTGCATTTAGTTACACAACTGCGCAGCTTTTGCGATTGCAGGAAACTGTTTCTGTAATCGTGCAACCAAACCGTTTTAATGTAACAACTTCCTGCACACAGATTTTAGGCAAATAGTACCCAAAAGCTAGGGGAGGTGAGTTTCCTACAGACAGTTTTAAAACACATATTCCTGCAGAGTCAGTTTTGCAATCGCGCAACCAAACGCAACCGAAGAATAAAATGTGAATAAGATGTAAAAAATTGATTTGACATATGGGCCTCATTGATGTATAAGAGGTGATGACAAGTAATTTGATGTGATGACACGTGATTTAATAAGTGGATTCTCTTATACCAGTAGAAGAATAATACAATTTCATCGGGGGACTTGGAATACATATACTAGCTTATTATCATTTAATTCTGCATAGCTATACCCCTTTATACTATTCACCCAAACAACTTTTTTACCTTTATTCCCCCTTATCCCCACTATTCCACCCTTTATTCCCCCTTATCCCCCCATATTCCACCCTTTGTTCCCCCCCATCCAATCGGGCCACCATGTAGTTCAATTCATCATAAATTTATAATTAGGGTTAAAGACATTTGCATCCCTCCAAACATAAATAATCCCATATAAGTCATTGTTAAAGTTGGGGCACACGTACAAGTCCTTAAAAACTCACAAAAACCCAATTATCATCCCTAGGTCATCCAAATTAATGTCAAAATATTTATCAAAATGTACTTGTGTAGACATTATAATTCTTATAAATAATCATAAATATAAACTACTCCACGCAAAAGACCAAATTATCTTTAAAGAACTTTTATATTTCTTTATCTTCTTACTTGACATTGTTTGGAGGGTTTGAAAAATTGTGGATAATTTAATCTTTTTATGGTATGAGTTAAAGTTAACTAAAATAGATTGAACTATGGTTAAATTTTATTGACGATAAGGATATATATGGGTTTTTTCTGAGTTTTTAAAGACTTATACGTCTGCCCAAACTTTAATAGGGATTCATATGAGATTATCCATGTTTACAGGGATGTAAATGTCTTTAACCCTTATAATTATTAAATCTTCAATATTTATATCTCACTTTAATAAGATCGGGTTAGATCCAACACGTGATGGATAATTTGATTGTCCTACATATTCATAACCGTATGTTCTTATTGATGCATTATGACTGAAATATTATATCATATTTTTAAAATTAAAATTAGAATCAATTAAATTATAACATTTTCTTTTTAGGACTCAATTAATTTTTGCATTAGAGCTTATATAGTACTGTATATAGTATTGTTTTATATAAATATCATCAACCTATCTGAAATATACAATTATATCTTTTTATATATAAAAAAGGATCAATTATTCACTGTGACAAGTAAAAAAATTTAAAATATATATATTATACAGTAAAAAAATTGTTGTTTATTTCTTCACTTCGGCAAATATAACATGCCTGGCTTATTAGAAAATTTTAAAATTTACAAACTGTAATCTATAATCCAAAATATGCAACAAATATAGCTTGTGTCATATGGGGTTAATGGAGGGTCATTAACTAGTATTTTTTTAATGCATAAAATTGAGATTGCATTGATACACGATTCTATTCAATTTTTTAAAACTTAAAAAATTAGGCACCTTGATACATATATTAATCGAAATTAGTCACTTGGTATCTAGTGTGAAAATAATTTATGATGGATAGATAAATAAATAAATAAATATTGGGGAAATTGTTCAAATACCCATTCACTAAGGGTATAATTGTTTTTGTACCCGTAGACTTTTTTTATTTTTTATTTACCCCTGAAATCTGGTCATATTTTTTTTTGCTCCTAGACCTGTGCTATCTTATTTTTTATACCTAAACCCACCCAATCTGTAATTAGTATTACATTTCTGTAATTGATCATTACATTTCTGTAATCAGTTATTACATTTTTGTAATTTACATGTTCTTAGTTTAGTTCCATGTATGATATTATATATTTATTGTGTAAATTATAGTTTTTGTAATTTCTGTTGTAATTGTTATAAGAATAATAGAAGATATTACATTTCTATTATGTAAATAGTAGATTATGTCATTGGGTATCACATTAGTAGTTTTTGTTGTAGTTGTCATGTAAATTTTAATTTTAGTCATTGTTAAGTATATGGATCAATAAGTAATTTTATTAAAATATTATAATTATTCATAAATTTTCAATTTAGATTCATGTTGTTACTAATTTTGTTCATATTGCTAAATAAAAATTTATTTAAGTGTTTGATTGTTGTATTTTTTATATAACTTGAAAAATCTCGTTCTTCGTTATGAAGTATATTAAATGTCTAGTTCGATAATCTTTTTTCATTTTACCCAAAAGG
The DNA here is from genome assembly GCA_030737835.1 of Acorus gramineus. NCBI lineage: Eukaryota > Viridiplantae > Streptophyta > Magnoliopsida > Acorales > Acoraceae > Acorus > Acorus gramineus. The sequence continues at coordinate 27,388,358 of CM060849.1, read as the reverse complement.
AAATGAAGAGGATTAAGGGGTAGATAACAATTAATCATTAAGATTTGAAGAAAACGTCGTGATTCAAACAATTGATGTATCTATTTTAACGAAACTTTGAGATTGTATCTATAACAATTTTGTGTATTGATTGAATTTTTTAAGTTGTTAATAATTACCGCAAATGCACGGATCGTTACAGAAGTATAGATTTAGCAAATACGGATCGAACACACAGAGAATTGTTCAAATCAGATTATTAATCAATTTAACTAATCAAACTAGAAAGAAAGATTGATGAAATTATTATTATTATTATTATTTTAAAGAAAATATTAATATAAAAACATAACTAGGGTTTTAGAATCCACCATGCAATACTAATTTAGGAATTATATTCAAATATGAAACTTCATCATATAACTCAATCAATATTGACGTTAATCAAATACCAATCGAAAAGTAAATATTTAAAATCATATTAATTATTTCATAAAATCATATTTGAAATCAAAATAATTATCTCAATATTCACATATTAAGAAGAGAATAAAATATCAAATAGTTAACCAAGCATTTCCTATCAAACCATAAACAAGAGATCCTTGAAGATGATTCTACAATTAAAAACCTTGATCTATGAAAACCCAAAAGAATGATCTATCTTCCTTCCCTTTATAAAATCTACCAACTCAATATTCAAATGTTAAGAAGAGCATAGAATATCATAGAACTAAATTAAAGCATAGTTTATCAAATCAAATACAAGAGATTTTTGAAGAAGGTAATAAGACATTCATATAAAAGTTTTCAAAAGAGAATTGAATGAGAGATTGATACTCAATAAAGCAAACAATATGGAGAATTTAGATTTAAATATAAAATCCTAAACTAGCATTGCATGGTTTCATCTTCAACCCTAGTTGAAGATTTAAGACATGATCAAATGAAAGAAAAGAAAAATAAAAGACAATACATTATTTAAAAATTCTGGAAAAAAAACACAAAATTAATCTTAAAATTCAGATCTAATAGAATGCAAGAATCAAAATATATGAGAAAAGAAAAACAAAAACAAAACGAAACTCTTGAATCTTTCTTCTACTTTGATTGTCTTTGTGCCTCCTTTTGTATTATTCTTTTCACATGTGCTCCTTTTATAGCCTCCAGCTCTTGAATCTCAACCATTTATTTATAATATATTGGATGGTTAAGATTGGATAGTTAAGATTGGCCTCAATCTTCTTCATATGAAATTTAGATTTAATTCCTATCATTGATTTTCTGCATAATTGTTAGATGCCTTTTAGACCTCTAATAAGATGGAATTACGAAATCTTCATGAAATAGTGATTTGTATATCTTGAAATTATCTTTCCAACGCCATATCATGAGCATAAATCCGATACTTGAGGCAAAAGTTATGATCAAAACAGTGGGACGGGATTTTAAAGAATATATTTGATTGGATTGATTTTTATTCAATCTTAACTAAATCTTTTTTCATAAGGATCTTCTGAAAACTCTTGATTCTCTTTATATCTTTAACTGATTTGTAGCATATCTTGTATTGATAATCATCATTTAAGTCAATTACCTGCAATAACATATGAATTCTTAATATTAGTTATTATTATACATAAAATAAGGATATAGAAAATTAGATTAAGGGGTTTAAATGCATAATTAATATCCTTATCATGTATACTGAATGCATTTACAACTGATAATGTAATGACATTGAGAATGTATATATAACCATTTTGTGGATAAACATCTTTGGGTACTTTTTTAAATATTTTTTTAGATAACTATTAAATATCTATAACTATGTGTATAATTTTTGTATGTATTACATTATATTTCTATATTTTTATAACTCTGTTTATAAGGGATGATTTGGGTATTATAAAAATTCAGAAGAAAAAAAAAAAAAAACTAAATTTAAAAAAAATAAATAAATCCAGAGACAAAAAAAAATTTGATCCCAATATTTATTGTTAAATGATCATGACATGATACGTTGATCTCAGTTTCAAAAATGTAGACCCACTTGCGAAATTAATGTGATGTCACAAGATCTTTATCCGAATTAATGTCAGATTCTGCTTTGGAAGATCTATGCATGCATTTGACGATATTATAAATAAATCTAATAAATTTCTCTTAACACCTCATGTGCATGAACCATGATTCCTCTCATCTCGCAATCACTCAAATATATATATATATATATATATATATATATATATTAAACAAAATATGCAACTAACATATCCGAATTAATGTCCGATTCTGCTTTGGAAGATCTAGGCATGCAGGGGCGGAGCTAAAAATTAAAACAAAGGGCTAGAAGGTCAAGAGCCATAAAAAAAAAATGATAAGTTAAGGCAATATTAAAACAATTGAATAATGACAGAGTTTTTTAAGTAATGACAATTTAGATCAAAAATTATTTTTGTATTTCTTTTCCTATATTTAGTGATATGAAATAATTTATAAAAGATCTAAAAAAAAATATTGAAATATCATTATTCCTATCACAACGAATAGAAAAAATAAAGCTTAAAAAATGAATAAAAAAAATTAATCACAAAAACATATAATGATATCTTTTAAGCTTATATTTTGAAAATGGAATTTAAAATCTCAGTTCAAAAAATATGAGAGACTCAATATAGCAATGATTAAAAATCAAAATAAATAAAAGAAATCACTAAAATATCTAAATCACTCAATTTTAACCCCTCAAAAACATATATCAATATTCCTATGAAAACAAACCTTTTTACAATTTTTTTATGAAAAACACTCGTGACTCCAAATCCCAATGGGCACTATACACTTAGTTTTTCTTGTAAACCTATTTGCATTTGCCACGTCTAACACAATATATAAAATTGATTAACGTAATATAGGTTACATTATTATAGAAATTGTAAATAAAATATATGCAGTTGTTTCATATGAGCATGTACTTCATTTCTATAAAATATGAATACACTTTATTATATAGACATATACTTAAAAAATAATCAAATGTACGCATGCTGGATGCAAATGAGACTGACGTAATATTTTTGAATTTTAATTAAACTCACTCATTCAATTAGGAATTTTGCATATATAACCCTCAAAATGGTTTAAATTGTGTATGAATGCCCTTTTGAATTTTATTTATGTAAAATTTTATAAAATTATATTGTGTAAAATACCCCCTAAAAGAGCATTCATGCAAAATTTAAACAGTTATTTTTTATGGTGGAAATAGAATTTCAGGCAGATTAATAATATAAATTTTTTTTAGGGTCCATATGTAAAATAAACATTTTCATTATTAATTCTCACTCACCCATGCATTACCCATGCATGTTTGATCGAGCCTTGGGGGCCCGGCCCCCGCCCGCCACCATTTGACTCCGCCCCGTGCATTTGACGATATTATAAATAAATCTAATAAATTTCTCCCAACACCTCATATGCATGAACCATGATTCCTCATCTCGCAATCACTCAAAAATATATATATATTAAGAAAAATATGCAACTAACACATTAATTGGTTTTTCTTGTGAATTTGATTTGGGGGATGTGATTAATGAAACCAATGTTTGAAATGGTAATGTCCGCTAAATTTGATCAAAAGACATACAATTAATTCATGGGACATGGTTTCCTCACATCAAGTGACAGGTGACATTCCTCGGGGTCTGAATGAATGAAGGTTCTAAACAGAATAGTTTAGAGGTTTCTTTATATTTTCAATATTTAAGATCCATTATTATGAAATTTCAAAATATGGTTGTTGTTTTTTTTTTTTAGTAAGCTGTGGTCAAATATGGTTTTGTATTGATACTAATTAACTCCATATGTTTTAATTTCTGGATTAGTGAAATTTTAAATGCATGCAACGATTAATAGATAACATCACAAAAATAAATTTATTCAAACAAAAACAACACTAGAATAATTACTCTTCAACTTTTTTGCATGTGAACAATGCATAAATAGACATGTAAATGATTTTATTATTAGATGTTTTGTCCATCATATGAACAAATCACATCCCATGTATTTAGAAACTTGAATTTTAGGTTACTAGGTGGTTTTTTACTAACTAAATTGTCTACGTAGGGATGTGATTCTCTATTTTTGAAACATAGAGAAATATTGTTTGGGTGTTCACCATGTAGATGGCACAGAGGAACTTAAGCAATGCATGCATTGTTCCCCTGTTTTTGGTAAATAACCTTAAAATGAATTGATGGTTTTTTTATTATAAGGTGTACTTCTAGCCTTTCCGTGGCGTTTTTCTAGTGGACCACATTACACATATAGATCCTAGATCTGTACATTTTCACACTGAGGATCTAAAACTGTCTACATGAAGTTTGATTTATCCACTAACATTGACGGAAGACATCCACCACAAGTAAACACAAGTCGATTACTTATATGTGTGAGGTAAGTTTACCCATTAACAACCATATTCCTCTAATTTTAAATATAAATGATATATAATATAACTACATAATTTTATAATATACGTCGTGTTCAGATAATGTAACATATAATTATGACATTCCATTTTAAATTATTATAAATATTCACAAATAAGATAGAAAAATAAAGTCTATTGAATTTTTTTCATTTCATGACATTAATATTATTTTGAAATTTCAAAACATTTTATTTTTTGGACATTAATTTGTATTTTTTTTTTACTTTTATCCCACATGATCAACCTGAAGAATTGAAATGAATTTCTATGGATATGAGCAATTCATTAAATTTAGGGATTTTTATTTTTTAAGTCCCCATGAATCATAGGATTTAGTGATTGATTATTCAATTCTTCATATTTTGATTTTAGTCCACAGATTTAAAGGATATGTTCCTTTTTAGTCCGTGGGAGGGACCCATCTCTAAATTATTTGGTTTTGTTTTTAGTCCTTAGGAGAGACTAAAAATGAAAATATCCTTTAAATCTGAAGACTAAAACTAAAATATGAAGAAGTGATGGATCGATTTTTAAATAGCTATGTTTACAGGGACTGAAAATTAAAAAACCCTTTTATTTATTGATATCCTGATAAAATGAAAACTAAAAAAATGAATATATTGATGAGATATAAACTGTTATAGACATCTTTAATTTGATATGCCCCAATAAAATCTTTAAATGTTCCAAACCTAAAGCGGATAGATAACAAAATTAAATAAGATTAATTTGCAAGTGTAATACAACAGCCAAAGTAAAAGCGCGATGAAATTGAAACAATTTAAACACAATATTATATATATATACACACGCACGTGTGTGTGCATAATATTGCATATATTCATATGTGTGTATACGCGCATATATAATACTAAAAAGATTGAATCTTGAAAAGCAGCCTTCTTTAATATATATATATATATATATATATATATATAAACGTTTTAACTAGTTTTGTGCGGTTTCCCCTTATTTTCTCCTCTTAAGCAGCTGGGAGAAGGAGGTCTCCCTTGTGCTCAATTGAGAACTATGGGTGCGCTCTCTCTCTCTCTCTCTCTCCTCACTTCTTTATCTACTTCTTCATATGTGCATAACATATGTTCATTTGCTTTTTTATAAATGGTCTATAAGATTTACATCTTTTTGTTTTCAGTGGTCATAGTATAACAGTTTAGGGTTTATTTGTGTTAAGGGTAGGTCTTAGATTCGAGTCTTAACGCTGTGTCATGCCTCCTGTTTGTTAGGCGAACTTTAAAAGAATTTTCTGTGGGACGAGAAATAAACATGAGAAGGTAGTTTTTTCAGCTTGATCATAAAATCAATCACGGAAATCCCTCCTATAAAAAAACAAAAAAATTACCTCTTTCTAAAAAATAAAAAATAAAAAAAGTTTTGCGCTTGGTAGAATAAAGAAATGCAAACATGATCTATACATATTATTCATCTCACCTTATCCATTATTTTTTGGTTGTATATATATACTCGTTCACAAAGATTGGACAGCCCTGTCATTGTGGGATTTAAGGAGGGTATTTCGGTTATTTAAAAGAGGAGGAAAATCTAGTAGGAAATCTAAAAAGATTCGGTCGACCGGTAACACGTGGCCATTGTTTTTTGTCGTATTACATGTTCTTTTTGTCTCTCAAGTAGAGACGATGACATGTCGTCCAAATATCGGCCTCCGATATCTCCGAAAACGACAATATATCGTCGGGTATTTCCATTCCGCGCGAGATGGCCGACCTCTACATTTTCAACTGTGCTACAGATGGATTACGTGACACGTATTACATGTTGTTTGCAGTCCCCCCTCCCAGTTAGTACCGGCTTCTATCAATCCAGCCATATCAAACATCAAAATTTATACATTAATAGTTCTCTTTTAGTTCATACCTCCAAATTTAACTAAATCCAATAAAAAAATGACATTTGTATTCTATTAATAAATCGTGTAGTTTGATATTAACAGAACTCATTCCATATTAAATATGAATTTTATTGTTTGATATTTTATAATTTCTTATAAGTGATATTATGACATTCTTACGTGATCACAATTTCAAAATCAGTTTAACATTCATTCCGATTTATATTTACATTTAAAATCTTTTATTTTTGTTTTCATTTTTAAAAAAACCTAAATAAAATTTTTTAAAATTAGATTCATGGGAAAAGAGAAATTCTTTTTTTAAATGAGGGTTATCAAATTGGTCATTGGTTTCTATTACAGTCACAAAATTGACCGGGTGTTGATATATATACACTTATTAGTCATTTATGTTAGTTGATATGCTTATGAAATTTTTTTTATTAATGACTTTAATTCCTATACTAGTATAATATAGTAGATTAGAAAAATGTAAAGAGAGGAATAAAATCATTTGAATATATATTTTATTTTTGTAAAAGTATTTTCTTATCAAATAGTGTATACTTAATATAAAATCATATTGAAGACTATAAAAATAAACAACATGTGAATGGTCACTTGAAAAAAAAGAAAAAGACAAAAATTCTAGTTTTCTTTCCATGATAACACCTGAAATTGCATAGAGTTATTTTTGGAATTACATTTTTTATTTAAATATTATCCTATCAAAAAGAATAAACTTCAAACTTTGCCTTTTTATCAACCTATCAAAAGGTATTAACCTAGCATTAGTCAAGGAAAACGCCACGCACACTAAAATTTCCAACATATGTTTTCCCCCTTGAAGATGAGCCACCTAACCAAGTCAGTTAGCCGAGCTGCCAAAGTTTTAGACTTCAAATCAAAACAATATTATCCACAACATTAACATCAATATTTTTTTGTAACACCCACAACAACCTAGTAGTAGTCACTTTTTTTTTTTTTTTTATCCTTAATGGAAAACAAAAAAAAAAAAAAACTTATCCTAACACAACTCAACAATGCCAAAAAGCCCAAAACCATAATAAATTATAAATAGACCCCTCACCATCATAACCTTATCCTTTATAACCCCCAAAAGGCCAAAACCGTGTTGACTGAATTCCCGAAAAACGCTCCCCAACGTGGATCCATCTCAGCCGCCCGATGCAACCCCCTCGGTGCAATCGCCATCGTCGATTACGGTGAGACCCATTAGGGTGGCACTATTCGTAAATTCTTCGAAACACAATGCCCCACATGTGGTCCACACATCAGGTGGTCCCCACACCCCCCGGTGAACCCCATGAGACGTGTTTCGGTTTTCGTCCCTCTTTTTTACCGCTGACACGTCAGTGACACGTTGGCAGGGTCGACTCGTGGTGGGGCCCGCTTCGAGCGACGGTTGATGGGTTTCAGTTATTTCTCAGTACGGACACGTGGGTCCCGCCTGTACAATAGTGTGTGAAGTGGTGGACGGTCGGCCACGTGACGCGTGTCAGGCATATCACGTGCATGGGGGGAAATATTTGCAATATTGGATTCAAGTGACAAAAAAAGAAATTTGTGTCAAATCATGTCAAAGTGGGTTGTTTCCATTGTAGGGACAAAGCAAATAATTCTAAAAATTTATGAGTTTGTTATCTGTTCTTTTTAGTTTTGTTGTTTTGGTTAGATTTTTTTTTTTTTTTGGTATATTTATATATGATATGCAATTGTATCTTAGCGTAGATGGAGTTTGAATAAATAATGAAAAACGTAATTTCAAATCCCATTGTTTATCAGTGTTTTTTCATTAGTCTATCAGTGTTTTTTCATTAGTCTATCGAAACAGTCCCATTTTGTTAGAGTAGTGTTTTTTGTTTTGTTTTTAGTCCAAATATCATCCATGTGAACAAGTAGTTACGGTAAAAATATAATAGGTATGATATTTAGATGCATGATAATATACAATAAATATATAGTGTATAGAGTTAAAAACTTATACAACATGACAATTAAAGTACCATAGGATAAACAACAACAAAAAAAAATGATAGAATAACATATAGAAACGTAATGACTACCTAGGGTGTTTAATGTGCTTTAAAAAATTAGGGACCTAAAAAAACAAGGGGGTGAAAAAATATTTGGAATTAATATTTCTATAAATATTGCATATAAGAAAATAAAAGAACCATTATTTATTTATTCAAAACATATATGACTTCTCAAATATTTTTATTGATCTAGGTTTATGCATTTTTCGTATTTTTTTAAAAAAATTTAAGAACTTCATCTTTAATCTTTTTAAAAATTGGACTCTATTAACTATGGATGACTGATGTCGTCTAAATTAATAAAACATTCATAATTCAGATAATGACTTGCTATGGGCAATTTGGCATTTCTGCGACGAAAATGCCAAAGAAGGCGACAAGAGCATAGCGGCGAAGGTGTTGAGGTCTATTTTTCCGGCGTGCGTATAGGTAATTTGGCATACAAGGAACGTTGTGATCTTTAAGGGGTTCCCTTTCTACTTCGACTCGGTGTGGGAGCTGATCAGACTGAGTATCACTGAGTGGGGCACCAGGTTAGCGGGGGCTTACCATGTTCATGTGGGCGAGGACATTTTGCGAGTGGAATGAATGTCGAACTGTTTGAATCCAGTTAGATATCTTATCTACTGGGTTCGATAAGGATCATTCTTGTATCTCTTATTTTTATTGTTGTTTTTTTTTTCCATTTATTTCTTTTTATTCTCAATTTAGACATTGCCTATTTTGATACCTTTTGAAATAGATATGCCTATGATTTCCTCAAAAAAAACATTCATCATCCGGTAGTGTTAAAAAGTGGATTTCAAGTATTTCAAATAGGGCTGGTAAACAAACCAAGACGCTCGGTTTGAGTTCGATCGGACTCGTTCAATTAGACAAATGAGGGAGCTTGAACAATTTTTAAAGCTCGGTTAGGCTCAGAACCTGGATCGAGCTTTATTTTGTGTTCAAACTCGACTTGTTTGTGTTATAAAAAAACTTAGTTGAAACTTGGCTCAACTCTTTTATAAAATTAGAACATTAAATCAATACAACGTTATACTTGTTTAGGCTCATGAACTTGACTCATCTAGGCTAAATTTTATTTTCAACCCTTAAAAACCCTAAAATGAAGAAAAACATTAAGCTCGTGAGCTTTGCTCGGCTCATTTGTAAATGAGTCGAGCTTAAACATGTCATAGCTCAACTCATTCAACTCATTTACCAACCCTAATTTCAAACATACTTTCCAATACAATATCAATTAACCATAAATATATCTATTTATGATTTACTTCTTTTACCCGCACAAAAAAAAAAAAAAAAATCTATAAATTTTCCAAACCTATCTTCGAAATTTTTAATTTATTATCAGTGCAAGCGTGCAGTCCTTGCAAGTCAAAAAAGTCATAAAATAATAAACCTCCCATCCAACCACACCAGTCCATCACATTAATGACCACGCATGAACTAAAAATAAATAAATAATAAAAAAAAAATAAACTATAGAAACTAGTACCAAGCACGAGATTCGGTGCTGAATTTATTAAGGGTAAAATCCATATAACCCCCTCTAATCTTTCTAATATTCATATAATCCTCTTTAATCTCGATATATCTATATAACCTACTCTAAACACATCATAAATGTAAATAACCCTCTATAGTTATTTTTTTTAACAGAATTGAAATATTTTAGACATGTTACATTATCTAAACTATAGTTAATAAATATGTATTCTTTTAACTCCAAAAAAATGGTCAATACTTAAAAAAAACCCCTCATATTTCTAATTTTACATTCTTTTAGGGTTTTTTTTAAAAGTATTGACTGCTTTTAGAGAGTTAAAATGATATATATTTGTTAACCATGATTTAGATAACGGAATATGTCTAAAATATTTCAATTCTGTTAAAAAAAATTTAACTGCGGGGAGTTATTTATATTTATGATGTATTTACAGGGGGTTATATGCATATATTAAGATTACAGGGGGTTATATGCATATCAGGAAGATTACATGGGGTCATATGGATTTTTCCCTTTATTTAAAGGCATGACAAAGAATGGGTGTCAGTGACTCATCATCTAATATACAAAACTGTGCCAATTCAATTTAATCACTGTGACTGCCACGGCATGCTAACGCGTCAATATTGACGAACCGGACCGTCCCACGCAGCGCCACGTCTGACGAACCAACCATATATGGTTGGTCGGTCCGTCCCAAGACCTTCAATGTTTTGTCACAGTATTCATTATTACACATTCACCACACACACAATATTCTTCCTAGTTAGGCAGAAATAGAATATCCATCCCTTATCAAAGTACTAATAATCCAAAAGTCGTTATCGAGGACACGTAACCTGGATAGCGTTATCCAATGGGGGGTGAATGATATATAATATCAGAAATGGTGTTAACAGACATGGACTACTTAACCACCTTACCTACTCCAGTTGCATTGTTCAAGCAATCCATGCTGATGGAGATATATATGGCTCTGTTGTGCATGTGATAGTTGATCTTAATTTAGTCCCCCACCGGCAGGTCGATCATCCGATATGATCTTGCAGGTGGATGTCGTCGGAGGCACACATCATATCACATGACGCGTTTTTATGTCTAGTGAGTGAGTGTGTGAGGTGGTGGTGGTGATGGTGGAGGAGGGTCCACCGGGGGAGGATATACCTCTGAAAGGGATGTTGGGGGCCACCGAGAGATGTGGGTTGTCCTACCGTGAACTGGGCGGGTGAGTCATTGTAATAGGGGTTATGTCTCCTTTTAAATGGGCATGTTGATTGAAAGAGAAATTGAGTATCATGTGGTGGTTGATCTTAATGAGCAATACAAATAGTTTGAGATCATTTTCATTTATTTATTTATTTTATCACGTTAATTAGCTAGCTAGGGTTGGGATTGAATGAGAAGTGGTTAGTACTATAATTAAAATTATGACGTACAATTGCGACAGCCACCTATGTGGGCGAGACTTGAAAAGGGTGGCTTGAAATTTTATGTTTGCATATATAACCCAAAGTTCTTTGTTGGTCGGATTGATCATTCAAGATTGTTACGAGATGTCATACAGTAGGAGTTTGTCCATTCATAAAACTCTATTATTTTAAGGGTAATTAACAAAAATAGCATTATTTAAATCAATATTAACAAAAATAACACCGGATAAGGAATATTTGCAAAAACTAGTACTGGTTAGCGCTGACAATTTTTTTTTTTTTTTTTTTTTTTTTACACTGGAGGCGCTATATATATATATGGCACATTGGCACCCCCGAGTGATTTTGGGTTATAAAGGGAGGCGCTGTATATATACAACGCCTCCTTTTTTTTCCCGTTAAGATACTGCTTCTTCTCTTTTAATTAAACGGCTAAGATTTCTATTTAATTAAATTTTAATGGCTGAGATATTTTGCTAATATTAGTTTAAACGATGCTATTTTTGCTAATTGCCCTTGTTTTAATTGAGCTACCTAGAGACATCATGTGAATTGATTTTTGTTTTATAAGTTTGAAAATCATAAAATCTGTGTGTTTTAATGTATGTCTGGTTTATAAGTTTTATTTTAAATGTTTTTTTTTATGAAAATGTGACCATTTCTATTTTATTAATAAAAATGTCCGAGGTGGATAGGAGAAACAGAGAATTTTTAGCAAAAAACCAACATGTAAAATATAAGGACTTAGAAAAGAGGGAAGTCCGAATCCCGCCATTCTAAGAAAGAGGGAGCCGTGTCAAGTTTCGTAGAAAAAGTTTCTACCAAACTTACACCACCCATGTCTCTCCCTAGCTCCCGGTCACCTTCCATCCGTCCTCCTCAAAATATATTCCTCGCTCATCTGCTAGAGCTTGTCCCCAATCTCATATGCACTGCCGCATCAGTTCCCATAAATTCTCAAAATAGAAGAGAATTCCCTCAAAAATGATCTCATTCCTTATGCGCCATATTGCCCAGACTGTCGTCGGAAAAAAGGAGCGAGCCACCTTTTTCGACAGCCCGTGATCGCCCCTCCTTCTTGTGCCTGTCCAAATCTCCCAAAACTCGCTCATTGATTGAATGTGGAAATTTTGCTTGGTGATAATTTTCAGACAGCACCATATCCTTGTTGTGTCAGGGCATTGACAAAACAGGTGGTCGAGAGACTCCGTTCCCACCCCACATATAGGACAAGACGTGGTCTCTAGGGATCGCCATTTTGCGCGATATAACCTTGTGACAAGCCGTTCCTGAAGAAGGAGCCACAAGAAATATTTCACCTTTGGAGGGATCTTGAAAGTATATATTGTAACTGTGTGGACATGAATAATTTTAGATGGGGTTTCTCTAACACTGATTGATTTAACTAATCGATTCATGCCCCTGGAAAGATAATGCTAGTGGTATACAAGAAAACCTCAAAAACATTATACCTACGCGTTGATTTATATCCTTCCAAATTAATAATTAACATATGTAATTCTCCAACAATTAATCGAGGCATACATGACAAATCAAGTTTTGAGAAAATCGGATAGCATCCCCTCTTTATAAAGGAGATCAGATAATCAAACGAGGGGCACCAATGTTCAAAAAACAACAAAAACCACCGTGTCATGCATAGCAGTACTTCCATGTGAGAAGCTTATATACATTGCATGTGCATTGTGTCTCCGGAGACAAGACACACACAAATGAGTGATAATTAAGAAGAATATACATAATGAGAGAGAATCATTTGTTGCGCATGACCTACATGCATGTGAGAACCTCAAAATGGCTGCTCGGACACAGTGAAATGAGATCACCATGCAGTGAATAAGACCATGGAGTGATCTGAGGATATCTTGTGCTGTGGAACACTTTCTGGATTCATTAATTGGACCACCACTGAAAAAAATTGAAGAGCTGGATGGGAGAGTCTCCTGTGCATGTGTAGGGAGACTGCCCAGCATATTATATATATGTTCATTCATTCATTCATTCATGTAAAACGAGGCTTTCCTAATTAGTTTATTAGTTAAGATCTTCTGAGACATATATGGAGGATCCAGGGGAGTTCACATGGAGACCCACGTGCATGTGCTCCATGCATGCATGCATGACTCGTGATGGTTGGCTGTCCAATTTATACTTTATACATGTGAATTTCTTCAATCTATGGGCCACGTTGTAAATTGTATTTATTGTGAGCACTGCTATGCTCAGTCTTTTCTATAACCATACATACAGTTAAGTTTTATATACTTTGTTAGCCTCCTCATCCACACATTGTAAAGAGTTATACACACACACACTTCATTAAAAAAAATTACATTTTTTATAAATTATATCATTCAATTATTGAAGTATATACCTCAATTTTTTTATAAAATTAAATGAGTTGAAGTACATGATTTTTCAAAAAAAAAATGAAAACATAGGTGGATGACATTTGGGGTTAGAACTGGGACTGAGTGTAATATCTTCCATTTGTTTTACAACTATATATGGATGCTGTCTTGAATGTGGTTGACAATAGGGCAGGTTTGCTCAATGCTAAACCCGAATCCAATAACAAAATCCCGTCATAAACTCGAATCCATCCTATCTCATCTCATTTAGATCGGGTGGCTTTATGAATCTTGATTTTCAAACTTTTTTTAATTAATGATAATATTTTTTACTCTTTTTGTTAATTTGAAAAATTAAATAATTACCTTCGATCATTATGTTCTATAATATTATTCGATATATGCTTTTAGTCAATAAAAAAAAATGATAGGACTATTTTTATTTGAAATACACATAATAATAATTTTAAATAACATACATTATGTAAAAATTGATTCACAAGGTGAAATAGGGTGAGACAAAACTTAAAACCTAACCTGTCTCACACTCTCATATTTTTATCAATTGGGAACCAATCAAGTTTGAGTCCTTAATTTAAGAGACCAAACCTGGCCTCAACATGATCGAGTTGAAGCTATTTTTAATAACTCATTTCATCGCGATCCCTAATTTTGAATGTATGAATGAGCAATCTTTCTGTGCACCGCTTAGAATGCATTATTTAGATTTACGATAATTATGCATGATTTTTTATATAAATTTTAATGAAAGTAAAATAATTATATTGTAATTTATAATGGATTTTTTATTTTTAAGTCCCCACGAACTATAGAATTTAGTGATCGATCCTTCACTTCTTCATATTCACTTCTTCATATTTTGATTTTAGTCCCTAGATTTAAAGGATATGTTCCTTTTTAGTCCCTCCCATGGATTAAAAAGAAAACCAAATCATTTAGAGATAGGTCCCTCACAGGAATTAAAAAGAAGGGATTTTTAGTTTTAAGTCCCTATAAATTATATGATTTAATGATCGATCCCTCTCTTCTTCATATTTTGGTTTAAGTATCCAGATTTTAAGGGTATGTTTTTTTTTAGTCCCTAAGAGAGACTAAAAAAAAAATCAAATAATTTAGGGATAAGTCCTTGGGAGTAGGGGTGGTAAACGAGCCGAACGAGCCGAGCTTTAACCTGCTCAGGCTCGGCTCGGCTCGGGCTTGGCTCGGCTTGAAAACGAGCTTCATTTTATATTCAAGCTCGACTCGTTAGGCTCGTGAAAAGCTCGGTTGAAGCTCGGCTCAGCTCGTTTGTTAAACAAGTGAAGTTGAAGCTTGAATCAAGGCTCGGCTCAGGCTCGTTTAACTAAAAAAAAAATCTTGTTTAGCATTTGAGAAGTCACATTTCACAAATCACAAATCACAACACCTTATACATGTGAAAGTAACATAAGCTCGGGCTCGGGTTCGTTCACCTTTTTTCTGTTAAGTAAACGAGCTCATCTAGGCTCAGGCTCGGCTCTGCTCGGGCTCGGCTCGTTTACAAATCGAGTTTTAAAAATTGTTCAAGCTCAGCTCGTTTGTCTAATCGAACGAGCCTGAACGAGCTTTAATCTAGCTGAGCCCAAGTCGAGCCCGAGCTGCTCGGCTTGTTTACCAGCCCTACCTGGGAGGGACTAAAAAGAAACATACCTTTTAAATTTGGGGACTTAAACCGAAATATGAAAAAGTGAGGGATTGATCACTAAATCATATAGTTTATGGGGACTTAAAATTAAAAATCCCTAAAAAAGAACATAGGGGGACTAAAACCAAAATATGAAGAAGTGAGGGATCAATCACTAAATCATATAGTTTATAGGGACTTAAAAATAAAAAACCCATTTATAATTTGTTACATCTTTTATATATATATATATATATTTATATTTTGTGTCAGTTCACATCAGGGATTCTCTGTCAACTTATGTATGATCGTTGTTGTTGTTGTTATTATTATTTGGTAAGAACATGATCGCTATTATTTTTGGGCCATCTTCACATTCCATGTGGAAGCCCTATAAACATGGTTGGTTCAATATTTCAATTCGACAAGAAACATGACCAAAAAGTGCAAAGTAGCATGTCCACATATATTCTACATTTTTACCTGGCATCTTGAAATTGAACCGGGGTGAAAAAAACCAAGTAAACCCCACCCCAATAATGACAGGGATGTCATGTAGATTACCTGAAATAATTTTGATTCAGTGTCAATTCAATAACTCTCATATAAAATGGAAATTCATTTTGTCATACATCTAATTTGGTAGATTCCGTTAAAGGATAAAATGAAGAATTACAATCATACATTTTTTTTTCTTCTGAGTGCTCCAACAGAAAAGAGAATTAAAATAAACATCAAATTGATTTTTGTTGATTTTGTGGAGGAGAAAACTAATCCGTCATTTTGAAAGAATTCAACATTTTGATTATCACCAAACATAGTTTAATTTTACCCATGGGAATGCAAAGATGTAGCCTTAGGCCTTAGGCGTTAGCATGTCTTAACCTTACAAAATCAATGGTGATTTTTTGGTGTAGACTTCTGCCTTTACAGAATAAGATTGGTCTGTGGTTAGCTACATGAAACAAATTTTGTCGTGCCATCTAAGTTGAATGGACGGTAAATCCTCAAACAAAAAGATTCTTATCTTCAAATATTTTTGTTCACAACGCATTCGACTTACCTAACTCATTTTCGTTGACTATTACATGGTTGTTTCATGTAGCTAACCACAGACGACCCAATCTCCTGTCCCCACCCCCCACCCCCTCCCGCAGCCGCTATCTATGATTCCCTCATCTCATCTCACCTCACGTATCTATAGATTGGTGTTTACTGAAACATTTTTCTTCTTATACTTATGCTAGATGTTTCACCCGTTAATTTCAGAAAATACGTTGGACAATTCATATTTTCTCCCACAAATTTAAAGATTTAAAATTTGACTTAGAACAGTTGTGTTATACTTGTGTCACTTTTAGCCTGCGGGTAACCGTTGGAGCGTCCTGGCAGTTTTAAAATTTTTAGGGTTTTCGATCGGAACCGCTAATTTTTGGACTGTTAGCTATCGTCCTGAGCTAGAGGACTCCGATTGGAAATCTAACTGCATATTTGGTGTCCTGGTGCCATTTTAGGCCTCTCACGAAAATTTCATCGATTTCCGGTAACGTTCCCGAAATTTCGCAGTTCCGGGGCGTATCTGGGTTTTTAAGTCGCACACTATATAAAGGTGGGATCAAATTTCGAGTAGCACTATTCATCATCCCTACCAACCTTCCCCTCTCTCCTCTTCCCCATTTTTCTCACTTTTGAGCCCCCTAGACCCCTCAAAATCAAAAACCCAAAACCTAGGAAGTGTAGATCGGGTCCCGATCTACACCCCGGTGGTTTCAAATCCCTTTTCCGACGAGTCTAGCCACTCCGACCTCCTCTCTTTCTCCTCTGTTTTGGCCCGGTTCGAAGGCCGTGGTAGATCGGGGCGTAGGAGAGCCGTTGAGAAGGGTTTCGGTGCGCGGAGAGCACCCGGACGTCGCTTCCTCCCCTTGGTAAGGTCCTTTTCTTCACTTTTCTTGCATAGATGTATGCTAGGAGTGTGGATCTGTGTATGAGGGGTGGTCGGCGGCTGTGGGAGGCTGTCGGGGGTGGTTGGGGGTGGTCGGAGGTGGTCGGCGGCCGTGGGATGGGTGGTTGGAGGTGCTCGGCAGGCAGGGTCTGTTCCGGCAGCAGGCAGCAGCGGCAGCAGCGCAGGCAGCGCGCGGGCTGGACGCGCGCGGGCGTGCACGCGGGTGTGCGCGCGGGCGTGCGCTCGGGGGCGCTGGTGGCCAGTTGAGCGCGCGTGCAGGGCGTGCTGTGCGTGCTGGTCGTGCAAGGTCTGGTCGAGCGGCTGGAGCTGGGCGAGCTGTGCGCGAGGTGCTGGGCGGCGGTGCTGGGGATGATGGCCGTGAGGGCAGTGTGTGCAGGGTAGGCTGGCAGGGCTAGCTCGGGTAGGCTGGGAGCAGGTGCACCAGTTTGCTGGGCGCGGGTGCGCGCGAGCGCGTGCGCTCGGGGGGTGCAGAGGGAAGTGTGCGGTGCAGGCTGTGGGCTGTGCGCGCGGGCAGGCCGGGCTGGCAGGCTGGGCGCGCAGGCGAGCAGGGCAGGAGGCGCTCGGGCATCAGGCGGGCAGTGCCCCGGGCGTGCAGGCGAACGGTACTCGGGCCACTCGGCGACGCGTGCAGGCAGGCAACGCGGGCAGCAGTGTGGGCATGCTGGCAGGCGCGCTGGGCGCGCGTTGCGCGTGCGTGCGCGTGGGCGCTGGGTGAGGGTCCCGGGTGCTGGGCGCTGAGCGTCGGGTGCTGGGCCGCGGATACCGGGCGCTGGGCGGAGGCGCAGGCGTGTGCGGGGTGCAGTGGGTGCGAGTGGGTGGCGCGCGTGGTGCGCGCGGGTAGAGGGTGGTAGGTGCGCGCGGAGTGCGTGCGGATGGGGGGCTGGAGGTGCGCGCGGGGCGAGACGCCGCGCGCGGGGGCGTGCGGGGTGCTCGCGGGCCAGCGATGGCGTGCGGGGTGTGCGCGGGCGGCTGCGCTGGGGCGCAGGGGGCGCGCGGTGCACACGGGAGGCTCGGCGGCGTGTCTCGGCGGCGGGCAGGGGCCCGGCGGTGCGCGGAGTGCGCGGGCCGAGGCGCGGCGGTGCGCGGAGTGCGCGGGCCGAGGCACGGCGGTGCGCCCGGGCGGTCGGGTGGCCGTGCGGGTGGTTGCCGGCCGTGCGGGTGGTTGCCGGGATGCTCGGGCTAGCGTGCGTGCGGGTCGTATGCACGTTTGCTCGAGTGTTGGGAGTTTAGTTGTGGGTTTACGTAAGTTCTTGTGTATTTTGTAGTATTTGTGGATTTTAACTCACCATATTGAATGTCTATCTTGCAGATCTAGACGGGCGGTCGTGCGACGACCCAGATACTGGTGAGTGGGACAATCCAACCCAGTAGAGAGGCGTTATACGCACTTGGGCGTATACCGACCTCTCCTGGGGCGTCATGGATTATATTAACCTGTTGTAATATGTATTCCATGCTTGCATGATTTAAATGTAGAATGCATGCTACCCTAGACTTGTATGTTAGGGACTTGCACCCTTAGGATATGTGTATGAGCCATGCACCATGTCCCCTGTTTCATGTTAGGAAACCTCGGCCTATGTATGCGTCCTACTAGTTTATTTATTAAATTGAATGCTAGTGTAGTTAAATCGCATGCCTTAGGTAATATTATCGGGAGGAGCCTTGCGAGGTCAACATTGAGACCCGTGTTAGGGTACTCCGTGTTCCTTGTTTGGTTGTCGGGGTGTCCTGTATCGGGAACTCACGCTGCCCTCCCAAGGTTTCTAGTCCCAATAATATTATAAGTAATGTTGTATGATTGGTATGATTATTAGCATGATTAGTGAATATTATAGGGGAGGGGCCTTGCGAGGACAGCGGTGAGACCCGTGTTAGGGTACTCCGTGTTCCTTGTTTGGTTGTCGGGGTATCCTGTATCGGGAACTCACGCCGCCCTCCCGAGTTTCTTTCCCCCAATGATATTCCAACATTGCTTTTGATTGTACTTATTCCCTGCATCTTGGATATGCGCCCTGGAGGAACTCTGAAGAGTTCATGACATTTGAGTGGTAGAGATGTGTTGTCGGCGGATCCGAGTGGATCATATGCGTATGGATAGGCTGTTCTGTTCCCTGCGTTGGATCCGGTAGAGGCTACCCCAGCGTTAGAAAGGCCGTCCTTCGGAGGACCCACATCAGTAGGCACCTCCTGATTTGGTTTCGGACTGTGCTGAAGTTGTGGGTGGAGACCAAGCGGCCTACGGAGTGGAGGAGAGACTATCGGTGGACCAAGGGTGACCAACAGCCTAGTCAGTCCCAAAATCCTATGTCACCCGTGGTAGGGTGAGGGTGAGGGTGTAGTGGGTTGGCGATGAGCGACCTACTGGATTTGTGAATGGATGATTATCAGTCCCAATAGCCTATGTCACCCATTGATGGGTGAGGGTGAGGGTGTGGTGGTTCGGCGAAGTACGAACCACTGGATTATGTTGTTATGTCTTTGAGGATGGATAAATAATGGAATTGTGGTAAATATGGTCTGTGATGCATGGGTTGTGCTGTTCACTGAGCGTGTGGCTCACCCCTCGCATATGTTTTTCCCCAGTGGTCACTGAGCCTGAGCTAGAGCCGGAGCAGCAGTTGGAGCTTTCCGAGGGATTTCTTCAGTAGCGGAGCAGCGCCACGTTCCGCGAGTGCCAGAGGTTATCAGCATCCCTTCTTGACTGTATGTATTTGATTTCCGTGCTTGGCACGTGTTTGTATATGTTCAGTTGTATTTGTGTATATTGGCTCTCACAGGACATATGATTGTGTATCGGGTCTGTAATATGTTTTGAGTTACAGACTCAGTTTTAGCTTCCGCTATATTGTGTATATATTATGTCAGCCCTGTTTGATTTGTGTTGTCATTTTTATCTGTGGTTTTAGAGTATATATGTTTGACCTCATGTGTAGGCTTCTGATATGATATATACACCTGCCGCGTCCCGGGGACGGCCGCCCTGGGGCGTGACAAGTTGAATTAATAATTCTCTATTCTGTGTTTTGATTGGGTTTAGGTTAACTGAATTCTCAATCCAAAGTCAACCCGAATTAGGTTCGGATTGTTCGAGTTCGGCCCTAAAATTTCAACTCAAGTCAAACCTGTCCAAGAGTGGTTGGGTGTATCTATTAGTGTGTAATTGTTAGACTCAGTCCATTTTACATTTCAAAACACAGACCACATGTTTTTAATTTTATAACATCTCTAATTATGTACATATGCTTCGATAAAAAATGTATATCGCTCCATTTCAAGTTGAATGAATTCATTTTTAATAAATGTAAGAAAAATTTAACGAGGTATGTATATTGTCTAACAATGCATATGTTTCACTAAATTTTTAACGAGGTACATGAGACTACATTTTGTATTGTAAGAGCGCTCTGGTCACGGACCTAACGAGGCTGAAAAGCCCACCCCAAGTCCAGTTTCGATATTGGGCCAAAAAGACCAAGGTCGGGCTGAAAGCCCATAGAGATGCATGGGCTACTGGGCTATTGCTGATCCCAATCATGGGCCTATCGGGGCTGTTGGATTAGGAAAATGTTAGACTCCATTCTTTTTACAATCTAAAATGTAGATAACATTTTTTATTTTTTTTTAAAAACGGTAAACATCATTTAACTATGTATATGATTTGATAAAAGGTGTATATTGCTCTATATTGAATTGAATGAACCCCATTCTTAGTATATGTAAAAAAATGTTTAACGATGCATATACTTCATCTATCGATGCATATATTTTACTGGATTAATAATGCATATTCTACTGTATATTGAATTGTAAAAAAAAGCCGAGTATCCATTTTACAGCTCGTTTGTAACCCCTTACATTCTTCGCAATTACAGTGTATATGGTTACAATTTTTTCTCTTAAAATTTACTAGTGTATTTTAGTGTATACTTTAATTCGTATAATAACATATATTTCAAAACAAAAAAATTGATGTAAACTGCGAATGAAAATGTTTCACTGTCCGTCATTTTTTTTAAAATTTTCCAGCAGGACATATATCATTAGAGTGAGGGGGGGGGGGGGGGGGGGAGACACTAAAGATGCATATAAGACTGTATTTGAGACCGGAAAAACAAATCATGTTACAATACTCAAACAAAGAAGAATGAATCTTAATTAATAGAGAAATGATTCACCAGCCCCAATTTATAAGCCCCAAGTAAGCCCTATATGCATAATACATGTTTTATCCCTTTTATGATTTTTTCTTTATTCGGTAACTGTTCCTAATCAAGGAGATAATTATAATTACACATTTCCACTTATATAGTTAGAGTAATGACGGTGACAATAAATCATTTCCATTTATAATTCACGTTTCTTTTTTGGTTTTTGGATTCATTCCAATTGAATTATTTATACATCTATAATCAATAATTAATTTATTTTTTAAAACACCATTATTAATTTTAAAGACACCTAGTAAAAGATCGAATTTGTTTTTTTTTTTTGGAAGATCCATCAACCACTGATTTGATTTGAATGATTTTTATTATCGTTTTAATGTCTGTCGATTCAGGTGTGTCTTTTTTATTTGTTTGGTTATGCAATTGAGGTATAATCATCTGATTTTACATATATTTTTTTTTTGTTGAAAATAGTGTTTGATGTTAAATTATTTTTTATTGGCATGTTCTTTTCTTTTAAAAGAATGTAAAACAAATCATTTTCATTCGTTTAAACATTTCGCAGTGGAGTGAAGTTCATATTAATAACTATTGGTGTAACATTCGTAAGACAATTGCATGTTAAACTATTTTAATTATATTATGCAATATTTTAAAAATGTAGTTACATTTATGAATGTAACTAGCTGATGTTATAGTCAGTTACATTCACAAATGTAATTGATCTTTTTTTGTGAACAATTGATCGATTTGACTATCGTTTTCAATATATGTCAATTTAGGTGTGACATTTGTTATTGTTTATTCTTGCATTTGTTACAATTTTTTCTTCAATGTGGCTTTTGTTTATAATTTTTCCTTTGAATCTGGCGTTTGATATTAAATTTATTTTTTTGAAGTATTTATATTGTTTTGATGTTGTATTAGCGTGTGGTTGTCTAACATTTCAAACTAATTTGAACCTTTATGCATTATATTTTGTAAGTCTATTACATTTTATTATATGTCTTATATAATAAAAGTTAGTTACATTCACAAATGTAATTAAACTTTTTGTGCAATATGTTACAATCACAAAATGTAACTGAGTTGGAAAAGGTGGAGTCTAGAGGATGACTAAAAAAATAGTCAAATCACATCTCATCTGATAAATGACGACAAAAGGAATTTAGGGATAATGACGCTGGTCGTCGAAGATAAATAATTCGATCGCAATGAATTTTTAAAGGGTTAAAGACATCTAAGTCCCTACAAACATGGGAAAACCCATATAAGTCCCTATTAAAATTGGGACAGACGTACGAGTCCCTGAAAACTCAGAAAAACCCAATTATCATCCCTGAGTTAAATTTTCATCCAACTTAACGGAATATTCTCATAATATTCCATCACATATAATTGTATAGACATTGAAGTCCTTATAAACAGTCATAAAGACAAATTAGTCCCTACAAAAGACAAAATTGCCCCTGAAAGATTTTTACATTTAATTGGATAAACATTATAGTCCTTATAAATAATCGTAAAGACAAAATGGTCCCTGTAAAAGACCAAAATGCCCCTGAAGAATGCATTTTACCGATCAAAATATTGGTTTTACATCCAAATTGTGATCTTCAGATGGAGTGTGATTGATAGGATAGAAGATGAAAAAATAAATAAATAAAATTATATTATTTGTCTTTATGATTGTTTATAAGGACTGCAATGTCTACACAATTAAATGTAAAAATCATTCAGGGGTATTTTTGTCTTTTACAAGGACCAATTTGGCTTTACGATTGTTTATAAATACTGTAATGTCTATTCAATTAAATGTAAAAGTCTTTCAGGGACAATTTTATCTTTTGCGGGGATTAATTTTCTTTATGATTATTTATAGGGACAGCAATGTATACACAATTTTAGGGACAATTTTATCTTTTGCAGGGATTAATTTGTCTTTATGACTGTTTATAAGGACTTCAATGTCAACACAATTATATGTGATGGAATATTATGGGAATATTCCGTTAAGTTTGGATGAAATTTTAACTCAGGGATAATAATTGGGTTTTTCTGAGTTTTCAGGGACTTGTACGTCTGTCCCAATTTTAATAGGGACTTATATGGGTTTTCTCATGTTTGTAAGGACTTAGATGTCTTTAACCCTTTTTTTAAATAACGAATGTTTATAAAAATAATTATTTTTTTTTAAAATGCGTTTAAGAAGGAAACAGAAAAACAAATCCAATCTTAATGGACCCATCATATATTCTTGTAATCCGTAGGGGGTCCACACATTGGGACAGGTCGCTTCATCTGCTACACACCAAAAATGGTTAAAAAACAGGGAAGGAAGCATGGCCAACTGTTATTGGTCACCTGCTTTACCTAAAAAAGGAAAAAAAGATTCTCAGAGTGCAATCCTCCTACTTCGCTTTTTAAAGGCTATACATATTAAACATATGGCCTTCTTCCATACAATCCCATGAACCCCCATCAGAGCAAACACTCTTCTTTGCATAGCCAGTGCAATTTTTGTTTTTATATTTTTTGGTCTCACACACCCACATTGATTAAGGTTTGTTCTTTGTCCTTGCATGTCTTGTGAAGATTTTTGTTTTTTTTAACATGTTCAAATATTTGATTTTGTATGAGAGCATCTATGGGCATATTGGAATCATAGATAAAATCAAGAATAGGACCATCTATGATAGCTTAAATTCCTCTTATTATAAATAATATTATTATTTATACTAGTAGAATCGCATAAGTCTCTTCTTTGCAGAGCCAGTGCAGTTTTTGTTTTTGTTTTTATATATGTTGGTCAGGCAGACATTGATGAAGGTTTGTCTTGTATGTCTTGTGAAAATTTTTTTTAACATATTCAAATATTGATTTTGTATGAGAGCATCTATGGGTATTTTGGAATACTAGATATAATCAAGAATAATACCATCTGGGTTAGGTTAGGGTCCTTTTGTTATTAATATTATTATTGTATTTTTTTATGTGGTGGGTAGAATCGCATAGATTGAATACATGAAAGGATTAATTTCTATACAATAAAGAAAAGTAGTTCAAGTTGCATTTGTCAAAATATCATTATGCATTTGCACCTCATAAAGTCTTTGTTATAGGCATGAAGTCTATTTTGTAAGTGCAATGCATCCCATAAAAATGATCAGAGTATAACATGTGATTTTCAGTGTGACATCTGCATGTCTTTTTTTTTTTTTAAATATCTAGGGAATCAAGATACCCTTTGATTTTTCATAAATGATGATTTCTCATCAAACCATTCCTTATTAATGGTTCCAACAAATAAAATAAAAAATTGATGGAACAGATGAAATGGATGTGATTTGGTCTTTAATAATTAAAAAAATTGATGGAGGTTTTTTATGTTGGTTTGTAAGCATTGTTTTTGTTTATCCTCTTGGATGTGATACTTGATTGTTAATGTTTATGTGTTCTTTTATTATCAATTTTATTGTGTTTTTTGGTTCAGGTAGACTTCTCATCAAATCTTATTGTTAATATTAATATATTATTATTTAGTAGGTAAGCGGGGGACTTAAATCCACGATCTCGTAGTTACAAACTTTGTTGTCAACCATTGAGTTGTTCTTCATCTGATCTTGGCCAAGAATTAGCGGTTCCACGCACAATACGGTAAGTCCAATTGGCCCTAGCTAAGAATCTTTGACATTCTTTTTAGTGTGGGTTACATCTGGTGGTCAATCAATCGTAACCATAACGCAATCTTGTTGTATATTCTTCACTAAGATGTGCTAAATAATCAGCCTCATGTTTTTTATTTTTTTCGTCGGCGATGAGGATCCCCCACATTAGTTGGGAAAACACCAGATGTGCACATAATCTCCCACAACCCATGTGCATCAGGTAAGTAAGTCTAGGAAGATTCGCACTCATGACCCACGGGAAGCAAACCCATGGCTCCAGCCAAAAGAGCCAACCCTATGTTGATTGATGATATATTTTGTTTATCTTTATCGTTCCTTGTTTATGCATCATTTATATCACGTCAGGTATGTTGCACGTAGCATATGATTGTATCTGAATTCAATGGCTTCAGAGTTGGTTTAGCTTAATTTAATTATTAGATAATCATTCTAGGAGGTGGGAAAGGTTTGGATTTGGAATCAAATGGAACAATTTGACAGTCTAGTATACCAAAAATGATAGAGCCAGCCTATGTGTATATGGATGGGCAGGTTACAAGAGTATATGATTGGTTTATTTTGGTAGAAATTTGTCACTTCCAGCACTTGAGGTGGTCATTTTTTTTCTCATTTAGCCTAGAAATATGAGTTATAGCTGAACTTCCTGTATTCGTATCTCATTCGTTTCGACGCAGTTCTCTTATTCACCTCTTCCTACTGCAACAGCAAAAAAAACCACAAATGAAACCATAAAATTTCCAGTCACCAAATTGGTTTCCATTACTATGGCCGGACACTTAGATTCTTTCAGCAGACAACACTCCTTTTGTGGTACGCAATGGGAGGGAGCGATGTTGATGACCTGACTCGTCTGGTGCCACAAAGCCAAAATATGAAATGATGCCTTTGTGGATGATGAGAGGCCTAGTGTTTGAGATATCAGACATAACCCAACAATGAAAACCTGACTTACCAGTTCATATCAAACTGTCATACAAACAGATCAAAATATGAAATGATGCCTTTGTGGATGATGAGAGGCCTAGTGTTTGAGATATCAGACATAACCCAACAATGAAAACCTGACTTACCAGTTCATATCAAACTGTCATACAAACAGATCAAAACACACTTCATGATTCATGGCAATCTTTTAGGCTTTTACAAAGCTAAGTCAAAAGCTGAGGAGGGGAAACAAAATTCCCCCACTTAGACTTGTCTCTAACACCCCCAATCCTCAGGCCCCTCCCCCCCCTTGGAAAGTGTTGGATAGGATAACCTCAGTGGGAAAAGCTTTTCAGTGATTCCAAGTTGCTCAAAAATAAAAAATAAAGCAGATTCCAAACATGCAGCAACAGAGAAAAAAAAGAGCCCAATCTCCCAAACTATAAATTGTCCATCCCATAAACTAAATCACCACCATATTCAAATGCTTCAAATCCACCTTTTGAATTAAGATCTTTGTCCCCCTTTTTTTTAGCTCTAAGCTTTGTTAGCACCTAAAACATATATGAGTAGAGATAGAGAGAGAGATCCTCTGGTGGTTAGCAGGGTTATTGGTGATGTATTAGACCCCTTCACCCGTTCTGTGGCTCTTAGTATCAGTTATAATTCGAGAGAGGTCGCCAATGGGCGCGCTTTCAAGCCCTCGGCCGTGGCCAACCAACCGAGGGTTGTGGTTGGAGGCAATGATCTTAGGACCTTCTATACACTTGTAAGCACCACCAACCTCTCCATTACAGCTCTAACTGTAAAAAATTCTGATGCGTTACCATGTCGCGCTTCGATGGTTTATCAAACAATTCTGTCTCTGTTTTTTTAGGCAATGGTCGACCCCGATGCTCCTAGCCCGAGTGATCCAAACCTAAGGGAGTATCTGCATTGGTAAGCTCATGTGCTCGTCATGGTGTCGCTGCGTCTGCGTCGATTTTGATTTGATTGTTTAGCATCAGACAGGCTTACAAAGTAGTAAAAAAAATATGTATGGAAAACAAGGACTTTAGAAAACCAGAAATAAAAGATCAGTGAAGCTGGTGATTGTAATTGTTTGGCCAATCACCATCTTATTCCAGTCACTGTTCTAGCCAGAAAAGCATGACAATATGTGCCGTGTGTTACTTTTTGAGATACCTAAAAAACAAAAAAACAGTAAAATTCTTTTAACACCATGGAGAATGCACATCACATGCATGGCATGTGCCTAACAACCTTAGAAACACAAGACATCAACTTTTTTATTTCCTAGGCCAAATCCGATTTGCCAATGGTTTACTATTCTACTTTTCATGCTCTCTGTTCTACACCTGCTATTTTTTGTGTGCAACTAGATCTATTCCATTTTAATTGGTTGGAAATAGACTTAAGGAATCAATTGATGTTTTTCTTCCTTTTAATTAACCTGACTTATTGTTATTATTTTGAAAGTGACTCTAATTATCATTTCATTATACAATTAGGTTGGTGACGGACATCCCGGGGACCACCGGGGCACACCTGGGTGAGTGCCCATTATTAGCGTAAACACAATTTTTTTTTTTTATATCAGATAATGTTTATTTTACTATCCACTTTTCAGGTCACGAGGTTGTATGCTACGAGAGCCCTCGCCCATCAGTTGGGATCCACAGGTTTGTGTTCGTCCTCTTCCAGCAGATGGGGAGGCAGACGGTCTATGAGCCAGGGTGGCGCCAGAACTTCATCATGAGAGACTTTGCCGAGCTCTACAACCTCGGCTCCCCTGTCGCCGCCGTCTTCTTCAACTGTCAGAGGGAGTCCGGCTGCGGCGGGAGGAGGAGCAGTTGATCATACGGTTTATACGTATATCTGGAATAATTGTATCTACATAAGTGATGAAATATGGAGTAATATGTACCCCTATATGGAGCTGTGTGTGCAAGAGTTAGATATTTACAGTTATGACAAAAAGTACTGGTGTTAATTATGTATGGACAGCCTAAGATATTTTGCTTCCCTACACTAAAATACTGGTGAGATAGAATGCACAGGTTACCTCGGTTGAATTTTGGATTGCTACTTATTACGACTAAATCAAAATTTAGATATTTTCTTTGTGGGTTTGACATGTTTATCTTATACATATCCTGTTATCTTATCTTAATAGTAATTGGGCAAGTCATGATGATAGGGTACTCATCTAATTCAACCAAGCGGTGCAAATAAGATATTTTATTTGATAAAACAATAAGCCTTGCATTTTAGACTCCACTAGAAGTCCTATGTTCAATTCCTGTTATATTCTTGTGATTATTTTTGTTTTTTACATTAATTTCTCACCATGTATAGAGAAGATGGTTATACATTAATTGCACCCATATATAAACCGTGCGATCTATGTTATTTCAGTTTTGATTTCTTTTTGTGTGGTGGTATTGATTTTAATTTATCCATGCTCGTAGATTTGTAAATCTTGTGTTTTTCAATCAGGACTTTGGTTCGTGGATAAAAAGTCCAGCGTTATTCGATTGAGACATTATTTCATGGACAAAAAGTCCAGCGTTATTCGATTGAGACATTATTTCGTGAACATAAAGTCCAGCGTTATTCGATTGAGACATTATTTCGTGGACATAAAGTCCAATGTTATTCAATTAAGACATTATTTCGTGGACAAAAAGTCCAGCGTTATTCAATTGAGACTTCTCATAGTAGACATTTTGTCATGTGTTATTCAATTTAAACAGGATTTGTGAAGACTTTCATAAGTGATGGATTCTTGTGGACTTTAGAGAGAGAAATATAAAGGAAAAAGTCTTTTCAAAATCCCACCCAAATGGGTGGGATTCTCATGGACTTTTATTCCAACTTTGTGAATATTTCTTCTTTTTTTCTTTTAATAAATCTACTTTATGATTTTTATCACATGCCTTTCATATTTTTATTCACATTTTTTTTTCTTTATTTATCATCTTTTTTTTATGAATGTCCATATGTATGAAATATTCCTATCACCTCATATGTTTGATGAATATATGAGAATGATAGATTATATTATATATGCCTAGATCATCCACAATTATTTTTTAAAATATAGATTTATCACGTATTTGATTATATGTATAATGTTTGATTTGTATTTCCTTGAAGATGTTTCTATTATTGTACAATATAGATGTATATATATATTGTTTATAATGTTTAAACATATATAAAAGTAAAAAGATATATTTACATATATGAAATATACTGATTGCTTTTATTTTATTTATATGGGTATCAATAATTCATGTTGAATTTGAATATTTGAGTTCTTTATTTGTTATTTTAAAATTCTAAAAATATTTTTGTGTTTATTAATAGAAATCCAGATGTGAAAAGAGTCAATCTCTAAAAGTCTGTGAAAGTCTATGAGAGTGATTTGTGAAAGTCTACAAAAGTATGTGAAAGTCCATGAGAGTGATTTGTGAAAGTCCGCAAAAGTCTGTGAAAGTCTATGAAAATCCATAAGAGTCAATCTGTGAAAGTCTGCAAATGTCTGTGAAAGTCCATGAGAGTCAGTCTGTGAAAGTCTGTAAAAGTCTGTGAAAGTCCATGAGAGTAAATTTGTGAAAGTCTGCAAAAGTCTACGAAAATCTGTAAAAATCTGTGAAAGTCTACAAAGTCTACAAAAGTCCATCACTTGAATAATGTCCACAAAAATCCATCAAAGTCCGTATCGACTACCCCCCCTTAGTGTGAAAACACAAAACAATTTTATAGGGGGTAGTCAATTAGGATTTTCATGGACAAAATGTCCATGCTCGTGGATTTGTAAATCTTGTGTTTTTCAATCAGGACTTTGGTTCGTGGACAAAAAGTCCAGCGTTATTCGATTGAGACATTATTTCATGAACAAAAAGTCCAGCGTTATTCGATTGAGACATTATTTCGTGGACAAAAAGTCCAGCGTTATTCGATTGAGACATTATTTCGTGGACATAAAGTCCAGCGTTATTCGATTGAGACATTATTTCGTGGACATAAAGTCCAATGTTATTCAATTAAGACATTATTTCGTGGACAAAAGTCCAGCGTTATTCAATTGAGACTTCTCATAGTAGACATTTTGTCATGTGTTATTCAATTTAAACAGGATTTATGAAGACTTTCATAAGTGATGGATTCTTGTGGACTTTTGTGGACTTTAGAGAGAGAAATATAAAGGAAAAAGTCTTTTCAAAATCCCACCCAAATGGGTGGGATTCTCATGGACTTTTATTCCAACTTTGTGAATATTTCTTCTTTTTTTCTTTTAATAAATCTACTTTATGATTTTTATCACATGCCTTTCATATTTTTATTCACATTTTTTTTTCTTTATTTATCATCTTTTTTTTATGAATGTCCATATGTATGAAATATTCCTATCACCTCATATGTTTGATGAATATATGAGAATGATAGATTATATTATATATGCCTAGATCATCCACAATTATTTTTAAAATATAGATTTATCATATATTTGATTATATGTATGATGTTTGATTTGATTTTCCTTGAAGATGTTTCTATTATTGTACAATATAGATGTATATATATATTGTTTATAATGTTTAAATATATATAAAAGTAAAAAAATATATTTACATATATGAAATATACTGATTGCTTTTATTTTATTTATATGGGTATCAATAATTCATGTTGAATTTGAATATTTGAGTTCTTTATTTGTTATTTTAAAATTCTAAAAATATTTTTGTGTTTATTAATAGAAATCCAGTGCAAATGTCTATAAAAATATGTGAAAGTCTATGAGAGTAAGTCTGTGAAAGTCTGCAAAAGTCTGTGAAAGTACATAAGAGTTAATTTGTGAAAGTCTGTAAAAGTCTACGAAAGTCTGCAAAAGTCTGCAAAGTCTATAAAAGTCCATCACTTAAATAATGTCCACAAAAATCCATCAAAGTCCGTATCGACCTTTATTTTTGGAGGGATTTCAATCGTTGTTTTGTTTTACAGTGATTTGATTTTCATTATCAGTTGCCACTCGGAGATTAAAAAGAAGATGATGGGAACCATTATAAAAATTCTAATAAATAAATTATTATATAGAAATAAATGGTGAAGATCACATTATCGCATGAAATTTTCGTTTCACCGTTGAATTTGTGGATTTTAGCTGAACTCATTCGATTTGGTTTCTCTTAGTAAAACAAATTTTGTTGTTTATAGTGAATTTAGAATTGTAATCTCTCTCTCTCAATGAACAAGAAAGGGTTATCATTGAATCCCATTGAACTCATGGTAATCAGCATGAATGATAGTATGAAATTTGATATTGTATGCATTATATTTTTTGAATTTTTTGATTATATGTATTGATATAGATGCCTATAATTCTGGGTTATCTTTTGTTTTTAAGCATATATAATCTTTTATAAGTATTTGAATCAATTTAGTTACATTCAGATATATCTAACAAAAGGTGGAGGTGGAGATCGGAGGAGGTGGATGTCGAAGAAAGGCTCAAAAGATAGCCGATTCACCGCTCATATGATAGAGGGTGACGAAATCAATCCACGGGTGGTGACACCGGTCGTTGGAGATGAGAAGACCGGCCGGAATAAATTTTTAAAGTGGCAATGACAAAGGAGGGTAAAAAAAGAATTTTTCAAAAGATGTAGTATTGTATTGGAGGGTAGTTATATATTATCAATTAATAAGGGATTGTTTTCTTGTGAACAAAAAACTTGAATTTAAAGAAAAAGTAATATTGTTTTTACAGTTTTGATATTTTTAAAAAGTCAAACAGAAAATCAATGAGACAATGACATGAGCTTCTTAATAGGGTTTAAACTGTGGGATTCATCAAACTTGTTTTCTGTCTTACCTCAGGGCCTCTTGCCTCTTGCCTCTTCATTCAAAGAATAATTATAAATAAATAACGCTGATACAACCCAAAAATTGATCAATTCAGCAACCCAAGTTTATTAAAATTTTGAAGCAATCATAAGATATCATTTGGCATGAGTTGTCACCTTTTGGGATAATTTTTTTTGTTATTAAATCATTTTAAATCACCAAATTTGGACAATTTTTTTTTTGTGATTAAATCTTTTTATAAAAGCCATATATTTAAGTCAGAAACTCTTTAAAGATATTTTATTTACCAAAAACACTCCATTCATTTTTTAATCACATGCACTGTGTAAATAAGTCCCGGTTATTTTTGTGGAGCATTGATATACTCAGTTCATTTTATAGCCCCATACATTATAATAACGTAGTAGATATTGTACTATCATAATGTATAGAGTTCTATCATAGCGTATAATATAAATTTATTATCATTTTTTTTTAAAAAAAATGCATTAATATGTTTCATACAACTACAGGTACTTTAATGGAAGAGTGTATGATTTTTTTAAATAAAAAAAATCAGTGTGAACTGCAATTGAAGACTTGGAGCTGCACGGTGTGAATTGCAATTGGAGCTGCACTGAAGGCTGGACATATCATTTTCCTTACTCGTGTGAGGTTTATTTGGGCCGCTCATGAGGTTTATCGCACGAAGTGGAGGCTGGAGGAACCCACCACTGGCTTGCTGTGTCACACGGTGTGGATGAATCATTGACACTCATTCTGCGATTGCCCTGCAGTCTCTAAGGTATGGTTGATCATTGGTAGGATCTCTGGAACAGGTTGCGAAGTTCTTTTGCTACAAGACTTGTGGGAGGCGGCGGCTGGGATGCCAAAGAGAGGAGACAAGAGTAAACCGGGGAGATTGTTGTTCTCGTTGATCGAAATGAGATGATCTTTCAAAGGGTAAACTTCTATTTTGAGAAGAACTTCTATTTTGAGAACTCATGAGAGTCAATGAGGTGGAGCGTTATAGAGTGAGGAATGAGGATTGTAGGGGTAGCCTGTATTCGGATGGATGAAAGGTTTCTTCACGCAACAGAGTAGAAACCTTTTCTACTAATTTTTTCAATGACTGTCGAGACAGGCACCCAATACTTACTATGTTTTTTTTTTCTTGTTTTTTTTCTTTTCTACCGTTCTACTCTCATCAAAATAGACATTGTTTATTTTGAAAGATTTTTTAAAATGAAAATGTTCAAAGTTTCCTGTAAAATAAAAATTTCCTGATTGACGTAAAGATAAAAAAAAAAAAAAAAACCATGGATTTACTGTTAGAATTCTCATCAACAAATTATGATTGCAAGTTTGCAACAAAAGATGCCTCCACTAGGTTCACCAGTAAATTAGAGAGAATATTTAAAAATAATAACATATAAAAAAGAACAAAAAAAAGGGGAAGGACCTTTAAGACTAATTCAACGTGACATTGACCCATGAGACACCATTTTTTCTTGGCCGTGGGCCACCAAATCGGTTTCTTGTGACCGATCCAAACCTAATAATAATAAAATAAATAATAATGATTTTTAGACCCCAATTGATAGATCGATCTTAAGTTTTATGAGATGACAAGATTGAATTATCCACTTTACCATTCCTATTTAAATGAAAAAGTTTTTTCCATAACCGATTCCTGATTTAGGATATTCTCTCTTTTTTAAAGTAATCAATTCAATTGAATACCAAAAAAAATATGATTTACACTTTTTTTTATTCAGATTGATATGTGAAAAAAATATCGAATTAAGTTTTGATGGGGATTGGAGGAGAAGATTATAATTACTCTAGTAATTTTTTTTTATTTGCTATCTGATTGTGGTAGTACAAACAATGACGATCCATTCATATTAAGCTTTTCGATCTTTGAATCATCAATACATTTTTGAGATCGAATTTAATTTAAATTCAGATACATTGCCACTATATATGAACATTTAGCCTTGCATAATATTATTCAGTAGATCTGAATAAGTACGATTTATATAATCGTTTTTATTGTTGTGTATGTGTATAAGTATGCATATTGAGTCGTATAGTATATTTTTAACCTTGCATGATCATTATTTAACTCATTCGGATTTAAAATACATTGTTATCTAATGTAAAATTTTTAATTCAGATTCCAGATGCATGTGTATCTTAATTATTTATCCACCCCAATTTGTTGTTTGTTATTTTTCTTTTGGTGGATTTGATTAATGTATATCTGAATAATATTTAATTATTTTTTGACATTTTAAAGACTTTTATTAATCATCTCTGCAATGTCTCATTAACATATACACCATA
Source organism: Acorus gramineus (assembly GCA_030737835.1). Lineage (NCBI taxonomy): Eukaryota > Viridiplantae > Streptophyta > Magnoliopsida > Acorales > Acoraceae > Acorus > Acorus gramineus. The sequence continues at coordinate 27,354,023 of CM060849.1, read as the reverse complement.
ATTGTTTTATTTTTAAACTCATTCAGATTCCAAATACACTTGTATCTAATGTAAAATTGTTATTTCAGATTTCAGATATACGTGTATCTGAATTATTTACCCAACTCAATTTGTTGTTTGTTATAATGGATTTGATTAATGTGTATCTGAATAATATTTAATTGTTTTGTCATGTATATTTAAATATTTTTATTAATCATCTCAACAATGCTTCATTAACAAGTAGAATATAATTATTTCATATGAATATACTCATCTGCATCTGAAATTATAATATATTCATTTATAGCTGTATCTGAAAAAAATGCAGATAGAGATCGGAGGAGACGGAGGTCGGAGGAGTGCTCGAAAGATAACCGGAATGAATTTTTGAAATAATAGATGCCTTATGAGAGTAAAAAAAAAAATTTCTCAAAGAAGGAATGCTGGAGACGGTTATTCAATTCCAATTAATAAGGGATTGTTTTTTATAATGAAAAATTCAAATATAAAGGAAATGTAGTATTGTCTCTGTACTTTTTACCTTTAAAAAAAGCCAAATAGCTAACCAATAAATTAATGACCCCTATTGGGACTTCTCAATGGAACTTAAATTTTGAGGTCCATGTAGCAAGACCTTAAAATAAGTCCCATTTGCAACCCTTAAAAATAATATATATATATATATATATATATATATATACCTCAACTACATATTTTATAGATATAAAAAATAAATTACATACTCTAATAAACCGAGTGTAACAACGCTAAAAAAAAAAAAGGAAAATTTTAAATATTGTTCTTTTTCCGTCCCAACTTCAATTCACGCATTCTTTTTTAAAACATGATATACCCCATTTAATTAAATATATACTTTTGTAAAGAATGAAATATATATACTCCAATAAAATATATACTTTTGTAAAGAATGAAATATATATACTCCAATAAAATATATATACTCCAATGAATTGCATGAATCCATTCATAGAAAATGTAAAAAATTTCTAATAAGATATATATCTAGTTAATGTGTCTATATAACTAAATAGGGTCTTAAAAAAGATTGTGTCATAGGGCTCCACAGAAAAAAAAAGAAAAAGATTGTGGGTCAAATAATTCCTGATGTTAAACAAACCTTGATACAAAAGTAAGAAAACGATTATGGTGGGGTTACCGAGTAGGACCTCCACGCACGCAAACATCTCTCATGATCCCCTTCTTTTAATCAACTTTATATGGAATCTGATCCCACAATTCTCTAAAGAAGCACGTGAAAAATCATTAACAGAATCAAAACACAGGAAAAAAGAAAAAGAAACGTAAAAGAAGAGAAAACCTTTTTTCATGGCAGTTGCAAGAATCAGAGTTATATGAAGATGGAATATATGTACAGTTCCAGAATTACCTCTAGTAGTAAGTCGTATTGTGTGAAAAAATCAGTGTCGCATTCACGCCGTTGGTTTTGCTTGTTCTGTTGTGGTGAACTGATTTGGGGTTATGGGTTTGAGGCGCCAGTTCTTTTGGGGGGTGGTGTTCATCATGTCCAGTGTATATATCTGTAAGAGTTTGTTGTGGTAGTTGTAGAGGGTTCTTCGGTGTCCGACACTGATGTATGTTATACCTGCTCCTTCGATCTGTCTGTACAGGTAAGACTGCGAATGGAGATGGAACAGGAATAAGAATCTTCTAATAACATTCACGTTGACCCAATAAAACCACAATAGTGACATTCAATAAATGGATATTACTACTTACCCATCAAATTTTTTATGGTATGATTGTTGATCATATTTCAAAATCATGGGTTGTACAAAAGCAGGAAGTTGAGTTTTGCTGTTACATCACTGACCTTGTTAAAGTTAGTTTGTAAGCACACATCACTTCCTGAATGGTGATTTGGTGTCAACATGTAGAGTACCTTTTGAACATATGTGACGTGCTTAGGGTTTCTTGTCTCCCAATTATTGTCTCTTTGGTTTCTAGTTTGGGGTTTTCTAGAAGTCTCTTAAGTGCTTAAATCTTTCATCTTGCAGACCTTATGCAAGTGAAAGCTATTTGGAAGGATGTTTTGAACAAGTGTTCTCTTATGAAAGATATTCCCACTTTAATATGCAGGGAATTGCAACTCACACTAAGTAAACTGGACCAATATTTCAGCTACTATTTTACCAATTTCCTCGAGTAGAAGGCCTTTCATATGTTCAAGTTGACTTTATCTTGAATTATGAACTAGAGGTGTGCAATTGACGGAATAATGCGCCCACTTGATCTAGAAAAGTTGGTGATAGTGAAAAAACCCAATCTAAATTAGTGCTGGTCGGTTGCGCACAGAAAAGGAGACATCTACAAATCAACTAACATAGCTTTCGAAGCCATACTAAACGACAACAATATACCCCAATCTAACAATGCAAATCATGTTAGTTTAAAGAGAAACATATTAAAGCAAGATAAAAATAACAAAGGCATTAATATTAGATGCTTTTATGCGCATGTATGCATGCATATGGAAATGTACATTGCTGCTTACCTCATTGGCATCATCCAAAGCACTTGTAGATTCATCCAATAAGGCCAGCTTTGGCTTTGAGAGCAACAATCGTGCGATTGCAAGGCGCTGTTGCTCACCAAGTGAAAGGACGCTTGACCACTCGTATATGGAATCAAGGCCATTGAACCGAGATATGATATCACCAAGACGGACATCTTTTAGCACTTGGATCAGGTCTTCTTCTGTGGGTTTTTTGGTTTCATCAAATGCCTCTCCTAAGGTTGGCGTTTGCATCAAGAAAAGTGGGGAACCTGTGAAATTAAGATTGTTTTACACTTCATGTAGAGCCAGAACTGGTACCTTAAATGTTCAAAAACACTGTTTGTATTAATTACTAGAATACACATAAAAATCCATATCATGTCAGAAGCTACCTTATATATCACACTGGTCAATCTATTAACCTTGAAAAATATTTGGATGCTTTACCACATAGTAGCAAAACTGGTATTATAGTGCACGTATCTTGATTTTTGAAGAAATATTCAGAACACGTCAATTTTTTTTTTTGGGAATTACAGATCAGATAATTTATATAAACCACAACTATTCCATTCACAATTTTGTTTGTGGCATTTCTTTCTAGAATCTCATAAATGCAATTATTGTGTGATGGATTCATAATATGCCACAAAATGAGAAGAAAACCATTCCTTTTCAATTAACTATATTATATTAAATGTCAACTAAATGGCAACAGCAAAATGACGATTTTTTGGGACACTTTTGTTTCAAAATTTCAGAAATTCTGTTTGTGAGCCTTTGCAAGATTTCTTCATAATTAAAATATACCCAGCAAAGAGGTTCAAGTAACTAGGGCTTGGACTCATCGCTGGTGGTTGACAAGAGAATTTGCAACCAAGAGGTCATGAATTTTTCTAAGTCCCAACAATTACCTATAAAAAAAAGACGTTCAAGTAACTGATATAGTGGTATGGGATTTTTTTCTAGAAAGATTGCATAGTACATCAAGGCAGTTATTTATATAGTCCATAGAGATCTTTCATGTGGTACCTGCATATAGGTTGATTTCTAATGGTAATAAAAATTATAGAATTTGTGATCGGGGATGTGGGATTCCCTACGAGTTGATTATTTATAAAGTCGCTGCTTAGCAGTGAACAGAAACTTAAGGGGAAAAACTATGATGTCATAGCATGAATTTAGCTCTAAACAACAATTGACTAAGTGAACAACATAAGGCAGACTACTTTAGGCGTTAGATAGGTATCTCATACCAGCAGACTGTGTCCCCTCCGAGATGAGGGGATCTTCAGTCCATGTAGGATAAAGCAACTGCTGACGAAGTGATCCTAAAACCATATATGGTTTTTGAGGGAGGAAAAACACCCCATCTGTTTTTCTGCTCCTGAAGGTTTCATTCCCCCATTCTGCTTCCAGGGTATTTTGATGCTCAAGAGGAACTGTGTCTGATGGAACTGAGACTTTGGAACCACCTGCATCTTTTATATAGTATGTAATATTTCCATTCCCAATATTCCAGAGACCAGCCAGTGCTCTTAACAATGAGGTCTTACCACTCCCACTAGCGCCCATAACCTATTGACAAAGTTCATTAGAAACTTTCACGTAACAAAGAATAGGTTCAGATCAATGTAATTTTACACACAGGAAAAAAATGCTCACCAGCAAGTGGTCATTTTCATGAATCTCCAATGACAAATCCTTGACGAGAGTTCTCCTGCTTTTCGGTGTTTGTAATGTCAGTTTCTCAATCTTTAACAATTGAGGTGTTTCCTCTGTAAGAACTGATCCATTTGTTAGTAAAAGAGATGGACTTTTCACATCACCATAATGGAAGTTAATCTCCTGAATGCTGTCAGGTCCAGAGTGAGAAGAACCCCCACTGCTATCTAAAATATCATCAAACTCACCTGTGTATATTAAAAGAAGAGAATTTACTGGATATAATTGGACAAATGTACATGGACCAGTCTAAAAGATGGCAGTATAGCATAACAAAGTATAAAGTCAATGAGTAAGTCCAGGAACAACATATTACTTTAGGTCCTATCACAACTCCAAGAATAATAAACAAATGCATCCCTTGATGAAAAACCATTCACACCGAAAGCAATATACTATAGTAATATTAGCAAAAACCAAACTTCTCCACAATATATTATGCCAAATCCAACGCATGGTTCATAGAGCCAAGAGCAAATCCCCATGGAAACAAAATTAGGTGTAATGCAACTTTCATATCTTTATTCCAACATCTGGTTGATCAGAGTAACATCAATTCAATGATATGCAAATTTCTGGCAATCAGATACAATTTTTTAAATTTAATTTTGTGGGGATGTGAAACTGTCAGAATTTCTTGAAAGAAAATCCAGAAACAGGATTTGACTTAAAAAAGAAACAAAAGTGTTGTTAGAAGGCCCCATCTCAATATATCATCAGTCATCACAGGAAAACAATTTTGAGAAGCATTAAATGAACAATTAGAATTTCAAACTAAAGGAGATGTCCCTTTAAATCTAAACAGATTCTTTTTATGTGTTATAGTGTGTTACTGATTGATAGGACGTGATAGGCAGTCAGCTTATAGTAGATGGAGGTTGATATGCAATAACGAGGAAATATTCAGCACATACTTTATGGAAAATAATACAAATAGCTTCCGGGCAATTTTCAACTATACATGGGATGGAAGTAAAGTTTCCCATACAATATCCTGCAAATGTTTTACCCACATTATAGTTCAAATGAATAAATATTCTAGATGATATTCAAGCTATGTGTAAATGTGATATTAGATGAAATTATTGTAGATGATGTGATATTAGATGAAATTACTGTGTTTCACAAAAACTGTCTCACATAGTGGGATACTGAAAATCAGGGGCGGAGGCACTAAGGGGCAAGGGGGGGCTCAACCTCCTGCTTGAATTTTTGAACAGAACAATGGGTGTGATTGAATAATGTTAAGAGTAGTTTAGTACCTGGTTATTATATGAATAAATGTTTTTTTTTTACTTTTCAATCTCCTAGATTCGATATGTAATTTGCAGTGTCAACAGTAACAGTATTCTCTTCTCTCCCTTCTATAGAACTCAGCTTTATCAGACAAGTCACAACCAAACAAAAAAAAAATTCTAATTTGAATGACATTTTATAATCATCTTTTCAAGCAATATATAATATAATTAATTTATAAAAATTTGATTTCATGTTTTGGGATTTGGGGTGCAACTCATGTGGGTTGGGAGGTTGGAGATCAACTTGAACCCAACCTGAAGTACCAGGAATTCAACTCAAACTCAACCCAAGCAATATTGGATAATTCAAATTTTATCTCACAAATTAAACAATTAAATTTAACTTAGAACATTTAAATTTATCACTCCCTGTTTTGGGTTCGAGTTGGTCCCGGTTATCTAAATCCTCAACCCCAATTAGATTCGCCAAAACCCCAACCAAAACCCGTCCAAATGTCGGGTTGGGTAAGATTTAATCCGTCCAAGTTGCACCCCTATTTCGGATTGTATTGAAATTAATAAAGTAAAGCAATATTAATTAAAATAAGGATAATGACAATAATATTTTTGAAGCACATTTAAATTTATCACTCCCTATTTTAGGTTCGGGTTGGTCCGGGTTATTTAAATCCTCAACCCAAATTATGTTTGCCAAAACCCCAACCTAAACCCGTCCAAATGTCGGGTTGGGTAAGTTTCAATCCATCCTAGTTGCACCCATATTTCGGATTGGATTGAAAATAATAAAGTAAAGCAATATTAAATAAAATAAGAAAATAATGACAATAGTGTATTTGAGGCACATTTAAATTTACCACTCCTTGTTTTGGGCTCGTGTTGCTCCGGGTTATCTAAATTCTCAACCCGAATTAGGTTCACCAAAACCCCAACCTAAACCCGTCTAAATGTCGGATTGGGTAAGGTTCAATCCGTCCAAATTGCACCCCTATTTCGGATTGTATTGAAATTAATAAAGTAAAGCAATATTAAATAAAATAAGGAAATAATGAAAATAATATATTTGAAGCCCCCGCTTAACTACAATTCTTGCTCCACCTCTGCTGAAAATCATCAGTGCTCCAGTTTGGACAGAAATAAAAATCATATATAGTGGAATTCTTCAGACATGAGTCCACCAATAATACAGTATACCAGAAAGACAATTAATTTCTTCATATGCTCTTATGTATGTATGTATGGAAATATGATTGGACCAAGACCAATAGACACATATATAACCATGTACAGATAAATTGGATGTGTATGCAAAAGGGGATATAAAACATGCATGACAACATCAGAGAGAAAACGGTAGCATACCAAGTCTATCAATAACAGCTGAGAAGGCGCTGATAGCCTGGAACTGGTATACAATGAGAGAAAAATCACTAAGAATATGATTAAAAGCAGAAACAGACTGGTTGATTACACCAAACTCAATTTTGCCTGAAAAATACATAGGAGCAACAACAGCAGCAGGAAGAATCTGAATTAGGTAGCGGTAACCGCTCGTGAAGAAATCCAAATTTCGGGAAGAAATCAATAGTTGCTGCACAACAAGAAATAACAATTAGCAAACTATGGCCCAGTATATGTCATCATGGACAGAGAAGAATTACAAGGACAAACATATTGAAGAGCGATTAGTGATAGCTCAAAATCAGTTTCAAGCAGCAGCACACTAGCATTGTGGATAAGTGTAAACGAGCCAGAAGAAAACATGACAGAGTTTCAGTTGTTGGAACAATACCTATATGTCCAGATAAGAGCATCAATATAACAGGCTATTGTAAGCAAAATAAAATTCTCTTGGGGTTTTAAAATAGTCGTCCTTACTTGTGTTAACAGAGTACATGCAAGAACAGAAAATATAGATCAAGATATGGAAATTGAATGATCTCCAATAGCTAAACAAGAACTTGTTTATGTGAAGAAGAACAAAACGATTGGCACTTTGCAATTTATGGTCATTTATGTTTTTTTCTTCATGGAGGAAAGGAGTTATCATAATAGAAATAATTATGAAGGACAAATGTACTAAAGCATGAAAATTTACAAAGTTTTCACTGCAACTCAAATTTAAAAAGAAAAGGAAAATCCAAATTAAAAAAACTCATTCATCTTACGGGTAAACTCAATCCTATTATGTTCATGATATCTTTTACTCATTCTGAAAACATATATTTCAGTTGCACATATTTCCTCAAATTAATATATTAAACTTTTAAGCTTTCACATGCCTACAGTATTTAGGCAACTGCATGTACAATGACTGTCATGCCATCCAGTGATAGGGCCACTGGAGACAGACTTGTTTCAGACTGTTATTGGCTCTGAATTTTATTGTTCAGTTTATTAATATATGTACATTATAATGCAAAGACAGTATGAAGAATCAGATACTTAAGACTATTTGACAACTGGAAGCTAGAATATATATATCCACAGCAAGGGAATGGAAACAGCTCTCAACAGCAGAATCACCCTATCCAAAGCTCAAGCTCAGCGACAAGTACAACCAACTTACTGGAAGATCACGCAAATAACAATGAGCTAATTTATTCTTATTATCTTAGATTTTCACTCTGTCACATCTTTATTTAATTTTAATACTTGTCTGTGATTTATGATAACATATTAATAGGGACAGACAGGAAAATATACATCTGCATCCATGAAAGAGAATAATTTGTTTATAAGAAGGGATACTGCTGATTGATCTTAGATCCAGTTGGTCCAACATCAAATTTTTGTTTGCAGATGACATTCTGAGCATAGTTGTCTGGGCGCCGCTGCCTAGGTGACTAGGCGGTTCAAATGAACCTAGGCGACAACTTGCCTAATAGCATGTTCATTAAGCAGATGCTTGGGCCCGCCTACCCCTTTAAATCACGCTTAGCCCGCCTTAATCACGCTTAACCTGCCCAACCCCTCTCCCAACCTCAAAAAAAAAAAAAAAAAAAAAAAACATGATCGAAAGATTGAAACATCACCTACCCTACCATCCAACGGTGTAGCGAATTCTTCTGGTCCCAAGTGAGTCTCTACTGATTTTTTGTCTCTCCCTCCTATCTCTTCCCAAAATTTTTGAACTCTTGTCTCATTTTCCCTCAATCTCTACCCCCTGTTCTCATTTTTTAATGTCACTAGGGTTTGATTATATTAATTTTGTCGAAAATGATATGCACCAATAAATTACATCCATGTGTTCTTTATTTATAAATAGCATTATTCATTTTAAGTAGTATTCCTGCAAAAATTAAAGAATGGATAAGTAGATAAATAACTTTAATATAATTACCAATTTAAATAATAAAATCTTAATTAAGCGTCGCCTAGGTGTGCCGCCTAGGTGTGCAGTTGGCCACCGCCTAAGCTCGCCTAGCCGCCTAGACAACTACAATTCTGAGTAAGGGATAATTTAAAACACCACGATTACTAATGACAGTGCATCTAGGTTCAATGAAACTAGTGACTGCAATTTGATCAATATTTTGGTAATGAGAAACTAGAGAATCAAAATCACATATGACCAAGGTTACATGTTATCAAGACAAGCTTGTTTGTGTAGGTTTTTATGTAATTCAACTCACTTGTCGATCAAGAACGGCTACATGGACAGATAAAAATAATCTTCCAGAAAAGAATATAGTAATACAATATACATACACTTAGATTTTCAAATGCCATCTTGAAACGCTGCAGAAGAAGTTGCATTTCATTTCCTTCACCACCGTAGAACGCAATTGATTCAGCATTTTCTCGAACACGCACAAGCCCATATCGAAAATCTGCCTCTTTTTTCTCTTGCATAAAGTTCAGATTGACCAGACCCTGAAATACAAAGAAATGTTATCCTACTCAATTGACTGGAAAGAAAGTAACATAATACGATGGAAAGTGTTGTAGTAAATTGGACATGATGGCCACCTTTCCTAGATATACGCTGATTGCTGTCCCACCAAGTGAGTAAACAAGAAGCACAACAAATAATGGAGGATAGACCCCATATAGGATATTACTGAATGATACAAGGTCCACGGCAGCATTGAATAGAGTCAGAGAAAATGCAAGTGCAGTTCCAGTAAATGAATTCAAGTCATCGACAATTCGCTGGTCTGGATTGTCAATTATTGATTGAGATTGAATCTTGTAAAATGTACGGTTCTTAAAATAGCGTCCCATGTAATATCGTGTCATCCATGATCTCCATCTCAATGAAAGAGTTTCTCTGGCATAATCCCTCAGGACAAAAACCTGCAGGACAAAGAGTGAGAAATACAATATTAGGAGACCAATGAAATGAAATGAATATACAATAAATTTAGTGACCATAGTGCTCCTACAATTAGATAATAGCTTATTAATTATAGAGATGACATATGGATTGAAAGCACTTGACTGCCAACAATTCCATTACATTTTATTAATATGGATGATTCTTAAGATTCACTTCTATTTGTCACTTGGATATTGATGCATAACATAATTTTTTTGAAGAAAAGGTAGATGCTTGCTAACCGATTTCATTACTGAATTCGAATTACAAACTCCGAAAGAAGGGAGAATAGAATATATAACATGATAAAAAAAAGGGGATAGAAAAGGCACACGAGACGGCTCTCGACACCCAACCTCCGGATGCAGAACATAATGAAGAAGAATAGAAGAACAAGAGAAGATGATCAAAGGTCTTAATCATAAAAAATAAATTGTTTAACATTAGCACCCTACATGATTATATAGAGGTCAAAAGAATCCTAAACCTCATCAAAGTGGGAACCCAAAATAAACAGGATGAGATAAAATTTCATAAAAGTCCTAAGTCAACATAAAAATCTAATGACTGAGAAAACTATAATGAATAACAAAAATATCCTAAATAATCCCATTTAACAAAGGTAGCCCAAATGACAAATAACTTTATCATCCCATTCCTCATCAACTGTACTAATAACGACATTTTAAATGGACTCTACGGAAAAGATTTATCAACACAGTCACCAGAATTTCATATCTTTTAGAGTCAATTTTCCTCCAAGACTTCGATGGATGATTGGAATCACGCAGTGCACAAGATTTCTTGAACAAATGCATACTTCTAGCTATGGTTTCCCGATACATATTCAAGCAACTTCGTATTGACTATATATATTCTTAAAAAATACATGATCCCAACAACAAGTAACAGTGAATGACCAGACTATTTGTGGAGAAACACAAACAAATGTAAGCGAAAAGTTGTATCAATGATTACCTACAAAAAAACGCAGCAGATGCTCACCGGAATTCCTCCTGCAAATGCCCCCACATAGTACAAAAGCTGTTTCGTGAACTGCTCTTGATCCTTATCTGCCAAAACATAAACCCTCACCATTCCAAAATCAACAAGTACAACAGTTACTTCAAACAAACAAAAATAAGAATAAAACATAAAACAACCACCGACTTGCAAGCGCATTGTAGAAGTCGCGCCCGAGGAAATTAAACCCCACACTGATCCCCGTCGTCCCCAACGTCAGAGCGAAAACCACGGCGAGCCTCATCCGCGCCTGAACCTTATCGTCCGACGACCAGTACGGCGCCGCCACCTTCCAGAACCTCCTCAACAGAGTCCCGACGTCCGTGCCTGCTCTCTCTCCGTCCTGAAAACGATAAGCATCTCAATCAACAACGTGAGAATCTCATATTTGATTCGGATCTGCGGATGCAAGCGAGAGCGAGCTCATCCACCTTGTCTCGTGTTTCTGGAGGGGGCGGCGGCGAATCGGCGGGGCTGGCCAACGATCTGAGGCCGTCCGATCGCCGTCTTCGTCGGCGGAGTTTCATCGGGAGCTGGGGCGTCGGTGAGACGAAGAAGGACCGGAGAGAGGGCAGGCATGGGTTTGCTGGAGTGGTCGGTGAGAGGCGTGTTGAGAGGGCGAGAGCGAGTGGCATCGTTTTATCCGACTCTGCGTGCGTTTTTTTCAGCTTTTCCCGGTAATTGTTTCCTTTTTATTGGGTGTTAGGTCTTTTGTTCGGGTTTCGGTTTGCGTCGTGGACTGGTTTTCAGCCGCATGAGAACTATCCGTTGGTAATGAACCAGGAAGATCCGACGGTCGAGATCGTAGAAGGCCCCAAAAAAAAATCTGAGTGCATAGCGTTCTTGAGATAATTTTACAGCCGGTGTAGTCTACGCGTGTTTATATAAACACAGTGGATAATGGTATGGACAGTTTTTTTTCGGCCATAATTATAGTCTAACACATGTTTGAAATTTTTAAACATAATACACCTCATTTAATGAGAGATGAAGTACATGTTTTTATAAAAATTAAAATATATACTTCAGTGGATGTATTTATAAAAAACATGAATTTTTTTATTAATGTATATACCTCGTTAATTGTGAGTATACACTTTAAAGATTTTCTATCGATATGAGACTGGATTTGGAGTTGAAAAAAGAAGTATAACATGACTCAAACATATTACATATACATATATACACAGAAACACATTATATTATTTGATACGAAAATGAGATAATACACTTAATCAATATATTATATTATATACCATGTCTGTCATAAATTATTGTGCCGTGAATTAACTTGATCTATAACAAACACATATTTATTTTATTTTGGTCCATTGGATCATATTCTTGGGGGAGATGTTTTGTTGATTTTGAGGAGAAAAAGGTGTTGGGACGTTAGGATTGATGTGTACAACAAATTTGGTGGAGCAAAATAAGGGTGTGAGGGATATGGACAGTTAATTTGTTTCCTATAATGACAAATTAAAACTTAAATTATTGTTTTTATATTTTAAATGGATTAATTTAGTTGCAATAGGTGTGACACTTTGATAAGTGGCGCTAATTAAATTATTTTGATCTTTGTTTTTTTATTTTTGGCACCACAGCAGTAGCGGAGCAGCGTCACGTTTTGGGTTCTGCGAGTGAGAGGACATCGGCATCCCCTTCTTGATTGTATGTATTGTTATCCGTGCTTGGCACACACTTGTATTTGGATGTCATTATGTATATTTGAGTCTGTAATATGTCTTTGAATTACAAACTCAGTCAGTTAAGCTTCCGCTATTTGTATATATTGATTTATTTATATAAAATTTTACTTAGTCCTTTTTATTAGGCATAAAATTTTTTTTATCAAAATTTAATTCAGCCCACCCCAAAATTATTTTCTGGGTTGTGCCGTGTTGTACATGTGCTCACTAACATGTCGTGTCGTATTGTACTAGTTTTTTAACGTGTCGTGTCTCATACTGTGTTGACTTAACCTGTTTTATATCTTTACTCGTGGACCTAAACCAAAGACAAACCAATCAGCCCAAAAGTTGTAACAATGATTTTCGCAAGAAAATGATATGTCTAACACCGCGTGCAATCCTTACTATTTTGTTTCAAAAAAATTACACTCAAGCACTTAGCCCACTGAAATACATGCTGTTATATAAATTAAAATATATATTGAAATAAATTAATATATTTTTCTTTTAAAAAAATAAAAGAATTTACAGTCTCATACAATAACGGGCTGCAAAAAAGATTATAAAATTGACTGAATATATCAGCGCTCTTTTCCCCGGGTGTTTGAGATACATAAGCCCACCATAACAGACAGTGGACTAGAGATATGAACCAGTTCAAAGGGCTGTGATCATTTTTCTTTTCTAATAATGTTAAGCAAATTTTTCTTTTAAAGTCTCAAATGCAACCCACTCTATTTTTTTTTAAAATAGTGTAATCTCATTCAATAACTTCTTTGTGTGTGTGTGTGTGTTCATGAAAAAGATGAATTATGTAATTCATTGAATTGTATTCATTGTAACAAAAAATTCTACTACTTCAAAAGTAACGAGGTTTACAGACGAAATTCCAATTCTGATTTCAACGAAATAATAACAAACCATAACCCAAATAAAGGAATTACAATGCCATTAATACAATCATGTCAAACAATTTGAAAACTATAAATTCAATCTCAAGTGCAGATTGGTGTAAGTCAGGATGAAATCCATTATCAAATCAAACATTAATGTTTTGCATGAACTAAGCAACTCAAACCCACATGAAGATCTCACTCAACATAGCACCAGCAAAAGCTCACTCAAGTATACAAATCAAAATTACCACGAACCCCCTGAACAAGATCAAAACCCTCTTCAACCCCCCCAAAACCCAACCCCGGTAACGCCTCCCTCACCAGATCCTTCAACAGCGCCGCCGCGCCGCGCCCGCCGGACTCCGGCCACGTCACGCACAGCGTCGCCTTCAGTCTCCTCACCTGGCACCGTCCCATCAACGCCGCTCCCAGACCGTCAATCACGCTTCCCGACGGCAGGTAATCCACTCCCACCGCCGCCTTCGCCGCCCGATCCGCCGACCTCCTCTGCTCCGACGTCTCCAGCTTGTACGCGACTTCGTCGTCCGGCGAAAGCCTGCCTCGGAAACCGTGCACCCGGATCGAGTCGAAGATCATGACCCTCTCCGGGTCGAACGGCCCGAGCAGGGCCCTCGCGACGGCGTGGGCGCGCTCGGCGGAGACGGAGTACCGGGCGAGGACCACCACCGCGGAACCGACGGCGTGGACGTTGCAGGAGCGGTCGAAGGGGGAGGGTTCGATGGAGGTGCCGGAGGAGGGGATCTCCGGGAGGATTAGGGTTCCGATAAGGGAATCGGAGGGGAGGACTCGGTGGAGGAGAGAGAGGGAGGGAGGGGAGGCGGCGATGATGAGATGGGTCGGGTTAGGGTTAGGGTTTGGGAGGATCAATAGAGGGGGAGGGAGGGAAGGGGGAGGGGGTGTGAAAATATCAAGATCTTCTTCGAAGAACCTTGAAGGAGGGGCAACGTCCGTGATCGGGTCCTCCATTTCTTTGGGTCCAAGATGAAAACTTTCGGTCGTCTTTTCTTTGGGTGGGTATATGGAGAATGTCGTTCCCGAAATGCCCCCGGGGGTACTTTGGGAAATTCTTCCGATGAAGTGTTGGGGTTTGGCCGCCGCTATCCCCACCAAACATTTCACTTTAACCACCATCAAAAAAAAAAAATCAGTATTTGACTGTTTCCGTCGATTCAGGTTGACCGAACTTGGTCGCTATTTTAGATTTTGGATGATCGAACTAAATCGTCATTTGAGGTTTTGGGCGACCGAAATTGGTTACCATTTCAAGTTTTGGGCGATCGAAATTAGTTGAACATGATCTAGAATTATATTTACCTGTTCTTTGTAAACAAATAAATTTTTGGGTTTATCCATCATATTCTACATTTATTCTTCTATCCAAATAATAGATAAGAGACTGAAAAAAATGTAAGTAGGTATACTTTCAATTAATTTAAATTTTTATAGAAAAATATCTTATTAGACAAATATATATCATTTTTAAGCTTTGTTTGAATTCGTAGTTAAGCGGATTCTTTGTTTAAAACAAAAAAAACCAACCAGTTGATCCAAACACATTTTATATTTAACTTTTAAAATTTTATCCGTCACTTATGTAAAAAAAATTATTTTTATGTTCTACATTTAAGAATAATAGTTGATTCTTCCTACATTACAACTCAGACATGGAGTGACATGAAAGATCCAAGGAGAATACACATCATGGGATTAAGTTTCTAAGATAAAAAATAAAAAACTTTATTACAAATTTTGTTCGATCAAGTTTGGTCGTTCGAAATCTGAAATGACGATCAAGTTAGGTTGTCCAAAATATGAAATGACGATCAAGTTTGATCGTTTAAAACTTAAAATGACGATCAAATTTAATCGTTTAAAACTTAAAATGACGATCAAATTTAATCGTCGAAAAGTTAAAATTACAACTAAGTTTGATCGACTTGATCGGATCGGTGGGAATAGAAAAAACACTGTTTTTTTTATTGGTGGGGTAAGAAAAAGATTCGGTGGGATAGACGGTTTCTATTTTCAAAGAAAAAAGGAGGGGGGGGGGGGCGGGGTTTGATTTTTGTTTTTGTAGGGTTTCGAATTGGGGAGGAGAGAAGTCGAGATGATTCTGTTGCAATCCCCTTCAAGATTTCTGCTTCAGATCCTGCAGACTCGCGTACTCAGGTGGCTCTCTCTTTCTTTTCCATGAATTGTTAGGTTTCGGCATGAATTTTTTTAGGGATTCATGTCTGGTTCTATCGATTTCGCAGTCCTGACAAAGGCGTCGATTTGGACTGCTATTCTGTGGAGTTCGACGATGTGCGCTACCACATTCAGGTGGGTTCACTTTCTCTAAATGTTGTTGTTTAGATGTCATTCTTGGTGAATTGGTTGTTAAAATGATGCAATTTTTTGGGTGGTTTTTGTAGTATTTGATGAAGTATCCTCAGTTTTTGCTTCTATCAATTTCTCTGCCCGCGCCGCCTCCCGAGACAGTGTTCATCGGTGGGCTCCCCGTTGGAGCCTTAGAAGCTGTGAAGGCGGCATATGGCTCGGTGGTTCAGATTCTTGATCCCCCAAAGGATGGTTTCAACCTCACAATGAAGCTCAATCTCTTGAAGATCCCGCGTGATGAAGGTCCAATGAATTTCTTTTTCAAGGTCATTATGAGCTTTTGCTAAGGTGGAATGCCATGCAATTCTGATTGGAAAACTTTTCTTATACACATGATTTGTGAAAGACTGAAGTATTTGGATTAGTGCCTTTGATGCTGTTGATGTGCTAAATAACCTGATTGAACAAGAAGAGCACATTTTAAGCTGATTAAATTCAATTATCGGGGCATGATGTTAAAAAATAAGGGATGGCTGTAAAACCTTCTTAGGATGCATTTTTTATATCACTTTTTTTTGTGGTAGTACTCTCTGAGTTGTACTTCTAATTTGACATCATTTGACCTTGCTTTGCAGTTTTTCCATTTTTGGGTTCTATTCTATATTTCTGAGCCCGAGGGTTTTGTTTAAAAAAAGATCATTGAATGCATACGTACTCTTAACATCGGGCATTTTTTTAAAGGGTGGTAGAAAATTTAGTTAGTTGCCATTTTGTAGAATATAGTTTATGAGAACTTTTCAGCTACATAAGTATCCTCTTGCTTTAGGAAATTGATGGTGTTATTTTAATTGATGCTCTATAGGCATTTTAAGCAGTAGCATTATTTTTGGGTTATGCTGATGACATTTTATCATAATATATATTATTATGTGGATGCCATTCTGCTAGATTTACTTTGTTGTTCTATCCCAATTACACAGTAATTCAACCAGTATTTCGCATGCGTCTGAGCTTCCTTTTATCTAATTATGGGTCGTGTCTAATTTATTTCCTATCACTGCATGGTATACAGACCTACGACAAGCACTTTTGGTGAAGATTGCATCTGTGAGAGAAGTGGTATTAGGAGCTCCACTAAGATTGATACTAAAGCATCTAGCTTCAAAGACTGTTGCTCCTGATGTGGATGCGCTTGTTGCTCTTGTTCATCGCCCTAGGGAATCTTTCTTTCTTGTTCCACAGGTATAGTTATTGGCTTAAGCAAACTCATGCCTGGAAAGATCCTGTCTTTTGTAACCCTCTATGGATAATTATCATATGGGAGCTAGATGCGAATTGTCTTCTTTCTTTACCTTTCTTGTTCAGAGAAATAGTTTTTCTGTTTCTTGGGTTTTCTTTCTTGGATGTTTGTGAGATTATTTCCCATTCACTGCTTTTTTACTGGTATTGGATAATTAACTCAAGTATCTAGTCATGTGCTATGATTTGTTTGCTATGCAATAAATTTTGGGATAATTTTCATTTTACTGTTTGTTTTGCTCTATGGCAGGCTGAAAAGGTTACTGTTGTGTTCCCTATGAGATTCAAGGATTCTATTGATACTGCTCTTGCAACCTCCTTCCTGCAGGTAAGTGTCCGTCCTCTTTTTTTTTTTACTTAAAACTTATTAATCCATTATAAATCCATAATGGTTGAAAACTGGAGTTTGGAACAACATCAACCAGATGTTAGGAATATCATATGTTCATTGTTTAGATAACTTATTTACAAAAGAGAAGTTGGAGTTCATGAATACAAAGAATTATGTGGTGATCTGTTCATTCCACTGGCAGTTTTTTTTTTTTTTTGTGTGTGGTGGTGGGCGGGGGGGTGTGGTTTGGGTTTGGTTTGTTACCTCATGTTGAAGTATTGGCTAAAAAATGAACAATATCATTTAGGAAATTGTGGAGGCAAGACGTGCTGCTGGACTTAGTAACGCGCCACCTTGTTCATGGTCCCCTTCACCACCTTTGGAGTTGAAGGGAGCTCCTTCTGAAGCACTGATGGCAAATGCGGGATTTGTTACCTTTTGTAAGACCATGTAATTGGAATGCAGTCTCTCTTTTTTAATGTTCATATAATCTCTTATACCTACTACTATTTTCTGCAGTGATCTTCCCACGACACGTGGAAGGTAGAAAACTAGACAAAACTGTGTGGAATTTATCAACTTTCCATGCATATGTTAGCTATCATGTAAAAGTAAGTGGTTCTTCTCAACTATCACTGTGTTGTCCTTATACAGATTCATTTTCTTGTCTTGATTTCAGGTAGGGCGTTGTTTTTTAATTTGATAAGACACTTTATAATCAGCATTTTTTAATAGATGGTGCTTATATCTCTCCTTCTGATGAGTTCTCATGAGTTTAACATATGAAGCTTATGTTTTTTAATCTAAAAAGTTCCTCAATATAAAGGACAAATAGTTTTAGGCTATCTAGAAATGCAAGAATTTGAATATGCTTTAATCCATATGATATTTGAGTTACCTTAGGCATCGTGGTGTTTTCAGAAAGCTTGAATTTCTTTTACCTTAGTTGTGCAAATTTTCATATTTCTGTCACCAGTTGAGATAATGTTCTCTCAATGGATAACATTATGATTTTTTTCTGTCATATTTAATATTTGTCCATTTCTGAAGTTAGTGCCATTGTTAGTGATGTACATTCTGAAATTCTATAATTGAAATAAAATATCAGTAGCTTAATCTCTTGTGGAGAAACCAATTCGTTTGGCCATCCAAATTACTACCGCCTTGAATTATACTGTCTAGATGTGTTTGCCGCCTCTTGATTTAGGCATGCTACATCTCAGCGTTGTCTGTTAATATTTTAAATTCTTAGTTCATCTGGATGACTTGCAGTGTTCTGAAGGTTTCATGCACACTAGGATGAGGCGCCGTGTAGAGTCTCTTATCCAGGTAAATGTGACCTTACCTTCCAATGACCCTTTAAATTCATACATGTGTGTACTTAATCCTCTCATTACTTGATACCCATTTATTGTTTAAACCTGTTGAGTAGGCCATTTGTGAATGATGTGATTGATCTGCATTGTTATCTATTTATCAGGCAACCGTAACTGCTTTATAGTTTCACATCAGGCATGGGTAACATGCCATACATACTGGGATGGTCAATCTATTTTTATTTATTTAGATAAAAATGGCAGTTTTGGAAATTGTGATTACAGTAATTGAATCATAATAAAAGGGATGCTGTTCAATGCCTCTACTTGACGTGCTATTTTGCTGTGCCAGGCATTGGACCGTGCAAAACCTGAAGCTGAGAAATCGAAGAAAACATTGCAAGGGAAATCTTTCAAACGACTGGTAAGTATTTGCACAGGTTTTGTGTTTCCTCCTAGTTTGAACCTACAAAGCATTCAGCTGTGTGTTATCCCTGCAGAGTCTTAAGGAATCACGGAACAATTCAAAATCCTGAAAGTCCAGCAAACTGCAGTGAGACCTGCGCATTTTCTAGGCCACCATGAAAGGGCACATCCAGTGGAGTATATATGAACACATTGACTATGATGAGCATTGCCCTCTTAGAGTCAGAGAACTGGAACCCCCCTTCTGTATGCTCTTTTAGGGTCTATTATAAAAGTCATCTCAACATAACATTTCGTCTTATTTTTTTTTAAAGATAAATGAAATGCAAAACTGCTCTGGTTCTGCTGCTCTGATAGCACATTGTGGTCCGAGCAGTCTTTAATGTAATATGCATCTCTTACAGTATGTGACATGCCAATTATTCAAGTGCCAATTTTAACACACTTGCGGGTGCGTAGGCTTTTGCGTACATGTCAACAAGTGCAGTGTTCACCTTGTCTTGCGAAATGAACCCCATGCGTACTCCATAGCTGTGGATCACCCTCCCCTGCGGGAGCATCTCAGCATCCACAGCCATTGCGATGGTGGCAAAGAGTTTGTCCCCAAACACCGCAGCGCTGAGCATGCCTTGAGCACCAAAAGGTTCAGATTTTTTTTTTTTCATTTTAAACCAAGGCCGGAAGTGGGTTGAACAGGTATGGGTTCAGATTATTGAGAATCAGATTCATTGATGGTTACTTCAATGTGATTTGGTTTGCCTGTTGTTTATAGAAATTTGGTTATAATTTTGTGTGCATTGATACTGAATTTATAACCTGAGATCTCATTCTATTTGTTTGTAACATTTTCCACCAAATTTGAGTAGATTTGTTCCGATCACTTTGGATTTGGATTATAAATTCATAACCTGTTATTTCTTTCCATCCTCTTTTGTATGAACACGTTTTGTTGGGTGACTGTATAGAATGGCTGGTAGTTTATAGAAACTTAGTTGGGGGCCTGGGGCAGGTCGGGTTTTGAAACACGTTTGTTGGGTGACATAAATAGAATGGGGGTGACTCTATTTGCATCCCTTAAATGTGTAAGTCCGTCCCTCTTAAATGAATTGTAATGTAAAAGATCCATTTAAACATACTTGATTTGTATGCACCCCGATCTCACCGTCCAAGCCAACAACAACAGCACAAAAGTCTTATGACCCAAGCCTTCATCGATGTTCCACATTGAAGACAAAGAACGTCCTCTCCAACGGGAACCTGACCTCGCTTAACAATAAGATCACGTCGGGGAGCTATCCATAGACATTGCCAATGACGACGACGACCTCTGTGCTGTTGCTGTCGGTCCACACAATTGGGTTCTCTGTGGAGATGTTCGAAGCCGCCATGACGAGTCCGCTGAAGGCATGGAAGGGGAGGACATGTTGATACCCTCTTGAGTCTTGACCACTGTGAAACAGTGCTGTGTTTTCGTAGTTTAAAAGTGGTTGATAAGAAAGACCTTCAAGAAGAATCATCTGTTGAAATTACTAACACAATCATAAACATGAAACTAGATTTGGAAGTTGAATATATTGATTCTCAAGGCCAAGAATCTTCTCTTCATCCTTCCCATGAAGCAAAATCGTATGAATTACAATCACACATGTATGAATTACAATCAAACAAGCAAAATCGTATAGAAATTTCCACGCACACAATCACACAGGTTGGAAGAGTGGAAGGCGAAGGAGATTTCATCCATTGAAGAATTTTTTTTCCTCTTTTTTTTAGGGATGATCAGAAACTTTTGGGGAGAGAATGATTTCGGCAGAGAAGAGGGAGAGGAAGAGGGCCTTAGTGAGATGTCAGTGGGACGTGAATAAAAATCTAGATTTGAGTTTAAATATACGGAGCTTGTAAATTATTTGCTAAAAATTTGAGGGGCATAAAAAGAAGAGGTTTCCTTTAGATTTGAGTGGCACAACTAGAACCACCCATAGGATGATAAATTGTTCAATGCGATCATGATCATTCGATTTCATTAAGTTATTATGACTGAGATATTATGTTAGATTTTAAAATTAAAATTAAGATCGATTAAATTCTAACATTTTATTTTTTAGATTCAATTAAATTTTGTTTTTCAAAGTTATAAGATCCGACGTGTTGTACAATCAAACTAATTTGTTTTAAATTTTTATTTTATTTTATTTTTATAGTTTTAGTCCTAAATTTATAACTTCAGATCTCTTTTTGTAAAATTAGATTTTTTACAATCGCTATGGATTCTAAATCCATAATTACATGTTCTTTCTTTCTATCTTCTTCACATAATTGATTTGCATGAACACGTTTCCATGGGTGACATATTTAATACATTTGATATGCAGATTATTGAACAATAAATGTATTGTTAATGAGACATCATTATTCACAAAGGATTGACTTTTTATATGTGAATTAATCAATAAAATTCAGAGCATACTCCCTCTCTATAGAAACTTTGGCTACGATTTAATCACCATTGATTTTGAATTTATAACCTCAAACAAATTTCTTATAAACCTAATATTTTCAACCTATTTGATTAATCTTCTATCACCTCTCTCTCATTCTCCTCCTGAGAAGACTAAGAAAAAAGAAATAGTAGTAGTAGAAATGACAGAGACCGTGTTGATCAGTCTCATTATATTCATATCAGCCACCAATGTCGCCAATGCTGGTTCCAATCTCACTTTGATCCACAGAGACTCACCCCTCTCCCCCTTCCACAACTCGAACGCGACCCGCTATGACCTGAACCAGGCCAAGTTCGACTGCTCCGTCGCACGCATGCGCGCTCTCTCCATCTCCCCCTCAGCGTACAAGAACGACACACTCACGCCCCACCTGGCGCCCGAGCCAGGCTATAGTACCTGCTCAGGCAGTGACGAAGCCAAGAATTCACTCCAGGGGGGGCGATTTTCAACTACAATCTTTAAATTTTTTTCTAAAAACCTGAAATTACCCAAGGCTCCCAACTAGGGGAGGCTCCCAAGAACCGGACGGTCCATGAAAAAAATAGATGGTACTTTTTCTAGTGAATTAGTTTCTCCCAACACACTTTCTCCCCTAAAATCAAACCTAAAATTTCTCCCTCCCCAAATATCTCTAATCATAATGACAAATCCCCTTTTCTCTAGGTATTTCAGTTTCAAGATCTCTCTCCAATGTCTCTAGTTCCACGTAATTCTCTCCCTCCTTCCAATTAGTTAAAATAAAATTATGCTCAAAACCTCTACGTATTTTTTAGATTTTTAGATTTTTTTCATTCCATTAAAATTTAATTTTTTTTTTATTGCTATTAGGCTTTTAAATTATTATAAAATATCATGTATCTAATTTGTAATATTTGTAGTTTTTAATAAAATGATATATAAGATTTAAACAAGTTAGATTTTTTGTGATTATACGTGGATCTCCACTTTAAAAATTCACCTAGAGTCTAGTAAAAAAAAAATTAATTATCAGGGCCGGCCTTGAATAAGCCATACTTTCACTCCAATTCTAATCTTTCCATTTTTTATTCCGTGAAAAAAGAGACATGGTCATGTATGTTGGAATACTAAAGACCTACATGTGAAAAACAAGAGTGTTGATACACTCAGTCCGTTTTGTAATCCCATACATTATGATAACATAGTATACATTGTGTTATCATAGTGTGCGGGGTTCTATCATAGTGTATGACGCAATTTTTTTTATCATTTTTTCAACTTGAAAAAAAATACACTAATATATTTCAGTATATACTTTATTTCATGTAACAATATCTACTCTAATGGAAGAGCATAATTTTAGAAGGTAGTCTTCCCAGCTCGACTGTAAGATCAGCCATGGGGGGTCCCTCCCAAATCCCCTCATTAAATATGAGATTTGACAAATGAAAATGAAAATGAAATATTGGCTATTACAGAATGGCTGATCGTTTTATAGAAATGTTGAAAATAATGCATGTGGGCGCCCATTTTTCTGAGCCCGCTAACTATGCTTCACGTGTCCGTGATCCAAGACCCCATTAACCAAGGTCCATGACCCGAATCACCCACGGTCTATGAATCTGACCCGTCGACTCATTCACATCCGACGACTAGAAAATATCAAGTCAAATTTAGAGGATCAAATTGAAAATATGATTATTGTCTTATCAATACAGATATCTTAGAATTTCATACAAATCTCTGATTATATATTTGGATTTGAATTATCCTTAACTGATTTCAAAATTCCAACAATAGATATTTTTAATTATGGACCATCATTCAAGATTCCCAAAAATCTTAGCAACATATATATTAAATTTAGAGTTATCAATAACTGATTCCTAAATCCTACCAATATATGTTAGATTTGAAAATATCATTAATTGATTCCATAAGTCCAAGACAAAATATGTATATTTGGTCAGGGATAATCAATGACTGATTATGCAAATCCCTAAATATACATATTCTGGATCATCTAAATCAGGGATCCCTCCCCATCTGTCTGATGGGAGAGAGATCCACCATTGATTCTAGGACACCCTCCAAAGTACTATAAATAGATAATCAATTCTCCCTAGAAGGAGGGGGGGGGGGATTTCTTTTGACTAGACCCTTGGCATTTGACCACTTCCGGTGCGAAATCCCACAATCTAAAAAGAGGAACTACGTGTGACTTGATCCCTTCACAAGGGTATGTAGGTAGCCTGAGAGGTTACATCATGTTCAGTCCAGATAAAAAATGTCGTCAATCGGTCCACCGCGGACCGTACCCGAGTCTTCTGCAGGTCACTCTTGTCTTGTTTTCGCGACGCTCGAGGAGGAGGATTGCCGGCAACCTAGCGATACCCGTTGAAGGAGACGGAGCGGAAGAACCCGATTACCCAAACCCGGTACGTCAATTTTTGATGAAGCTTCTACACAATTCTACAAACCACTTTGTATAAGGAGAAAGTCCAAGTACATTCACTTGGTATATATGTAAGAAATATCTAGAATGTTGTACTAAATTATCTCTACCAAGTATATGGTGGAGTACTAGTAACATCTAGAATTGTCTACAACTAAGTAGAATAGTCACCAAAGGGCTATAAATAAGTGAGAGGTGGCTCATTGTAACATATGCTTTAAGCAAGACCACTCAATCATTTGTACTACTCCTCTCAACTTGTAATAAACACTTCTTTGTCAGTGAAATCTTTTCCTCTACTCTTTCCAATCAATCCAATCCATTCCCTTATCTTTGCTAGGGGTTGACAACGGGCTGGGTTGGGTTAGCCCGGCCCATTGAACAGGGCCCATGCCGGGCTGGCCCACAGCCAAAAAACAGGGCCGGGGCCTGGCTTGAGCCCACGGGCGGGCATGCGGGCCCTGATTTTAAATATCTTATTTCATTTGATTTGTTAATTTTTAGTTATTCATTTGTATATAATGTTAAAATATCACAAAATTTAAAGTATAATGTTAGAAAAAATATTTATATCTATTGAATTTTTAAAATAAATATTAAATGAATTAAATCATTGAAAGAAAAAAATAACTACATGTACCTAACTAGGTTGACACTTACACAAATGTCAATAATTTGTATAATTTAAACACAATTCAAATAAAAGTTACATGTTACTTATTTATTCATTTATTGGATTGTCCCCCATGGGCCTACGAGCCAGGCCCGGTCCCCAGAATTAGGCCCAAACCTGACCCGCCTTGAAAACAGGTCGGGGCTGGGCCAGGCTTTGGCCCTACAGACCCGGGCCGGGCGGCCGGGCTTTCGGGCCTCGGTCTTTTTTATGACCCCTATCCTTTGCAATACTCAAAACACTCCACCCAAAACTATTCCATCCAAGCCTTTCAACTACCTATCAAGAAACTTGGTTATGAATTGACTGTTATAGAATGGCTGATTGTATTATAGAAACTTAGCTATGATTTGATCCTCCATTGATTTTGAATTTATAACTTCAAATATTATTTCTATTAACGTCAACGTACATTTTCAACGTATACGAATATATATGTCACAATCACTTTGCATTTGTGACTCTCTCAATCACAAAAATAGTAGCAGCAGAAATGATAGGGGGTGTGTTGATCTGTCTCATTATATTCACATCAACCACCAACGCTGCCAATAGTGGTTTCAGCCTCACTTTGATCCACAGAGACTCCCCCCTCTCCCCCTTCCACAACCCGAACTTGACGCGCTATGAGCTTAACCAGGCCAAGTTCGACCGTGCAATAGCT
The DNA here is from genome assembly GCA_030737835.1 of Acorus gramineus. Lineage (NCBI taxonomy): Eukaryota > Viridiplantae > Streptophyta > Magnoliopsida > Acorales > Acoraceae > Acorus > Acorus gramineus. Next base: position 27,328,630 of record CM060849.1, on the reverse strand, counting down.
TACGAGCTCGCTCTCTCAGTCGCGCCCTCGTCGCCCAAGCTCGACCCAATCACACCCCAACTAATTCCCCATAAGGGCGAGTACCTGGTCAGGTTCGCCGTTGGTGACCCTCCGGTGCCAGTCCACGCCATCTTCGACACAGGGAGCAGCTTTATATGGTTCCAGTGCCAGCCGTGCCAAAAATGCTTCCCCCAGAAGGACCCCATATACGACCCATCGAAGTCCGAACCCTCAATGTCCTTCCAGTGCACGGACTCCCTCTGCGACTCCACCCCGGGCCCTTCGTGCGGCCCGGACCAAAAATGCACGTTCCTCCAGGAGTACCTCGATGGGACTTTCTCGGAGGGGGAGCTCAAGCGGGACACGTTCGCTTTTGAGGGCCCCGACAGCGCCACCGTGAGTGGCCTCCCACTCGTGTTTGGCTGCAGCCACAACAACGTCATCAGTAACCCTGAGGATTGGGCGGACGGGAACCGCGCGGGCATCGTCGGAATGGGCCGCGACACGCTCTCCATGGCGTCCCAGCTCGCGCAGCCCGCCTTTGCGTACTGCCTCCTCGGAGAGCCCCAACAGTCGATGACGTCGCGCGTGCAGATCGGAGCTAGCCCGCGCATGTGGGGGAACTCCACCGCCATGTTGCGCGGGGTACACTACATGGCCATGCTCGAGAGCATCTCGCTTGGCGCACAACGCGTCGTCGATGTCCCCAGTGGGCATCAGGTGACGCTCGACTCCGGGACGACCATGACGTACTTAGAGCCGGAGTTGTTCGATCCGGTGCTCGACACGGTGAAGGGCTTGATGAAGGGGTTTGAAGTGATACGTGACCCGCAGGGGCGGTCCGAGTTGTGCTATGGAGCAACGACGAAGGGGTTGATAGAGGCGGGATTGCCGGTGATCGAGTTGGGGTTCGTAGGTGGGGCGAGGCTGGAGGTGAACGTGGAGAGCTTGTTCTTGGAGGTGGCGGAGAGGTTGGTTTGCATCTCCTTGAGGCGGAGTACTTTCCGCCTGACGATAATAGGGAACATTGTGCAGCAGAACAATGTGGTTGGGTATGATCTCGTGAACGAGAGGATCTACATGTCTGGTGCTTTCGATTGCCGGATGTATTGATTGTTTGTTGTGCTATCAATCTCTCGAGGTGAGGATTATTTGAATTAGCTATAGAAAGCTCGAACAGTTCTCTTGTCGAGGGCATATTTTCTAAAAAAAAATTTCTATTTAAATTTTAACTGTTTGTTTGGATAGGGTATTAAGACTGATATAACATGGAATAGTTCAGTATAAGTCCATTTTAGGCGTTTGGTTTGACGGAATCACCTAGTATCTGGAACCTAGAATAACTTGGAATAAATGGGTATTTGGATTCCACCTCCTATGGAATTAACCTATTCCAACAACAATAATAAGTGGGTCCCACATTACATATATTTTTTCATTTCAAATCAATTGTCATCACCTTTTATACATCAAAGAGACTCACATGTTAAATCAATTTTTTAATAAAATTAATAAAAAAAAACCTCTATAAATGATCAAATTAATAAAATTATATAAAAAAAACCCTTAGAAATGATCAAATTACCCTTGTTTATCTGAATCGACGATGCTGTCCCCTTCTAAAAGCTCATCTCCGCTGTTCATTGAATTCTACTTTTTTTTTATATATATACGATTGGATTTTGGTGGTGGCGGAGAGGGTGGTTTGCATCAGCTTGAGGCGGAGCACTTCTGCGCTGACAGTAATAGGGAACGTCACGCTGTAGAACATTATGGTTGGGTATGATGTCGAAGCCCGAAGGGGGGGAGGATACCCCCGTTTGGATGGGGGTAGGCCTGTCAACGGGTCGGGTCCGGGTCGGGTCGGGGTGGACCCGGACCCGACCCGTAACAGGACCCGGCGGGTCCGGGTCCAACCTAGGACCCGGCGGGTCCGGGAAAATGTGGACCCAGACCCGGACCCGTCGGACCCGGGTCGGGTCCGGGTCCGACCCGACCCGGATGGTTGGGTAAAAAAAAAAAAAAAAGAGAGAAGAGCTCATGTATTTGTTTGTCTTATCATTCTATTTGAAATTTTTTGTAATAAAACATTATTGTTAATTAGACTATGTTTGAATATAATTTTATACAATTCAAAAGAAGTAAATGAATTATTAAACAACATCCAAAACAATAATCACTAACATAAAAAACATATTAACCTAAATAATAAACATAACTAACCTAAACAACATTCAAAACAATATTAACCTAAACAACATTCAAAACAATAAACACTAACATATTAACCTAAATAATAAACATAAATAATGCAACAAACTAATTAATCATACAAATTCAAAAGCTAATAAGTTAATTGTCCAAAACAAACCGATTTATAAGCTTGTTATGATTATGATTTATGAACTTGTAGATACAAAAATAAGTTAAGTAAGAAATAAAATTATGTATCAACTAATACTAATGGTCTTATAATATATGAACATATATTAAAAAAAACAGTCGGGTCCAACGGGTCCAACGGGTCGGGGCGGGGTGGACCCGGACCCGACCTGTTTGTTTGTTCGGGTCCGCCGGGTCGGGTCTAACTCGGGTCGGGTCCAAATCGGGTCGGGTATATTACACGTGTAATCGGGTCCGGGTCAGGTCGGGTCCGGGTCTAGACCCGACCCGTTGACAGGCCTAGATGGGGGGTTAAGGGTGGTATAAGGTAGGCTAAGAGATGACTGCTTGTTTACAAAGTATAACTTGATATTATTATGCTAGTATAAATGAGTATAAGATAGTATAGTAATTCTAAGTAACCTTTGGGATAAGCTTATACCCATCTTATCTATTCCCATGGAAAGTGGGGCCCCACTATCACATAAAAAAAATCACATCTCATCACATCAAATCACATATCATCACCTCTTACACATCAATAAGGCCCCACATGTCAAATTAACTTTTTACAATTTATTTACATTTTATTCTTCATCAACTAAACAAGTCAATCTTTATTATTACGTTTTCCAATAAGAATAAAAAAAACACAACCAAATAGAAAATTACTTATTCCATTGATAAAGTTATCTATTCTTAGAATAGATATAAACCTCAGAATAGCTTATTCTTCGATCCAAACGGGAGTACATGTCTGGTGCTTTCGATTGCATGATGTATTGATTGAATGATCGTTTGTTGTGCTATCAATCGCTCGAGCTGAGAACTATTGAATAATGAAATGTAGTAACTCGAACTAAATTTTATTGTACTACATCTAATGTCGAGTGCGGATTTTTTTTTAACTTCAATCTTAATTAAAGTTTGAAATTTGGAATATATAGTTGTTTTATTGGATTAAATTTTAAGTTTTAAATTTGAATTTCTATTTTAATTTTAAATTTTGATTCATATATCTTAATTATATATATTTTTTCAGAAGCTGGTAGTCAATTGGTACCCTGATTCCATTATATAATCAAAGTTACAAGGATTGGATGCATTCTCATGTAGTGTGCAGATGATTGCTTTTGGACAGGGTTTCGTAGCCGCTTCAAGTGCTTTTCTTTCCCCCATATGCGAGTGCATGATGCAGGAGTTTGAGCGATTGATACAAGGCAACATGTTCATGGCGGCATAGGTGACAATTACGTCATTGTGGAGTTTTGCTCTCACATTGATTGCATATGAAAAGACGCGATGCAGATGTTTTGAGGATGAGACTGAATAGCTGGAGCAAAGATTGCTTACTGCATGGGAGTGAGAGGACACCTTGCGGGTCACGTATTGACATTTGTTTTTCCTTTATGTTTTCTTAAATTTAAAAGACTAAATTTAATAAAGGGGGAAGAGTGTTATGTTTGTGTCACTTTTAAACGGTGTGTTAGATTGTTTTTTACTCTTTTTTTTTATACAAAAGTCCATGGCACATTTTAATGCACACGATTTGTTGGGTGATATAATTAAATAAGATGTATGGCTGTTGTTTTATAAAAGGGAAAAAATCCAAATAATTCTCCATGAAGTAATTGAAATCTATTATCCATATAACCCTCTGACTTTTCATGAAGTCCATATAACCCCGTAAAAACACTTATATAAATTTAATTGCTCCTTAAGTTAAATTTTTATTGACATATTTGGATTATTCTGCGAATATTCTGATTGATTACCCTTGATTGAAAACATAAAACACTAGTAACCCCCTACCATGTGTTAACAATGCAAAAAGATCACTATAAATAATGATTTTACTCCTCTAGGTAAGGTTTAAAAATCTACCTCGAATAGTAAAATCGTCATATATAGAAAAAACTTCACATTTTTAACAAACTATAGGAGTTTTTTATTTAATGTGTTTTCAACCACAGTTAATCAGACAGAATATTCGCATAATATTATTCATCTGTCAATAGAAGTTTAACTCAGGAGGTTATTTGGATTTAGATATGCGTTTTCAGGAGGTTATATAGACTTTGAGAAAATTTAGGGGGTTATATTGATTTCAGGAAGTTCATAGGGTGTTATTTGGATTTTTCCCTTTATAAAAACAAGATTTTAAATGTTTTTCAGATTTGGTCCAAAATTTGGAATTTTCCCTTTATAAAAACAGGATTTTTCCCTTTACAAAAAAAAATTATTTGGATTTTTCCCTTTACAAAAAAAACAGGTTATTTGGATTTTTCCCTTTATAAAAACAGGATTTTAAATGTTTTTCAGATTTGGTCCAAAATTTATAACCTCGGATCTCTTTCTATTTACATTAGATTTGTTATTATCCATAGGTGAATGTGAAAGCATGGCTGATGGTTTATAGAAATCTGGCTATGATTTGATCACCATTAATTTTGAATTTATAACTTCAATTAACGTGAACATTTTCAACATATATGTATTTGTGTCTCTGTCTATCTCCTCAGTAAACTAAGAACAAGAAATAGTAGTTGTAGAAATGATAGGGGGTGTGTTAATCTTCTGTCTCATTATGTTCACATCAACCACCAATTTTGTCGATGCTAGTTTCAGCCTCACCTTGATACACAGAGACTCCCCCCTCTCCCCCTTCCACAACCCGAACTTGACCCGATATGAGCTCAACCAAGCCAAGTTCGACCGCGCGATAGCTTACGAGCATGCTCTCTCGGCCGCCACCTCCTTGTCGTCCCAGAACTACTCAATCACGCCCCAACTAATGCCCCATCGGAGCGAGTACCTGGTCAGGTTCTCCGTGGGCGACCCCCCGGTCACGATCCATGCCATCTTCGACACGGGGAGCAGCTTCACATGGTTCCAATGCCAGCCATGCCGGAAATGCTACCCCCAGAAGGACCCCATATACGACCCAGCGAAGTCCGACCCCTCATTGTTCTTTCAATGCACGGACTCCCTTTGCAACCTCCCCCCGAGACCTTCGTGCGGCACGGACCAAGAATGCAGGTATCGCCAGGAATACATCAGTGGGTCCTTCTCTGAGGGGGAGCTCATGCGGGACGAGTTCGCCTTTGAGGGCCCCGACGGCGCCACCACGAGTCGCATACCAATTGTGTTCGGCTGCGCCCACACAAACGTTGTACGCAGCCCGGGGGCTTGGGCGGACGGGGTCCGCGCGGGCATAGCGGGCATGAACCGTGCGCCGCTCTCATTGGTGTCCCAGCTCGATCAGCCCGCGTTCGCGTACTGCCTCCTGGGCCAGCCCCAACAGTCGATGACAACGCGCGTGCAGATCGGGACCAGCCCGCGCATGTGGGGGAACTCGACCCAGATGTTGGCCGGGAGAAACTACATAGTATTACTGGAGCACATCTCGCTCGGCGCGCAACGCGTCGTTGATTTCCCCAGTGGGCATATGGTGATGCTCGACTCCGGGACGACCATGACATACTTAGAGCCCGAGTTATTCAATCCGGTGCTCAACATGGTGAAGGGCTTGGTGAAGGGCTTTGAGGTGATCCGTGACTCACGGGGGTTGTCTGAGCTGTGCTACAGAGCGACTACAAAGGAGTTGGTAGAGGCGGGATTGCCGGTGATCAAGCTGTGGTTCATGGGCGGGGCGAGGCTGGAGATGAACGTGGAGAGCTTGTTTTTGGAGGTTGTGGAGAGTGTGGTTTGCATCAGCTTGAGGCGGAGCCCTTACGGGCAGACGTTGATAGGTAACCTCGTGCAGCAGAACAATGTGGTTGGGTATGATCTGAAAGGGGGGAGGATCTACATGTCTGGTGCTTTCGATTGCAGGATGTATTGATCGTTTGTTGTGCTATCAATCGCTCGAGCTTAGTATTAATTGAATGAAGTAGAAAGCTCAACCAGATCTACTGTGGGCAGATTTTATTTTTTAATTCTTTTTTAATTTTTAAAATTTGAATTTAAAATTGTTGGTTCAGGGGGCATTTGTACGTGGGTATGGGTTCACATGCATCATATTTCTGAAACCCATTTTTTTTTTAAATAATTATAGCTTAATTAAAAGCTACAGACACATTTTTATAAATAAATGTTAAAAAAAAATTTTGGATTTTTATTTTTAAGTCCTTATAAATCATAGGATTTAGTTATCGATCCTTTAATTCTTCATATTTTGATTTTAGTCCCTAGATTTAAAAGATATGTTCCTTTTTAATCCCTGGGAGGGTCCTATCTCTAAATTATTTGGTTTTGTTTTTAGTCCTTGGGAGGGACTAAAAAAGAACATATCCTTTAAATCTGGGGACTAAAACCAAAATATGAAGAAGTGAGAGATCGATCCCTAAATATGTATGTTTACAGGGACTGAAAACTAAAAAACCCTTTTTTCCACAATATGTATAGTTTCATATAAACTCAGTTTTAAACTTAACTGTTAAGGAAAAACTAATTCTCAAACTCACATCTAAACACTCCTTTAGTAGAATAAATTTAAGGAAAAATATCTCAAAAAAGTCTCACATGAGAATCATGCCACATGAAATGTCTTAATTGCCATTGTTTTATCTAAAAATTAATTTCTTCTTCACGTCTAGAAAAAAAGTTTTACACATCTACCCAACTAACAAAACGATTTACACATCCACATAACTAAAAAAAAATTTATATAAATAAATTTTACATTTGTTTTAAGAATACCGTTTCACGAATCAATATTGACAAAAATATAATTCTTAAATTTTAGAATATTATATTAAATATTTTATTTTATTTTTAATTTTTGGACATTGCATCGTATAACGACTTAAATAAGAATTTTTTTATAATTTTAATGGATAAATTTTTGGGTTTTTTATTTTTAAGTCCCCATAAATCATATGATTTTGTGATTGATCCATCAATTCTTCATATTTTGGTTTTAATCCCCAGATTTAAAGGATATGTTCCTTTTTAGTCCCTAGAAGGGACCTATCCCTAAATTATTCGATTTTGTTTTTAGTCCCTGGGAGAGACTAAAAAGGAACACATCATTTAAATCTGGGGACTAAAACCAAAATATGAAGAAGTGAGAGATCGATCTCCAAATAGATATGTTTACAGTGACTGAAAACTAAAAAACTCTAAAATTTTTTATAAATATCTTCTACAATTACAACTGCCCAAAATTTTATATAAATTTCAATAATATTATTTTTCCAAATTTTACTACTCTTTCTTAATAAAATAGATATTCAAAAATACAAAAAAAGAAATTCTAAGTGAAATGGTAAAATCCCCTTCAATCAATATAAGCGGATAATGTCTCCTTGCCGGATCCGAACCCGACTGAATTAGATTCATGCACTCACCAAAAAGTAAGGGACACTAGTGTGATGCCAGTTAAGGGGACTTTAATGCTTAAGTCCGTAAGGAAAGTTATAAAGATAATCTTACTCTTAATGTGGCTTGTTAACAAAATGAACTCATATCTCAATTTGTTGCACCTTTCCCTTTTTATAGGGTTGTCGTTATAATAGTCTTCCCCTTTAATGGTTGTTAGTGGGCGAGTTTTGTGGTAACCGCTCTCTTTTAATGTAGTTACATACCCTTAATTACCAGGTTAAATGGGTAATAAACCTTAATCAACAACGGTTACTGACTCAATGGATGCTTGACCATTTCAAAGGTTCTGCTCGCAGTCCTTGTCCAGTCGAGATTCAAAGTTTTGCTCATAATGCGATTTGACATTCGCCCTTTAGATGTAAGGCTATCCCGACGAGAGTTGAGTCTCCTTGTTGAAAGACTGGTCTAGTCGTGCCTCACCTGCTTCGGAGTGCCTAGTCGATACTCGCCCATCCTGTTCTTGTCGAATCAGGTTATTAGTTATTGGGCGACTAGGTGTCATGATTCACACCCATTTAACCTTCAACACGTGTCATCCGTTTAGAGGATGCGGATTTTTCCTTTTATAGTAAGAATTTTTCTCAAGTAAAAACTATTTTTTTTTTGTGTTTTTATTAACATTTATAAATTAAGGTGTGAGATACTTTAAATTTGTGAGTTAAGAATTAGAATTGGTAATGGTTATTATGTCAATCAAACTAACAAAATATTCAAAGAAGACTTTTTTCTGGTATAAATCTAAAAGGGGCTGATTTGGGTATTTATAAATTTTAGAAGTTGTTTTTGGATATTTTCTCTAATTTTAAATCATCTCTAAATTTTATATTTAAATTTATTTTAATTCTAACTTTTGATTCATCTCTTACTTATAAAATTTGAATATTAAACTTAAAATTTGATTAATGATAGATTTGATTATGGATGATGAGGTGGGAGGAGTTTATGGTAAAATATGCCAACATTGCTGATCATAATGCTAAGGGTGCATTTGGTTGCGCGATTGTAAAACTGATTCTGCAGGAATCTGGGTTTTAAAATTGATTCTACAGAAAGCTCAGTTTCTCAGCTTTTTGAAATCATAGCTTTTGGACACTATTTACTTGAAATCTGTGTACAGGAAGCTGCGACAGTAAAATTGTTTGGTTGCACGATTGCAAATGCAGCTTACTACAATCACAAACGCTGCACAATCGTGCAACCAAACGCACCATAAATGATAATAAGTATCTAGGTTTGATATTAGGCCATAATATAGGTTTGGGAATTACAATAGATGGACTCAACCTAAGGGTTGACCCAACGCCTTTTTCTCACTGATAATGTTAAGTATAGTTTATTTTGCCTCTCAATTCAAGTCTATATGTATTTGATTTTTTTTAAAATAGTGTATTTCGTCTAACAGGATACATATCTTCATAGAAAATGAAGCATATACTCCAATGAATTACATGAATACATTTATAGAAACATGTGAAATTTTTTTATCGAAGCATATATTTCGTTTGTGTGTGTGTATACTTTAATGATTTAGTGTCAATGCATATAAGACTGAAATTCAGGCAGCGAAAAAAAAAAAACTGTGTTGTTATATATGTGTCACTTTTTGGCCTATTGGCAATCATTGGAGCATTTTTAGCAGTTTTAAAATTTTCAGGGTTTTTTCGATCGGAACCGCGTAATTTCAGACTGTTAGCTATCGTCTGAGCTAGAGGACTCCGATTGAAAATCTAACTGCATATTATGTGTCCTGGTGCCATTTTGAGCCACTCATGAAAATTTCATCGAATTCCAGCATCGTTTGCAAAAATTTCGTAGTTCCGGGGCGTATCCGGGTTTTTAAGTTGCGCCCTATATAAAAGAAATCAAAATTTACGCCTACACTATTCATCATCTCCCCCGACGTGATCTCTCTCTCTCCTCTTCCGATTTTCTTCCGTTCGAGCCCCTTACACCCTTCAAAACCAAAAACCCAAAGCACGGGAAGTGTAGATCGGGTCCCGATCTACGCTCCGGTGTCTTCAAAACCGATTTCCGACCATCCTAGCCTCCCCGACCTCCCCTTTCCGACCTCTGTTTTGGCCCATTTCGAAGGCCAAGCTTGCTCGGGGCGTGAGAAGTCCGTTGTGGAGGGTTTCGGTGCGTGGAGAGCACCCGGTCACCGCTTCCTCCCCTCCGGTAAGCTTCTTTTCCCCGTTTTTCTTGCCTAGATGATTGCTAGGGGGGGTTTTGGGGTTTGGGGAGTGGTCGGCGGCAGTGGGAGGGGTGGTTGGAGGTGCTCGGCAGGTGGGGACGTTGTCCCGGGCAACAGGCATGCGGCGGCAGCAGCCCAGGCCGCGCGTAGGCTGGGCGCGTGCAGGGATGCGCGCGTGCGCGCGCGGGCGTGCGTGCGCGCGGCAGGCACGCGGGCGTGCGCGGGTCGGGGGCTGGCAGTCGGGGTCGTGCTGATGTGCCGGTTGGAGGTGCTGGCAGGGCGGACTGGCGGGCTGGTGGCCTCGGGCAGCTCGGGCACGAAGTGCTGGTCGCGCTGGTCTGGGCGCGAGGATGTGGTGGCCACGGTGCTGTGCCGCGCGCGAGGAGGTGCTGGCCGAGGTGCTAGGGCGCGCGGAGGTGCTGGCCGAGGTGCTGGACGCGCGAGGGGCTGGCGGAGGTGCTGGCCGAGGGCTGGGCGGAGCGCACGGGGTGCGGGGGCGCGCGCGGAGGCGTGCGCGGGGCGCGGCGGAGCGGCGGAGGTGCGCGCGGGGCGCGCGCGGGGCGAGGAGCGTGCGCACGGCGTGCGGGCTGCCGCGGCTGGGCTCGGTGGACGCGCGGGGCCCCGGGCGGTGCGCGGAGTGCGCGGGCGGAGGTGCGGCGGTGCACCCGGGTGGTTGCCGAGGCCGTGCGGGTGGTTGCCGAGGCCGCGGGTGCTTGCCGAGGCCGCGGGTGCTTGCCGGAAGGGGGTGTTGGGTGTTGTTTGGGGATGTTGTGTATTTAATTGCGTGTGTTGCGTATTTTTGGGATAACTGTGGATTTATTCTAACCAGTTAATACCTTGTCTTGCAGATCTCGACGGACGGTCGCGCGTCGACCCGATTCCCGGTGAGTGGGACGACCCTACCCAGTTCGGGAGTCGTTACATGCCTTGGGCGTGTACCGATCTCCCCTGGGGCGTATGGTTATATTAACTGTTGTAATTATAATCCATGTAAGCATGATGTGTGTGTGTAGATTTGCATGCCGCCCTAGATTGTATGTTAGGGACTTGCACCCTTAGGATTGTGCATGAGCCATGCATCCTGCCCCCTGTTATCATGCTAGGACAGCCCGACCTGTACATGTATCCTATTAGTTTGGTTTATTTAATTAAATGCAAACTGTTTTAATAGATAGCATGTTTAGGGAATATAAGGGGGGCCTTGCGAGGTTAACACTGAGACCCGGGTTAGGGTACTCCGTGTTCCTCGTTTGGTTGTCGGATGTCCTAGATCGGGACCTCGGGTTACCCTCTCAGGGTCTCTTTTCCCCCTCTTATGCCTTGTTAAATCCCCGCATCCTGGTTATGCGCGCTGGTGGAATTCTGAGGAATTCAAGACATTAGGATTGTGGAGAGATGCTGTCAGCGGATCCGAGTGGATCATATGCGATGGATAGGCTGTCCTGTTGCCCTGCGTTGGATCCGTTAGAGACTACCTCGGCGTTAGACAGGTTGTCCCGTGCAGGGGCTCCCACTAGTAGGCGCCTCCTGGTTTGATGAAGGACTGTGCTGAACATGGGAGTGGCCAAACAACCGCGGAGTGAGGAGAGACTATCGGTGGACCAAGGGTGACCAACAGCCTAGTCAGTCCCAAGAGCCTAAGTCACCTGTTGAAAGGTGAGGGTGAGGGTATGGTGGGCCGGCGATGCGACGACCCACAGGTTTGCGTAAGGATGATTATAAACCCGCTAAGTCCCAATATCCTAGGTCGCCCGTTGAGGGTGAGGGTGAGGGTAAGGGTATGGCGGTTCGGCGATGTGACGAACCCCCGGATTGTGTTGTTTATGCTGCTATGAATGAACACTGTTAATATGAACTGTATGCATTGGGTTGTGCTATTCACTGAGCGTGTGGCTCACCCCTCGCATATTGTCTTTTTCAGTGCCATCTGAGGGAGGAGCTTCTCGGGCGACGACACCAGTGGAGGGCAGCGCCGCGTCCCACGAGTTTTGAGGCCATCAGCACCCCCTTTCTTCAGTTGTATGTATATATTCTGTGCTTGGGCACTTAGTTTGGATTTTGTTGGATTTTGTTGTGTATATATATGGGCATGTTGGCTCTCACAGGACTTACGATTATGTATCGAGTCTGTAGTATGTTGTTGGCTACAGACTCAGTTTATTTAGCTTCCGCATTGGTGTATATATTATGTCAGCCCTGCTTTTATCTGTGTGTCATTTTAGTGATTGTTTGTGGTTTATTATTGATTTCTTGTCACTGATATCATATATACACTTGCCGCGTCCTGGGGACGGCCGCCCCGGGGCCATAATATAGGTTTGGGAATTACAATAGATGGACTCAACCTAAGGGTTGACCCAACGCCTTTTTCTCACTGATAATGTTAAGTATAGTTTATTTTGCCTCTCAATTCAAGTCTATATGTATTTGAATTTTTTTAAAATAGTGTATTTCGTCTAACAAGATACATATCTTCATAGAAAATGAAGCATATACTCCAATGAATTACATGAATATATTTATAGAAACATGTGAAATTTTTTTATCGAAGCATATATTTTATCGACAGGTAGTGGAGCGGGAGTTTGAGCAGCTGACTCAGGGCACCATGTCCGTCGCTGACTACTCCACGCAGTTCACGAGGCTGTCCCGATTCGCTCCAGCTCTGGTGATGGACGAGGTGTCGAGGTGCCGTCGGTTTGAGCTCGGTCTGAGCAATGCCATCCGAGTGCACGTCACCGCCCTGGGATTCACGAGGTTCTCCGACTTGGTCTCGCGGGCGAAGACTGTCGAGAGAGACCTCAGGATCCAGGTGCGGGCTCCGATCCCGTCGACAGAGCAGAGGCCACCCAGAGGTCAGGACAGAGGGCAGCGGAAGAAGAAGAGGGCCCGCTTCGAGCAGTCAGCGGCTTCCTCTTCTCCAGCAGATGTGGTGCCAGCGCGAGGCCCAGCACCCATCGCAGCCGTGCCAGTCCAGTCGAGGCGACCGGAGACGAGGCGCTGCTATCACTGTCAGCGCGTCGGGCATATTTGTATAATTGCCCCGACGCAGGCCGACCGAGAGTGATGCCTCAGCAGCAGCAGCAGCAGTTGCAGCAGCAGCCGTTCCAGCAGCCGTTTCAGCAGCGCCAGCAGCAGCAGCCTCAGCGCCAGCCGCAGCAGCAGCCTCAGCGTCAGCAGCAGCAGCCACAGGGTGGTCGTGCTGACCAGAGGAGGCAGCCAGCGCAGCAGGCGAGGCGTGCCATTGCTCCTCAGCCTCAGTTCGTTCAGGGCCGAGTGGCAGCGCTTTCGGCAGAGGAGGCCCAGGCATCCGGCAGCGTGGTTAGAGGTACTGTTCAGATCTCCCAGCTTCCTGCTTATGTGCTATTCGATTCCGGAGCCACCCACTCGTTCGTGTCTCCCGCTTTCGCGAGACGGACGGGTGTGGCGTCTGCTCCTCTAGATGCTGTGTTAGAGGTAGCATTGCCCGTGGGAGACCGGATTCTCCTTAGTTCTGTGTACCGAGGGTGCACGGTGGAGATCGCGGATCATGAGTTTCCGGTAGAGCTGGTGGAGCTCGCGATGTCGGATTTTGATGCCATCCTGGGGATGGATTGGCTTGCAGCTAGTCATGCCAGCATCGACTGTTTCGCCAAGTCGGTGTCGTTCCACCTTCCTGGTCGGAGGTCTTTCCAGTACGTGGGCGATCGAGACGTAGCTCCTTTGGGGTTCGTGTCGTCCATGCAGGCGTGGAGACTCCTTCAGGGAGGGTGCGAGGGCTTTCTGGCTTATATTGCTCTGGAGGATGCACCGCTGCGGGCAGATATCAGTCAGACTCCAGTCGTGGCAGAGTTCCCGAGGTTTTCCCCGATGATCTTCCGGGATTACCGCCGGACCGCGCGATTGAGTTTGAGATCAATCTGCTTCCGGGGACCGAGCCGGTTTCGAGGGCTCCGTACCGGATGGCTCCCGCAGAGCTGAGGGTGCTGAAGGAGCAGTTGGAGGAGTTGCTGGAGAAGGGCTTCGCACGTCCGAGTGTGTCTCCGTGGGGAGCCCCTGTCCTGTTCGTCCGGAAGAAGGACGGTTCACTGCGGCTGTGTATTGATTACAGGCAGTTGAATAAGCGGACAGTGAAGAACAAGTACCCGTTGCCGCGGATCGACGATCTGTTTGACCAGCTTCAGGGAGCGTGTGTCTTTTCCAAGATCGATCTCCGCTCGGGGTACTACCAGTTGAAGATCCGGGAGTCAGATATTCCGAAGACGGCCTTTCGCACCCGGTACGGGCACTACGAGTTCAGAGTACTGCCATTCGGGTTGACGAACGCGCCGGCGGCCTTCATGGATCTGATGAACCGGGTATTTCGACCCTTCCTCGACTCCTTTGTGGTAGTATTCATCGATGACATATTGGTGTACTCGAGGAGTCTGGAGGAGCACGCTCACCACCTCCGCACTGTTTTGGAGACTCTGGCTGGACATCAGTTGTTCGCCAAGTTCAGCAAGTGCGAGTTCTGGTTGGAGCGGATGGCCTTTCTGGGCCATGTGATTTCCGGTGAGGGTATAGCTGTGGACCCGGAGAAGACGCTCGCCGTGTCGAATTGGCGTCGACCGTCGAACCCCACTGAGATTCGGAGCTTCTTGGGCTTGGCGGGGTATTATAGGAGGTTTGTGGAGGGTTTCTCCAAGATAGCCGTTCCTCTTACCCGCCTCACTCGGAAAGACGTTCGGTTCGAGTGGTCCCCTTCTTGCGAGGAGAGCTTCCAGGAGCTGAAGCGAAGACTCACCTCAGCGCCGGTTCTTACCCTTCCATCTGGGAGCGGTGGGTTCGCAGTGTATACAGATGCATCGCAGTTGGGTGTGGGCGGCGTCCTGATGCAGTACGGTAAGGTGGTGGCTTACGCGTCTCGTCAGTTGAAGCCCCATGAGCAGAACTACCCCACCCATGACCTCGAGTTGGCTGCGATTATATTTGCGCTGAAGATGTGGAGGCATTATCTCTACGGAGAGGAGTTCGAGCTCTTCACAGATCATAAGAGCTTGACGTATCTGCAGTCTCAGCCGGAGCTCAACATGCGACAGAGGCGTTGGGTTGAGTTCCTTACAGACTACGACTGTGACATCGCTTACCATCCGGGTAAGGCGAATGTCGTTGCAGATGCGCTCAGCAGACAGCCCCTGGGCATGGCCGCCCACATGGCTGTCCGTCGTTGGAGGCTTCTGGAGGAGGCCGCTTGCTGGATTTGTGTTCGAGAGACCCCTGCGGGTGGATTTCTGGCCAGGCTGGTGGTGCAGCCGGTCCTTCTCGATGAGATCCGCACGGCTCAGGCACAGGACCCGCACTTTATAGTCCTCTCTGAGGGCGTCGCCCGGGGCGAGCGCCAGGACTACCAGATTCGTGCAGACGGGATCCTGAGATTCAGAGGCCGAGTGTGCATCCCCGACGACGCGGAGCTGAGGCGGAAGATTCTGGACGAGGCCCATCGCTCGAGGTACACCGTGCACCCTGGAGGCACGAAGATGTACAGGGGCCTTCGTCGCGGCTACTGGTGGCGCGGGATGAAGACAGATATTGCCAGATTTGTTGCCCGATGCCTAGTATGCCAGCAGGTGAAGTCGGAGCATCAGCGCCCTGCGGGGAAGCTGCAGTCCATTGAGATCCCTCAGTGGAAGTGGGAGCAGATTACTATGGACTTCGTCTCGGGTCTGCCGAGGTCACGCTCGGGTCGCGATGCCATCTGGGTGATCGTCGACCGGCTGACGAAGTCTGCTCATTTCCTCCCCATCCGACTCACCGATTCTCTGGACACCCTGGCGCAGCTATTTGTCTCCGAGATTGTCCGACTCCATGGCACTCCAGTCAGTATCATCTCTGATCGAGACGCGCGTTTTACTTCGAGGTTCTGGCGTAGCCTCCAGCACGCCCTTGGTACGAACCTCCATTTCAGTACCGCGTTTCATCCTCAGACGGACGGCCAGTCGGAGAGGACGATCCAGACCCTTGAGGACATGCTGCGGGCCTGTGTACTCGATTTTGGGGGCAGTTGGGAGAGGCACCTTCCGTTGGTGGAGTTCGCCTACAACAACAGCTATCATTCGAGCATCCGGATGGCCCTATGAGGCACTTTATGGCCGCAGCTGCAGGTCCCCCCTGTGTTGGGATGAGGTCGGAGAGCGCCAGCTAGAGGGACCAGAGATCGTTCACCAGACCTCCGAGATGGTGAAGACGATCCGCGAGCGTATCCGAGTCGCTCAGAGTCGTCAGAAGAGCTACGCCGACCGCCGTCGCCGTGAGCTCTCCTTCGAGGTCGGTGATCATGTATTCTTGAAGGTGTCCCCGATGAAGGGCATCTTCCGATTTGGTGTGCGGGGCAAGCTGAGTCCGCGTTTCATTGGGCCTTTCCTCATACTCGAGCGAGTTGGAGAGGTGGCCTATCGCATAGCTCTGCCCCCACAGTTGGCTCAGGCCCATGACGTCTTCCACGTCTCGCAGCTGAGGCGATACGTCCACGATCCTGCCCACATCATTCCGTTCGAGCCGCTCGTCTTCGAGCCGGACTTGTCTTTCGTGGAGCAGCCGATTGAGATCATGGACCGCCGCGAGAAGAGGCTCCGCACCAAGACCGTCCAGCTGGTCAAGGTGCGATGGCAGCACCGTTCCGGTGCCGAGGCCACCTGGGAGCTCGAGGACGCCATGCGTGACGCACATCCACATCTTTTCCCTTCTTAGATGTACTTGTATTTATTTTGAGGACAAAATTTCCTAAGGGGGGGAGAATGTTATATATGTGTCACTTTTTGGCCTATTGGCAATCTTTGGAGCATTTTTAGCAGTTTTAAAATTTTTAGGGTTTTTCGATCGGAACCGCGTAATTTCAGACTGTTAGCTATCGTCTGAGCTAGAGGACTCCGATTGAAAATCTAACTGCATATTATGTGTCCTGGTGCCATTTTGAGCCACTCATGAAAATTTCATCGAATTCCGGCATCGTTTGCAAAAATTTCGTAGTTCCGGGGCGTATCCGGGTTTTTAAGTTGCGCCCTATATATAAAAGAAATCAAAATTTACGCCTACACTATTCATCATCTCCCCGACGTGATCTCTCTCTCTCCTCTTCCGATTTTCTTCCGTTCGAGCCCCTTCCACCCTTCAAAACCAAAAACCCAAAGCACGGGAAGTGTAGATCGGGTCCCGATCTACGCTCCGGTGTCTTCAAAACCGATTTCCGACGACCCTAGCCTCCCCGACCTCCCTTTTCCGACCTCTGTTTTGGCCCATTTCGAAGGCCAAGCTTGCTCGGGGCGTGAGAAGTCCGTTGTGGAGGGTTTCGGTGCGTGGAGAGCACCCGGTCACCGCTTCCTCCCCTCCGGTAAGCTTCTTTTCCCCGTTTTTCTTGCCTAGATGATTGCTAGGGGGGGGTTTTGGGGTTTGGGAGTGGTCGGCGGCAGTGGGGGTGGTCGGAGGGTGGTCGGGGGTGGTTGGGGTGGTCGGCGGCAGTGGGAGAGGTGGTTGGAGGTGCTCGGCAGGCGGGGACGCTGTCCCGGGCAGCAGGCATGCGGCGGCAGCAGCCCAGGCCGCGCGTAGGCTGGGCGCGTGCAGGGATGCGCGCGTGCGCGCGCGGGCGTGCGTGCGCGCGGCAGGCGCGCGGGCGTGCGCGGGTCGGGGGCTGGCAGTCGGGGTCGTGCTGATGTGCCGGTTGGAGGTGCTGGCAGTGCGGACTGGCGGGCTGGTGGCCTCGGGCAGCTCGGGCACGAGGTGCTGGTCGCGCTGGTCTGGGCGCGAGGAGGTGGTGGCCACGGTGCTGTGCCGTGCGCGAGGAGGTGCTGGCCGACGCGCGAGGTGCGCGCGGAGGTGCTGGCCGAGGTGCTGGACGCGCGAGGTGCTGGCGGAGGTGCTGGCCGAGGTGCTGGGCGGAGCGCACGGGGTGCTGGGGCGCGCGCGGAGGCGTGCGCGGGGCGCGGCGGAGCGGCGGAGGTGCGCGCGGGGCGCGCGCGGGGCGAGGAGCGTGCGCACGGCGTGCGGGCTGCCGCGGCTGGGCTCGGTGGACGCGCGGGGCCCCGGGCGGTGCGCGGAGTGCGCGGGCTGAGGTGCGGCGGTGCACCCGGGTGGTTGCCGAGGCCGTGCGGGCGGTTGCCGAGGCCGCGGGTGCTTGCCGAGGCCGCGGGTGGTTGCCGGAAGGGGTGTTGAATGTTGTTTGGGGATGTTGTGTATTTAATTGCGTGTGTTGTGTATTTTTGGGATAACTGTGGATTTATTCTAACCAGTTAATACCTTGTCTTGCAGATCTCGACGGACGGTCGCGCGTCGACCCGATTCCCGGTGAGTGGGACGACCCTACCCAGTTCGGGAGTCGTTACATGCTTCGGGCGTGTACCGATCTCCCCTGGGGCGTATGGTTATATTAACTGTTGTAATTATAATCCATGTAAGCATGATGTGTGTGTAGAATTGCATGCCACCCTAGATTGTGTGTTAGGGACTTGCACCCTTAGGATTGTGCATGAGCCATGCATCCTGCCTCCCCGTTATCATGCTAGGACAGCCCGACCTGTACATGTATCCTATTAGTTTGGTTTATTTAATTAAATGCAAACTGTTTTAATAGATAGCATGTTTAGGGAATATAAGGGGGGCCTTGCGAGGTTAACACTGAGACCCGGGTTAGGGTACTCCGTGTTCCTCGTTTGGTTGTCGGATGTCCTACATCGGGACCTCGGGTTACCCTCTCAGGGTCTCTTTTCCCCTTCTTATGCCTTATTAAATCCCCGCATCCTGGTTATGCGCGCTGGTGGAATTCTGAGGAATTCAAGACATTAGGATTGTGGAGAGATGCTGTCAGCGGATCCGAGTGGATCATATGCGATGGATAGGCTGTCCTGTTGCCCTGCGTTGGATCCGTTAGAGACTACCTCGGCGTTAGACAGGTTGTCCCGTGCAGGGGCTCCCACTAGTAGGCGCCTCCTGGTTTGATGAAGGACTGTGCTGAACATGGGAGTGGCCAAACAACCGCGGAGTGAGGAGAGACTATCGGTGGACCAAGGGTGACCAACAGCCTAGTCAGTCCCAAGAGCCTAAGTCACCTGTTGAAAGGTGAGGGTGAGGGTATGGTGGGCCGGCGATGCGACGACCCACAGGTTTGCGTAAGGATGATTATAAACCCGCTAAGTCCCAATATCCTAGGTCGCCCGTTGAGGGTGAGGGTGAGGGTAAGGGTATGGCGGTTCGGCGATGTGACGAACCCCCGGATTGTGTTGTTTATGCTGCTATGAGTGAATACTGTTAATATGAACTGTATGCATTGGGTTGTGCTATTCACTGAGCGTGTGGCTCACCCCTCGCATATTGTCTTTTTCAGTGCCATCTGAGGGAGGAGCTTCTCGGGCGACGACACCAGTGGAGGGCAGCGCCGCGTCCCACGAGTTTTGAGGCCATCAGCACCCTTTCTTTCAGTTGTATGTATATATTCTGTGCTTGGGCACTTAGTTTGGATTTTGTTGGATTTTGTTGTGTATATATATGGACATGTTGGCTCTCACAGGACTTACGATTATGTATCGAGTCTGTAGTATGTTGTTGGCTACAGACTCAGTTTATTTAGCTTCCGCATTGGTGTATATATTATGTCAGCCCTGCTTTTATCTGTGTGTCATTTTAGTGATTGTTTGTGGTTTATTATTGATTTCTTGTCACTGATATCATATATACACTTGCCGCGTCCTGGGGACGGCCGCCCCGGGGCCATAATATAGGTTTGGGAATTACAATAGATGGACTCAACCTAAGGGTTGACCCAACGCCTTTTTCTCACTGATAATGTTAAGTATAGTTTATTTTGCCTCTCAATTCAAGTCTATATGTATTTGATTTTTTTTAAAATAGTGTATTTCGTCTAACAAGATACATATCTTCATAGAAAATGAAGCATATACTCCAATGAATTACATGAATACATTTATAGAAACATGTGAAATTTTTTTATCGAAGCATATATTTCGTTTGTGTGTGTGTATACTTTAATGATTTAGTGTCAATGCATATAAGACTGAAATTCAGGCAGCGAAAAAAAAAAACTGTGTAATAACACTTTTCACTAGAGGTTAGAGAGGTTGACTCAACCTAGCGTCAGGGACAGACAATGGGTTGGGCTTGGCCCTCATAATGAGGCCCGGGATGGATGGGACAGGTTTGTTGGCTTTGAATAAAGGATAATGTTATGTGCAGTATCGTTTCTAGTCTCAATTCCAGTCTATCCGTGTTTTAAATTTTTTAAAAAATATTAGCTCATCTAATAAAGATATGTTTTTATAAAAAATGAAGCATATATTCTAATAAATTGCATGGATGCATTTATAAAAAAAATATGAATTTTTTTATCAAAGCATATATCTTGTTAATGTGAGCATATTCTTTGATAATTTTCTATCATCATATACGGGACTCATCCAATCAAATGCTGATGCTTAGATTATAAATCACATATATGTAAGTATACATAGGAAAAAGAAAAGAATATTCAGGTCGGCGCTTAGGTGGTAGCCACCCTATCGGGTGAAAATTGAAGGCCAATTTTACAATTAACTAACTCGGGGCCAATTTTGATTTGAAAAAAAATTGGGACTAACTTTACAAATTACCAAAGATTTTTTTTTTTTTTATATCGAAGGGACCACCCGTGACTGACTTTACAATCAAGCTGGGAAGGCTGCATCCGTCTGTTTGTCTTAGTCCCACGAAAAATTCTTCTGAATAACAAAAATTCATTATTGATCGTGAATTTAATGTGATTTGATTTGAATTTTCAGTGTAGATTCTAATTCATAACCTCTTATTAGCAATGTTTTAAATACGGAATCGTTCAATTAAACTGAAAAATGAATGGATTGAAAGTCAATAATGCAATAATTGAGTTAATAAGATTTGAACTGTGATATTATCATAAAAAAATAAGGGTTAAAGACATCTAAGTCCCTACAAACATGGAAAAACCCATATAAGTCCATACTAAAATTAGGACAGACGTACGAGTCCCTGAAAACTCAGAAAAACCCAATTATCATCCTTGAGTGAAATTTCCATCCAAACTTAACGGAATATTCCCAGAATATTCCATCACATATAATTGTGTAGACATTAAGTCCTTATAAACAGTCATAAAGATAAATTAGTCCCTGTAAAAAATAAAATTGCCCCTGAAAGACTTTTACATTAAATTGTGTACACATTGCAGTCCCTATAAACAATCATATAGACAAATTAGTCCTTGTAAAAGACAAAATTACCCCTGAAAGATTTTTACATTTATTTAGATAGACATTACAGTCCTTATAAATAATCGTAAAGATAAATTGGTACATGTAAAATACAAAAATACCCTTGAAAATTTTTTACATTTAATTGTGTAGAAAATGCAGTCTTTTAGAGGATATTTAATTTTTAAATTGCAATGTATGCATAATTAAATGTAAAAATCCTTCAAGGGTATTTTTGTCTTTTAGAGGGACCAATTTGTCTTTATGATTGTTTATAAGGACTGTAATGTCTATTCAATTACATGTAAAAGTCTTTCAAGGGCAATTTTATCTTTTGCGGAGACTAATTTGTCTTTATGATTATTTATAGGGATTATAATATATACACAATTTAATGTAAAAGTCTTTTAGGGGCAATTTTATCTTTTCCAGGGACTAATTTGTCTTTATGACTGTTTATAAGGACTTCAATGTCTACACAATTATATGTGATGGAATATTCTAGGAATATTCCGTTAAATTTGGATGGAAATTTAACTCAGGGATGATAATTGGGTTTTTCTGAGTTTTCAAGGACTCGTACGTCTGTCCCAATTTTAATAGGGACTTATATGGGTTTTTTCATGTTTGTAGGGACTTAAATGTCTTTAACCCAAAAAATAAATATATTAAATATTACTAAATAAATAAATTTAGTAATAATACACATAAGTCCCTGTAAACTATAAAAAATACAAATAACCCCTTGTTAATTACCTTTTTACCCCTCCCTTTTAATAGACTTTCTTCTTCTTCCTTTCACACTGTTGCAGGCACGCGGGGATCTGATGGTCGTGGCGACCCTCATCTCAGCCTTTTTTTAATAGGTCCCTCAAAACATAAAAATATTACATGTCTTTACACTGACAAATTTGCCCGAAATGCCGAAAATGTCCTGGTATTCTTCCTATCCACCATTGGCTCCAAGCCTTCATTGCCATCATCTTCACCATTTTTTCTTCATTGCAGATCACCACTGTTGTATTATCACTATGACACCACGTAGTCAAATGTCAATCACCAATTGTGAATACCATAAATATAATTGCCATGTGTATTGTGTAAATATAATCGTTAAAATGCTTTTGATGGTGCAAGAATAATTTTCTTTAGTGTTTCATGTGTTTGTTGCAATTCTTAAATGAAGCTTGCAAATTGCTGTGTGTTCCATTTATAGCAGTCATGCAATTGATAAGATTCCTAAACGGACTTGAGGGTTAGTCGTCATTTTTAAACATCTATACTGATGAATGATATATATATTGCTTGTACAAGGAGGGGTCTGTAATTTACATGTTTTCATGCGCAAAATGTTGGGTGTGAGCCCGGTCCAACATGGGCCTTTCTTTTTGGTCCAGCCCATGATGGGGCCATGCATGGATGATGTTATGCACGTAAACAGTGCATAATGTTTATTAGGTTTTCCTTTCTTTTTTGTTTTCTTAGACGGACTGATGTGCGGCAGCTTTTGTTCGGCAAAACAGAGAGAGAGAGAGAGAGAGAGAGAGAGAGAGAGAGGAGCAGTTCTCTTCAGGACTTCTTCTTCGTGGATTCCGACGTTGTTCCACGTGGTCTTCTTCTTCATATTATTTAGAAGATCAGATTTAGGATTCTTCTTGTGGTAACCCTGTATTCCTCTTTTATATTTGTATTCCTCAAATTTTGGACAAAATTTGAGAAGACATTATTTTTCATTATATTTTTTATATAGTGGATTGCTGCTGTAGTTCCCCGTGGATGTAGGCTTAAGCCGAACCACATTAAATTTGGTGTTGCTTGGTGGTTTGCTTGTCTTTATATTTTTCTGATTGCTTTGGTGATTATTTTGGGCTGCATAAATATTTTTCCGCGATTAGTATTATTTATTTCACTCAAATAAAATTGTTAAAAATCCCAACAAGTGGTATCAGAGCAGGGTTCAGATTTATTTGTGTGAGATGGCAGATAATACTATTGGAAAGATGATTGAGTTGAATAATTCCAATTGGTTGATATGGAAGCCCAAGATGGAGGACATCCTTTACTGTAAGGATTTGTATGAACCAATTGAAGGAGATAAAAGCAAACCAGAAAAAATGTCAGAAGAAGATTGGACCAAGTTGAACAGAAGATGTGTTGCCGCTATTCGACAATGGATTGATGCCAGCATATTTCATCACGTTGCTAATGAGAAGAATGCGCATACTCTATGGAAAACGTTACAGTCTTTGTATGAGAAAAAGACTACGAGTAACAAGGCGTTTTTAATCAGAAAACTCGTGAACTTAAAGTTCAAAGGTGGCAGTGTTACAGAGCACCTGAATGAGTTTCAAAGCTTAGTGAACCAGTTGACCACGATGAAGATGACTCTAGATGATGAGTTACAGGCTTTGCTGCTTTTGGGATCTTTGCCCGACAGTTGGGAGACATTAGTTGTCACGTTGAGTAATTCTGCTCCAGATGGTGTATTGTCTATGAGTACGGTTACGAGCTCTTTGCTAAATGAAGAAACAAGGAGAAAATCAACGGCTTCAGACAGTCCACAAGCACTTGTTATAGATAACAGGGAGAGGAGCAAGAGTCGAGGACCAAAGAGTTATGGCAGATCTAGAAGCAAATCAATGTCTAGAGATTTTGCGTGTTACCACTGTGGTAAAACAGGTCACATTAAAAAGTATTGTCGAATTTTTAAAAGAGAACAGAAAGAGGGACATGATCAGAAGAAAAAGGATGACGACAAGAACACTGCGGCTATTACATCTGCAGATGATTTGGTAGTCTTCTCATTCGGAGAGGATGAATGCCTGCATATTTCAGATCGGGGCACTGAGTGGGTGGTAGATACAGGAGCATCTTTTCATGCGACTCCTAATATGGGGTCTTTCACTTCGTACAGAGCAGGAGACTTTGGCACCGTGAAAATGGGTAACACCAGCCACTCAAAGATTGCAGGGATTGGTGATGTGTGCGTACAAACCGATGTAGGACACACATTAATTTTGAAAGATGTTCGTCATGTTCCTGATTTACGCCTCAATCTGCTTTCGGGGATTGCTTTGGATCGACAAGGGTTCGAAAGTTATTTCGGCAATGAAAAATGGAAGCTCACTAAGGGCTCGTTGATTGTTGCAAGAGGAAAGAGTTGTTGCACTTTGTACAAGACTCATTTAAAGGTATGCAGTGATGGAATGAATACAGCAGAAGAAAATTCGTCTCCAGATTTATGGCATAGGCGGCTCGATCACATGAGCGAGAAGGGGTTACAAGTTCTGGCAAAGAAGTCTCTAATTTCCTTTTCCAAAGGTATGCCTCTTAGCTCTTGTGAACATTGTTTGATTGGAAAGCATCATAGAGTTTCATTCGGAAAAGCATTAGAAAGAAAATTAAATATTCTTGATTTGATTTATTCTGATGTTTGTGGTCCGTTTGAGGTTGAATCTCTGGGTGGCCATATGTATTTTGTTACTTTTATTTATGATGCATCCAAGAAAGTGTGGGTCTATTTGTTGAGAACGAAGGATCAGGTCTTCGAGCACTTTCAAAAATTTCATGCCATGGTGGAAAGGGAGACATGAAGAAAATTAAAGTCACTACGGACAGATAATGGAGGAGAGTACACTTCGAGAGAGTTCAGAGATTATTGCTCGCGTCACGGCATTCGACACGAAAGAACTGAACCTGGTACTCCACAGCATAATGGTGTTGCAGAACGGAAGAATCGCACCATCGTTGAAAAAGTCGTATGTATGCTGAAGATGGCCAATTTGCCTAGAACCTTCTGGGGTGAAGCTGTTTCGACTGCCTGCTACTTGATAAACAGATCACCGACCGTATCTTTGGATTCTAATATTCCAGAGAAAGTTTGGTCCGGAAAGGAGGTTTCGTATTCACATTTGAAGGTCTTTGGATGTAAGGCTTTCGTGCATGTACCCAAAGAGCAGAGAAAGAAGCTTGATGATAAAGCAGTTCCATGCATCTTCATTGGCTATGGCGGTGAAGAATTTGGCTACAGGTTTTGGGATCCGATAAAGAAAAGGGTGATTCGGCACAGAGATGTGGTCTTCTACGAGAGTCAGAGTATTAAAGATTTCGACAGAACTACGAAATCAGTTGATGGTGTTGCAGACCTTACACCTATTCCCTCTCCAGAACAGCCGGCTACAGATGGAGAGGAGACGAGAAGTGAAGACATTGATGTGGTGCCAGAAATTCCTAACAACAATGAAGAG
Source organism: Acorus gramineus (assembly GCA_030737835.1). Taxonomy (NCBI): domain Eukaryota; kingdom Viridiplantae; phylum Streptophyta; class Magnoliopsida; order Acorales; family Acoraceae; genus Acorus; species Acorus gramineus. Next base: position 27,303,197 of record CM060849.1, on the reverse strand, counting down.
CCTGAACAGGAAGTTCCTGAACAGGGGGAGCAGCATAGTCAGTCAGAGACTACAGATACTCAGATTAGAAAATCATCCAGAGAGCACAGGCCAACATCAAGATACCTCACCTCTGAGTATATTTTGCTCACTGAAGAGGGGGAGCCAGAAAGTTTTCAGGAGGTACAAACTCATAAAGAAAAATGGCTTAGGGCATGCATGATGAGATGAACTCTCTACAGAAAAATAATACTTATGAGTTGGTTGAACTTCCTAAGGATAGAAAAGCTTTGCAAAATAAATGGGTGTTCAAGCTCAAAAGAGATGGGAACGAGAATCTGGTGAAGTACAAAGCTCGACTAGTGGTCAAAGGCTTTGGACAGAAGCACGGAATAGACTTCGATGAGATATTCGCTCCAGTGGTGAAGATGACTTCCATCAGAACAGTTCTCAGTTTAGCAGCTAGCCTTGATCTTGAGGTTGAACAGCTCGATGTAAAGACTGCATTCCTCCATGGCGATTTGGAGGAAGAGATATACATGGTGCAACCAGAGGGATTTGAAGTCAAAGGAAAAGAACACATGGTTTGCAGATTAAAGAAAAGTCTCTATGGACTGAAGCAGGCACCAAGGCAGTGGTATAAAAAGTTCGACTCCTTCATGGTGAGTCAGGAATACCAAAAGACAACTGCAGACCCTTGTGTTTATTTCAAAAGGTCCACTAAAGGTGATTTCATAATTCTTTTGCTCTATGTGGATGATATGCTCATAATCGGACAGGATGCTATGATGATCAGAAAATTAAAACAGGAGTTATTTAAGTCTTTTGAAATGAAAGACTTAGGATCAGCACGACAGATTTTGGGCATGCAGGTTATTCGTGATAGGAAAGCTAAGAAATTGTGGTTGTCACAAGAAAAATATATTGAACGAATTCTTGAAAGGTTCAATATGAAAGGTGCCAATGCCGTTAGCACGCCTATCACAGAAAATTTAAAATTGAGCAGAAGTTCGTGTCCCTCGACCAATGAAGAAAAGGAAGAGATGAAGAAAATTCCCTACTCCTCTGCAGTAGGAAGTTTGATGTATGCTATGGTATGCACTCGGCCAGATATATCATATGCAGTTGGTGTTGTGAGCAGATATCTTGCGAATCCTGGAAAGGATCATTGGGAAGCAGTGAAGTGGATCTTCAGGTATTTAAAGGGCAGTTCGAAGTTGTGCTTGAGTTTCGGCAGTTCAAAACCAGTGTTGGAAGGCTTTACAGATGCTGACATGGCAGGTGATCTTGATCAACGAAAGTCAACATCGGGATACTTATTTACTTTCGCAGGGGGAGCTGTTTCTTGGCAGTCAAAACTGCAAAAGTGTGTTGCTTTGTCTACGACAGAAGCAGAGTATATTGCAGCTACCGAAGCAAGTAAAGAAATGATATGGTTGAAACGTTTTCTCCAAGAACTGGGTTTGAAGCAAGACGAGTATGTAGTATTTTGTGATAGCCAGAGCGCTTTGGATTTGAGTAAAAATGCTACTTATCATTCTCGTACGAAGCACATTGATATTAGATATCATTGGATCCGTGATGCCATCGAGAAAAACTTGATGAAGATGAAGAAGATTCACACCGACCGTAATCCCGCAGATGCGATGACAAAAGTTGTTCCGAAGAACAAGTTCGAGCTTTGCAAGAAGTTGGCTAGCATGGACTCCAGGTGAGGAGTCACGGACCGGGTTCCCCCCTCATTGGGCTGGAGGGGGAGATTGTTGGGTGTGAGCCCAGCCCAGATGGGCTTTTCTTTTGGTCCAGCCCATGATGGGCCCATGCATGGATGATGTTATGCACGTGAACAGTGCATAATGTTTATTAGGTTTTCCTTTCTTTTTTGTTTTCTTTGACGGACTGATGTGCGGCAGTTTGTTGTTCGGCAAAACAGAGAGAGAGAGAGAGAGAGAGAGAGGAGCAGTTCTCTTCAGGACTTCTTCTTCGTGGATTTCGACGTTGTTCCACGTGGTCTTCTTCTTCCAATTATTTAGAAGATCAGATTTAGGGTTCTTCTTGTGGTAACCCTGTATCCCTCTCTTATATTTGTATTCCTCAAGTTTTGGGCAAAACTTGAGAAGACATAATTTTTCATTATATTTTTAATATAGTGGATTGCTGCTGGAGTGCCCCGTGGATGTAGGCTTAAGCCGAACCACGTTAAATTTGGTGTTGCTTGGTGATTTGTTTGTCTTTATATTTTTCTGATTGCTTTGGTGATTATTTTGGGCTGCATAAATATTTTTTCGTGATTAATATTATTTATTTCACTGAAATAAAATTGTTAAAAATCCCAACACAAAAACCTTGTAGACTTTTCAAAACAACCATTGTTTTCATGCACAAAGACCTTCCTGTGTTTTCATTTTGCATGTACATGTGTCATTGACCATTTTATTCATGGAGACACCATGATGTATCTATGAAACCACATTTGAGTGCAAGCACAAGCCCAAAAGCCTCACATGCGACTTGAACCCGTATGAAAGAGCATAGAAAAACCATCCTCGCATCAAGAATCACACAACTTTCGAGGTGGTGTTCTCCATTCCCCGGTGGCTCGAGCTTGACAGCAGCTCCAACCGCGCCATCGTCCGCGGCCCCCACCTCTCTCGGAATCCGCGCCTGGTCGATTCACTGAAGACGTTGGCGAGCCTGGACGTCGAGACGAGGGCGTCGAACACTCTGCAGGCAGCGGCGAACCGGAGGCTGGCCGGATATCCTGACAAAGCGTGTTCAAATGTCCATAACGTTATGGTTAGGGTTCTGGTGCACGTCGCGTAGGTGCTCAAGCACGAGCCATTTTTTGGTGTCGCTCGCGGTGGAGGGTGTGGTAATGTTTAATAACCTGTTCTGAAACGGGGCAAAAATGTAATTTTAAATGTTAGGTGAAGGGTAAGTCAACATGGGTTAAGTTGACTAACAGAAGGGAATATTTGGATTTTCAAAGTGATTGGAGGGGGTTACATGAAATTTCAAAAAAGTCAGGGGGTTATATGGATATCAGACAATTTGTAGGGGGTTATATGAATTTTTCCCAAAATATAAATTTGTATGAAATTTAATATTTTAACAAGTTATCACAATTTTTGTGGTTAAAGAACAAACTATTTTAATCAACTCATAGCCGTTTCTCAAAATTATTGATTCAACTAGTGGTTTAATGATTTTTATCGATCTTTTTATACAATTGAATTTTAAGAGTAAACCGGATCCTAATCAACCGGTTCAACTGATCAGGTGAAAACAGGTCTTAAAACACTGCTTGTAGTGCATGCAACTTCCTTTCTTGTTCTCTCGACAAAAATCAATGGCAATTTAAGTGCACACATTTTGTTGGGTGACATAAATATGATGGCTGTTGTTTTATGGGGACAAGGTTTAATTTTTTTTAAAAAAGTTTTAATCCTGAATTTATAACCTCAGATCTCTTTCTATTTAAATTATATTTCTTTTACAATCACTTTGGATTCTAAATTCATAATAACCTGTTATTTCTTTCCATCTTCATAATTGATTTGCATGAACACGTACGTTTCCATGGATGACATATTTAATACATTTGATTGATGATATGCAGATTATTGAACAATGAATGTTAATGAGACATTATTATCAAAGGATTGAATTTTCATGGGTTTTTTTTTTTTTTTGCATATATACCATTGTAAAACATGATATTTATTTTTTTTACCATCACAAATAGCTTATTTACTTGTATACTATTAAAATATTTCTTAATGAACAAATGTATCATTCCATCACTTTTTAAAACGAAAAAAGTTTAACTAGAGTTCATTTCCTCACTAATTGTGGAGGTAAAAATCTTCACCGCGACACATGTCACCTCAAGAGGTAATGCGTCACACTAGGATGAACGTGGGCTTACCGTGGGACCCGTGAATCCGAGTTCCAATCCTTAGTCATGATGACTCTCCCAGATGTGCTGACACGACTAGATCCAATGTCTAGTTGGGCACCCGAAGGCAAGTAGTCTAAGACATGACCAGACATGAGGTCTAGTCGGTCGACCTTACTCCTCGAAGGCGTGATGTGAAGCGTACGAGCGAGCACATCAAGAGACCCCGAGCAAGAAGAAGAAACGGTCAAAAGACCACTAATGCCTGTAACTGCCAAGATAGCATTTAAGACCCATTACCAAGAGAACGTGGGTAGTCAAGGACCAACGTGGAACATAAATATCGGGAACGTTTCCCTGGAAAAAGGTCCACTAAACACTTAATGGCAAGGCAGTTACAATGCCATTAAAGGAACTACGTGTGACTTGATCCCCAAGGGGTATGTAGGCAGCCTATAAAGAGGTCGCGCACTCAACACTCTAGAGGCACAGTCAAACAAGGTAAAAAGAGTTATCCATTGAGTCAAGCTCAATCATTGAGCTCTGTTTGTGTTATTTTCTATACAGTCGTTGAGAGAATCGAAGCATAGCTGCGAGAATTCATATTTCTTAAGTTCTTTTTCCCAGTAAAATTACAAATCTAACTGAAAGGGGAAAATATCATTCTCACCAATAATTAAAAATGACAAAAAGAATCTGACCCATATCTTTCATAATGTTAATAATAATTAGACACGTACAATAATATAATTGATTATTTGCTCTTTCTAAATTATACATGTGTCTTTCTTTCTCCCTTTCCTTTTTTTTTTTTTTCATGAATCAAGAGTTAGAGATTTTTACTCTTTCATCAATTATGGAAAATTTCATTATTCTTCAAGAACAATCATCAATATGGTACCTTAACATAGATCAATTGATTACATGTGATTTTTGGCCATGTTTTGTATGATAGAGGCATTTTTTTTTCTTTCAGTTTTAATGTGTTTTTACATTTCTTATAATTTTTTTCATGGTATAAAAATAAATATTGTATTTTGTAATGGTAATTATGAAAATAAAAAATTAAGGGTATTTTTGTCATTTCTATGTAATGTTAACGCTGTTGGTAGAAAATTTAGTGAAAATTAATTATGATGATAAAAATGCATAAGTTTTAAATATTTTAGTGATATACAAGTAAATTGGCTATTTATGATAATAAAAAAAATACCACCTTTTCAATTGTATACATGGCAAAAAAACCCAATTTTTATGTGAAGTAATCAATAAAATTCAAAGCATCCTCCCACTGTTACAGAAACCTTTTCTTTTAATTGGTACTGTTAATTAATTATATAATCTGGCAATGATTTAATCACCATTCATTTTGAATTTATAACCTCAGCCACATTTCTATTAAAGCTAAACATTTTCAACCTATTTATCTTCTATCACTTCTCTCAATCTCCTGAGAAGACAAGAACAAGAAATAGTAGTAGAAATGCCAGGGACTGTGTTGATCTGTCTCATTCTATTCATATCAACCACCAATGCAGCCAATGCTGGTTTCAGCTTCACATTGATCCACAGAGACTCCCCCCTCTCCCCCTTCCATAACCCGAACTTGACCCACCATGACCTCAACCAGGCCAAATTCGACCGCTCGATAGCACGCGCGCATGCGCTCTCCGTTGCGCTCACGCCCCAACTATCGCCCGAGCAGGGCGAGTACCTGGTCAGATTCGTTGTTGGCGACATCCCGTTCACCGTCCACGCCATCCTCGACACGGGGAGCAGCTTCATATGGTTCCAGTGCCAGCCCTGCCAGAAATGTTACCCCCAGAAGGACCCCATATACGACCCGTCCAAGTCCTATACGTCCAAGTCCTTCGACTGCACGAACTCCACCTGCAATTTCACCCCGGGCCATTCCTGCAGTGCGAACAATGAATGCGCATACCACCTGGCGTACCTTGACGGGTCCTTCTCGGACGGGGTTCTTATGCAGGAGGAATTCGTCTTCGAGGGCCCTGACAGCGCCACCGTGAAGGGCGTCAAACTCGCGTTCGGCTGCGGCCGCAACAACGTCTTCAAAGGCTTCAGTACGGACGGCGGGAACCTTGCGGGTGTCATGGGCATGGGCCGGGGGCAGCTATCATTGGCGTCCCAGCTCGCGCAGCCCGCGTTCGCGTACTGCCTCCTCGGCGAGGCCGACAAGTCGACGATGTCGCGCGTGCAGCTCGGGAGTAGGCCGCGCATGTGGGGGAACTCGACCGCCATCGTGCGCGCGCGCGGGAGGGAGAGCCAGTACTCGGTCCTGCTCAACGGGGTCTCGCTTGGTGCTATGCGTGTAATCAACATCCCCACTGGGCAGGTCGTATCGCTTGACTCGGGCGCATCGATGACGTTCCTGGAGTTGAGTCTGTTTGGACCGGTGATTGAAGCGGTGAGGGGCGCGATGAAAGGGTTTGAAGTGGCGCGTGACCCGCGGGGGCTGTCCGAGCTTTGCTATAGCGCAACAACGAAGGAATTGGTCCAGGCGGGATTGCCGGTGCTCGAGCTGGGGTTCGTGGGTGGATCAAGGCTAGAGGTGAAGGCGGAGAGCTTGTTTTTGGAGGTGGCGGAGAGGAGGGTTTGCATCACCCTTATTCGGAGCTCCTTCGGGCAGTCGATCATCGGGAACATCGCACAGCAGAATAATGTGGTTGGGTATGATTTAGCGAACGATAGGATCTACATGTCTGGGGCATATGATTGCAAGTTGTATTGAATTTAGATGTATTGTCACTAATTTGAGTTAGTCCATTTTCAATGAAGGGACTGTAGAACGCAGATTAGCAATCGAAAAAGGTACATGACAGTGTCTTGTAACACCACGAATAAAAAATCCAAAATAAGAACATTCGTGTTCAGGGCAAACAAAAAAAAAGGTGCTTTGAATTCCAAACCCAGTTGGAGCTCTCTCCCTCCACGAGGCATGCACGTGCGAATGGGTTCTCTTCTTCATCGACCATGTTTTTAGTTACACTTGCTTGAGAAAACTCAATAGAGTTCCCTGTTATATATAATTCTCACTTAAATTATTTGATTCGTAGTTTACAGGTGACGGTTGATTTAACTTTTCTTCTTTTTTTTTATTTTTTATTTTGTATCAATTGAATGTCACCATTTTTGAAAAACTGATGAACTATTTAACAAGAAGTTTGGAATTCTCTGCTAACCGAAGTAAATATAAATGTTCAAAAAAAAAAAAAATTAAATAATCTTTCTCGAACAACAAGTCAACAACACATATAGATGGTTAGAATATCACAAAAAAAAAATCATACCAAACACATAAAATGGTTAAACAATAAACATAAACAAAACAAAAAAAAAAAAAAATTTCATTGCTAGAAGAATCTGAAACACAAAATCACAACATCGTCATCGTCGTTCATAATATAAAAATAAATAAAAATTCAAAAGTCACAAGCGCCAAAACCCAAATTTTTCACTCTCGCAAAAACATCTTCCGATCCTTTTTTGTTTTCACGACTAGAAATCAAATCGGAATACCAATCCCAAACACCACGGAAAGGCTCGTGCTTCGCATGAACTACTTAAACTTCTCCGCACGCACATTATACCAATATAAAAAAGTCCTCATCATGAAAACCCACGCGTTTGTCCACATCACCTGCAACTTCTCTTCCGATTTGGATTTTGGAAACCTATTTTTTTATATATAAAATTATTAATCATTATCACCAAAGAGAGTGAATTGTTTTATTAAATTAAATTATTATGTTGTGATCGATTTATATAAACGATTTCGATCGTTCGATGAGGTGCAGTTGCCGTCCACGGAGGACCTCTCGAGCCATCGATAATTCGTTCGGAATTCTAGGGTTCCGGCATCTGATCTAGGGTACCGGCATTGAATTGAAGCATGATCATCAAGCGCTGCATGAGGTGCAAGATTCCCATCATGAAGCGCTGCAAGGTCATGAGCGTCGCCTTCGACGACGGCGGCGGCGGCGGCGGCGGAGGGAAGCGGCCAAGACAGCCGGAGGAGGTGGAGACGGCCGCCGCCGCGTCGTCGTCCAGCACGGAGATCTCGGCGGGGCAGGGGAAGAGGCGGCGGCGGGAGGAGATTCCGGCGGTGAAGCCGCCGATCGTGCGGACGTCCCGGGGTCGGGTCCAGGTCTTGCCGTCGAAGTTCAACGATTCGGTGCTCCTCGATCCGTGGAAGAAGGACAAATTGAAATCCAAAGCCGTGGACGACGAATTCGATGACGAGGACCCCCTCTTCGAGCCGAAGAGCAAGGGCTGGGTCGCCAAGACGGCTCTGGAGGGGAAATTCGGGCTCGGAAACCCTAATTCGCGTCCCCCATTGTACGAGGAGGAGGAGCGGAGGTTCGCTTTCGCGGCGAGCGTCCACGGCAAGAAGTACTCGAGCACTCGGAGCACCGTCTCGTCGGTAGAGGAGGAATCGGGGGATATCAAGTGGTACAAGTCGAAGGACTGTTTCGAGAGGAGGAAGGATTTCTATGAGGCTCAGGAGTTCGTCGCGGGCGATGTCGTGTGGGTGAAGCTCGGGACGAAGTACCCCGCTTGGCCTTCATTGGTGATCGATCCGTTGGCACAGGCGCCGGAGGCGCTGCTCGATTCGTGCGTCCCTTGGAGCATCTGCGTCATGTTCTTCGGTTACTCTGGGAATGGGAAGGAGAGGGTATGCTTATTTGTAGCTCTTGCTCTTTCGTTTTCTGTTCTTGTCATCTGTTTTCATCTGATTGTTTGTGAAATTTGGTGTCTTGCAGGGTTATGCGTGGGTGAAGGATGGAATGATTTTTCCATTCATAGACTACTTGGACAGGTTTTTTGTAATTTTTTGATATCTTGGTGTGGGTCAAAATGATATTTTTTCCTTTAAAAATAGAGTTTATGTCTAGTTTCCAAATGTCGATGGTACTGTTTCTTTTGTTTTGAATATTTGGGTTTAATAAAAAAGAAACTTTCTTAGCAGTGGGATATTGGGTTTTTGCAGATTTCAGGGGCAGACCCAATTGCATAAAAGCAAGCCGTGTGACTTCCGGATGGCCATAGAGGAGGCATTTTTAGCTGAGCATGGTTTTGTGGAGATAGAAGTGGAGGATATAAATGCTGATGGGCAGCCTGTGCCTAGAGGGATTCAGGAGGCCACTGATTCTAACCAGGAACAGGAATGCCAGTCGCAGAATCAGGCAAGCATTTTTCCAATTTCATATATTTTATCATTTTCATCTTTTCTGTTCATTAGCAATGGGTTCTGTTGTTCTGCAACCTTGAGTCTTACTATAATCAGTTGGGAACTGATTGGGTTACTGTACACAGTCTCTGCATGTTATTTGAAGTTAGTCTGTTTATTCCTTGTCAATGGAGTTCTTTCATCATGATATCTGATATAGAAACATTTGCTGGCTGGTTATGTGGTTGTTGGGTGTGTTCTAAGGTTGCCTTTGAGGTGAATGTTTTTCCTTATAAACCTTAATTAAATGTGGTTTTAATTAAATGCTATTTGTCGATAGGTCAAGGTCATTGCTGATGGTTCTGATAAAAAAAACCCAATGAACTTCAGATAGGAACTAGTTTAACTTCTGTACAATCAGCAGTTTTATTGGTCTGTGAATGTGGAACATCATTGCTCTTCTTGTTCGAGTTTATAGATTTAGTTTTTTTTTTTCCCTGTGCAGGCTGTAAATGAATCTGGACCACTTTGCCAGAGCTGTGGTTTGACTCTCCCTCTCAGAAGTGCAAAGAAAATAAAGTCTGGTGTAGAACCAATGTTGTGTAAGCTTTGCTCTAAGGTAATATGACATGCATTCACTAAATTTGCTTTTGGTATCCCATTGATATTTTGTTTTCTTCAAGCTACCTACTGTTTCCATTTGTTTTGTGATATCAGTTATCAAAATCTAAACAGTATTGTGGCATCTGCAAGAAGATTAGGCATCATTTGGATAGTGGGAATTGGGTAAGAATAATACATAAAGCAAGTATTTGTTTTTGAGCTAAATAGAACTTTGTATTTAAGTTTAGTGTTCTTTTAAATATCCAATTTAGGTGCGTTGTGATGGATGCAAAGTTTGGGTTCATGCGGAATGTGACAAAATTAACAGCAACCTTATCAAGGTTTGATGTTTACTTCAGATGATATTGCATGCACTACAACATCTTAAAGAAGTATACTTGAGGATTCCTATTGCATACGTTTTGCCCTATAATTAATAGCTCTTGCTTCGGCCTGGACACTTTTAAGGTGAAGACATTCTGTTACTCACTTATTTTAAAAGAATAACAAGTTATAGGCCCCATTCATCTTATTGAACAAAAGACACCTAATATGAACCAAGTGTTACAGTCTACAAGAAATCTTATGGAAACCAAGCCAACTAATTTAAAAGATGTGTCAGACCTTTCTTTGAGCAAAGAATCTTTTGTCAATCCCTTTTACACAGACTTCATTTTTTTTTCCTGTGGTCCACTGGATGTTTTCTGACAGCCCCACAAATTTATCATTTTTAAGATGTTACTATATACTGCATTGGTAAGAGCAACATTGAACCGTACATTATCACTAATTGATCTTCCCTCAAGGGGTATCAAGTGGTTATAAACGTTGATTTCCCATAAGAAGATGCTTTTCCACCTCATTGTGGAGTTTGCATGATAATAATTGTGACAACTTACACTAACTACTAAGCATCTTACAGAATTTTTTGCACATTTTATACTCATTTACTGCCACTTCTTTTATGAGTTGTGATGACTTTTGTTTCTTGGAATGTTTGTATTGAAATTTTGTGCAAATTAATTTTCCTGGCATGTCGTTGTATGTTTTAGGATCTCGAGGACTGTGACTACTTTTGTCCTGATTGCAAAGCAAAGTTCAGTTTTGAATTATCAGATTCAGAAAAAGATTATTCACAGTCAAGGTGTGTTACCTTTGTTTTCTCTCATGTTTTTGGTCTCATATCATTCATCATTGTGGTCACACAATTCAGTCAAATCGATGCACCATTTGAGATCTTGTCTGCCTTTTTGTCAATTTTTGTAAATTTAGAAGCAGATGTACCCTTAACAATGGAAGACAGAAGCTTCCGGATAAGATCATAGTCACTTGTTGTGGTGTGGAAGGAACATACTTCCCAAGACTGCATTCGTAAGTGTGAAAATTTTATAAATTCGTAGCATACATTGTTTGTCTGACTCTTTGATTGAATGGTCATTACTTTGGTAATTCAACTATTACTAGGCTAATATTGAGTCTGGGTAAACATCCATTATAATTTATTTAATTTTGTTTGTTTATCAGAGTCGTGTGTGAGTGTGGTTCGTGTGGAAAAATGAAGCGAACACTTTGTGAATGGGAGCGCCATACAGGTTCAAGATGTAAAAAATGGAAGATTAGTGTCAAAGTAAAGGGTTCTGAGCTTCCACTGGAGCAATGGGTTTGTACTGCACGACCTTGCTCTTTTATCATATTATTGATCTTTGTTCTGGTTTGTACTGCATGACTTTTGCCTTCTATCATATTGTTGATCTTTGTTTATTCACCTCACAGGTCACTACTACCAATGTGGGTTATATGCCAATTGGTTGTTGACTTTTGAGATAAAAAAGTGTTTCTTTTGCTTGACTAGTGTTCAGTATGGTGGTGTATGCATTCTTAACACGTCGAAACTATTTCAATCTTCAATAGAACTTTGTTGTTATGTTGTCTCCTTATGTCAGCTTGTGATGATCTTCATTTTTTCCTCAAATCATCCACCTGTTGGATTCCAACTGGGACTTTGCATTTCTGATATTGAAGTGTCTGATAATTTTTATTAAACATGGTCAGCCTTTATCATCTACTTCATTGGCTATTTAATTTCCATTGCAGATGCTTAAAATGTATAACTATCGTGCAACTGATCCAGCACCCACGAACAATGGAAAGCGCCCTTCTGCAAAAGTAAGGAAGCAGAACTTGCTCGCATTCCTGCAAGGTATTACGATATACCTCAGATTGCTTTCTATTTAGCGAGATGACTTGGCAACACATATCCACATGTTTTTGCAAAGTACAATTCTCTCTGAAGCTGATGATTTGTATTTTTTTTTTATTACTATGACAGAGAAATATGATCCTGTTTATCCTAAGTGGACAACAGAACGATGTGCCGTCTGTAGATGGGTCGAAGACTGGGATTACAACAAGATTATTATTTGTAACAGGTTTTACTTGCTGGATCCCTTGCCTGTACAGCCATAGTTTGGAGATTGAACCTTTGTTTACTAGCAGTCGTCTTACTTCAAATATTTCTTTGTATTCATTCCAGATGTCAAATAGCAGTGCATCAGGAGTGCTATGGGGGACTGCATGTACAGGATTTCACTTCCTGGGTTTGCAGAGCATGTGAGGATCCACATCTCAAGCGAGAGTGTTGCCTTTGCCCCATAAAAGGCAAGTTTTTCCAGATCTCTTGGTTTTTTTTTCCTTGTTTCTGTTTCTTGTTTTATTTTGAGACTGTGTGGTGTTTGCTTTGCCCAATGAATTCTACAACTCCAATTGAGTTTCTTTTCAAATGAAGGCTCTTAAACCATTATGAATCTATCCAAAGCGTTAATGTGCTGAAATGAAGCCTTTTTCAAATTTTCAAATATTACCAAAAAAATTCCTCAATCATATATCAGCATGATGATGCTTCAGATTTTTGGAATTATATCAGAATATGCATTTTAAGCCATTGTAGTATTTGTCTTATGCTTACGTTGGCCTAAAATTCAAATAGATTGGATTTTTTTTTGTAGGTGGCGCTCTAAAGCCAACAGATATAGATTCATTGTGGGTTCATGTCACATGTGCGTGGTTTCAACCTGAAGTTTCTTTTTCAAGTGATAAAAAGATGGAACCTGCTGTTGGCATATTGAACATTTCATCACAAGCCTTTGTAAAGGTTATCATTATGGATCAACCAGTTCTTCGAGTTGAATTGTCAGTTTTGACTTCAGTTTTCCTATTTTGAAGAAATAAGTCTGTTCAATTGATTGTTTTTTTCCATGTTGATCCCTCAGGTCTGTGTGATATGCAATCAGATGCATGGCTCCTGCACACAGTGTTTCAAATGTTCCACTTATTATCATGCCATGTGTGCTTCAAAGGCAGGTTACCGTATGGAGGTAATTCTGGTGATCAATCATTTATGGTATTTTGTTTTAACTAGATGGTACCATCATTTTTTGTGAATGCATTCTCATATCGTTGCAGATTTTGGAATATTCTTAGACTTGCTTCTTATTTGAGAATGTGAAACATTGTTATATTAAGTCATGATACTGGTTTTGAAGTGTGTGGATTTTGTTCTACTGGAAAAGAGACTAGTGAGAGTATTGAAAGTTATATCTATTTATATGAACTTGAATATGACATATTAGCACTTGATGGTGAAAGCTTGATGTGATTCCTTGCATGACGGGCCGCCGCTTATTGGGCTATTTTATGTATCTTTACTGGGAGATCAGCCTTTTTATTTATATTTTTAGTGTTGTATTTGATGTATTGCAGTTGCGCTGCTTGGAGAAAAATGGGAAACAGATAACCAAAATGGTTTCATATTGCAGTTATCATTGGTACGATTCCACCTTTCTATTGTATTAAATTTTTTAATTTTTTTTATTTAACCATGTCGATTTTATCCTTTCTGTTAATACCAAGCTTTTGGGGGCTTGGAAAGCTACCATTTTCTTGGGTAGCAAAAGGGCATATGTTTGAGTCCTCTCAGCTTTCCCTTAAATTGTAGAAATACAATGTTTGCTTCCCTGTGGAGAACTATAAGAAACGACAATCCATATATTGACTAATGGTTCATCTATTATACTTTATGCAGGGCTCCAAACCCAGATACTGTTTTAGTAATAAAAACTCCTAATGGGGTTTTCTCTACCAAAACTTTGCTACAAAATAAGGACCAAAAGACAGGTTCACGGCTAATTAGGAAAGAGGTTGAGCAGGAGCCTGTCTTACCGAATGAACATCCTGAATCTTTTCCTGAATCTTTTTCTGCTGCAAGATGTCGAATATATAAGAAAAGTGAAAAGAAGGTAACTTCTGATTATTTGTACATTATTTTTTAAAAATATTTGTCAATCACATACATGACCCTTTTTTTGTCTCCATGATCAATTGGGAGTCTAATCTTGTTCCTCTAGTCATTTTTGAGGATCCCCGAATGACTAATGGTTCTATATGTACATAAATTTACTTGCATATTTGAACAATAGAATCATGTGATTCCCAATGGGATGACATCTGGATCAAAATTCTGCATTACTTTATGCTAGTTGATGTTGTGTGACTTCACCATGATTTTAGATCGAAGATAGATAAGGGACCCTGCTTTTGTTGTGTGTGTGGGGGTTTCATTCTATCAGTATCCCCCCATATTTCTGCTAGATAAATTTTGGGATATTAAGTTCATGTTTTCTTCTGGTTTCCCCTGTTTATTATTTTATGACACAGTTTCTGGCATTTTCTCTCTACTTATTAGATTAAGGGACAAGTGGCCATTGCCCACAGACTAACAGGGCCTTGCTTTCACCCTTTAGATGTGATTGAAGGCTTGAATGTACCTCGGGTAATCTTACTCCCCTTTTTATATCTATTATCTAAATAAATTGTTCTTCACTTGAATTTTTATGTGGATGTGTTCATAAATGAGTATATTGTTGTCTCCTATGAACAGGAGGAGAAGGATCCTAAATCATTTACTACATTCAGGGAACGACTTTACTATTTACAGGCAAGCATCATCTCTTTCAATGCATTCATTTTCAGTAATTTGTTTCTCTTATGTATTGTGCATTTTCTGTATTTCAGGCAACCGAACAGAGTAGGGTTTGCTTTGGTAGATCTGGAATACATGGGTGGGGCCTTTTTGCCCGTAGAAGTATTCAAGAAGGAGAAATGGTATGCCTCAACTTGTATTTGTTTGATAAGTGTCTCTATACATTATTTCTGCATGTAATTTCTATTGACTATCAATTTGAGAACCATATCATCTTCATTTTTTATAACAATTGTTTTGATTTTGATCAGGGACTGTATTAACTTGTGCGATTTCTCTTTTTCACATACAATCTAGCATCCTAGTTTGGGGCTGCGTAACATTAGAATTACTGATATTAAAATGTATATTTGTACATGTCGAGTTTACAGTTTGAGGCCTCTTTGTCTTTTCCATTTCTTTTGAATTGATGTTTTCTATGTAATGATAACATAAAGTCATTTATATAGGCTTGGTTATATCTATGGTGTTAATTCACTTACTAAACCTCAAGAAAAGCGTTGCTTTGGATATTAATTCACTATAATCTGCTCCAAGTCAGGAACTATGTTTCCTGAAGTAACTGCACAGACCGAGGACAAAATTGCTGAGAAGAGATTTTCTGAAGTGTCCCAAAGAAATGGAAGACGATCTAATATTATATATGTTAGCTAATTATTTGAAATTTCCGCATGACATTGAAAGGGGTCCCTTTTTCCCACCAAGAACTTCAGTTGTGTGAAATGACAACAATTCTATGTTTTAAATTACCGACCGAGTAAGTCAAAAGAATAAACAAAATGGTGTAAAGGGTGCCTAAATTAAATTGGCTAGATATTTGCTTAATGGGTTGTAATGCCTTCCATCTAAGTTCCAAAGCATTAACTGAAATCAGTATAGCAGGTTAGACCGCTGCACTGACCAGATTTACTTGATGTAGGGAATCACTGTGTAGGACTGGCTTGTCCATTGATTTTCTGATTTATATGACGTGTAATAACTGCCAATGCTCATACTTACTGCTAAATATGGCATGGAAGGGGGATATGCGTATTGCACAAGCTGTGGTTGTAGGATAACATGGTTGAGGTTGTTGCAGGTTCTTGAATATCGTGGCGAACAGGTTAGACGCAGTGTTGCAGATCTCAGAGAGGCTCAGTATCAGCGTGAAGGCAAAGACTGCTATGTGAGTAATCCTCTCTGTCTCATTACTTTATGGATTGTTCAGTTTTTCCTCAGTGCCATATTGGTTAAAATGTTGAAAAAAATATTTATTATTATGTATAAACTCATATCATGTGATATATGAGGAGATTTACTTTGAAATTTGTTGTCGTACAGCTCTTCAAGATTAGTGAAGAAGTAGTTGTCGATGCCACAGATAAAGGGAACATAGCCCGCTTAATTAACCATTCTGTAAGTCATTCAAGAATGTCTTCCGACAAACCCTTTTTTTTTTTTTGGCTACATTGTCTTCCAAATTTGCTTACTGTCAAATCAAAGTTTTGACAGTCTGATATCTCTTGCTGCAGTGCTCGCCCAACTGCTATGCAAGGATCATGAGTGTGGGCGACGATGAGAGCCGTATTGTTCTTATTGCCAAGATGAATGTTGCTTCTGGCGACGAGCTAACGTAATTCTCTTTACCATCTCTCATTTTGGGTTGTCAATTTTCAGTCAGTACAGGTTTCTCTTAATTTTAATTGCCAAGCACACATTTCTGCTGTCTGTTACCATGATCGGTAGTGAGTCATATATTCCTGAAACATGTAGTTCAAGGAAAATCTTAGATGTCATCCAAAACATTCGACAAAAATTTCACCCGCGTAGACACCTATTACCTTATAATGTGTATACATTACTCAAGTTTTACACTCAATGGTTTAGTTCCTAATTTCCACGGTCTGTCAGTAGGACTAAATCATGCATATTGGATTTCACTAACAACAACTGCTGTGCACATGTGACAGATATGACTATCTATTCGACCCTGACGAGAGTGAGGACTGCAAGGTTCCTTGCCTGTGCAAAGCTTCGAATTGCCGGAAGTTCATGAATTAGGAGGCTACACATTCACAGATCTTGACTTGCCCCATACACACTGTTTTTTTTTTAATTATTTCCTAACCCATTTGTTTTTAATAATTCTTTTGGGCTAAATTAAGCTCTAGACATTGTATAAGCCGGCCATTTCTAGGTTCCTCATTAATGAAGTGTTCATCTCATTTTATTTATTTTTTAAATATAGTCCAAACCATTTGCGAGCTTGCAGTATTTGATAGATTGTACTGTTTTAATTATTGGAGAGGATGGGTTCCCTTTTTTTGTGCAAGCTTTCGTTTTTGTACACACACCTTAATGTATATCATTTTCGTATACACGTGGATCACATTAATTAGTGGGGTTTGTCTTTAATTCTTTAATGGATTTTTGTGTATATGCTTGAAGAGACAAGTGTTTGATTTAACACTTGTTACATCTCTTGTAACCATTTAGAGGGTTGGATGAAATTTTTTTTTTTAACTCCATATATAGTTTCTTCTAATATATTGACTAATAGCTTGCTATGCCATTTAAGCTTGTAGACGGCGCTATTTGGAAATGATTTTGAAACCACTAATTTTGTATTGTGAATAGAATATACTGTGCCAGTTACATTATGAGCATATTTGAAATATATATTTCTTATTAAGGTATATATATCTTTTATAAAACATATGGTATATACTCGGTTGATTTAATGCTATTTATTTCACATAAAATCGTAATTTTTCAAAGAATACTGTACATGTTGTCATTTAATACCACATTTATCACAAAAATACAGCGTCAATAAAATTGTCGTTATATTTATAACAAAACTGTGCATACACAACTTTATGCCGTATGACAAATGACAATATGACATGGAGATTGGTCCCCAATGAAAACAGAGGATCGCATCCCTGTGACTCTGTGTAAATGGTGTTAGTGGAGGAAGGGACAAAACCTGATGATCCCGATTCGGGTCAGCTCTCTCTACTGCTGCTTCAACGAACGTCTCCCGAGATCCGGTTGAAGAGGCGGGGGAGGTGACCTGCAAAAGTCATCTGACAGCCAAGTCAGCATTCGAAATGTGTAGGGTTCCGAAGAAATGAATTTCACATAAGAGGATTTTTTTCACCTTTTATATCACCGCCTGTTTGCACCCGGAGTTTGAACCCGGATTATCCTCTGGATCTGCCGTCCTCACTTTGAGTGGGATAATATCATAGAATTGGGGAGGAGATGGGATATATGCTGGGATCTACTGAGATCTAATGACGATACGATGGGCTACGATGGAATCCTAAATCAATGGGTCATCAGTCACACGTGGTCATTTGCATTAGAGATGACACGTGTTGGCCGGTTCTCCTTTGATTCATTGGGGACACGTGGCGGGTGGCCATTGGTCGAGGATTTACTTTTTCCATGTACAAAATTTTGGACTACTTCAACATAGTCAAACATTAAAAAAAAAAAAAAAAAAAAACATACTCTGATGCTGATCACACTTGCTAACAGTCATTGGCTGGATGAAATCGTTTGTGGTTAACTACGGATAACAGCCAATGAAAATGCGCAGTTCAGAAAAAGACTCTTACCTATTCAAATATATTTGTTCATGCATTTTCATTGGCCGTTATAGGGTTGTTCATATAGTTAGCCACAGATCATCCGACCCCGTCATTGGCCCTCTTCAGGCTCCTCCGCCACAGCATCTCCATCTCCCTCGCTTTCACTTCTCCGACGCCGCACCACGTCAATAGCCAAAAACAACCGCCTCGCCATCGGGTCCTCTTCGTCCCCAGCCCGGAACGACCAGACGTGCACGTCCACATCCTCCGACTCGACAAGTCGACACGCACTCTTAAAGCTGGACCAGCCAGACCCGTTCAACGCACGGTACCCGTTGGTACCCATGTTCCAGTGCCGGAGCATCATCGCGTGCGTCGTCGCGAGTGATCCGTCGTACGCCTCCACGTCGAGTCCTCCGTTGGACCCTCTGCACATCATCCTCTCGCGCTCGTCTTCGCGCAAGAGACAGCCCAGATTGGTTTGGATGGACAACTTGGGGAGCAGAATCCGGTGTTGATCATTTTTCATGTCTGTCTCCGTCAGTTGCTTTGATGTAATATATGTGAGTTCGCACCCACCGCAAGTCGTCTGAACCAGGCGATCCACCCACTCTGGCGTGTTTGATGGCTGGGCGGGCTGGGTGGACCTCCTCCTCCTCCTTCTTGAAGTGCTTTCGTCGTGTTCAATATTGTGAGCACCGGAGATTATTTTTATTAGCTCTTTGTCATGGAAGAATCTCTCGGTGATCTTGAAGAGGTCATAGGAGCTGAGCTTGTTGATTTCGCTTGGGGGAGAGTCGGTCAGCTCCTTTAACTTGGCAATGGTGGGAGATTTGCGCGATTTGCCTTTGTAATTTCGGTATATCTCGATGGTAGTGGCAAGTATGAGCATCAATAGAGGCCTGGATTTATCGGGGTCACTTCTCATGTCGTCCAAAGCCGTCGTTGTTGGCCGTGGTTCGGGTCTCTCATTGGCTTCTTCGTCTCTCTTCCTCTTCAGTTGATCCATCTTTTGTTTAAACTGCTCTCTCTCTCTCTCTCTTAAAACTGAAATGTAACAGAGATGAATCTATATGTTAGGTGATGACTACCCAAAATTGATATAATAGTGAGATGTATGAATCTTTATTTTTGATACATGAGTATGGAAAATAAACACCTAGGAGCGATCAAGGTTTAAAAAATTTAAAAAAAGTTAAAAAAACAGACCTGCAGCCTGAAGGTTGGAAGGTCTGCTTCTCTCAAAACTCTCAAGTCTGAAACAATTTTCACTTCAAAGAGTTTATGGGAGACCGTGGTTGTTTATGAAATTTCAATTTAAAGAGAAAAACAAGCATAAGGTATATATAATTATAGGGTTAGTTTTGAATGCTTAGCAGGGTTTTAAGGTTTTCTTTAATGTTTGAGCGAACTCTCATTCAGCTACTGTGATCGGACGGTTCAAACGGTTTATGAGTTTATCTGATCGCATGGAAAAAGACGAATAACGCATTTATATGATGCGTAGGTGGTATTTTTCATAAATACTGCGTAAAGTAAGGGCACATATATAAGAAGTATATTTTTTTGCCTTCTAGCTTGCATTTTGACATTTTTTAATACAGGGATTACACCGGATTCTATGGAAAGTCATATGAATTTCAGTAGCACCCAATGAAGTTATGATGTTACTTGGACAAAATAGTTTTATTCAAAATATGTATACATGGTTCTTATGGAAATATCAAACAAAATAAAAAAAATATCTTTTTCATACAAACGATCCCTTTTAGACTCATCAATGCAGCCTAGACCATAAGCCTGTCAATTGATTGTATACAAATCAAATTGAAATGTTAACATCCCTATCCTATCCTAATCATTTGGATACATATATTAATTTTTTTAACTTGAATAGTTTTACATAACTGATATGTATAAATATTAATATTAATTTAATTTAGGTAATCAAGTGAAAAAAAATAGAGAGATGAGAATTAAAACAGACATTTTAAGTCTTATTCTCCATTCCATATATCATACATAGATATTTTAATATTTATATAGAAAATCATATTGTGATTAATCATATAAAATAACAAATTTGAATAATATAAAATACAATCTCACATAATTTGTAATATATGATAGATTAAGATATTTTTTAGATTAGTTACACTGATATCCGATCGGATGAAAAAAACATTTGCCATTAGTTAAAATTAAATAAAGGGAAGGGCATTAATATTTAAAATAAAGATTATTTAAAACGTATCATAAGCTATAATATTAGAAGCACCATTTACCCAGCATACATATTATAACTTTTTTTAATAAAAAAAAATTAGTTTAAATAAATTTCAATAAGTTTAAACAATCATGCATTTTAAACTAAGGGTTATAATCTTCATCTTATAAGTTTTAACAAACCTGTATAATACGGTAACAGAGATGAAACATAGATGAATGCTATTTAGGGTTTGATTTTTTTTTTTTTTTTTTGATTGATGGGTTTGATGCTCTTTGTTGATATGACAATAATTAAGTTTGATTGATTGATGTTATTGGAATGTAACATTATGTTATATTGTTATGCATGAAAACATGAATTTCAATGGATCATCAATCATATTTTGCTACTGCAAGTTGATATATATATAGTTGTAGTATATGGATTTTTCCATTTTAATCGATTCAATCAATGGACTGTTCTTGGTACATCCATTGTATAAAAATAACTATAATAAGCACAGTGGATCAAATCAAGATTAAAAAAGGTGTTGAAAACATAAAATTTGAATAACAGACCTGGTGTGTTGGACGGTCTTCGATCACCTCTTAAAAATTTCAATCTAAAACAATTCTTTTCACTTCAGACGTTTAGGGAGACCCTGGTTAATTATATAGGGTTCAGGCCTTCAGGGAGACTGGTTTTGAATGCTTTGAGGGGTTTTAGTTTTTCTCTGTTAAGATATTTGTTTTAACCCTTTATCTCATCTATCGGACGGTTCAAATAATTTCCTTATTTCTTCGTAACTAATATCTGATTGTACATCGTAACTAATATCTTCTTTTGAAATGCAATCGGTTAGGTTTCCTAATTCCCTTTATGTTAAATCTTTAGATTCTTCTCTACATGTAAGCTTAAATCTTGTAAATCTTTGTACATTTTGTGATTTTTATTAAACTTACCAAAAAAATATATATATCCGATTTTTTTTATGAGGAGGTTATTTCAATCTGGACAGTTAAGTCTTCCTGATATTAGTTGGGATAAAGTTGGGTTTTTAAAATTTTAATAATACGGGAAAAAAAATAAAGAGAATTTTATTTTATATATATATATATAATAAATGATTTTTTAGGTTGATAGTATATATATAAATTAATCAATTCATTATCGTAATATTAAAATATGCACTCAAATCATCTCAAATGAACTTTGTTACAAATTGTATAATTAAATATAAACAGATATTAAAGCAATATATAAAGCATATTTAATAGAATTTGTAATATTTTAATCACTTCGATATTAATCGGAGACAAACTAAATAAATTAAAACTATAATCATATCAAACATTAGATGGAACAAAATCTAAGACAACAAAATACTTCATTCAAAATTGTCTTATTAAAATTGCATTATTAGATACAATGAATAAGTGGAGCATATAGTTTTTTTTTTTTTCTCATCGAGTTACCGAGTTGGATCGATGATCCTCGATCAATCTACTCGGTCTAACTCAGTCAATCAGTGAGAAATTCTCTGATCATCCGAGTCAACCAGTCAATCTGACCAGAAAATCAACCGTTCCACCGAATCAGAGAACGAGCTTTTGAAAACATGGTGATTGGTTCACACTATACACAGAAGATCCCATCCCAGTAAGTGGTATTGGGGAGGAGGCCCGAGGCCCCCTAATCTTTACACTTGCCATGTACAAATTTTTTGGACTAATACAATATAATCAGACATAAATTTATACACACACACATGGAATGTGATCTGAATAGATCACAGTCACACCTGCTCACAGTCATTGGACTGTTTAGGCTCCGCAACATCATCTTCACCTTCCTCGCTTGCGCTTCTGTGATGACGCACCACGTCAATGGCGAGAAACAATTCCCTCGCCCTCGGATCCTCCTGTTCGCCATCCCGGAACGACCATACGTGCACGTCCACATCCGACCCGACAAGTCGACACGCACTCATAAAGCTGGACCAGCCACAGCCGTTCAACACATAATACTCATTCACGCTCCAGTGCTGGAGCTTCATCGCGTGTATCACAAGTGAGCTGTCATACGTCTTCACGTGGAGGCCCTTCAAGTCCATGGACTCGGCTTCGTCCCCTCTCAACAAACCAATCAGATTGGATTTGATGGACAGCTTGGGTAACAGAATCCGGTGGCATTTTTCCCCCATGTCCGTCGCGGTGAGCCGCTTGGATGCTATGTACGTGAGTTCGCATCCACCATTAGTCGTCTGAACCAGGCGGTCCACCCACTCCGGTGTGTTCGATGGCTGGGTAACAGGGGTGGGCCTCCTCCTACTCTTCTTGATGATTCTTGAAGTGCTTTTGTCGTGTTCATCGTGAGTACCGGAGATGATACTCATTAACTCTTTGTCTTGGATGAATCTGTTGGTGAGCTTGAAGAGCTCATAGGAGCTGAGCTTGTTGATTTCGCTTGGGGGAGAGTCGCTCAGCTCCTTCAACCTGGCAATGGCAAGAGATGGGCGTGGTTTGCCTTTGTAATTTCGGTATATTTTGATGGTAGCGGCAAGTATGAGCATCAATAGAGGCCTGGATTTATCGGGGTCACTTCTCATGTCGTCCAAAGCCGTCGTTGTTGGCTGTGGTTCGGGCCTCTCATTGGCTTCTTCGTTTCTCTTCCTCTTGATTTTGTCCATCTTTGTTTAATCTGCTCTCTCTCTCGATCTTGAAAGTTGCAATAACTGAATTAATGTAACAGAGATAAACTATACGTTAGGGACTAGGGAGAGGTTTTCATGTGTCATGACTACCCAAAAAAAAAAAAAAAAAAAAAAAAAAAAAAATTGGCGGACGCGGAACGAGGTCATCTTTCGAGGGGCGAGGGCGCACAAGGAAAACATGTGGGACATGTTCAGAGGATGCGTCAGGGACTGGGGACGGTTCATTACGAACGCAGAGGAGGTGACATTCAGAGGGGGGAGGATACAAGTCACGACGTAGCTGCTGAGCGGACCGCCTCACCCTTCCCGTTGGCCTAGATACCTCTTCTAACCTCGGGGACGGAGGGGTCCAAATAGTAGCTTACATGGTTTTTTCCTTTCTTTCTTTACGCTTTCTATTCGCCCTCCGTTCGGAGTTTGTAATTCGATATCAGAAATGAAATCGGGTAGCAAACATCTACCTTTTCTTCAAAAAAAATGACTACCCAAAATTGACATAATATATAGTTGAGATGTGTGGATCTTCATTTTTGATACACATGGAAAATAAACACTTAGGAGCCATCAAGGTTTAAAATTTTTTAAAAAGTTAAAAAAAAAAAGACCTGGATCCTGGAGGTTGGAAGGTCTTCTTCTCTCAAAAGTCTCAAGTCTGAAACAATTTTGACTTTTAAGAGTTTATGGGAGACCGTGGTTTTTAATGAAATTTCAATTTAAAGAGAGTAACAAGCAGACCTTCCAACCTATATATACTCTCATTCAGCTACTGTGATCGGACGGTTCACACGATTTATGGGATGAGATTAGTTCCTATATTATCGTAACTAACTTACTCTAACTTATCACATGGAAACAGACTAATAACAAACTATTACATAGGCTATTACATATCCATTTAAATGATGCATGGATGGTATTTTTCATAAATACTGCGTAAAGTAAGGGCATATGTATAAGAATTAAATTTTTACCATCTAGCTAGCATTTTCTTATTTTTTAGCACATGAAAATATTAATATTTGAATAATTGATATTTTTAAATATAAACATTAATTTGTGTAATCAAATGATATTTTAAAGAAACATGAGAATTAAAAAAACATTTTTTGAGACTTATTCTTTATTATATATATATATATATAGACATTTTAATTGTTATATAAAGAATCATATCGTGATTAATCATACAAATTAACAAATTTAAATAATCTATAATACAAACACACATAAATTTGCAATATACATAAGATTAAGATATTTTTCATATCATATACAAAAATCTCCATATTCACAATCCCGATATTCAAATATCAAGTATTTCTTATTCTTCCGAATTGTTAAGTCGATCTGATGTCTGATGATCAGGCTCAGTGAGTGGAATCGGACGGTCCAAGATAATTAAAAAACACCGACTAAATTTTCTTCCCCACCAACCCGTGTTTACGATGCTATCCTCCATTAACAAAAACCTGACTCGCACCCCAACCCCAACCCGCGCATCCTTTCTCTCCTCCCTCTTGAACTCTTGCATAGCCCGCTCCGCGACCGGTCCAGGCAAGCAAGTCCACGCGCAGCTCATCCTCTCGGGCCTCTCCCGCAACCCCTTCTCAGCCACCAAACTAATCACCCTCTACTCCGCCTCCCACTCCACCTCCCACGCGCGCGCGGTGTTCGACGGAATCCCAAACAGAGACCGCAACGTCTTCGTCTACAATGCCATGATACGCGCGTACGCGTGGCACGGACCCCACGAGCACGCCATCTCTCTCTTCCAAACCATGGTCGAAAACGGGCTCGAGCCCGACAACTTCACGTACCCGTTCGCGCTCAAGGCCTGCTCCGCCCTCTCCGCGTTCAATGACGGGCGGGACATCCATGAACGCGCGTTCATGTCCCGCTGGGACTCGGACCCCTTCGTCGGGGCCGCGCTCGTCGACATGTACTCCAAGTGCGGGTCGGTCGACCGCGCGAGGGACGCGTTCGACCGCGTCACGGACAGGGACGTCGTGGTTTGGAATTCGATGATCGCGGCGTACGCGCACAACGGGTTGCCGACCGAGGCGTTCGAGATTTTGAGGGACATGTCGACGCGCGGGTTCAGGCCCACCGTGGCGACGCTCGTGACCACCATCGCGACGGCCGCGGACGCTGCGATGCTCCCGCAGGGGAGGGAGATCCACGGTCACGGCGTTCGAATGGGGTTCATTTCGCAAGACAAGGTGAACACAGCGCTTGTTGACATGTACGCGAAGAGCGGGCGATTGGGCGTTGCGCGGACGGTGTTTGAGAGTCTCAAAGAGAGGAGAAACGTTTCATGGAATGCGATTATCACGGGGTATGCGATGCACGGCAACGCCGAGGAGGCGCTGAATCTGTTCGATCAGATGAGAAGCGAACAGTTCGACCCCGACCACATAACCTACGTGGGAGTCCTCGCCGCCTGCAGCCGAGGCGGGTTGTTAGAGTTAGGGAAGAAGCACTTTGACTCGATGAAGGGGGACCACTCGATCGATCCGACCGTGCAGCACTACACGTGTATGGTCGACCTCCTCGCGCACGCGGGCCAGCTGCGGGAGGCGTATGATCTCATCAATTCAATGCCAATGAGCCCAGACTCCGCCGTGTGGTGCGCGCTCTTAAACGCTTGCAAGATCCACAAAGACGTCGAGATGGGGGAGTGCGTGTTGAAGAAACTGATCGAGCTGGAGCCCGACGACGCGGGGAATTACGTGATCCTGTCAAACATATACGCGCAGGCGGGGAAGTGGGACGAGGTGTCCGACCTGCGGAGGTCGATCGCGGAGAAGGGGATCAAGAAGACGATCGCGTGCAGTTGGATCGAAGTCAAGAACCAGGTGCACAGTTTTCTCGTTGGGGATGCGATGCATGCGCAGTCGAAGGCAATCTACGCGGAGATGGACCGGTTGGAGGGGCTGATGAGGGACGCGGGGTATGTGCCAGATACGGAGCCGGTGTTTCATGATGTGGAGAACGATGAGAAGGCGGGATTGGTGAGGGCGCACAGCGAGCGACTGGCGATCGCTTTCGGGATTATTAGTACGCCACCCGGGACGAGGCTCCTGGTGAATAAGAACTTGCGGGTGTGCGGCGACTGTCACGTCGCGATCAAGTTCATTTCGAAGATCGTTGGTCGGGAGATTGTTATCAGGGATATTAATAGGTACCATCGATTTAAAGATGGAGAGTGCTCGTGTGGAGATTACTGGTGAATGTGTGTTACAGTTGTGATGATGAATAAGAAAACATTACAATGTTCATGAAGAATGTAAGATTGAATTAGATTACTTCATTATTGTAGGTACATAGTCCCACATATCTTCACTTCGTTGAGCTTATTCACGGTGTAGAATATGCTTTTGTTTACCCTTTTGATTGCACTTCGTTGAAAACCAGCCAAACAAGTACACATCAAATGACAAAAAATTAAAAAGAAAATATGGAAAAGCAAAGAAATAGCCAAAAATAATAATATAATAATAAGATTTGAAAACTCTGTGCCACCTTTTTTTTCTTCCTTTTTTGGGTATTGAAAAGGCCTTCAAAGAAAAGGAAAGAACAAGGTAAAACCTTGCATTCAGGACTATGTAACAGCTAACTGTGTGAGTTGCATACATTGATGAAGGCTGTGAATGTGTGGAGTTAGCACCTCACGAAATTGGTCTGAAAACATAAATGAAGATCATTCATCAATTTGTGTTTGACGAGCCCGTCGAGCCAGTGCATCTGGGGCGTTGACCATGGGTCAAGGGACCTTACAAAATCGCATACACTGCATTCGTTCAATTTCCCCGTAGATGGAGGTGATCACATCGGAAAGATGGGGTGGTGGTGTCCCCTCCCCTTGTAATAGTCATATAATCACCTCCGCATCCGAGCATACAGTCACCTCAACACCTGTCAATTGTCGAATTGCAAAGAGACCAATATAGATGGCCTCAGCCTCGATCCAGAATGGGTTGGCCCACGGCCATGCTTTTGTTCCCACGGCAATAATGCGAACAGAGGATTCCTTTATGATCACTTATGCTCCTCCACCGGCTTGAGTGTCAGACACTTCTGTCGGTGATGACATATATGTGGTCCGCGGAATATGGTGTGCAGTATGTCGGGGGTGCCTTTTGTGGAGAAAGCATGTCATTGTCGGGAGTCTCCGCGGAAGGTGCACGCACTCAACGGTGCTAGAGAAAACCTGGCTTGCCACTTGAATTGGGGTTGACATGTGCGAGCAGAAAATCATCCAAAAGAGAGCTTGACGAAAAGTACCTCAGGGAACCTGTTAACACCACCATACAAAAGAATTTGTCACCTATTTGATTCAAAAATACCACCATACAAAAGAATTTGTGTCACCTATTTGATTAAAAAATACCACCATACAAAAGAATTTGTTCATTTTTGCATCAACCACTATGCCACTATACACGTCACAGAAAGGATGCAAAAATGCAGGTATAGTGGCATACCTGTTAACAACACCGTACAAAAGACATCTTGTGCTTCTCATATCAGCTCAGGCATATACATCAACTTCTCATATCATTTTTTGCTTCCTCTCATCCCACTCAGAAATAAACTTGCGATAGCAATATCTACCTTCTTTTATAATAATAATAAGAAAAACCCATTTTTGAATAAAACTTAGAAGTAAACACACCTGATATTCCCCAAGACGTCAACCCCTTCCAAAGCAACAACATTATGCTAACAGTAAAACATATAACACGGCAGAGAACCATGTAAAGGAGGACCGGACAGTTATTGAATATGTATAAGAAAAAAGCCACCATAAGGAAACATCATCCTCATAGATATATGGCATTTAACAGGGAAATTTAAAATAAAAAAAAGGCATATATATAGAAATTGTTTCAATGTGTACTTTCAAAAGATGGATGTATCCGACTCAAATTTAACCTACAGTCGATCAAGTCTGGCATTAGAGCCTCAGAGGTTTTAGAAATCTCAGGACCGACAACATCGGTCACATCAATGGATTGCTGTTCCGGGGCATCTCCAGGAGGACTGCATTTCTCACTGCTAGAACTGATGCCAGGCAGTGAAGTGTGTTCAGGAGAAATCTGGACCTCTACATTGTCAACTTTTTTGCTGGTAGTAGAATATGGTTCTTCAACTCGCCTCCCACTTGTTTTTTCATTCTGCCTCTTGTAAAGTGACATAGCCCTCTGCAAATTAAAAACCACGAAAAGGTCATCAGAAAATGTGTAACTCGTAACCACCAACAGCACTGATCACATTCATTTTTTTAAAAATAAATTTGGAATATGTTCATGTCCAGAAATTAGTTGATATGATATTGCAGACAAGGCAGGGAAGTCTATTTTTTACTAGCCTACCTGGTAGATCATAAATGGGTAAAAAAAACCATCCAAAAGTTTCATTAGTGTTCTAATTAGAACAAAAAAAAAAGGCAGCAGCATGATAAACTATTGTAAACACGGTACACTTAGTTCAATAAGTAAAAATTACATGGGGAAAAAAAACTGCTATAGGAGAATTTACCTGGAAAACAGCATCTGTATTTGAGGGGAAGAAATAAGAGATGAGAGCAGCAGTCGCTCGAAACTTTTTATCCTGTATGCAAAGGAGAAAAAAAACAGTAAATAAAAAAAAGATGAATGGGGAAACTAGAACAAAGAGCATATGAACAGTGAATCTATTAAGATTTCACAATACCTCAGAAGAAACATGATTGGAAACATTGGAATCACCGGCTGAGTCATCTTTGTCCAATAGACACACACACTGCTCATACAAATCTGGAAGTGCAAGATCAAGAGATATGTCAAGCTTAGACAGATAAGCACTCCAGAAGGGGGGGCTATCATCTGGTGAATTTTCTGAAACATCAGTTGTCTCAGATTTCTTTTCAGCATCAAGTGCTGGTGAGGATTCAGTAATGTTTTTCATTGAAGGGACATCAGTGGAACGCATGATTTCAATGTTTTCAGCTGGCAGACGATCAGGTTGACCCCGTTCAATCCGCTGGTGATGGCCAGCCTGCACAGTCCAACCTTCATCTGCAGATATGTGGGCTGAATGGACAGACTCCTCCTGGCGCGTCGAAAACTTCATGTTTATGTTACCATTTTGAGCTTTCCACATTTCTGTGCTCATTTCCCATCCCCTGTTGCTCATTAGATGTCTATTCTGGTCCCAATCTGGTCTTCCATAGACATGTGCTTCGTCACCAAAGACACCATTGCTTCCATCCCATCCATGCATATGTTCATCTGCTTGAGTCCTCCACCCAAATGGCTGTCCATGGCCAGAAAACCTGTCAGCTTCATGCATGTGATAAGATACCCCAGTATGGTTGAGGTCCATGGATGCTCTCACACCAAAAAGTGATGTAGCAGCAAACTGCTGGACTGGATGAAACCCACCTGGAGGAGGACCATGCAAGAAAGGTAGAAAGCCATTTGCTAATGGAGGTGGCCAGTTTGGTACTCCTTTCCAAGACTGTCCTCTCCCTGTATTAAGATCTCCACTTCTTTTGTAACGATTGTTTGACTTGCGGTCACCTGCTTGACTTCTGGTATCTTCGTCAAATGATCCAAAAACTGAAGGGCTATCGATTCCATGACTCATTGGAGTTAGTGGTGGTGGAAGATGACCAGGCGAATCATTGGGAAAGAAACCAGCTCTAATGAAAGATGATGAGCTTGCAGGTATGGATTCATTAGGTAATTCTGATTGGGATAACTCATCCGATGCTGGATTTTCCACAGGAAGTTCACGCCCTCTTTCATCCAAAGAGGAACCACCAGGAGCACTATCCTTGAGACTGATGCTTCTTTGTCCTATCTCTTCAACATTGAGATTACGTCTAGCATTAGATTTGTTAGAGCATCGCTGATCACTTGTCGAGGAAGGGGATTTATCAGTCAACCTATTGGGCGAAGCTCGCCCATCTGATCTGCTCATGGCCCTACCATGTCTAGGAGTAGAATTATTTTCCATTAGCAACTCTCCTGAGACACCGACATTATTTGACTTGGACTTCCCCAATTGCTGAGAATCAAAGCCTCCCAAAGTACCACTATGATCTTCTGTAAAGGTTGCACTTTGGTGGCGCCTCTCTTCTGAAATTGAATCTTCACGAGACAATTCTGCTTGCCTGGAATGATGCCTGAATACAAGTTCACAGAACAAACCATGTCACTAATCCACGTTATCTAACCATATTAATGCAAAACTAGCAAAAACAGTCCGTTTAAAACACCATAAGAACAAAACAGCATGCAACCAAGGTGTGCAGATAATTACGGCAGCAATTTTAAGCAGATATAACTCAAATAATAAAAAAAGAGCTTTACATAAAGATTGGTATTTCAAATGAAGGGAATCCTTACACTCAATCAAGTGACTGTCACATATAAATTTTCATTTCAATGATAAATAAAAGACTGTGTTTAAAGATTTGCATTCTAGCTGATACCTTATGTTGTCTCAAGCAACGTACACAGATCAAGTTACCAGAAGACAAGTTTGAGTCATGCAAAAGAATAAACTATCCATCATTCATGTTTCCAAATTGGAACTACAAGGCAAATATATATATCACGGTCCACAATGAAAAAAATGTTATCATGCCATCAACAAACTACCTTCCAGTGGACAGATCTAACTTCCTTCCAGTAGAGAATTCTGAAGCATGGACATGGAACACAGACACGACATAATAAGGACAAGGTGTCATGGAAGATCTTGAAAAACGAGGGCAAGGAATTGTCAAAGACACAATAATAAATAAATAGATAGTTTTGATGTTATGATTATTTGAAAAAACATTCGCACACCCCTAAACTATAAAAAGTTGGCATAACTACAATGGTGTGTCAACTATCTACACCATAAAATTTTAACATATGTGAGTAAAACAGTTATCAAGACAAAGTTATGGTGTCATGCCACATAAATGTCGTGTCTACCAACGTGTCCATCACATGACTGGTGCATGTCCAAAATTCCAAAAATAAAATTCGAGTTTTGGAAACAGGTGCACTGTGTCCATCACATGTTCAATATATGTATAAAATTCTGATTTTTTTCCAAATTTTGGACACATGAGTAGTGTCCAACGCATCTCTTGTAGTGTCCCATGTTTGATGTGTGTCGGAAATATGTAAAGGTTCATTGACGCGTTCATGTTTCCTAGGAAGAGAGCAATTGTCTCATACCTATCTTGATCCTTGACAGTGTTGACACTGGTAGCAGGTGAACTCTTTAGCTGGGCATTCCTTTTGTAATCACCAGTGTCAGAAATTTCAGACCTCTCCCTCTCAGTATTGTAAATTAGTTTACTACTGACTTCAGTATTTTCAGCATCAATATGTTGTCCTTTGTCACTCGGAGAGTTCAAATCAAAATGATCCTCTTTCTCATCCGAGGAACTTTTTCTTCCCCTGTTTTCTCTGTATCTGGTACCTTGCCCATCAACATAAAGCATACCATCATGATCATCCTGAAGCTTTGCTTTCTTGTGTAGACTTTCTGAAGACTCGTTATCATCATTGTGAAAATTGTCAGACTTGTTTCCAACATAATCTCTTGAAGATCGCTCATCTCTCAACTTTGAATCTCTCATCCTTTGGCCCCTGTCCAAATCCTCTCTGTGTCTCTGATCCTGATCTACATCATTCCTACGTCTCTGATCCCATTCAAGGTCTTCTCGGTGCCTCCGATCCCTGACCCGTTCCTCCCTGTGCCTCTTATCTCTGTCATGATCTTCCCGGCGTCTGTTATCCCTGTTGAGATCTTCCCGCCGTCTCTGATCTCTATAAAGATCCTCTCGGTGTCTGTGATCCCTGTTGTGATCTTCCCGGCGTCTGTGATCCCTGTCCAGATCCTCTCGACGTCTGTGATTTTCTTCTCGGTGCCTCTGTTCCCGGTCATAATCTTCCCGATGCCTATGATCCCGGTCATGTTCTTCGTGATGCCTATGATCCCGGTCATGTTCTTCGCGATGTCTACGATCCCTGTCATGTTCTGCGTGATGCCTACGATCCTTGTCATATTCTTCACGATGTCTACGATCTCTGTCGTGTTCTTCTCGATCCTTATTTTCCCTACCACGATCATCTCGATGCCTACGATTCCAGTCACGATCTTCTCTCTGTATTTGAAACTTGTCAACAACTTCATGATACTTATCGCTGTACTTCTCATCCTTGTAAAGATCATCCTTAAATTTGCCATTTTTTGCATGGTCATCCCTGGATGATATCCGTCTGTCATCATCATCTCTAGCATCACCCTGCCATTTATCTTTGTCGCCTGAACCATCTCTTCTCCTTCTGATCCGCTTCTCTAGCTCTTTCTCTAGTTCAGGATTACGCAAATCAGCTTGTTGTTCTGTACATATCAAACATATAAATAAATCAAAACCCAACAACCATTGTAGGTGCTTCAAGGAATATCAGAAATTTTTAATGAAATACGGTAGTCACATAGAATCCACCAGAATTACCATCCTATAATTCAATATAATCCAGACAGTGGTCACATAGATCAGAAATTTTTAATGAAATACGGTAGCCACATAGAATCCACCAGAATTACCATCCTATAATTCAATATAATCCAGACACTAGGAAGGACAGACCTATTGCCAGCTCAAACAAGCATAACACGCTTAACTATTGTGTAGCTTAACATCAGAAAAGGTCAAAAAATCACCAACATATAAACAAGAAACACACAGATTGTTCATGTAACCAGCAACGAATACTGAGCTACTGTGAGAACGCAAGAATTAAAGAAACTATGTCAAAGCATCTCACCATTCTTTAGGCATAGATAATCATTTTGGCTTGATGAAGATGTATACAATGTTGAAAACAGAAACAACTAATGATTGCAGAATTGTAATGGATGAACTCATTCAGACATCGATCAAATTATGCAATCAGGTTTCACTCCAATATTAACATACCACTGAAGCAATTTTACAGAAGCGCTAATGAATTAAATACACAAATGAAAGCAAAGCAACACCCGTTTGACTTGGAAGAAACTGAAAATCAAAGCTGGTGAATGCACAGGCTGCAAATATGAACAAATATCACCTGGCAGACTAGCACCCAAACACTACACTAATTACTCGTGGATCAAAAGCATCTCTAGGTTAACTTGGAAGAAGTTATTACATCAACTAATCAATTGTTACTACTGCGTAGTCATCTCTCATTCTCTTGTCCACCCCCTAGGAAATCATACCACATTTCAATACAATGTCATGAATGGGACATCAGTTCCACTAAAACTTCTTTCACATGGAGTGCAAAGAATGGAAAGAGCTTTTTATGTTCCCTTCAACATCCCACAAAATGATTTCAAAAATGTTTTTTGTCTTTTATACATTGAAAGAAAAATTAGGAGAAAATTGTAACATTGATCCCAATAGATAAACAGTTTAAGAATCATGACATTTGTGCAATTATTTCAAATCTCTCCTAAATGACCTATCCCTGCAAACTTGACGCTACACATCACCAATTTTGAACAAAGCTTGAATGATAATAAGGATTAAAAAAAGTTCAAAAACATTCAGGAACCAAATAAAGGATGCTCAACATTTTTATTTTTTTTTGAACTAAATGCTCAACCTATATTTAAAAAGGAAAGTAATTAGCATGCAGAGAAGAAAACAGACTGATCAAATTTGTCCTGTTAGGCTCATGGACAAACCTAGATATTTGGTGGCCATTTATATTCCAATAATTGTCTGAGGGCACTTGTAACACATTGAACTGCCCATGTTTCTATAAGAATTCAAATAGCTTCTGGGTTTCTTCCCATCCTAAAGCTTCTCAAGCAAATTGTAACTCATATTTGCCATTTCGTATAACAGATCAAGATCACTTACCACAGGTTAATGATGTAGTGTTGAAAAATATAGTATTTCCTCACCCACTTACTCATTCTCCTCCTCTTATCTATTTGTTTTTTGTTTTATTAGGGAAAGGTTAGAGCTTCATATAAAATGTACCATCTCCTCTTTACCTATTAAATAAAATGCTGAACACCATAGTTTTAAGTGCTGCTGTGTACCATTTTTCCTTAAAAAGTTATAATAATCAATAAAAAAAAAAAATAGGTTAACCTCTTCTAGAATGTTCAGAATGAACTCTGAAGTGCATTTGTAAGACATGGCAGGCAGGCGTGACAAACAGGCAGCGCTCCTAGAATAGGAAGTAACCTTGCTCTAGTCGGGCAGTTTGTAATTAAAATTGATTTCCCTTGCACTGTCTTCTTTTAACGGACGGTTACCTTCTATCCTAGTCTTCACTAAATCAAAATACCAAACAAATCATCCGCTACTAGGTCCACGTCATCTCTCATCTCAACAAATAATGTGTAATATTCCACAGGCCACCTTCAGGGAAAAAAATTAGAGTTTTCAAATAGGCACCCCCGTCTGCTATCTACCTCCTCGTTCAAATCAATCATGTTCCATTTCCACTGCCTTACACTCCTCTAGTAACAATGCTCCAGCCCAGGCTTTAAGAAACCTATCAGATTCCACCCAAGCGTAACATTGCAGGCTGTCACATTCATTAGTTCCTAATGTAGAATTCCACTCAAGTAGATAGTGAAAAAAAATTCAAAATCAAAGGTGTAAAACCAGGGACGGATACATTTAAGACACATTTGGGAGTAAGTTTTGGACTGATTTTGTGTCTGCAAGAAACGATTTTCCTGTACATGTTGGCACCGTTCAGTGTTTCTGACAATTTTGTTAGAGTTTGTGCTTTTAACTTTTCATCAGATAATGATTATGTACCTCTATCCATTATGTGATCTACATGTCTCTTTTGTGATTGTCAACTGCCGAGGAAAATATGGATCAAATTGGGGCTGCTTGTGGACTTGAATGAGAATTTCAACTCATTGGATAAGCAATGTGAAGCTGGGAAAAATCTGAAGCAGGGAGGGGACAGAAGCATCAAGGCCAAGGTCTCTCAAATCCTTGCACCATATGTTATGTTGTGTGGTTGGCAATAAACAATGTCATGTCAAGAATAAAATTCACACTTTCAAAATATGTGGGAGACGAGTGAAGGCTTGATCAATGATTGGCCTATGAACAGCATGAGATCATCAAGGGTGCTCTTTGAGGATATTAAATACTCTACTTGAGTAATTGATCTAGTAGTCTTGCTCCTCTGGAGCTTCATGATGAAGATTCTTCATCTACTCTTTTTTTATTTGGATTGCACCCCAATTATTTCCAATAAATTGGTGGTAGAATTCCTACCAGTTTCCTTCAAACAATAATAATAATAATAATAATAATAATGACATGGATAGTATTAAAGTCATAGATAACCAACTACCAAAAAGAATTCAAGTTGATAAACAATACCAATTACCAAATACACGAAGCCATAAAATACTTTACCATTGTTTTCAACATCTCTCTTCGAAGGGTTCTCCTCTTTGGAACCACCCCGCCTCATCCTCCCTTCACCTCCTCCATCATCAATCAATCTCTCCTGCTGGGAATCCGAAACCCTTTTCTCCTTCTCAGACCCGCGCTCCTTATCCCTATCATCCTTGCTATACTGTT
The DNA here is from genome assembly GCA_030737835.1 of Acorus gramineus. Lineage (NCBI taxonomy): Eukaryota > Viridiplantae > Streptophyta > Magnoliopsida > Acorales > Acoraceae > Acorus > Acorus gramineus. The sequence goes on along the minus strand of CM060849.1, from coordinate 27,267,375 downwards.
GTCCAATCTCTTCTCTCCGGCCCAGCTTCCTCTTCAAATCCGACTTCCCGCTCTTCCTCACCTCCTCAGTCTCATCCTCATCATCCCTCCTCCCTGACCGGCCCTTCAGTTCAACCCCCGACAACTTCTGCTTCGCCCCCTTCTCCAAATCACTCCCCAAAGCCTCCTTTTTCAAAGATTCCTTCTCACCCCCACCTTCTCCGCCGTTCCACCTCTCCACGACAACCAAATCCGTACGATCCTTCCGCTTCTTCCCCCGGTCTCCGTTACAGAGATCACCATTCCCCACCATGACCGGATCCTTCACTAAGGATTTCCGTCTCTCGGAAACCATATCCCGCGAAACCCTAACTTCCATGGCGGCGGTGGCCGGCGGCCCCTCACTCACCACCTTCCGATCTCTGGAGCCCCCTACATCCTCCTCCGAGTCGGAGCGGTCCTTGTGCTTATGCTGCCGGTGCGACTTGTGACGAGAGCTCCTCGTCATCTTTTCAAAAAGGGATCAAAAACCCTAACCGAGTAACGATTGCAGGATGCGACAGTGATAGTATTTGAAGGAATCGCCGAAAGAAAAACAAATTAGGGTTTCCGTTCCATACGAGATGCAGAGATTGAGATAATGGAAGGGCCGCAGAGAAACAGAGCCCCTCCCGGAGAGAGTGAGGGTTCGACAGAGATTAATGTGAACCAGTGACGCGTCGCTGGAGGAATCGCAGATTGGGGTGGCTTGCGCGTGAAAGGACGATGTTGCCCCCTGTGTGTCGCTTTGGTTACGGTGTGGTGAGTAGAAGGAATTGTGTTTCTGTGGGAAATCAACGATGGATTGGTTGGTATTGGTTGATCGGACGGTGGATAAAGGCGGAGAAAAGAAGAAGAGACATAATGAAGTAATTTTAGACGCGTTACGCGTGAAAGATGGGCCGCACCGCACGTACGCTTTCAGTAGAGATTTGACTCGGGAGACATGGATTCAAAACCAGGTTTGGTGTCGGGTCCTGGCTATTCCCGACACCAAACTTGGGTTTGGTGTCGGGTCCTCTCATTTTATCTTGCACATTCCTATCTTTTTACACCTCACACAAATAAGGATGATTCTTTAAACACTCCAGTATATAAATAAATTTAGGTTTTTCATTTCACACCCCCCTCTCTTTCACACACACACACACTAACACACATATTACCTTTTTATCAAATGAAAAGGCTCTGTGTGTCCGAGCTCTTAGACGCCCAGACTCTCGACGACCTCCACCCCATGCGACGGGAGGAGCGGCTGAGGCTGGCTGCGGTTCTCTGGGACAAGGCAGTGGCAATGGAGATCATTAACGTGAGTGAGGAGTTTTACAAGGCGAGCAACAATGTGATCATAAAAATGGTGACAGGGATGAGAGAAGGCAATGGTGTTGATGAGGCGGGAGAGCTCGTGAAGGGGGTGGTGGAGACAATCTAAACATTCAATTTGTCAGATTTTGTTAGGGTTTTGAGAGGGGTTGATGTGCAAGGGATTAAGAGGAGGATTGATGATGTGTATAGGGAGATTTGATGAGGTCTTGGAGAGGATTATAAGGATAGAGGAGCAGGAGAGGAGTAGGAGATGAGGTGGTGGTGGGATGGAAGGGGCTTGACACTCCATGTGTCTATCTAAGCCTGTCAATTATCCGAAAAAATATCCGTATCCGATCCGAATCCATATCCAAAAATACAAAAAATATCCGATATCCAAAAATTCGTATCCGTATCTGAACCAAATAATCTATATTCAAAATTTTTTGATCGGATCGGATCAGATATAGCATATATCCGATCCGAACAATATCCGTATCCAAACTGTTACTTTATTTATATATGTTAAAATTAGTTTCAACCCTTAGATAAAAATCCAATGGCTCATGATCTAGGGCAAAACACAAACCTATTTAACCATGTTGAATACTTGTTTAAGTATATTAGGATTTGTGTTTTTATGTCATTAGTGGATACCTATTTAATCATGTTAGGACTTAAGATTTTATAATGTTTTTATATTTTAATCTATTTCGGATATTATCTGAATTCGTATTCGGATTTTCATATCGGATACGGATATGGGTTTTGGAATATTCGTCAGATATCAGATACGGATATTTTTTCGGATATCCAATACGGATATGGATACGGATATGGGCTTATCTGATCCGTATCCGTCCGATTGACATGCCTACGTCTACCCTTCTAGAAATTGTAATTATGATACTTTAAACAATATTTAAATGGCTTTGAATAGTGGTGTTGAATGTTTATCAATGTTTTTGAATGTTGCCGAACCACTCTATGGCTTCAACAGGGCTGGTACTGACAAGTTGGTAAATTGGATGAATGGTGGAACAGTGGAGCATGTTAATTCTTCATATTAAAAGGAGTTCCTTCTTCAACAAAAAAAAAAATATACATATTAAAAGTTTCTTTATTTCTTAAAACACCCATGTTTCTTAAGGATGGCAAGTTTATGATTTTCAGTGTCTATCTATCTTTTGTTTTATGAATATATCATGTAAAGAGACTTGAGTGTAGATAAGTAACTTATGTTTGCCTTGAATTTTTAAATTGTCATCCATCAAATGCCATTTTTTTCCAAACTTCTGCCTTGTTCTACAGGAATAGACACGTGATCTATCTATATAATCAATTTTACTCGACAGAATGTGTGTCTACGTTGTACAAATATATAGATATTAAGTGTGTCTAACGCATTCTAAAACTTACAGGGATTTTTTTTTGTTTCTATAGACTGAGAGTTTGTCTAGGAAATAAATATATGTAGACGGCATACATGTCTAACAATTTTCAGATTCTATGGGTTTTATTTCTGGTCCCATTGACCGGACCATTGTCTAGGAAATATATATATGTAGACAACCTAGGTGTCTAACGCAATCCAGAATTTATGGGTTTTTTTCTTCTATTCCCATCGACTGGGGAATTGTCTACAATTTGTATATTTGTAGACATATCATGTCTTTACCTCATTCCAGAACTTACGGGTTTTTCCTTCTTTTCCATCAACTGAAAAATTGTCTAAGAAATACATATACGTCGATTTTTTTGTGTTTCCATCAACTGAGATTTTGTCTAAAAAATGCATATATATAGACTCCAGATGTGTCTAACAAAAATAGGCGTATTTAGTACCCAATTATAAATGGATATTCAACACTTGACCCAATTAAGAGGGGTGTGCTCGGTAAAATGAGGGGTGCAAATAGCCGGACCCTTGGTGTCGACAAGGGCGACCAGACGGGTGCACTATCAAATTGTTTATTATAGTTTTTAGTTTAAAATAAAATAAAATATTATTTTACATATATATTCAAATTCATACTAAACAAGGGAAAAGATATTTTTCGGATAATATAAATTTATAGGTTATAAATTATTTGTTTTAAATTCTTTTGAACATTAATGCTTTCAATTTTTTTTCACTAATGATTGTACAATTTTTTAAAAAAAATTGAGACACTAACAACCTAATGTATTATAGTTGCAGAATGTAATATTTGAAGATTAATAGATTATCATAGTTTAAAATTTTATCTTTTATTATGTTATATCAATTTGCATTTTGGATATTCGTAAAATTAATTTTATAAGTAAAACTAACTTATTTTATCAAACAGAAATTAAATTTATCTTCTACATTTGAAAAGGGTATATTTGATAATTAAAAAGCAACAAACTGCTTTACAACTTATTTTAATAAACATCCACTATTTATTTTTTGCAACAAACATGCTTATTGCTTATTAGCCAAGTTAAGATCTATAATTTATAAGCTATAATCTATAATTTATAAATTAAAGTTGCAACAAACATGGTAGTCAGGTTGAACCCGAACCCTTAAGGCCAGGCTTAATTAGGTTTCAAATATAAAATTCTTTATTTTAACTTATTTAAATCACGTATATGATTCAAAATTAAAATGATATAAATAAAACTTGTCATCATATTATTTTTTTAACTATTGATGAAATTATACGTAGTATATAATATAATGAGTGAATATAATTTTTTAACTTTTTAAACTAAAAAAATGAAATTAAAGTATTACAAAATTGTTTGAGAAACTGATTTAAGTGGTTTTATATGTATCTACTGGGATGAGTTTACTGGTTTATAATTATAAAGTTATAAACATAAAAGATATGTTACAATTGAAAATGAATTATATATATATATATATATATACTCCTCAACTAGCTTTATATTGTCAAAATCTCTCATTTCAAACTCTAAAATCATCAATCTCTCTCTAAGTGCACATTACCTTTTTTTAGGGTATTATTAAAAATAACAAATCATCATGATATTTTACTAAAATATGAATTTTAGGGGTATATATGCAAAACCAAATATTAAAAAAATATTAAGATTTGGTGGATATATATGAATATAATATTATTCACATATATAGTAGACATATTTCTTGTTTTATCTTTATCCCAACATAAAACGAAAGAAATAATGATGTGGCATGATCAATACAATTCATTATATGTATCCTTTAAATATTTAGATTATTACAGCGAAACTACAAAACTTAAATACTTTTAGTTAATATATTAGTAGATATGTCATCGGTTGATAGCTCAGAAATGAATATGTCAAATTACAAAAAAAAAAATCAAGAAAAAAATATTATCATATTCAATGTACATGAGGGATGTGCACTATATCTATCCCGAAGCAAAGCTTCCTATCTAAACATGAAAGATAGAAAGCCCATAGCAGAACAACATTGGCCCCAGTTTCGAGTTTATTGCGTCTCACGAACTGCATCCACTCTTTCCCGGCCAAAACATAGTAGTTCGCATTGTTCCATTTCTTCATCTTCATCAAATATTCACTCCCCACCGCGTCCCACACGACCACCTCCAACCCTTTATTATCTATCAGTGTCACGTCAGCAATGTCTATCATCGGAAAAAGCTTCTCCGAAACGAAGTCTTTAGGGATGAGTAACCGACACTGTTGATTGTTCACGTCGCTGTTCGTGAGCCGCTTCTCCATGACGAGGCGGTGCTGCGGCGGCGGCATCGCGTGGTGTTGGGCGGGGCCGCCGGACCGAGAGAGCAGCCAAGATGGAGGCTTCAGAACGCCCATCTCCGCCGCGTCTGGCGCCCGTCTCCGCCTCTCCACGGCGGGCAGCGGCGGACGACCCTCCTCTTCCCTCCTACGGTCTTCCTCTAATTTAATGACGACGGACGTGAAATATTTTTCTTCGTTTTCAGGCAACATGTTGTAGTGAGAGAGAGAGAGAGAGAGAGTTTGTGTGGACTTTGGGAGGAGTGTTTAGGGTGGTATTTATAGATGGGGGATGCATGGCCTGATATATTTTTATTTTATTGTAACCGTATAAGGAAGATATGAATATATGATATGATAACAGACATAACGAAAATCATAACTAATTTTAAATGGGTGATACCGACTCATGTTTTATACAAACAATTTTTTTTATTATTACTTATGTGGGTTATCTTTTTTTTTTTTTTTTTTAATATATCGGAGGAACCCATGTATAGTAGGTTAAGTTTTTACACCTACTTGGGTCGGGTCTCTTTTAAAACATTGATTTACGGGCTTGTTATCAGGATACAGTCCATTCATTTTGCAATCATATAATTCGTTAATCTTATTGTAGTGTATGAAATTATAAATATTTTTCATTTATTTAAGAAAAAAATATGCTAGTGCATCATAGTATATATTTAATTTATATAATATTTACTTCAATGTGTGAATGTATCCTATGAAAATGATTTTCAAATTTGAAGTTATTCAATTATTGCATAATTTTAAAAATTCAATGGTGCAAATTAAAAAGCTAAAAAAAACTTGTAATGAATTCTATGATTAAAGAAGATTAATTAAAATGAACCGATAGTGTATTATGTAACTCTATTAAAATTGGGATATCAAGTTTAGATCGAGTGAATGATTTTGAGAGAGATCACCATGAACCATAAAAAATAGGTCAACTCAGATTTTCAAATATATTGTTTTAATTCCATCCAAAAAAATTAGTGGAGAATGGAGAGCATTCAATTATTCTTTAGTTGATTGTGATGGAAGTGATTTAAAAACTTACATTTGATTTCATGTCTTACTACATTTTTGGAGAGAGACACAATAATAAATAATTAAAGTCACACTGATATAACATATGACATTTTCTGCATCCATTTTTTTTGTAAATGTTTGAAATGATTATTTTTATGATTTAAACATTAGATAACGAATCAGCACAACAAAGTGATCATGTCACAAAAAAAAAGTGTTTATGTTATTTTCTTCATGCTTTGATATCCTCATTCACACAATATATCATGCAATGTAATTCTGCATAGTCTCGTATAAGTCATTTTGGAACGACTATAAATTTAGGCAAATATCGTTGATGAAATACCGGTGCTTCATTTAAGTTTTTGTCATTAAACAATAATAATGGTAGGAAAAAAAATGATCTTAAGTATTAGTATAGTGAGATAATGGAGGAAAACGAATGAGAAGGTATATCTATACCGAATCAGAGCTTCTTGTTTTAATTTGAAAAGTAAAACGCCTAGAACATAACAATATCAATTATATCAGCTTGCTTGTGGGCGATGTAGCGTTTAAGAAATGATATTGTTTTTAAATATTCAACTTTCTATTTCGAAAATATTTGGGAGATGGCATATCAGTGACTACGAGTTCAGTCTTTGTAGGCTTCAAATCCTATCAGGAGAGATCACTTTCACTGTTGTGGAGTAACTGGGTTGGCTTTATTTGGCTTTATTGGGAGAGGTTGAAACATTTTTTATCCCTTCCCGCAACTCTTTTTGTCTCGTCTCTCTTTTTCTTTTTCTTCTAATTTCTCATCCCTCTGGAGTCTTTAGAAACATAAATAACTACAATTTAATTCATTTAAAAAAAAACATATATCCCACATTGGAGTTCTCTCACAAACTCCATCCATTCTTTATTAGTCTACATATACAATATTTAGACACACAAACTTCGCGTTGTTCCAATTCGTACCTCTGTAATACATTTCCTCAAAAAATTAATATATACTCCTCCTTATCCCATCAACACAACCATCAATGATACATCCACCATGTCTGTAACTGGAAAAATATAGGAAGTCCTAGATGAAGTTATTGGTGAAGAATAGCAAACATTGCTGCACATCGACAAGTTAATCACCTACACGTATTATAATATTAAAAAACATTACATTTTTATATTGAATCAATACAATTTGTTAGAGTATATTATTTGATGAAATATATTATTTTAAAAAAAAAGTCAAAACATATACAAAATTGTTTTTGGTTTGGAAATGTGATTGAGTGTAACAATTTCCAATAATTCACTTGTATGTTTGGAATTGATGATTTGGTGGACCGTGTTTCTATCACCAATAAGACCGTGGAGCTAATACACTGTATCAATTTTATACCAAAGTTTTAATTCTCATTTTTTATAGTTTCATACTTTATAATAAGATTTTATAATTTATTTTTCTTTTTGTTAGATCACGTGTACTTGTTATCCCTCTCGAAACTAAAGTATTTTTTTTAATTAATTCTTAAATAAATATATAATAGTTTTAATCCTATTTTTAATCTCCTTAGCCCTCATGAATAAATTTTAAGGACAATGCTACAGAGAATCCTATGTATAGCTTATAGTTTGTACATGTATGTTTTGATTTTTATGACAAAATATGTCCTTTCTTAAAAGGATTTATCATTTCAATAATAGTATACATACCCACTTCAAAAAAATAAAATAAAATTGGCATTTTTTATATTTAGCAAAACACATATTGTTTAAGCGTAGATGTTTTTGAGAGAGATCAGAGTGAAAAATAAAAACAGATCAACTCAGATTTTCAAATATATTGTTTTGATTCCATCTCAACCATTCAATTATTTTTTAGTTGATTGTGATGCAAGTGATTTAAACTTTAAAAAGTTGAGGACATCCCCATGCACTTATACTAATTTTTTAAAATAATCAACATCAATTAGGGAATATAATTTGATAAAAAAATATATATCATTTTATTTCAAATTGAATGGATCATGTATATAATTTGAAAAAAAAATTATATTTTTCTATTTTGAATTAAACGTAAACATTTTTAGCAAATGTAAAACTACTAACGAGATGTAAAACACATCTAAGGAGGTATATATCTGGATGGATTGTTACAGAGTTTAATGGACTGTCCGACTGCGTTTAACAGCGCTCTCAAACTTATGTTGGTTTCATGACATCTTAATTTTTGGAGAGAGATAATAAATAATTAAGCCACATTGGATATTGATCTAACATCTGACATTTTCTTCATCATTTTTTTTTTATACGTTTGAAATGATGTTTCCTTATGATTTAAACATTTGATAAATAAATCACCAGAAAACAATGATCATGTCACAAAAAAATCGTACTAGGTCATCTGCACATACGGACATACCCCTCCTGGTCCGAATGGCCAATCCTCACATCGTAATCATCAGAATGATAAGAAAAATTTGGCAATTGGTCCATTAACAGGGATTGTTTTGGGTTCTATACTGGTGGGTTTGTGTGCATTACTATTTTGCATCATTTTCCGCAAAAAAATCTTCAAGAGTAAAGACGAGGCAAAGTGTAATCCTAAGGACCCTTTGGTATCTCTTCCTGCTGTCACAGATAAAGGTTCTATTTCTTGTTCCCGTAATTATTTTACTTGCTTTAATTTTCTTGTTCCCTGGAATCCTTCTGAAGTTCCTTCCTTCTCTGTTTCACGAATCCAAGTGTATAATGGATGAATTACGTATTTAAAAGCATGATATTTTGAATGATATGTTACATGTTTACTTGCGAATGTGAGATTTCAATTCTTCATAAAGGTGTTGATATGTGCCAATTTCATGCACTTTTTCATTTTATATACCAAGTACTATTTCCCTATATTTCTTATAATTTCGGCAATTTTATTGGTGAGGGAATTCTTAAAGGTATGCGACATGATATGTTGTTGTCATAATTATTAAACGATGAGGCATTAAATTTTTCGGGATTTTTGGCAAATTATTTGACTGCTGATCTGTACAAAATTGCTGGAATGATGGTTGCTTGCAATGCTGATCGGTTTCGTAACCTCTTGACATCAAAATTGTGGAGGTGGTGCACTAGGCTTGTCATCCTGGTGAGGTACTTATTTAGTTTTATATCAAAGGCTAGGTATGTCGTCCCAGCCGACCATTTTAATTTGGCTCCCAATGGTGCTTTCAAAGATCCAGTTCCTCATATGGATAATGAAGGTCCATTTCCACATTCCTCTTTCGATATTCAGATAGATTGCTGCTTGTCTCCTGGAGTTCTTCAGAAGGCATTGACCACCTTCTGGATTTTCTGACTAGGTGCAGAGGTCTGTAACCAATAGAATGTGGGTAAATTTGAACAATGCGCTATTGAAACATTTAATTGTGATACTGAAGATGGAAAGGAGCGAATAACGGTGTTCTGGTCTGTGCTCCATGGGGTTCTATAATTGAATGGATAGGATTACCCTGTTGTGAAAACTTTGAAGGGATTAACAGGATTTTGTAGGAACCCTCTTTTTAATATTCAGGATATCCAAGGATGGAATCGAGCTTACAATAAAAAGACTGTGATTGACCACAAGCATCTCTGAAAGGAACTTTTTTTTTTTGTGCTAAGCTGAGTTGTTGATTGTTCCTTGAGGTTGATAATATCCCTCTGAGCAACTTCTTGTTATTGATGACGACTTTAGGATCATGGGGATGTTTTGGCTGGGTGATTTTTCTCTTTGAATCCAGAAGTCAAATACTCTTATTTCAAACTTCTTATTTTATCCTAAACTTTATTGAAAACATTACCATCCACTCTTTCCCTGAAAAAAAAACGAAGAGAGAAAACATTGTCCTAATTATAATTACAAATCTAATCCTAATCATCCAAAAGGATAGGATGAACCTAACCAATAATAAACTAGATGAGACTTAAAAAAATTGCACATTATCTATAATTGTCCATTCGATGGTCCTCTATGCTGATTGAATGGTCAAAGTACTGATTTGACCATGGGCATGCTGCCTCAATATGTATATTTAGTATTTGTATAGGCCATCACCTGGAGAAATTTCGGATAAAATGTGGTGATGGGAGAGGAGAAACTGGATATGGCCTTAACTTTTGGCATTTTTTTGACACAGTGGCCGCCATTAGGACTTAAATTCCTTGTGTTTAGTATTTTTCAATAAAAAATGTTTTTTCACACAATCTCTGTTGCTTTTAGCTCTATATGTATGTTGACAACCTGATCGATATGGATAACGACGAGGATTATGTAAGTTTCCAGCTTGGGCACCTTTGAATAGGATATTGATCCTTTCACAAGCCTTTTTTTTCATTTATTTTTTATTTTTGTTAATTTATTTTTGAGAAAGATCTCTCCACAAAATTGAGTTCCCTGTTCTTGAAGATTGTTCCATTTGTGGCTTCCTTCTCCTAGAAAGAGTCCCAATGTAATTGTGTCAGGACTGTATTGGTCACAAACATCAGTTTAGTTTGGACTAGTAGGGTATATAGTTCAGAGAGGGTATATGGAATTTTTTCTGTTTCTCTAAATCTCACACACGCGTGCACACCAGATGCAAGTATATGATGCACAAATACATAGATATATATATACATGCAGATACATATATCTATATGTGTGTCTATATAAACACACACATATATACATGGTTGTACATGTACATAGATACACATACAAATGTATCTATATACAAATAAACACACACACACATGTATATGTATATACACACAATACTCTAGCTCCCTCTCTATGTGGACCTGTCAATTAAATTTCTGAGTGCTGCAAGCCTGATCCACTAGAATAATGTGTGTCATTCTGATTGGCCTTGATGTTTGGCTGGACGACATGTTAATTCAACCATTATCTAAAGTTTGGCATCTTACCGAACTCCAGTTGAATCCAGGTAAAAAAACATTGAACAGAGAGGCCCTCGTATACACTTTTACTAATTGCATTTATCAGCATGGTGCTTTGGTGACTAATTGAACAAATATAACTTTAGACAAATTCATCTTTTTTTTGTCTTCAATTGTTGAACAGTCTTACTCTAGTAGTTTTTAGACACAATTATTCAACCTTTTGTGGTAGTTTTTTGCAGTTATCACAACATATTGTGTGACAACTGCAATTGAAGTATTCTGTTTTTAATTTTGTGGCAAAAATTAATTCCATAATGGTTGGGAGTGTCCAAATAAACATAGAATCGTGTGTGCAGGAGAATGGAGTCAAATCTCCAATTACATGTCCATGCATGCGCCAACAGAATGGAGTTCTCAGGTCAGAGAACCATCATCATCTAATGGTCAGTCTGTGCCTCATCAAGGTGAAGTTATTGAATTTCTTACTGATCCTATATCTTAGAATTTCTGATCCCTGATCAAACAAAGCATACTTATCTTCTTAATTATCTAATGTCATGTTTGCTTGTCGGGAAATTAAATGAGGGGTAAGTCTGTCATTTCCAACCATTGCATTTGGTTAGGAAGTCATTCCCAGCATTTTTTTTTTGGGAAATAGTTCTTTGGAAATAATTTTTTTTTTCCAATTACCTAGAAGGAATTCATTTTCACTATTTCGGTTGAAATGAAAGGGATAAAATGTTTATTTCTAACCTGACAAGTGGTTACATCACGTGAAAAATTCTCATTTTCATTTTCATCATTTTACATTCTTAGCAACTAAACGCAGCACCAAAGTAAATGCTTGCTATATGACATTGACATGCATGAGGGAAGTTAGATGAAATACTCTTATGCATTTTTCTTTTCCTTGAGCTTTGTTTGTTAGAGGCATTATGAACTAGATAGTCGAGGGATGATAATAGAATGAATTCAGGATAGCCTGTTGCCCACAGTTTAGTATCAGCTTTATGATCTTGCTGACCCCATCCTATTTGAAAATATTTTAGGAGTTAGGACACATCAACAGGGTTTGTCAGGATGGTGTTAACTTCTTTTTTTTCCGTATGTGCCAGACATTGCTTAGGCCTGAGATTTGTGTAATAATGAAGTTGAAATATATTCAAGCACACAACAAAGGAGAGGAGATGGCCTGTTGATAATGTAGAGGCAATAATACTGCAGTTTCCTTTATTTGGTGGCATCCACTTTGTATTCTCTAATATCATGCCATTGACGTGTCTCCTACTAATGATCCAGTTTGAAATCAGCCCACACATTTTGCTGTATTCTCTAATCCTATCAGAACCACTTCTTTCTTCACCTTGGACTTAGGAAAAAGATGGAACTTGCTATCTCCCTGTGCTCTAACACCATCTTCAATGACTCACCTGCCACCCAAATTACACCGGAGAGTTTTATAAAAATGACAATGGCTAACACAAACAAAATTGCAATGTGAAAGAGAATGGCTAATAATCTCCATCTCTAAACATAACATTGGAGCAGGTTCAGGTTGCATCTGATCATAGATTAGCATCCTTTCTTTAATTACCATCCATATGAGGATGTTGTACTCTGGGTGCTGTGGTCTGCCTCTGAAAATGGTCTCAATGCTGTATTAGTCCTACTTCTCATGGTGTTCTCAGCCCATTGAGGGCCTCTCTCTTAAGTAATCAAGGCCATGCAGTCTGTGAGATGGGATGCAAGACATGGAAGGATTTAACAAAGATGGAATTTGTAATTTCTTTGGGTGTCATGGATTCTGCGAAACAAAACATAGGATTGTCCTGCAGTTGCACTACGGAGTTATCACAGGAGGAGGATGCTAGTCAGATTGTTATTTAATTATTTTTTGAAATGTTGTAGTTAAATGGGTCTCATTACTTGAGAACTGAGATTACTGAAACCTTGGAATATACGCACAATATTGTACAATATCCTCTTTTTTTCGGTTTATAATACAATAAAGTTATTGTACCTTAGGAGCTTGGTAATGCTATATATACTATTAAATATAATCATGAGCCTGTGTCATGTGATTGGGTATGATTCAACCATTGCTTTCTAGTATATTTGATATGCAAAAATGGTATGGCATAATAAATTGATACCTCATCAGATATTATGTATTTGTGAGAACACTTAGTGTTTCAATTGAAGAAATAAATGGAATAATGTTATATTCAACAATGGAGGTTAAAGGTCTCTTGTATAGATACAAGACGTACAAAATCCTAGAAATAGAAAAAGATCAAAAAACCCATAAGAAAAACCCAAAGGCCGCAGCCCCGGGGGAGGCTTGCGGCCTTTGGGGGGGCATTGCCCCCCAGCCCCCGCGCCTCCAGGAATAGGCCTGATAGGCCTATCTAATGACTCACCCTCTTTTAATCACAATGATCTAAAAGTCTGACTGCCATTGGAGCTCTTTTCTAAGGATGCCCCTCATTTCTTTCTTGCTGCCTTTCTTTCATTTTTTTCCTCCCCCAACTGCTGGACCTCGTCCTCTTCCAGACTCATTCCTGAATTATTGCCGCTAATTCCTCTTTTTCCATTTTTTTTTTGCTTAGCGTGTCCTTGCCACACTGTTTTAATTTCTATTTTAGTTCCTTTAGCTTCTTGCAAATTTTCTCCCTTCCACCCTTGCTTCTAACCAAATCTCGGACTAATTCCTTGAAGTCTTTGACTTGGAGCAACCGGGATGTGAACATGAAATGATGCTGTCCTTCCTTTTCTTCATTTGAGCATGTGGTTGACATGGTCTGAGGAAGGTATGGGTAAAAACCCTTTAAAGGCGCCAAGGGATATGGCTCCTTATGTTCAATGTCTGCCATTGCTCCGTGCAGCTTAGAGAGACTTGATGCATGTTGTGTTGCTTCAAGTGAACCTGTGGAAGTTGACCATCAAATATTGAACATATCAGAAAGGGTGGAATGTCACATCTCTTTGTCTAGCTAAGGGTGGGAGGGATGTCTTGGTTGACCTTGTTTAATCTCCACATAGAGTCCATATGTGGGTCACACATGCCAAGTAATGCTTGCTTAATTTTACAGTCTGCATGAAAAAGGGTGAGAAACTTCATGGTCTGCCCCTTCACAAATTAACAAACAGATCTCTGTTAAATAAACCAAAGTTACGAAAATGTTTCATTTCTAACAGATCCCCTTCTTTTGTGGTGACATTCATGCAGTCCTGTAGTCAAACTGAGCATATTTCAAGGAATTCACCAATCACCACACCATTTTAGAAATATACATGATATTCTATGAATGAATTAGAAACTATTATGGCCCTCAATTTCAAATTTCGTTTTGGTAATTTGTATGTCATAATTGTGAAAGTTTAGTTTTTCTGACATTTTCTGTTTCTTTCTTTTTCTTGTAGCAAACAAGAAAGAGATACAAGAACAAATGGTCAAAAGTTCAATTTTTGCAGCCAATCTTAAACCACCACCTGCTGAAAAAATGATTGGGGAGAAAGCATATAGTAAAAATGGGTCTGGGAGAAGAACAAAAGCTCCTATCACAGCAACTTCGTACACTGTTGCTTCACTTCAGACAGCGACAAATAGATTTAGCCAGGAACACCTTGTTGGTGAAGGTTCCCTTGGTCGTGATTACAGGGCAGAGTTTCCCAATGGAAAGGTAATGAAAAACTTATGTCAACCGTTTAAGCCGTTTATTCTATATTCTCCAGCTTCCATGTTTTTTCCTAAAATGGATTTCACATGCTATTTTGCTAAAAATGGAAGAAGCTTTCACTTATTGGAAACATTTTTTTCATGATGCAAATCAATTGTGTTAATATGTTGCAAGTCACATATGATTATTGATTTGGTCAGAGATTGGTCAGTTAAACGCTTTCCATGTTTGTAAAATAATCTAAAGTTTTTTTTTTCTTCTGAAAATAATGGATTCTTATGTGATTCTTATGTGGATAAAAATTTGAGGACAAAGATTGAAGAAACTAGAAAATGGTTGAACACTGAATCAGGAGTCAGAGTTGATTAAATATTCAGCATAATGGATCTCTCAGTTGGTGCATGTTCAAACAATTTAACTAGTTAAATTTATCTTAAATGTGGTCTTTTGATCCATGCCAATTTGTAGGATTTGACGTTCAATTTCCGTTTAATTTCTAGAATTGTTTATAATGCTGAAATGGAGAGAATGTTGAAGAGTTTATACTGGATCAATGAACATCGTGTTTTTAATTCTCATCTGATTAAGCAGCCTGGACTTGGCAATTCCACATTTTGATATCTTTTAGAGCATAATCTTCCGTGCTCTTGTGTGGATACTTGAGAATACATGACAATAATTGATTAAAATCAAAGAGAAGCTATGACAACTTGTGAAAGTTCCAAAATATTGTTTCAAAACCCTTGTGTAAGGAGGTCAACTCTGCAAAGGCCCCTATCATTACCAAAGAAATTTTATTTGCTAGTTGATTTAAACACCAATTTCTTTATTACATGGTTTTCCATATTGTTACACTTTAATTTTATGAAAATGGGAAATAGAGAAGAGAAATGAATTGGAGAAGTGGGGAAAATATTGATGAAATACCACAATGAATTAGATCCATGTGGTATTTTTCCCAACATTTGTTATGGTCCGAGTTTGATCATGTGATTTGAGTATTTCCATGACAAAGACCCCTAACTTTACCAAATGAATTGATTGGTATTACCAGGTAGATTTAAACATCAATTTCTTTATTCCATAGTTGTCCATATTTTTGCACTTTACCAATATATATGAAAACGGGGAACATAGAAAGATAAAGGAAGTGGAAAAGTGTGGAAGATATTGAGAATTGAGAGAGCAAATTGAATTAGATCCATGTGGTATTTCTCCCAGTATTTGTTATGGTAGTCTGATCATGTGATTTGAGTGTTTCCATGACAAACATACACGAAATCTTATTACATTATAATGTAATGTTCGTTTAAGCAAGAGACAACAACAGAGCGGATCTACTCTTTTAGGCTGGTGTTTGGAGGATAATGTAAAGTGTTTTTTTCTTTCTGGTGCTTGAGTGTGGGTGATGGTGGGTGGGTGTCTGTGTTGTGGGGGGTGGCTCTCTTTCAAAGATATGAGGAATGAAGTCCCCCCCCCCCCTAAACACACAATTGAAAGATGTTGGTGGTGGCTTTGATTGTCGTTAAAATCTTGTCTTTACCAACAACAATATAAAACTTTTACCTTGATAGAAAGTGGTAGCAAGGGGTCGAATCCACAGGGATGCTATTGAAACAAACGAATAAAAATAAAAGATTATCAATTTTTGGCAATAAGGTTTAAAAACAAATTATCAATTATTGATTTAAGAAAACTATTTTAAAAGCTAAAGTTGAAACCAATATAAAAAAAAAGGACCACCAAGGATTGGAAATCCACCCCACGAATATCGTGATAATTCTTTCTTTTGCATCTAATGAAAACATAATATTTCAAAAACAGTTCACTTCTACTCGATTTAAAAATAGGGTTTATAAAGCATCAACCGTATCCCATTTAAATAGAACGACGAAAGATCTAAAAATATCCATAATCAAAAGAAATCTAAGTTGAAGAAACTATATAAACATGAAAAACAAATCAGAAAACATCAATGCACAAATAAACGAATCGATCACTCAAACTCATGGGGTGGAATCCTCTCCTTGATGGAAAGATTTTCTAGCCTACCTGGTTGATGAAATTATAGAATAAACATAAAAATATTCCATGAAAACAATATAACGATGCACTTTTATTGAAAACACAAGAGAATATGTCTCTAATACCAAAGAAATAAAAACGAAAACAAAAATTAAAAACAAAAATTGAAAATAGAAAAGAAATAACAAAAACTGAAAATAAATTCCTTCTTGGCTGAATGAAGAGATTCCTTCCTCTCTCTCTCTCGAGTGCCCTTTTTATAGGGGTTTTGAGGGTTGAATTAGTTGTAAATGTTGATTTGCTTGAGTTGTTAATGCTGATTTGTAAAATATGTTGGAGATATAATTGCAAAATCTGGTAGAGATCTTGTTGATTCGTTGGAGATGTCAAAGTTGATTAGATTGAAAATTTTATTGATTTGGTGGATCATTTTTAGAAGTTTTGATGAAGCTTTGAATGCTAATTCATTCTTCAATTTATAACCTGTTAAATTTAAATACTGTCAAATTTAGATTTCTGAATATTAAAATATGGCTGTATATTAAAAATATGATAATGCATATTAATTGTATAAATATTGTCTATTTTTGCAAGATATGCTTTGAATATAAATAATAGAAACTTCCCTAATATATATGTATAAATGAATAATTACATAGAGAAATGTTTCAAAACAACTCTTAAAAGCATATGAAAATATGTTTTTTTGAATATCTAACAAAAGACATGGAGGAAGTAAACAGAAAGAAATGTACAACAACTTCAGTGAAAGAAGCCAGAGGGTGCGGTGCTATTGGCATATGAAAGTGAGTGGTTAAGCATTGGATGGAATGAAATCAAATGACCAAATTGGTTGGACCAAAAGGCACTTCTAGCTCCATGCAGGGGAACAAGGGTCAGAGCTAGGGATGAGGTTCTTCACTGGGGCTTCAGGGTGCAATTTGACAGTGGTGAATGGGGAAGGTGACAGTGGTGGTGATCCAGGTGAAATGGAGAGAAAAGAGTGGAATTTGCTTGTGCAGAGCGTTTTTTTAGAACAACACTGAGAAGATTTTGGATTTTCCTTCCCGGTACTTGTCGAATGGCATCTTCATTGTGTGGCAAGTCAATAAATTGAGTTGTGATAGTACAAACTGTAAAGAATATGCGTTTTTATTGATAAAAAAATACGAAAAAAACTGTAAAGATATGTGATAGGGTTCTGTTTAAGGAAGATTGACTAGAACTTTCTAGTGATGTATAGGGTTTGAGGATAATAAAAGGGTCAATTGGGAGTTCATGAAAGATTTGTTGGGGCTTGATTAGAAGGCCGGTGTTTGGGAAATACTTTAATAACATTTGAACACCAAGGAATAAATATGAATAGGAAGGAGTTCAAAGACTATATTGAGAAACTGAAAATTTTGACATTGAAGAGAATCTGTTTTACATGGTCGAGCTTGAGTGCCAATCCAGCAAATTCTCACAATTGGCTAGGCTTCTTATATTTCAATGAGGAAGTCCATTCTTCCTAATGCGATTCGAGCAAGACTTCTGTGGTTGGCTTCTGACCATAATCCAGTGGCCCTGGAGGTGCATGCTATCAACTTAGTCCCTACTCAATAAGGTCAGTAAACATATGGGCTAGACATGATGATTTGGAGACCTGGTTGCTAGAACAAAAGGTTCTGCAACTTTGGTTTTGGCAAACACTAATTTCATGAACTCAGTAAGTTGAAGATTGCTAGTGAATAAGAGTGAAGGAAATGATTCGTACTTTATAAAGGGAGGAGTAACATGGAGATGTGTGTAAGAAAGAGATGGTTAATTCACCCTTCTTTATTAAGCGTGTCTTAATAATCTCCATGGGCTGCAGTGCATCTCAGCAGACTTGAAGGAAAGTCAGAACATGAGACAAAGGGTAGGTGAAAAAATATAGTTTTAAATTTGCTGAGTTCAAATTTCATACTAAGATCCCTTACAATGAAAGAGGAATTAATAAAGGTTATAACTTAAGTGAGTTTAAACACAAAAATGTGCTTGACTTGCATGTGAATGCACTGCTGGTTTCATTTCTTCCTACAAAGCAGGGGGCCAGAGAAAAAGAAGGCTGGTTAGTTTAATTTCAAGGTTATAAATCATATAAAAGCTATTTGCAAACAAATACAAGAAGATGATGCATCTGGTGGCATCAAAGTTTTGGGAAGTGGATATATTACCTTTCTGTGAAGTCATGTTGATCACTTGACTCTGCCATAGGATTTTTACAAGAATTCCTATGATGCCCAAATTCTTTACACCTTGTACATCTATGCAATCTCCTTTTCCATCAGCACTACCTTATCCTGAGCACCGACATCCCAAACAGTGAAACTGATGTTCTTATATTCAATGGACATTGAAACCTGCATTGAATAAGCAAAAGGATGAAAACTAGAAAACATATTATAAATGTTTTTAAATTATCTAAAAATTGACATTGAAACCTACATTGAATAAGCAAAATGATGAAAAACGGGAAAACATATTATAAAGGTTTTTAAATTATCTAAAAATTCCACAAGAAATGTACATGTAAAGACTCATCTAGCAAAACTGTCAAACCAGACCAAAAAACCATCCAAGACACAAGTAGAAAACAATATTCCAATAGACCAAAAAGTTTCATGTTAAATGCTGCATTTTAAGGCTCAAATTATTTATGACTTTGCACGTACATAGGTTTGATTAGTTTACTTCATCTGACTTTCTAAGAAGAGATAAAATGATTAGAGTTGGAATCCTTTGGATTATTTGAACTTTCAGTTTCTATGTTGAAAAAATAGTAGGATCAATATGATGTTCACAGTCCATGAATTGTGGATGCAGGGTCCTAGTCAATGGCTAGATGTGATGAAGAAAAAAAGAGCTGTTCAAGGAACATCAGAAGAAAACTGCTGATGATACTCCAAAGGTACAGTGATCCAAAGGTACAGTGATGTGGTTTAGTAGAGATATCCAAACAAGATTCATATTGGCTACCAATCCTATTTGAGAAATTAAGACTAATTCATTGGTTTGATGTCTAATATTGATTTATTCGGTGCACAACATGATTATTTTTAATTATACATTGGATGTGGCTAGCAAATAAATTGGCAATCGCATCCATCTAGATTGTTCTCTTTTTATTATGTTTAATCATGTTGAAACATGATTTGAATCGCATCCATCTAAATGTACTACTAAAAGTAGAAGAACAAAAATGTGTACTTATACTTCCAACCAAGGAAAAAAAGTGGTCCATGAGGCTTAAATCCAAACAACCAAATCTATAGGGTGTCCTGGTAACCATATGTCATGTGTCTATCAAAAAAAAAAAAAAAATCTTGCAAGCATATACATATATGGATTAACATGTACAAAATAAATAGTTCAGGCTGTCACGCCCCAGGGCGGCCGTCCCCGAGACGTGGCAAGTATATATAATATCAGCAGTCTATACAGGAGATCAATAACATACTCTAAACAACATCAAAAATGACAACACAGACAATAAGGTAGCTGACATGATATATACAAATAGCGGAAGCTCAAACGACTGAGTCTGTAATTCAAAGACATATTACAGACCCGATACATAATCAACTGTCCTGTGAGAGCCAATATATACAATGACATCCAAATACAAGTATGTGCCCAAGCACAGAATACAATACATACAATCAAGAAGGGGATGCTGATGGCCTCTCACTCGCAGAACGTGACGCTGCTCCGCTACTGCTGATGTGCCTCAGGGAGCTCCTCCTTCAGATCCGACTCAGATATAACTGGAGAAAAATATATGCGAGGGGTGAGCCACACGCTCAGTGAATAGCACAACCCATGCATCACAATTCATATTAACCTCAAATAATTATAGCCCCTAACACGGGAGCAACAACACATTCTAGTGGGTCGTTTCATCGCCAACCCACCTCCCCCCCCCCCTCACCCTCACCCTTTCCGGGGGGTGACATGGGCCTCTTGGGGCATACTAGACCGCTCTCCACCCCTGGTCCACCCGGTAGCCTCTCCCACCCTCGTAGCCTCCACCTAGTCCACTCCCACTATCAGTACTGTCCGACACATCGGAGGTACCTACGGACGGGAGCCCTCTGTCAGGTCAGCCAACGCCGGGGAGTTCCTACATCGGATCCAACCAAAAGGAGAAGACAGCCTACTCACACGGATACGATCCTCTTGGATCCGTCGACACCGATTGTAACTCTACTAATGTCATGAATTCCCAAGAATTCCTCCAGGGCGCATAACCAAGATGCGGGGAGACATATATTATAACAACAAGGTTATAATATTCTCTAAGGCATGCTTGTAACTATATGCTCACATTTTGATTTAATTAGATTAAACTAGATGGGAACATGCATAGTTCGGGGCTTGGTATCTGGGCATGCATAGGCCTCTATACATGATGTATGGGTGCATATCCCTAGCATACAAGTCTAAGGTGGCATGGGTATAACATAATATTCATGCATGCACAGTTTTTACATTATCACAAGTTAATATGCAATTATGGTGCCCCAGGGGAGGGCAATGCACGCCTACGTGCATCGAACGCCTCCCTACTGGGTTGGATAGTCCCACTCACCAAAACCCGGGTCGTCGCGTGACCGTCCGTCAAGATCTGCAAGACATGGGTATTCAAAATGGTGAGTAAACTACACAAATACATAAGAAAATTTACTAGAAATACCCAACACTCGGACAAGCATGCATACGGGCCCGCACGCACGCGAGCACGCGCGTACGCACGCGAGTCCGAGTGCCCCGACACCCTCCCGAACCCACGGGCAGCCATACGCACGGCCACCCGCACGCGCACGCACGAAGGCGCACGCACGCACGCACGCACGCGCCCCGGGCGCACTGCCGCGCCCCAGCCCGCGCGCCCAGACGCGCTGCTGCGCCCCTGCCTGCACGCCCAGACACGCTGCCGCGCCCGCGCGCACCGCGCGTCCAGCCCTGGCGTACCCGCGCGCACGCCCGCGCGTCTGCGCGTACGCGCGCACCCGCCAGCGCGCCCGTCTGCGCGCGCCAGCGCCTGCCTGCGCGCGCAGACTCGCGCGCACGCGCGCGGATGACCCCGCACGCGCGCCCGAGCCCCTTCCACCCCCTCCTCAGCCCTCCCACACCCCCCTAACACCCTTGCAAGCATGCACAACCAATTAAATGCCCTAATCAAGCATCTAAACTAGCTAGGGGAGGAGGAAAGCTTACCCAAAGAGAGGAAGAACAAAGGGAGGAACTCGGGTGCCCTTTGCGCACCAAATCGCCGCCACCGAGACCACCACCACCAAGACCACCCTCAGCCCTAATATGGCTGAAAACAGGGGAGGAGAAGCCATGAGAGGGAGGTAGAGAAAAGGGGAAATCCAAAACAAAAACCATGGGAAGGTAGATCAAGCCCTTACCAATCTTTTTCCCTTCAATGGCTTTCTTGTTTTTCTTCTCCTACTAGCTCTAATGGTGGAAAATAAGAGGAGGGAGTGAGTGATTTTGTGTGTGAGAGAGAGAGGAAGAGAAGAGAAGAGAAAGAAGAAGAAGTGCACGCCTAAGTGGTTGCACACACACACACACACACACTCACACACTTAGAAAAAATCTAGGTTTTTGTGTTTGACTTTGGGTCAACCTAACCACACAAACAAACAAAATGATTTGACCAAGTCAATGGTCAAACTTGACTTGGTCAAAGTCATCTTTGACTTGGTCAAGTCTCCCCATGACTTTTCGCTTGGTCAAAACCCGGATACGATTCGGAACTGCCAAATTCTGAACGTTACCGGAATTCGATGAAATTTTCGTGAGAGGCTTGAAATGGCACCAGGACACATAATGTGCAGTTAGATTTTCAATCGGAGTTCTCAAGCTCATGATGATAGCTAAAAGTCTAAAATTTTAGCGGTTCCGATCGAAAAAAGAAAAAGTTGAAAAACTGTCAGAAATGTACCAAAGGTGCCCGGAATGCTAAAAGTGACACATATATAACACAGGCAACCCAATTAAACCTTAGCCTTGTGATTATGACAGCAGCACCTTTGAATGTGTAGATAATCACAAATGTGAACAAAACTTGGTGTAGACCAACTATGGAATCAAGAATTGCACGAAATCAAGCTTTAAAAAAGGGAAAAAAAATTGAGGTTCATGATTTAAATTGATTTAAACAGATTCAATGTTAAAAAAAAAAACACATACACACAAATTCATTCAACAAAAAAAAAATTGTAGTAAGAGAATCACACACATTCAAGCATATGAAATTCAACAAAAATCATACACATACAAACATATTCAGACCAAAATATTCACACAACAGACAGATGAGATTCAAAAAAATGTTTCAGGGAGAGAGAGGCATGACCGGAGGATGGTCGTCGACGGGGTTGCAGAGGGGGTGGCTGATGGGGTCGCAGCAGGGGACGTGGAGGTGGTCGCCAAGGGGGGACGTCGGGGGTCGTCGATGGGGTCGCAGCAAGGGACGTGGAGGGGGTCGCCAAGGGGCGTCGACGGTGGTCGCAGTCGCCGGGGTCCGTGCGGTCGTCGACGGAGTTGCAGTCGCCGGGGTCCGTGAGGTCGTCGACGGGGTCGCAGTCGCCGATTTGGTCAGATCTGACCAAATATGTGTGTGAGCGAGAGAGAGAGAGCGAGAGAGAGAGCCCGTGCGCGAGAGAGAGAGACAGCAAGAGAGAGAGAGAGAGAGAGAGACAGCGAGAGAGAGTCTCTCGGTGTCTTTTTTTTTTTGTTTTTTTTTTTTTTAAAAAAAAAAAAACGTCGACCGTGATATATATATATATATAGAGGGGGGCCGATGGGGTGCGGCCGTGCGCACGGTGTACCCCATTGTGCGATCGACGTTCTCGTGATCGCACGGTCGACGTTTTTTTTAAAAAAAAAACAAAAAAACCTAGGGAGACTCTGTCTCTCTCGCTTTCTCTCTCGCTGTCACGGCCTCTCTCTCTCGCTTTCTCTCTCGCTCGCACACGGGCTCTCTCTCTCGCTCACACACATATTTGGTTGGATCTGACCAAATCGGCGACTGCGACCCCGTCGACGACCTCATGGACCCCGGCGACTGCAACTCCGTCGACGACCGCACGGACCCCGGTGACTGCGACCACCGTCGACGCCCCTTGGCGACCCCTCCACGTGCACCCCATCGTGCACCCAAGGTCGTGGACCGCGCGATCGCTGTTCTCGCGATCGCACGGTCCGCGTTTTTTTGTTAAAAAAAAAAGAAAAAGCACATCGGGATCTGTCGCTCTTTCTCTCTCTCGCTCGCTCTCTCACACACAGAAACACAGAACACCTCGGGGTGCAGCGACGACCACCTCGTTCTTCTCTCTCTTTCTCGATCTGTTTCTGTCGTTCTTCCCTCTCCACTCCTCTCACACATACTCTCCCACAACACCCACCCCCCTCTCCCCTCTCACTCTCTCACAAACGCGTCGGATCTGATCGGAGATGCCGACATCGACGCGTCGGATCTGATCCGCCGGAGGCGACGCCGCCGATGCGCCGGTTTGATTGATTTTTACTTAATTGATGTTAGGGCTTATCTTGTGTTTTGGTTTTCTTTGATTTGGGGTTTTTCTTACTAAGATTTCATTATGTGATTTAGGGTTTCACTGTGTTCTATTTTTCTTTCTTTTTGTTAATTCAGAATTGATTCAGTATTTCTTTTTCTTTTTCTTTTTCTTATTTTAACAATGATTTCGTGTTGATTCAATTATGATTTGTTGTAGGATTTTAGGGTTTCTATGAATCTTTTCCTCAAAACAATTTTTATAGGGTTTGTATGAATCTTAATTTCCTCAACGTTTTTGTTGATAGCCTCAATGTTGTGTTTTTTTTTTCTTCTTATTTTGAAAGAATGAACTTGTTTGAATTGTGTGTGGTTTTGGATCATGAGATGGTTAATTATACAAGATCAAGTTATTAAAAAGATCATGTTTCATGTACTTGGTTTGCTTTCCTACTAACAATAAGTTTTTTTTCCCATGATATCTTGAGTGGAAATCTAATTTTAGAAGATTTTGAATGATGGGTTTTGCCATTTTGTTGAGAATTTCCAATGTTGGGTATGTTTTTGGTCTTATTTTGAAAGCATGAATTTGATTGAATTGTA
This sequence comes from Acorus gramineus, assembly GCA_030737835.1. Lineage (NCBI taxonomy): Eukaryota > Viridiplantae > Streptophyta > Magnoliopsida > Acorales > Acoraceae > Acorus > Acorus gramineus. The sequence goes on along the minus strand of CM060849.1, from coordinate 27,242,523 downwards.
TCTGGTTCTTTGGTTCATGAGATGTTCTACTGTGCACAAGTAAGATATTCAAGGATTATGTTTCATATACAAAAATATGTCTTTGAATACCACCTGGTCAAAACTCATCATTCACTAATTCTATGTCTACACTCTACAAATAATCTTTATTGTAAAAAAAAAAATTTGTCTGATCTTGTGAGGTGGGGTTACATTTGTGACTTTGCAATGGAGGAGAAGATATTAGGAGTTTGAGATGCAAGTTGCATCCACTGTATGATTCACTCATTTATGTCTCTAAGTAATCTTTATGTAAAATGACCCCCCCCTCCCCCCTTCACCAAAACCCACCCACACACACAAAAAAAAAAAAAAAACTTGACCTGCTTTTTCTTGTTATGCAGGCATACGATCAGCATCTGAACATGATACTCGGGGATGTTGAAGAAATCATAACAACGGTGGAAATTGATGATGAAACATATGAAGAAATTGTTCGGGTAAGCTAAATTTGAGATTAGTCTCCTGTTTTAAATATTCTTTTATTAAATAGCCTTTTCATTGACGCCCTTTTTCGTACATGGAAAACTGCTGATACTCAGAAGGTACGAAAAGCACAAAATGTCTATCATTCATCGGTTTAGTGTAAAGGGTTCAATTTGTGTGAAAAAGGCATAAGATCTTTAAATTATTACGTCCAGGAATGAGCTTGGGATGTATAAATAAGATTTTGGTCAGTTTTAGGAATCTTTTGAGGAACTAATAATCTGTCTCGGAAAGATCAACTTTCTATGGAATTTAAAATTTAGGAAGACGTGAAGAACGGTTTTGTGGCACTTGGAAATGGGGTATATACCTAGAATCGTTGAGCTACATATTTACAGGAATCATTTTTTTTCAGTCTTCATCTGCCTTATTTGTTTCAGATATTTTTCAATGACCCAAAACCGTGGTTGCAGAAAATCTTACTGGAATCATGGATATACAGGGTTAACAAAAGCAAGCTTATCATTCTTAGCACTTAATTTATGGACAATCAAAAACAAAATTTTAGATGGAATATGAGATGGTAATTGTCAAGAAAAGATTGACCAAAACATTCATAGTGCACTCATGAATCCTTTTATCTCTGAGTAAAATAATTTAAGACACTCATAAAAAAGTTGTGCTGGAAGATCTACATATCAGATGCAGATAATGCAAGTCCCAGATCTGCTCCCCTTTCCAAAGTTTTCCTGCATGAGCCAAATATATGGCTGTAATCACTCATGAACCTCCAGACCCGGTATATTTTTCGTATGATTATTTGTTGTGGCATTTTCAATGCTGTCTCTTCACAGTCTCATGGATTGCCTTTTGTTGTTCCACATAAATTCTCCCATCATTCTTATGTCACCACATTGACGTTACTACCCTTGTATGATAGATATGGTTTCTTTCATTATCTGTTTTTCTTGCTGAAGTACATATCTGATCTTCCCCGCCATTCTAAACAATCTTCAATCATATTAATCCCTTTGATTGGGCTCTGATAGTAGTTTACGGCTTATCATTTCAAAGATTCAAACTTTAGCATTTAAATAAATTATTATTTCATGACTTGCTAAACTAACTCATGATTTTAAAGACCTTAGATGTACATAGCATATCTGCGAGGCCTAACCAACTTTTATCCCTTTCATTTTCAGACGACAAAGCGCAACGTGCCATTCCTTTTTGTTAGGGGAGATGGTGTTATATTGGTTTCTCCACCACTGCGGACAGCATAACCAGACATGTGACTGACCTGTGACTCGAGCCATGTTTGTTGCTCGCCGATTTGTGTACGGGGTGGCCATTTGCAATATTGCTAAACAGTGATGCAATGTGTTGAGAGTAAACAATTGGCATGGTCTGCCTATTATAGATATTCAGACCAAGCCTCCTCTTGGTTTAATCACGTTATGGTGTGGTTAACTTGATGGCTGTGGATCCCTTTTGTGTAGTTTAATTTTACAACCTAAAATATTCTCTTTTTCTTGGTAGGCCCTGAAAATTATCCATCTTACAAAACAGGATGTGACAGGTAGCTTTTGGGGACTGTTGTATGAATGATGCAGGGTGGTTTCCCATCATACCACCCCTATACCAGGCAGTCAGATTACAAGGAATCCGATTCAGTTATCATTAGAAAACTCTCTTCCATTAAGGAGTTGTTACACGAAGTCTTTATATAATGTCTCTTGTGTATTTTATATTTTATTAGAATATTTTTACGTTTTTTTGTAAGTGGATACGTACAATTTGCACATAATTTTTTTTTCTTTGAAGTACATGTTTTTTAAGTCTACGCTCAAAAAAATCAAAGCATGCTGAGTAGGTTTGTTAATTGTTTCTCCAAAAGCTGTTGGTTGTCTTATAATCATTCATGAAGTTTCAACTTTTCGCTATCCTAGTGTATACAAAATTTTGTACAAAGTTTCAACATTGTTCAACAAAGTTTCAGCATTGTTATAGAAAGTTCTAACAAGTTTGTTGAAAGTCTCAATAAATTTAAACAAAAAGTACAATGTTCCAAGAAGTTTCAACAAAGTTTCAGCACTGATCCACATTGTTCAACAAAGTACTAACAAAAAAAGTAGGTAAAGCACAATAGGTTATGTATTAAAAACAATTAAAAAAAAATCAAATCATGTTAAAAACTGCAAAATGGACTGAATGAATGACAGTCCCTTTGTGGGAGTTTATTTCAAACAGGATCCAGGGATCCCAATTTCGACCAATTTGATAAGTCAAACCAAAATTTAAATAATCAATGAGAAATAATGGTATGTCACTTGGGAATGATTATCCTATAATGACTGCACCATGGTCATTCCCAATAAAAAATTAAGCAAGCTCAGACAAACAAATCCTACCACTACTTAGGCTCAGCTCATTTTATTAAACAAGCTCTCCAAACTCTGAAATGACCTGATACATGAACCATCACAAAAGCTGCCCACCAAATTCATTTGGACTTGCCTATGTTAGGAACACATGTAATTGCATGACATTTCAGAAGAAACATTAACAGAAAGGAGCATCAAAAGAAAGAGGAAGCATATGATCATAAAAAGAGTGCAAAACAACGCATACTGTTTCAATCAGATGTGAATCCAATTGTTGAATTAAAAGGATATGTAAGTTAATTAAAGGATGATCTTAAGACTTCCGCCGATTGTACAACTACCAGTACAGCTTACACTCAGAAACATCTGCTCCAATCTGGCTCTGCAAAATCTATCCTTATGCACCATGGTTTTTACGATTATCTAAATAGCATATGACCCTAGGCATTCATTAGCCTAGTAACCGTAATTCGCACCATACATTGAGCCATAGCCCCCACCGGGAGGACCCACGTGTCCGGGGTTGGTCTGGGGAGACTGGTACATCGACCCGTGTGCTGGGTAAGAATTGTAACCTTGATCAGGGGGGCCAACAGGGTTCTGTGTAGATCCTGCAGCTTCGGCCATGAAATTCTGAAAAAAAAAATGAAATGTCATTAATACAGAGCTTAAGAATTCATAAAGCATAAGTTATCATGCATGACCAAGTTAAATCAAAGAAAAATAAAAAACATATCTGGTCAATATCAAAATGGCCTGTAATACAGTAGCTACATGTTTGCCTCTAGATCTCTTTCCCCAATTTGGTCGATATCATGAAACCTGACCATCTGCACATGTACAAGTCTATCTACAACTTTTTTGTCTTAGAAAAAAAAAAAGTGGAATAAACCAAACCACTGCACTTAGTCTAACAATTGAAATCTCCAACCAGTCCTATGTGGAAATGTAAACAAAATCATAATCCACAAACCATGGCACTACATCATCTACATCATCTCTTCTACTGAGCAAAGTTGCCAAACTGACGGCCAGAAGCAGATCCATCTATGCCCACCCATCGCTGCCGCTGCCTCTGGGAGTTGTTGCTGCTGCCCTGCCAAATCAGATGCAACAAAAGTGAGACTCAAGGGAACAAACAAGACTAGGACTTCTCAATAAGTTGCAATGATAGCTATTTAATACATTCAACATCAACCTGTTTTAATACTACACTCCCAACAATTTAATACATCAACAATAACATCAACCAATGTGAGTACATCATGCTAAACCAATTTAATACATCAACATCAACTGCTGATGATACTCCAAAGGTACAGTGATGTGGTTTAGTCCAGATATCTAAACAAGATTCATATTGACTACCAATCCTATTTGAGAAATTAAGACCAATTCATTGGTTTGATGTCTAGTATTGATTTATTCGGTGCACAACATGATTATCTTTAATTATACATTGGATGAGGCTAGCAAATAAATTGGCAATCGCATCCATCTAGATTGTTCTCTTTTTACTATGTTTAATCATGTTGAAACATGATTTGAATCGCATCCATCTAAATGTACTACTAAAAGTAGAAGAACAAAAATGTGTACTTATACTTTCAACCAGGAAAAAAAAGTGGTCCATGAGGCTTAAATCCAAACAACCAAATCTATAGGGTGTCCTGGTAACCATATGTCATGAGTCTATCAAAAAAAAAAAAAAAAATCTTGCAAGCATATACATATATGGATTAACATGTACAAAATAAATAGTTCAGGCAACCCAATTAAACCTTAGCCTTGTGATTATGACAACACCTTTGAAAGTGTAGATAATCACAAATGTGAACAAAACTTGGTGTAGACCAACTATGGAATCAAGAATTGCATGAAATCAAGCTTTAAAAAAGGAAAAAAAAAATTGAGGTTCATGATTTAAATTGATTTAAACAGATTCAGTGTTAAAAAAAAAAAAAAACACATATACACAAATTCATTCAACAAAAAAAAAATTGTAGTAAGAGAATCACACACATTCAAGCATATGAAATTCAACAAAAATCATACACATACAAACATATTCAGACCAAAATATTCACACAACAGACAGATGAGATTCAAAAAAATGTTTCAGGGAGAGAGAGGCATGACCGGAGGATGGTCGTCGACGGGGTTGCAGAGGGGGTGGCCGATGGGGTCGCGGCAGGGGACGTGGAGGTGGTCGCCAAGGGGGGACGTCGGGGGTCGTCGATGGGGTCGCAGCAGGGGAAGTGGAGGGGGTCGCCAAGGGCGTCGACGGTGGTCGCAATCGCCGGGGTTCGTGTGGTCGTCGACGGAGTTGCAGTCGCCGGGGTCCGTGAGGTCGTCGACGGGGTCGCAGTCGCCGATTTGGTTAGATCTGACCAAATATGTGTGTGAGCGAGAAGAGAGAGCCCGTGCGCGAGAGAGAGAGAGAGAGAGCCCGTGCGCGAGAGAGAAAGAGTCTCTCGATGTCTTTTTTTTTTTTGTTTTTTTTTTAAAAAAAACCGCCGCCGGTGCGACCGCGAGACCGCCGATCGCACGGTCGACGTGTGAGGCGCACGATGGGGTGCACCGTGCGCACGGCCGTACCCCATCGACCCATATATATATATATATATATGCTTCTTTTTAATTTTTTTTATTTATTTTGATGTGCTTTTTTTTTTGTTTTTAATCTCTATTTACATCTACTTTTCATTTTTTTTTGTTTGTCTGCATTTGTTTTTTTAGATCCTTCATCTACTATCTATTCTTTTAAAATCTCTATGTATATTTGTTTTTCGTTTTTTATATTTATTATCTAAAAATCACCCATCAAAAGACCCACCCTTTTGATGGGTGATTTATCATTTTTCTCAGGTCAATTCGTTACTCATGGTTTTTTTTTTGAAATATCTATTTACATCTATATTTTATTTATTATCTGTATCATTTTTCCCTGATCAATTTGTTTTCCATGGCTTATTCTTTTAAAATCTCTATTTACATCTATTTTTTGTTTTTTACTTATTATCTATATAATTTTTCTTGGATCAAATTATTTCCCATGGTTTCTTCTTGGAAAATCTCATCATTATTAGGGTTAGCATTCTTAGGGTTGAAGATCCGCAAGGGCCCATGGGCCTTGGACATAACCCTCCGACGTGAACAGCAATTTTTTGGGCACAAAGATGTTGGACATTACCCTAGATTTCATGAAAATGTTAAACTCAGTCCTTCTTTTGACATATCAGTATTGATACTAAACATATCATTGAAGGTAGGGTTTGGAGTAGGGTTTTTGTTTTCCAATTTTTGGGTCCCCTGAACTGTGTCATTGAAGGTGGTCGGCGGCTCTCCCTCACTCCCTCACTCTTTCATTGAAGGTGGTCGGCGGCTCTCCCTCACTCTTTCGTTCAAGGTGAAGACCAACTTGTTATGGAATCAGAGGCATGTTATGGGATTTATTGATTAGGGTTCTTGGGCAACCTGTTTGACATATAAATTTTTTACTGCTTATCATTTTTTGAGATGGTATTCTTCTTCATGTTCCTTTCTATTGCTTTGATCCTTAGAAATAGCGATGACAGGAGTATTGTCATTTGACATATATGCTTTGTGTTTTCTTTCCTAGAAGAGTTTTGGGCACCAATGTGACTTATTTAGAGTCTCGTTAATCATCAACAGTTCTCAAGTCATTTTCCCATCTCTTGAATTTTTTTATGGATTTGCATTTGGGTAGAAGCATGGAGTGAGTGCTCAACTAACCTATTGGCTGTTTGATATGCCTCTTCATACTTCCTAGAAAACATAAGGAGGGTGGTTATCTTTCATGGAAAGAACTGAGGCTTAGAGATTATCTTTCATTGAAAGAAAACTGAGGTAGGGAGATTATTGCCAATGTTGTCCATGTTTCCACATAAAATACTTTTTAAGAGTAATACCAAATGCCCCATGTGTAGTTTCTATTGAAATAGAGATATGTGCGGTTACAAAAAGTGATAATCTTTTTAGTTAAGCTTTAAATGCATTTAACTGGATGATACATGGAGATTGTTGTGGATGTATAATTTTTTTTTCTCAGAGCGAACCTTTTATATTCAAACGTTTTGCTTTGTTGCTTACAAGAAAATCATGAATGGATAAATGTTAGAAACTGCTCATGTTGGTGCCATTGAACATGTTTGGAAGGGAGTCTTTGCTCAGATATATTGCATAAGGTCATGCGTGTGGAATTGAGTCTGCTTTTGGTCTATATCTCATTGTTTGGCAGGTCCTGGTCTGTGGGGCAATGAAATGACAATTAGGTTGCAAAAAGGAACTTAGTGACGCATTCTGGGGATTGTTTTATGTGGCAGTACATTATATCTGAAAGGGAGTTATGTGTTAATGTTAATTGAACTTCTGTGTTTTTTTTTTCTTCTTTATATCTGAAAGGGAGTTATCCATAAAGGAGGTTAAGGGTTCAAACCTTGGTGCCCCACAGCCCCAAGGTTTGAACCCTTAACCTCCTTTATGAAGGGGGGGGGGGGGTGTTGGGGTGCTAACAGACTTCTTCAAAGCTCGGTTCGCATACGTTAGTTGAACTTTGTTAGGAAAATTTGGCCTCTTTGTGTTTTCAGTTGAAATTATTGTTTCTGGTCAGGATTTTTCCACTGATGAGTATGTAGAATATTCTGATGTCAGTATTGAGTTGGTTTAGCCTCCACAAATGAATGGTTTTTTCTGTTTACAAGTATCTAATCTTGGCATTATAGCTTTCCTTTGGTCATCCTAGCTGGTCTTGGAACCCTCTTGTGGGATTCTTTTTTGGATTTGTATAAAGGGAAAAATGCATATAACCCACTGAAAGTTCCCTTATATCCAGGTACACCCCTCATTTTATAAAAAAATCCATTTAACCCCATAGTTTGGCACCTGGAATTGCCGACCCCAATGGCCCATCGCATAATTGCAATGCTGATGTTAATAGTTGTGATATGCAATCTTGGTTATCTGATGCTAGCGTTATCAACCTTCAAGGCCTATATAATCAGTTCTATAAAATTTACTTATTTTCTTGCTAGAGCAACAAAACACATTGTCATTTTTCAAAATAATATTCTTCAAAATAATAAGCATACTATGTAATTGGACTATTCATTATGCTACTGCTGCTATTACTGCTATGTAATTGGATTCTTCTGTATGAATGTTTTTTATCAGTAAATTCACATTCCCCCCTGCCGTTAACAGTTTGGAACTCATCTGTGGTTAAGTTAATCCCACTTGCTGAAATGTCTAAATTACCCCTGTTTCCTAACTCAATAGAAAACTCTATCTATCTTTCATGTCTCACCACACGATAACCCCTCGTCCATCCTCCTCGTGCTTCCTTGGCCCCCTATCTCTGACCAACATTTTCGTGCGAGGGCACTCCATCTTTGTCGGAAAACGAACATTGACCCCTGTTTCCTTCACAGCCGGTCAATTTGCGGGCGCCTCTCTCTGATCTGCTTGGTCGAACTTGGACTTATCCGTATTTGCCATCCAGTAGCAGTGCCTCATTGTCAAACAGTACTGAATGTTGTCTAAGTGTTTCTTTGAAACATCATGTAATGGTTAAGTAGTGTTGTTGCCTGGCAGTTTGGTTTAAAAAACATATATACTAATTATGTAGTTTGATGTTCAAGTGTTCAAAACTGAATGATGCACTGGTTATGTTTGAAAAATGCATTTCTACTGGTATTTTGATGTCAGATCAGCAGATTAGTATGAGGCATGTGGTTTTATTATAGGAAAAGTGTGCCATGTGATTCATGTAACAGGCTTCAGAATTAAATTGGGTTATTGAGGTAATAGCAGTCCTAGCCTCCTAGGTGCCTTTACACAATTTTTTCATCCATGCAGTTCCAGTTCTAGGAGCATGCATAAATGATTTTGTTAGAGGTATGTTGTGGCATGTGGTTTATGTAACAGGATTCAAATTTAAACTGGGTCATTAAGGCAGTACATATGGTTATTGAGCATGTATAGATGGTTTTGTTAGCAGTACCAGGTGCTTATAAACATTATTTTAGGACCTGGGATTCCAGGAGCATGTATGGATGGTTTCAGACCCAGTGTTTAGTATCAGGTGCAATTACACCACCACTTTTCAGCCCCACTTATTTCCAATCCCAGTGACAAATATAGTTTCAGACCCAAATGCAATTACAAATATTTATTATACATCCCTAGCTAGGTTCTAGAATCAGTAGCAGGTACAAGCAGTTATAATTCCCTGTTCCCATAACCATGTATAAACCATTTCAATCACCAGTGCAGTCTCAGTCACTCATCATTTTCTAGTCCCAGGTGAATGTAAACATATTCTGTCTCAGGTGCAGGTAATACATACAGTCAAGAATTTGAGTAATAGGTCCTCAAAACATATTGTATTTGGGCATTAGCAGGTGAGATACACATTGTATTTGGGAATTTGAATGGGATAAACATACAAATAACACAAACATATTCAGTAATATAAGCTGCTGTTGTACTTCGGTCAATTGAACAGTGCATATGCATAAGCAAATATGCTTAATTGAACATGAACATTAGCTATTAAACATCCAAGAACAACATTAAACAGTAGTGATGCTACAATCATCACTTCAAAATAAGTTTCCATACGCATCTATACACTTGTGTGTGTTTAATGAATGTTTCATGTTAGTGATCTATATGATGACTTAGACTTGTGTCATAATTTATCTTTGACTTAGGTCTCGTTTGGTAACACGGTTTGAAAAGCAACTTTTAACTTTTGATGTTTTATGCACACCTTTTGAGGGTGTAATGATGATGACTGCTTTATGAAACACAGATTTCGAGGCACAGTTTAGAGATAAAATCTAGTAATGATGATGTATTTAAGTTGACCTGTTTAGTAACCGTTTTTAGTTTTAGCTTATAAAAAAGTTAAAAGCTGCTTTTTAGGGTGGTGCCAAACGAGGCCTTAATAATTTAGAGTGACAACTCATTAATTGTAAGGGTTGCGCTTCATAAATGGAAATTGTTTGAGATTGGACATCATTAATAATTTTAAGTCTAACTGGAAACAGACTAAGAAATAGTTATTTTCTTTATGATATTGTTATTCTTTATTAATGCACTTTGCCTTTCACACATTGGATAATTATTACAATTGATGGAGCTCCTGGTCCTTTTGAACAACATGCCAGTGTAAGGTAGAAATTGTGCGTTGTATAAGTAAGTTAGTGTCTTTGATGATGCTTATACGCTTGATTTTCTCTGTCACTTTTTTCTTCTTGTTAATTATATTTTAATTTCTTACGTCAAAAACAGGTGTGACATTAGTTTTCATAGATGGGTGAATTGAGTGTTTCGTGTGGGGTGTTTGCGAAAGGTTTTTTTTTTTTGTAAATTATATTTTTGGTTTTTTTACATTGTTTCAATTAATTAAAAAATTAATAATTATTTTATCTTTATTCTTTTTCCAGAAGGACCATTTTTTCGTGACGGTGTAAGTATTATTCACTCCAGATAATATAAGTTTTAGTTTTTTTCTTGTTTCTCAAATTTGCATGTATTTTAGTTTCTTCTGCGCATCTGGTTGTTTCGACTGAGCAATATCATGAGAGGTATTTGAAGGGTTACTGTTTTATATCCGGTGATCAAAATGAGATGCCATGTAGGGTAGCGGTTATCAAGATCGAGTCATTGAAGTTGCCTCATGCACTCATTAATCACACGCATCAAAATGTAATAAGACTGCTATCTGTATTACGTCATGAAAATTGTAGTTATGTTGCAATTGACGTGTTCGATTCAACCTTAAGGTTGATTACACGTGATTTGAAATATTGTTTGATCGATGGTGATTTAACCGAATGCTTTCGGGAGATTTTGATACCTAAAAATCTCCCGAAAGCATTCGGTTAAATCACTATCGATCACAAATCTCCCGAAAGCATTCGGTTAAATCACCATCGATCAAACAATATTTCAAATCACGTGTAATCAACCTTAAGGTTGAATCGAACACGTCAATTGCAACATAACTACAATTTTCATGACGTAATACAGATAGCAGTCTTATTACATTTTGATGCGTGTGATTAATGAGTGGATGAGGCAACTTCAATGACTCGATCTTGATAACCGCTACCCTACATGGCATCTCATTTTGATCACCGGATATAAAACAGTAACCCTTCAAATACCTCTCATGATATTGCTCAGTCAAAACAACCAGATGCGCAGAAGAAACTAAAATACATGCAAATTTAAGAAACAAGAAAAAAACTAAAACTTATATTATCTGGAGTGAATAATACTTACTACCGTCACGAAAAAATGGTCATTCTGGAAAAAGAATAAAGATAAAATAATTATTAATTTTTTAATTAATTGAAACAATGTAAAAAAACCAAAAATATAATTTACAAAAAAAAAAAACCTTTCGCAAACACCCCACACGAAACACTCAATTCACCCATCTATGAAAACTAATGTCACACCTGTTTTTGACGTAAGAAATTAAAATATAATTAACAAGAAGAAAAAAGTGACAGAGAAAATCAAGCGTATAAGCATCATCAAAGACACTAACTTACTTATACAACGCACAATTTCCACCTTACACTGGCATGTTGTTCAAAAGGACCAGGAGCTCCATCAATTGTAATAATTATCCAATGTGTGAAAGGCAAAGTGCATTAATAAAGAATAACAATATCATAAAGAAAATAACTATTTCTTAGTCTGTTTCCAGTTAGACTTAAAATTATTAATGATGTCCAATCTCAAACAATTTCCATTTATGAAGCGCAACCCTTACAATTAATGAGTTGTCACTCTAAATTATTAAGGCCTCGTTTGGCACCACCCTAAAAAGCAGCTTTTAACTTTTTTATAAGCTAAAACTAAAAACGGTTACTAAACAGGTCAACTTAAATACATCATCATTACTAGATTTTATCTCTAAACTGTGCCTCGAAATCTGTGTTTCATAAAGCAGTCATCATCATTACACCCTCAAAAGGTGTGCATAAAACATCAAAAGTTAAAAGTTGCTTTTCAAACCGTGTTACCAAACGAGACCTAAGTCAAAGATAAATTATGACACAAGTCTAAGTCATCATATAGATCACTAACATGAAACATTCATTAAACACACACAAGTGTATAGATGCGTATGGAAACTTATTTTGAAGTGATGATTGTAGCATCACTACTGTTTAATGTTGTTCTTGGATGTTTAATAGCTAATGTTCATGTTCAATTAAGCATATTTGCTTATGCATATGCACTGTTCAATTGACCGAAGTACAACAGCAGCTTATATTACTGAATATGTTTGTGTTATTTGTATGTTTATCCCATTCAAATTCCCAAATACAATGTGTATCTCACCTGCTAATGCCCAAATACAATATGTTTTGAGGACCTATTACTCAAATTCTTGACTGTATGTATTACCTGCACCTGAGACAGAATATGTTTACATTCACCTGGGACTAGAAAATGATGAGTGACTGAGACTGCACTGGTGATTGAAATGGTTTATACATGGTTCTGGGAACAGGGAATTATAACTGCTTGTACCTGCTACTGATTCTAGAACCTAGCTAGGGATGTATAATAAATATTTGTAATTGCATTTGGGTCTGAAACTATATTTGTCACTGGGATTGGAAATAAGTGGGGCTGAAAAGTGGTGGTGTAATTGCACCTGATACTAAACACTGGGTCTGAAACCATCCATACATGCTCCTGGAATCCCAGGTCCTAAAATAATGTTTATAAGCACCTGGTACTGCTAACAAAACCATCTATACATGCTCAATAACCATATGTACTGCCTTAATGACCCAGTTTAAATTTGAATCCTGTTACATAAACCACATGCCACAACATACCTCTAACAAAATCATTTATGCATGCTCCTAGAACTGGAACTGCATGGATGAAAAAATTGTGTAAAGGCACCTAGGAGGCTAGGACTGCTATTACCTCAATAACCCAATTTAATTCTGAAGCCTGTTACATGAATCACATGGCACACTTTTCCTATAATAAAACCACATGCCTGATACTAATTTGCTGATCTGACATCAAAATACCAGTAGAAATGCATTTTTCAAACATAACCAGTGCATCATTCAGTTTTGAACACTTGAACATCAAACTACATAATTAGTATATATGTTTTTTAAACCAAACTGCCTGGGAACAACACTACTTAACCATTACATGATGTTTCAAAGAAACACTTAGACAACATTCAGTACTGTTTGACAATGAGGCACTGCTACTGGATGGCAAATACGGATAAGTCCAAGTTCGACCAAGCAGATCAGAGAGAGGCGCCCCACAAATTGACCGGCTGTGAAGGAAACAGGGGTCAATGTTCGTTTTCCGACAAAGATGGAGTGCCCTCGCACGAAAATGTTGGTCAGAGATAGGGGGCCAAGGAAGCACGAAGAGGATGGACGAGGGGTTATCGTGTGGTGAGACATGAAAGATAGATAGAGTTTTCTATTGAGTTAGGGAACAGGGGTAATTTAGACATTTCAGCAAGTGGGATTAACTTAACCACAGATGAGTTCCAAACTGTTAACGGCAGGGGGGGATGTGAATTTACTGATAAAAAACATTCATACAGAAGAATCCAATTACATAGCAGTAATAGCAGCAGTAGCATAATGAATAGTCCAATTACACAGTATGCTTATTATTTTGAAGAATATTATTTTGAAAAATGACAATGTGTTTTGTTGCTCTAGCAAGAAAATAAGTAAATTTTATAGAACTGATTATATAGGCCTTGAAGGTTGATAACGCTAGCATCAGATAACCAAGATTACATATCACAACTATTAACATCAGCATTGCAATTATGCGATGGGCCATTGGGGTCGGCAATTCCAGGTGCCAAACTATGGGGTTAAATGGATTTTTTTATAAAATGAGGGGTGTACCTGGATATAAGGGAACTTTCAGTGGGTTATATGCATTTTTCCCTTTATACAAATCCAAAAAAGAATCCCACAAGAGGGTTCCAAGACCAGCTAGGATGACCAAAGGAAAGCTATAATGCCAAGATTAGATACTTGTAAACAGAAAAAACCATTCATTTGTGGAGGCTAAACCAACTCAATACTGACATCAGAATATTCTACATACTCATCAGTGAAAAAATCCTGACCAGAAACAATAATTTCAACTGAAAACACAAAGAGGCCAAATTTTCCTAACAAACTGCAACTAACGTATGCGAACCGAGCTTTGAAGAAGCCTCAACCCCCCCCCCCCCCCCATTCATAAAGGAGGTTAAGGGTTCAAACCTTGAGGCTGTGGGGCACCAAGGTTTGCACCCTTAACCTCCTTTATGGATAACTCCCTTTCAGATATAAAGAAAAAAAAAAACACAGAAGTTCAATCAACATTAACACATAACTCCCTTTCAGATATAATGTACTGCCACATAAAACAATCCCCAGAATGCGTCATTAAGTTCCTTTTTGCAACCTAATTGTCATTTCATTGCCCCACAGACCAGGACCTGCCAAACAATGAGATATAGACCAAAAGCAGACTCAATTCCACACGCATGACCTTATGCAATATATCTGAGCAAAGACTCCCTTCCAAACATGTTCAATGGCACCAACATGAGCAGTTTCTAACATTTATCCATTCATGATTTTCTTGTAAGCAACAAAGCAAAACGTTTGAATATAAAAGGTTCGCTCTGAGAAAAAAAAATTATACATCCACAACAATCTCCATGTATCATCCAGTTAAATGCATTTAAAGCTTAACTAAAAAGATTATCACTTTTTGTAACCGCACATATCTCTATTTCAATAGAAACTACACATGGGGCATTTGGTATTACTCTTAAAAAGTATTTTATGTGGAAACATGGACAACATTGGCAATAATCTCCCTACCTTAGTTTTCTTTCAATGAAAAACAACCTCCCTACCTCAGTTTTCTTTCAATGAAAGATAATCTCTAAGCCTCAGTTCTTTCCATGAAAGATAACCACCCTCCTTATGTTTTCTAGGAAGTATGAAGAGGCATATCAAACAGCCAATAGGTTAGTTGAGCACTCACTCCATGCTTCTACCCAAATGCAAATCCATAAAAAAATTCAAGAGATGGGAAAATGACTTGAGAACTGTTGATGATTAACGAGACTCTAAATAAGTCACATTGGTGCCCAAAACTCTTCTAGGAAAGAAAACACAAAGCATATATGTCAAATGACAATACTCCTGTCATCGCTATTTCTAAGGATCAAAGCAATAGAAAGGAACATGAAGAAGAATACCATCTCAAAAAATGATAAGCAGTAAAAAATTTATATGTCAAACAGGTTGCCCAAGAACCCTAATCAATAAATCCCATAACATGCCTCTGATTCCATAACAAGTTGGTCTTCACCTTGAACGAAAGAGTGAGGGAGAGCCGCCGACCACCTTCAATGAAAGACCGACCACCTTCAATGAAAGAGTGAGGGAGTGAGGGAGAGCCGCCGACCACCTTCAATGACACAGTTCAGGGGACCCAAAAATTGGAAAACAAAAACCCTACTCCAAACCCTACCTTCAATGATATGTTTAGTATCAATACTGATATGTCAAAAGAAGGACTGAGTTTAACATTTTCATGAAATCTAGGGTAATGTCCAACATCTTTGTGCCCAAAAAATTGCTGTTCACGTCGGAGGGTTATGTCCAAGGCCCATGGGCCCTTGCGGATCTTCAACCCTAAGAATGCTAACCCTAATAATGATGAGATTTTCCAAGAAGAAACCATGGGAAATAATTTGATCCAAGAAAAATTATATAGATAATAAGTAAAAAACAAAAAATAGATGTAAATAGAGATTTTAAAAGAATAAGCCATGGAAAACAAATTGATCAGAGAAAAATGATACAGATAATAAATAAAATATAGATGTAAATAGATATTTCAAAAAAAAAACCATGAGTAACGAATTGACCTGAGAAAAATGATAAATCACCCATCAAAAGGGTGGGTCTTTTGATGGGTGATTTTTAGATAATAAATATAAAAAACGAAAAACAGATATACATAGAGATTTTAAAAGAATAGATAGTAGATGAAGGATCTAAAAAAACAAATGCAGACAAACAAAAAAAAATGAAAAGTAGATGTAAATAGAGATTAAAAAAAAAAAAGCACATCAAAATATAAAAAAAAATTAAAAAGAAGCATATGTATATATATAGATCTGAAAAATAAGTTATATGTAGATTTAGATTTGAAATATAAAAATATTTAGATCAATGGATTTGAAAAGATGAACACACAGGGAGAAACCATAAATCTTAAAAAAAAAAAAAAAGTCTATTAGAGTTTTTGTGGACTAGGGAGAAAGGGGGGAGAGGGGATATTGATAGATACAACAAAAAAAAAAAAGAAAAAAAAGATGAGATTTATGTAGTAGGATGATGAGATGTGAAGGAAAGAAAACTTAGATTTGATGGGATCGGAAAGATCGGATGTGAATAGTGAACGAAAGAGGACTGATTAAATGGATCGGATGAATAGGCGGCCAAAAAAATTGAGAAGAATGAGAGGATGAGGATGATCTTTAAAGAGAGAGAATTTCATACATTAGGTTTGCTAGCTTTCAAATAGAATAGAGTTACTCGCTAGTAAGTATAAGTCAGAATTTGTTTGCCTGCAACAATTATAAATTAATGTTTATGAAACAATGGTGTTGGAGGAGTAAAGTGATAGAATGTTAAATCTGGTCAACTCAATGTTATAGGGTGAAATTACTCTGCACTCCTTGACCAGATGCGCGCACTGTTCAGAAATGCGTTCCGTGCGGCCGCATATGCGGCCGCGCGGGCGGTTCGGTCCCTCGACCGAACTGCCTCGGGCTCCAGTCGGACATATGCGGGTTGGGCCCGCATATGCGGCCCGCACCCCCATTTCTGCGCCCGCTTAAGCGGGCGCACGAGATTGAATATGTTAAACGGGTCGGCCCGTTTAACATTCGACCCGTTTAAATTAGTGAAAAAAAAAAACAAAATACCAAAAATCGTCTTCTCAGCCGGCCCTAAATCAGAGCCTCAGAGGTTCTTCACTTCTTCTTCTCCTCGCCTAAACCAAAAGTCCTCGGTCGATCCTCTTCAAGACTTCAACGTCGCCGATCATCTTCTTTATCGATTCCTCCTTAGTCCTTCCCACATGCCACAACGGCTACCCCAGTCCCCGGCATCTTCTTCAGCGACTACCCGATGTATCTCTTCTCCTCCTTCAACCCACCGTAGACCGCAAGGATCTCCCCAGCGATCACCCACCCATCATCTTCAATTCATCATCTTCTTCTTCTTCTTCCGATCTCCCCCACTTCTCTGTCTCACTCACTCTCTGTTTTCTGTCTGTCAACTTTTTGTTTTCTCTCTCTCTCTCTTTCTCTCATATATTAAAGGCTTAGAACTTTGAAGGGGACATGACTCACCGTATCAAATTGTAATGATGCACTGACACCTATTCTTTTGTTTTTTTTGTTTCGTTTTACAATTGTGATATTTTATTTATTTATTACTATTGTGACACTTTGGGTGTGTATAAACCATTTACATTGAGATAAAATTTAGAGTGTTTTTAGATGTAAATATTGGTGATATAAAATATCTAAGATGTATCCTTTATTACGTAACAATTTAGTTAAAATAGAATATATTAGGATCTTTAACATTTTCTTTATATATGTGTTTTTGATATTTATTTTGATACGTTTAAAAATTATATGTTTTATTAATAAAAGTATAGAATTACATATACTCCCACATACCGTATATACTCTGTGCGGTATCTTAATCGCACGTAAGCCGCATCCCACATATCAAAACATTATGCGCCTTTTCCAACACTGGCCAGACTTGGCGTTTTCGAGGACGGCCTTGCCAATTTCGAGGGGTGAGAGAAAAGCCTGTATACAGAGACAACGACGACTGTAAACTTAATCACTGGAGTATATATATTGTATTAGAGCATCTCCTGATCATAATTTTATTTTGAAGGCACTTCAACCCACCCTTTTTATTTTTATCTCTAATTTTTTTTAATTTATAAATATTAATTTAAATAATAATAATATTCAGTTAATGTATTTCAATTTCAGTGTTTATTTAGTTAATGTATGAAAATTGTTATTTAAATTATTTTAAAATAAGAAAGTTTTTTAAATTTTTAATTGCATGACTTATTATAATGTCAAGTAATACATATAAAATTAATTAATATAAAATAATTAATTAAAATGAATGCGTAATAACTTAATCAATATTAGACTCATTTTGAAGGTCTCAACGAGACCTTTCTAATGATATAATATTAATAAATTAATAAGGGGTAGATTAAAACTTAACTTACAAAGAGTTAATAATTGAATTTATGATGAAGGATACAAATGAAATTAAAAAAAATTATATGCATTGAGGGAGGTATTTAAAGGTTTTAAATAAAATGAGCAATGAAATGCAGTCGTTTGCATTTCATCCGTCCGAGCTGCATATTTGCAGCAAAATCCCTTCTGTCTGCATTTTGAAGCTATAAATACAGCTCGGTTGGAGTCTCCTCATGATGCATTTTAGAGATATGCATCTCAGTTGGAGATGCTCTTAGTGCAGTCTATACTCTTTTAATACATCTTCTAATGCAGTGTACGCTCAATTAGAAAAATTTCATTATTTTAGAAAAATAAAAAAAATGTACTACATTATCTAATAGCATGTAGTTATAAATATGGGGTATCTACAATGTGGGGTATCTATAACATGTTCATAAACTAGTAAAACTAAAAAGCTTAAATGAAAACAGAAATGAAAAGGCTGGGTCACTTTTCCTTAATGTGTGCGTGTATACATATATATTGAAATGATACAATGCAACCGTGCAAATCATACCCCTTACATACGACGCGAATCTTTGCTATCCAGATATGATCTAGACGGCTCATATCTCATATACATTTTCGGTAAACCCTTACCAATAAGAGTTCACCGAAAATGTACTAATGATCTGAGCTGTCCAAATCTTATTTGGACGGCCCAGATTCACTTCGCATATAAAGACCCATAGTTGCATGGTTGCACTCAATCACTCCGCTATATTTGATATGAAAATCTAGGCTGCGTTTGGATGTGAAGTTGAAACGCTAAAGTTCTTAAAATCTTTTATTTCAAACTCAGTTTTTTAAAAATATTGTTTTATTAGATTTTTAATCACAAGATTTTTTTTACCTAAAAATGGAGATTTAAAAAGCTAATCTACTTAATCCAAATAGTTTATATATTTAACTTAATTTATATCATTGCAAATATTTATCATTTTGCAATTTTTATAATGAGTTAGTTTATAGCTAATGACAACAAATAACAAAAATAACCTGAATTTAATATTTATAATAACAACTTAATCTTTACAATATCAGTAATAGTTAATTATCTCTGATTAAATATTATCATCTATTCCATGTTATAAATTGAAAACAATATATAACACGTTCTTGATTTATTGTTTGACTTTGATAAACAAAAAAATCAATTCACATGTTACATATTCCATATATTTTACGTATTTTGTATGTTTTGTCTTTCTTTTTTTATTGTTTTCAATTTTTTCCCATATTTTTTGGATCATTTTTTATTTTTTAAAAAATATATGTCCACATTTAACTTATTTATTTTCAATTTTTGGTTATTCCATTCCAATTTATGTTTATCTTCTTCGATTTTCTATTTCTTAACTCCCTATTTTTTTGGGATTCATATTTAATAAATTATTAATATTATTTATAAAATCATATCCATATTTTCTCTATATTTGATAGTTTTTTGCATCCATCATACAAAGGATTTTGAAAAAATTATTAATTATTTAAATTTAAAATACCTAATAGAAAAATTTTATTTTAAGAGATTTAAAAATGTATTAATTATTTAAATTAAATTAATTATAAATAATTTAAAATTAAATAATTAATTGACTTAAAATTAATTTTTTATTTCATTATAATAAAATTTATATTAAAATTAAAAGAAATATAAAAACACAAATCGATTTTAATGTTTTATATTTAAATTTAAATATAAGATAAATATGATAATCAATTTTTATTTTAGATAAGCCACTCTTCCGAGATTTTAGATAAAATCCATCTGAAAAAAATCTATAAATGCCTTGCCTCTCCTATTTAAGTTCATTTAGTTTTTTCAGCTCTTCTTCTCTTTAGAAAATGATTTTACTTTTTATTTTTTATGTTTTATGATTTATGTTGGTTATGTTTTATTAATAATTAGATTAAAAATTTTGAATTTTTATTTGTTTTTAAATGACTTTTTTTTGGGGATATGACGTGTTTAGTTTTTTATATTTTTTTTGTCAATTACTTACCGATAAAAATTTCTAATAATTTGTTTAGTTGAATGTTTTTATATCTCAGAGAAATTGATTAGTGCATGCACAAAAATCGACACACAGAAGAAGTAAGTTATTCTTTTTTATATTTATTTTATTTTATTTTTATTATCTAATTAATTATTTACTCAAGAATAGAGTTAATGTTTCTATATTTTTTTATTTAAATAAACATTAAAAAATATTTATTTAAAAATAACCTTCAACCTAAAATATTGATCTTAGAGAATCTTAAGATAACATTCAAGTAATTTGTTCTTAATTTTGAAGAATAAAATCAATTAATTCTTTATAGGTAAGATTAAAATTAATATTTAAAACTCAATTTCCTGGTTTTTTTTTTTAAATTATATATATCAAGATTCAGAATAACTCTTATTTTATGTATGATATATGATGTGAAATTCATGAACATGTTTCCTAATTTATAGGGAATTAGTTTAATTGATTTACTTTTCTTTTGATTAAAATATGTATTCTGTAATGCTAAGATGAATCAAAATAAAAAAAAAAATTTCTTTGTTTGATATATTCAGTTCGATCTATACACACACACACACAAATATATATATAGAGAGAGAGAGAGAGAGAGAGAGAGAGAGAGAGGATAAAACATTTAATTATTTATTTAATTTTTTTTTCAAAACTATACATTTTATTTTTAATGATTTATTTGTAAGAGTAGAAAATGTGCAAAAAAATTTGACCAAACTTTATGTTTTTTTATATTCTAATAGCATAAAAATATTGATGATTCTTCATTTATTAGTAATTGAACCAATAATATGTGTCCAATGTTTTTTTTTCTTTAAGAGGAAATTTGTGGTTGATATTTCATTTAAGATATATAAATGTTGTCTCTGTAGAATGGCAGCATAGTCGTTTTAGCATTATATATATAAAAAAAATTATATTTTCATTTAATTATTATTTATAATTTTTATTATCTATTACTTACTTATTAAAAGGACTATGTGACCCAGTATTTTCATTTTTCATTTTATCCTTTAAACAATTGATCAAATACTAATATATCTATTTATTTATCTGTTATCTTTTACTTATTTATCAAAAGAATTTTGTGACCCAATATTTTAATTTCCCATTTTATCCTTAAACAGTTAATCAATTACTAATATATCTATTTATTTAAATTTTAAAATATATAATGGATTTTCAAGATATATCTATTACTTATCTATTACTTGCTTATTAAAAGATTTCTATGACCCAGTATTTTCATTTCCCATTTTATCCTTTAATAATTGATCAATTACTAATATATCTATTTATTTAAATTTTAAAATTACTTACTTATTAAAAGGATTCTATGACCCAATATTTTCATTTTCCATTTTATCCTTTAAAAAATTGATCAATTACTAATATATCTATTTATTTAAATTTTAATATATATAATGGATTTTCAAGATATTCTATTACTTTACTTATCAAAAGGATTATGTGAATTAGTATTTTCATTTCCCATTTTATACAATTGATCAGTTACTAATATATCTATTTATCTAAATTTTAAAATATATAATGGATTTTCAAGATTATTTTTACTTATTAAAAGAATTATGTGACCCGGTATTTTTATTTCCCATTTTATCCTTTAAACAATTGATGAATTACTAATATATCTATTTATTTAAATTATAAAATATATAATAGATTTTCATGATATTCTATTACTTACTTATTAAAAGGATTCTGTGACCTAATATTTTCATTTTTCATTTTATCCTATAAACAATTGATCAATTACTAATATATCTATTTATTTGAATTTTAAAATATATAATGGATTTTCAAGATATATCTATTACTTATTAAAAGAATTCTGTGACCCAATATTTTCATTTCCCATTTTATCCTTTAAACAATTGACCAATTACTAATATATCTATTTAGAGTCATGATACCCAGACCCCATAATATAAGTCATTGGTTGGTTTGTTTGGTTTGTTGACTTTTTCAAAAAATGGTAAAATGACAAAATACAAATTTTTCATTCATTAAAAATTTGTCTTATTAATCCAAATCCCCCCATTTTCTCTATTTGGTTATGACTCTTTCATGTAAATCTTAAAATCCATTTACCTATTTCAAATTTTGAATTTTGAAATCATTACCTAAATTATAATTGAACCTAGATTGCACCAAAAATTACCAAAATTGTTTTCATTAAAATCCTTCGAACGGCTCATTTTCTCTAGGTAGTTATTGTATTTAAATTTAAATAAAAAACACGTATAGTTAACATATGAAACAATTACATTTTATATTGGTAGTTACAAATACATTTCTTAAATGTTTACATCTCTCATAACGATTTGTTACATTTATATAAAAACTGTTACATTTATATAGATGGAACAAACAATTATATTTACCTAAATGTCAAACAGTTACATCTACTATTTAAAATTATCTATTTCAATTTCTAGTGCACTGCCTTCCAAAGAAAATGTATCAGAATCCTCTATAAAAGTATGTACTTCACTGTTACATTTATACGTCATTTCTATTTGCATTGTTAAAAGAAATGCACAACATGAGATAATGTTACATTTCAGAGTGTTACATCTATGAATGTAACAAAATTGTGTAAATGAATATCCGAGTTCGGGAGTCTAATATAAACATCACACGAACCAGTAACAATTAAATGTAACAATATCAAAATTATATTTATGAAATTATAACGAAACAAATATAAAAAAAGTGTGAAATAGTGATCAAAACATAAAAAAAAATCATTTTTTGAATTGAAACATGTAACATAGATTGAATATTTGATCATCAAAAATTTAATTTTAAATTCGATGTGACTTTCATTTAATAAGATAAAGAGAGATCCAACTCGATAAAGAACAAATCAGTTTTTCAAACTTCTTTAGATTAAAATTTCGGGACTGCTACGAATATGTTCATAATAAATTATTAGGTTATTGTTACCTAGGATTAATGATTTTACACGTTTTTCTTGTTTAGAGGTGGTTATCAATTAGAGGGTATAATAGGTAATGTCCTATTGCCACATCATGGGGCCTGTGATGGGGCTTGGAAAGTTGGGGTCTAGGAATCATTATTGATCTATTTATTTTAATTCTAAAATATATAATGGATTTTCAAGATAGTATCAGTAATTAAACAAATGATTCAAGGATAAAAAGGAAAATGAAAATACTGGGTCACATAATTCTTTTAATAAGTAAGTAATATATTATTTTCATTGAATAATTTTAAATTTTAAATAAATCTGTTACTAATTATAATCTTATTAGATAAGACAGTATCATTGAATAATTTAAAATTTTAAAAATTTAAATAAATCTATTAGTATGAGTAATCCAATAATATATTCAATTCTTCTTATCTAATTTGCATGCCATATATATTCAATAGTTGTTACTAATTTAAATCAAATTTGATCTATCAAAAAAGTGAATCAAATCTGAAACTACATGGTTCCATAATTGGATAAAAGTTATTATTTATTAAATGAAAATCATTTAAATTATAAATTACTTTAAATAATAATCATTTGGTTCATAAAATATTTGAGCAATAAAAGTAATTCGACATTAGCTTTTTAGGTACAAAACTATAAACTTTTATAAATTATAAACATGGGTCTTTGATCAAATGTATATTTGATAGTGAATAGGGAAATGAACATATCCCAAATGTTTAGAAAAATAGAAAGTAAGAAAAAAAAGTAGAAAGCCAAAACTTCATAAGTTATAAAGCTTCCAAAGCAATCCTAACATCCAAGAGAAAACATAAAACTATTCAAAGATCATCTTTCAATAATATAAAGACACACTAAAAGTTTATATTCAAATCATGTTGAGAGATATGGCCTTATGCGGTTCAATTTATGGACCGAACCACATATGCGTCATCATATTCTCCAGCACATAGTGCATATCTGAACAGTGATCTTCCCATTATTTTATCTTTGAAGTTCATATTTTTTATTCATTGAAAATGTATTAATACAAAATGATTTTATTTTTCTAATTTTAAAAAAAAATTATTCATATCTTTTTTTTATCTTTTTTTTTTTTTTTGAAATCCCTATTTTATAGTGATAATTAAGTAGAGGGAAATAAGGTGTTAGTTTCATATTGTAATTTTTATTTAGGGTTGAGTATATACTTAGAATAATGTAACTGTCAATTTATATTTTTTAATTTATATATAACATTGACTTCATTGTCTCCATATGAAATTTTTTGTTATATATATTTGCATTCAATAAAAATTATAAAATTATATTATAAATACATATAAATGTTCTAATTTATTACAAACGATTACACATTAATCTATTCATTATTCTTTAACATCATATTAATATTAATAAAATATATCTCCATGTATGATGTATCTCATGCTTTGGCACGTGCAAGCAACTAGTTTTTTTATTTATATATATAACTGTGAATGTTATACTACATGCTTGGACACGTGCCTGATAACTAGTGCAATATGTACAGAAAATTCCAACCACGTGCCTGATGGTGATTTGTTTTAGGCACAAGCCACACAACTGTTGATCAAGATAATAAACAACAAGATCGAAACTGAAGGGGAGGGTTTTATTAAGGTAAGTCTGGGATAGGATTTGTCATTGGAATTGATCGTTACACACTGTGAGCAATAACAAGTATTTTAATTACCAAAACTGCCCTAAGAATTTTTATTTTTAAGTCCCTGTATACTATAATTTTTAGTTATCAATCCCTTCTTTCTCTATATTGCATTCTAAGTCTCTAACTTTAAACACATTTCTCATTATTTGTCATTCGACAAAATGTTTGTTTGATTTTGTAAGTATTTTAATATTTGAAACTTGTATACAAAATGTTCAGTTAAATGTCTAAAACAAAACCGCATTTGCACCAAGAACATATTTTCTTGATCTCCTCTCTTACGTCTTTTCATCCATTGAATCAAGATAGTGTCTAGCTCTTATAATATTGACATGTCATTTTTTCCTCTCAATTAAAGTTTAGATGATGTTTTTATTTTTTTAATTTTAATATTTATTTTATTTCTATTGTTTTTCCTGTATTTCAGAAGAAGATGATTACATAAAAATTTTTGAAGATTTTTTAATTTTAATTTCAATGATTTTTCTTGGTTGAAATTTGTGAAATGTTGAATAAGATATTTTGAGTATATTCAGAATTTTAATTTAAAATTTTAGATGTTATTATAAAAAGTTGTTTGTTGACAAATTTATTTTGCATGGTTCTAAACTTTTATTTATGTAGAGATTTAGTGATTTTATGGGAATCTAACAAATTTACATTATTTATTTATTTATTACATTTAAGCTTTTATTGTTTTAATTTTTATTGATTTAATTATTTTTAAAATCTCATTCATGAAAGTTCATATTTTTCCCCACTATTATGAAATATTGTTTATGTCACTACATAACATCACTAATTTGAAGTATCAAATAATGGAAGTTGAAGAGAGGTTGAATCAGAAAATCAATATCTTGGTTATAAAAATGTTGAAGAGGGTTTTATTTGGGATTTCTTTCATTTAGGGGATGCATAATTTAAGAATTTCAGCTATTTGTTAACCCCAAACATACAGACATTTTTGCGCAGAGATTAATAACAAAAAATGCGTTTTAAGTTAGGGACTTAGAATGCAATATGAAGAAGGGAATGATCAATCATTAAATAGCGTAGTTTACAGGGGCACATGAATAAAAATTTCAAAGGATCAACTACCTGTTGGCACTAGGCCTGTCAATGGGTCGGGTCCAGACCCGGACCCGACCCGACCCGGACCCGATTACACGTGTAATATACCCGACCCGATTTGGACCCGACCCGAGTTGGACCCGACCCGGCGGACCCGAACAAACAAACGGGTCGGGTCCGGGTCCACCCCGCCCCGACCCGTTGGACCCGTTGGACCCGACTGTTTTTTTAATATGTGTTCATATATTATAAGACCATTAGTATTAGTTGATACATAATTTTATTTCTTACTTAACTTATTTTTGTATCTACAAGTTCATAAATCATAATCATAACAAGCCTATAATCGGTTTGTTTTGGACAATTAATTTATTAGCATTTGAATTTGTATGATTAATTAGTTTGTTACATGATTTATGTTTATTATTTAGGTTAATATGTTAGTGTTTATTGTTTTGAATGTTGTTTAGGTTAGTTATGTTTATTATTTAGGTTAATATGTTTTTTTATGTTAGTGATTATTGTTTTAGATGTTGTTTAATAATTCATTTACTTCTTTTGAATTGTATAAAATTATATTCAAACATAGTCTCATTAACAATAATGTTTTATTACAAAAAAATTCAAATAGAATGATAAGACAAACAAATACATGAGCTCTTCTCTCTCTCTTTTTTTTTTTTTTTTAACCAACCATCCGGGTCGGGTCGGACCCGGACCCGACCCGGGTCCGGCGGGTCCGGGTTCACATTTCTCCGGACCCGCCGGGTCCTGGGTTGGACCCGGACCCGCCGGGTCTTGTCACGGGTCGGGTCCGGGTCCACCCCGACCCGACCCGTTGACAGGCCTAGTTGGCACCAAACATACGGATGTTTGGAATGGAGACTAAAAATGAAAAATGTGTTAGAAGATGGGGACTTCAAAATGAAATCTGAAGAAGGGGTGGATCTATCATTAAAAAGAATAGTTTACAGATATTTAAAAATAAAAAAAATCCAAAAATAAATACATAAGTGATATGCGTTTTGGACTACAAAAAAGATTGAATGTCTCATTTCCCAAAAGTATATAATACAGGTGATAATACTTAGTCCCGTTACTAAAACAAATTCTTTTTTTGAGAAAATAAAAATAGATAATTCACTTTTTACAATAGTATATATATTATATTAGATGACTTTATATACATTAGAAAAACATAATGATTACCGCTCGACATATCATTTTAGTCTTTATATCAATTGAGTATATGCCTCATAAAAGAATATTTTCAATATTTTCAATTTAACATTTCAATTTTTTTTCCCCACAATTGAACATGCACACCCATTTGTTTTTATAAATTTTTGTTTCAATATAAACATAATCATAATTTACATCTTCAAATTATATTCAATAAAAATTTAATTTAATTTTTCTCCATTTTATTTTTTTACTATTTTATAAAGAATCTCACCATTTTAGGATTTTTTTGTTGCTTTTTATAAAAAAAAAAACTGTTAGTGTTTAATTTTTAGAATGTGTTATTTTTATTTTTCCTTTTTTTTACATTATCCAAACAAAATTCTGTTTTTTTTCTCATCAATGCCAAATTTAATTGACATGAGTTTCCAATAAAAATAATATAGTGCGCTACTACACTCAGTCTTTATACAGAATCTCGCATATATTTCCAATGAAATATGTCAAAATATATATTTCATTAGATAATGTTTACTATTTTTTTAAAAAAATACGTGTGGTTTGAGTTTTGGATAGTAAAAATAACTGATGGTTCGTTTAGAAACACAGATTGAAAAGTAGCTTTTGGAATAAAGCTGTTTTTTAAGATGATTTTAGATCTTGATTTTTATTGGGATGTTTTTTTTTAATTCATGAATCAATATTTGAAAGCAGTTGATATTTGACATAGAAAGTTGCTTTTCAATTCAAAAAATCGATTCCAACAAAAAATCTTTGTTTTTAAGTTTTTTAAACACACGGATTTTGAGGGAAAAATTAAAAGGAATCCAGCTCCCGATTTTGAATAAAGCTGCCCTGTTTGACTGCACGATTTTAGCTTTTCAGCTTTTCAAAAAAAAAAAGCTGCCCAAAACGTGCAACTAAACGGGGCCTTATCTAACATTTCCTTTTAATTAGATGGATAAGTAACAAAATTAGATAAGATTTTTCTTCATCACAGTAAACAAAAACAAAAGCGTAACGAGATTGATTGAAACGGTTTTTATGGTTTTTTGTAATCTATATTACTATATAAAAATCTCTTATCTATATTATTATTATTATTACTATGTAAAAGTCTCTTATCACAAAAA
This sequence comes from Acorus gramineus, assembly GCA_030737835.1. NCBI lineage: Eukaryota > Viridiplantae > Streptophyta > Magnoliopsida > Acorales > Acoraceae > Acorus > Acorus gramineus. The sequence continues at coordinate 27,214,176 of CM060849.1, read as the reverse complement.
GCTACCAAATGACCATTTTATCCCCTACCAATCCATTCAATTTCATCACAATCTATTCACACCACTTTAATCACAGCCATTTTACCCCTATTTAATCCCATGAAAATATATTCACATAATTGAAATCTCATTTATAATTTATTCTAATAAATACATTTCATGATATCTTTATATGATGAATAATATAAATAGTTCATAAAATAATATTAATAATTTAAATCAATTATATGTATTTCAATATTTTTTTATATACCGACTAAATTTACATTAATATGTTTATTAACTTATAATTAAATTTCAATATCATGCTATATGAGGATAAATGGATGCTTATAAAATGAAAGTGTTTTCAAATTTTTTATATATACCAACTAAAATTACATTAATATATTCATTCACTTATAATTATATTTCAATATCATAATATTATGAGGATATAAAGGGATGCTCACTGTTATAATATATTTTATACTCTATTTTTATTATTAAAATTATGGTATAACATATATGTCAAAAAATTCCTATTAAAACATATGAGAATGTCCTATTCTTTTAAATAAGCATTCCATATGATGCATGCCGTTTCTTCAAATATATGATGCATGGCATATTAAAATTATAAGTTGTACATATGATGCATGGTGTTCAAAATTAACATTCCAATATGTTATATAATATATCTTATTATATTTATAGACGAATAATATCAATATATTTATACATAATTAATATAATGATTTTTAAATAATAATTTATTAATTATTTTAAAAAATACATTAATATATTTATTCACTTACCTTTCCCAATCACTTCAATCATTGTCATTCACACGACAATCCATTCACACAACCATTTGATCATTTTACCCCTCCTAATCTATTTAATCACATAACAAATTCATTTACACCTCTTTAATCCTACACCACTAATATCTTTAACTAATTAATATTAGATAGATACATTCACCTACTTATAATATATAAAAAAATATTAAAAATTATATTCATTTTTAAGGACAATATATATATTATCTATATCTATATTAGTATATAAAAGGTCGTTATCTATCTATATTACTATATAAAATTATCTTAATAAGAAAAATATATCAAATTATTACCATTTTAATATCACTAATCTCTTTAATCCCATGACAATCACATACATTCCCTTTGTTTTAAATTTGTTTTTTTTATTATAATGATTTATTCCCCATGAAAAAAAAACTTTTTTCATCGTCTGGCCTAGCTTGGTAAATGGATAAATTTTTAGAATAAGTTAGCCTAATTTATGGGAATAAAAAAATTACTATTTTTATTTAAATCTGCATTTGGTAATGCTTTTTATTATTCTCATTTTTTATGTTCTTATCCTCAATCTTGTATTTAGATCAAATATGAGATAATTTCAATTTTTTTAAAAAAATATCACATCTACCCTTCTTATTAATGGGGCATTAATATTGTTTAGTGGAACACATTCTTTCTTTCTTTTTTTTTGGGGGGCAGGGTAGTCATAAATGTTATCCCAATTTTAAAAAGTAAGGATAAAAAGTTGGGACAAAGTCTGTTTCACCTTTTACCTAGAACAAACTATCCTCATTTTTTATCTCAAAATATGGACAATTGTCCATGCTTTATCTTTTTTTTTTTAATGTTATATAGAATAACAAGTGATTTAATCTAATTTTTTTTTTATCTGAACCCCTTATCCCAACGCTTCATTCCCGTACCTAGGCCTAAGGTCTGACGTTGCATATCTAGGTATCCTTTCATCTTCTCCCTTCTTAACTTTCTATCTTTAATCATAGACTGTTCAGCGAATAGATTACATATCGTGATATCCTTTCATCTTCTCTCCTTAAATTCCAATATTTAATAATAGACTGTTGATCTCTCTCTCTCTCTCTTCAAACTATTTTTCTCTGTCGTTTCAAAACTGATTTTATGGGTTTCTTTGGATCCTGTGCAGGTTCAATGAATCTGTCTTCACTTCGAGGCATTCAGAAGGAGCCGAAGAGAGGATCTGTAGGGGAAGGAACGTTGATGCTGCTGCGGACGCCGAGTCAGAAGGCCGTCGAAGTTTTATTGCCTCATAAAGTACATTTCATGTGTTTATTTCATCTGGTTTTTTTTCTTTCTATGTCATAGTTGGCTTTCAATCTCACATGGGGCTATTGATTTGGGAATCTCTTCGTTTCTGCATATAGGGTCATGCATAACATGAGGAGGAGGAGAGTCGAGTGACAAAAAACATTGGTTTCGGCAGCAATGCAATGGAGTACAATGTGAATTTCATTTTTATCGACCTGTCTTGTGCGGAATTCTTCTGCTATGAAATTAATCTTTTTGTTGATCTCTTTTGGTTCTATTATTGTCGGTTACGGAACTTGATTTTGTTATGAATGAAATTTATAAAGCTTACACCAAAGTTTCATATTCTGAATTTTTACAAGCTGATATATAAGTTAGGAATAAATCGGGTGATCTACAATTAATGACAGTAGAATTGGAGGAGAGTTTGTTAGGAATCACTTATAAGATATGCTTATTCACAAAAAAATTATTATGACGAGCATCAGTTCTTGTACCCTGGTTAGTTGGTGCATATATAATTTGTGCAGATGTTAAATAGTTAGAAGATAATTAGATGATTTGCTGGTTGATTGTCATTCATTTCATTGTTTTTTCATTGTTTATATAGATTTTTATCTTCTACAGTTGAGTTCTTAGAATATATTTATAGTTTTGGATATATATCAAAGTTCTTCAGGCATATACATCAAAGTTTATTCTAGGGTAATTAGCATTTTTAGCCTCCATAAATTGAATATTTGCAAAAATAGCCCCGCCCCTCGAATATTTGCAAAACCTAGACTCGTTGACCCGGTCAGACAGCGCTGGCTGTTTTTTTTTAATCTCGTCAGCGCTGGCTGTTTTTTTTTGAATCTTTGTACTGGAGTCTCCAGTGTTTTGACTCCATTAGTGGGGATTTACATTGGAGACGGATTATATATAATCCGTACTGTCTCCTGGGCGCGTTCTTTATATATCCCGCCCCCGCAGAGAAACCCTAGAAACCCCCTTTTTCTCCCTCAAAAGCCCATTTTCATCCACCCTATCCGAAAATCACCCCCATTATATATAATCCGTCTCCAGTGTAAATCCCCACTGATGGGGTTGAAACACTCAGTACAAAGATTAAAAAAAAACGGCCAGCACTGACCGGGTCAACGGGGCTAGTTTTTGCAAATATTCGAGGGGCGGGGCTATTTTTGCAAATATTCAATTTATGGGGGCTAAAAGTGCTAATTACCCTTTATTCTAATTTATTAGGGGCACATTACTCTAATTCTATAAACATAACTATTACAGTTTTGTTTTTTTCTAAATGGTGTTATGAATTTTGTTCTCTTGTGATGAATTGGGTCATTGTCAATTGTATTATGTATAGGGCTGCAACTTGGGTCGGGTTGAACCCGAATCCGACAGTTTGAATCCGATTTTTACATGGGTTGGGTTGACCAAATCGGGTTTGGGTTCGGGTTGGCCAATTCGGGTTGACTCACAAATCGGGTTGGGTTCAGGTTGGCCTCACTCACAACCCGAACCTGTAAACTAATAGTTAAAAAAAAGATTATGACCGTTCATTCTGTAGCTTCTAATATGGGTAGTCCAAATTTTAGGTAAACCTAGCTAATCTTATGGGTTAAGTCGGATTGATTTATTTAATTTGCACATCATGTTAGAAATTTGGGTTGGGTCGAGTTGGTCCAATTCGGGTTGAAAATCGGGTTGGGGTCGGGTTAGTCCAATTCGGGTTGGGTCGGGTTGGTTTATTTAATTATGGGTCGGGTTCGGGTTGGTCCAATTCGGGTTGAAAATCGGGTTGGGTCGAGTTAGGGTTGAGTAGTTTGGAATTCGGGTTGGGTTGGCAACCCGAACCCAACCCGCCTGAGTTGCAGCCCTAATTATGTGTCTTAGGCAATCGAGTTGGATCAACGAGAAAATGAAAATGCTACTTAAACTTACCCCAAATTCAAACAAGGTATGGTTAGGGTTGTGAGATCAACTACTGTGAATACAATTTTGAAGAGTTTATTTTGTATGTTTTTTTTGTTACTATTGTTTTATAATGAACTACTTTTATGAATGGTGAGTAGTTTCAGCTCGAAGTGCAGGTACCATTTATTTCTTGTACATTCAGTACTTGGTGATATGAATAGATCTTATAGAAGCCATTTCTTCACAATTTATATCTAGTTGAGATAGTTAATTTTATGCTAAGTAAATTGATTTTAAGAAGCACTTTAATGGAAAATATGATCACCTCTGACATGTGTCACGTAATGTAATCCCAATTTTCTCCATATAAAATTTTCACAAGTCATGATCTGGAAGAAAAAAATCCAGATTTTAAGTGTCAATCCATATATTAGAGGAGTTTCTCTAGAAATTATCATTAGATGTAATATTTCTTTAAAAAAATGGCTATGCATAAGTGTAATTTTATAAACACCACAAAACAAAGCCTACAGCCCTGTTCGGATGCTTGATGAATAATAATTCTATTGGTAGGGATGAGGTAGAATGGACTTATCTAGGCTTATCTCATTACTTTAATGTCTATTATTGGTTTATTTTACCGATGCTTTAGTTCATTTGGTTTTATATAAATGTCTCACCATTCTAATATCATGCATTTTGTATGCAATGAACATTTCACATATATATATGTTTATCAAAATAAAACGACTCTATATATATTGTTCTGTTGTGGCGGAGGGTTCTAGATTTTTAAGTTGTAAGTTCGTAGTCACATATACTGCTCTCTTTTTTTATATTTGGATTGGATAATATTTGCAATTTATTTTTGTGTTTTTCATTTTTATACTAATTGGTTATATGTCAATATTTATTGATTTTTTTCCTTTGATTTTTTGGGTTTAAGGTGGATGATTAAGAGGATACAGTTCATCTTGAGACATGAAGGTTTGATCTGTCAATTGTTTTCTTTTGTTTTTTAGCTTTGAACCATATTATTTTTGGTCTATATATGTAAGTCGTTCCAATTTTTCATACTTGGTGATTATACATTCGATGCGTTTTGATTTTATTTTATTGAAGAAGGTGATAATTTTCACGCGGATCAGTTTTTTATATTCCTTTCTTCATTGTTTTACATCCATTTGCAACATATTATTGCTTGACTTTCCATGACAATGACAGTTTGTACCATGTCCTTTTTGTTACTCATCTTTGTCTTGATGAATTATGTGCATATACATCTCTCACCCCAACATTTATACATGTTTGATATCCACTAATTTTTTTTTTGAGATAGGGAAGTATTAGGGATTGTCCCATGACCTCTTGGCCGTTAACGTTCATATTAACCATTGAGATATGAGTCTGAACCCTGATCCATGATAATTATCATCATTCATCAGTGATTTGGCTGAGATGTACCATGCTTTGTTATTTCATTTTAAGTCATCGCTTAGAATTTAATTTATTTTGTGCATTGGCAACGATCACATGATACTCCGATTCATGATTTGCTAGAGAGGGATTATTGTGTTGTATTTTTTTTATATCAACATGATTTAGAAATAAATCAGACTTCGAGTTCAATGATTTTGTTTACAAAAGTTTTACTACAAGATGAAATCTCAAGCTTTTTTAATTTCAAAAGTTGTTTAGGTATTTAGATGACTCAAAAATATAAAAAGGAATAAGTGGAATTGCAAGGTAAATTTAAATGTATGTTCTTTTGGAGAGAAGTGAAATTGGAAGGTAGCTAAAAACATGTGTTCTTACGGGTTTTATGGATCATTTGAAGTTGTCTATTGATATCATGTTGTCATTGGATAGTTCATCATCCCCATTTGAGGAAGTTACAGGTTATATGTATTTGTTTATAGATTTTTGTGGAACATAGTGTTTCTCCTCATATTAAGGAGATTAGTCATATGACTTCACATTCGGCCACCAAACAAGCAATTTAGAAAAATTTAAAAATTACTACCCTGACTATTGAAGAAGGGGGTACTTCATCTTATACAGGGGCGTTCTTTTTTTAAAAAACATGTAAGATAAAATAAAAGATTTATTGATATTTCCTTTTTCATTATTATCTCATACACTTTAGTTTGCATGTCACAATTTTTTAACTATCTCAATTTTTTATTGCAATTTCTTGTTTCACTGGCGATTCCATTGGAGCACTTCTCCCATCAGCTTGTAGATTTGTTCATCTAATAATAATCCACAGTATGTATGGAGATTACTAGCTTAAGATCTTATTTGGCTTGTGTAGGGCGCAAAAATAAGGCCTATCTGTCGAGCTCCACGAAGCGGCGGCCCACGGCCCGGATCACCTACCATAGTGGATCCGGCCCGTCTACCGATCAAAATCTTAATCCAGTCAAACTTGTTCACCCCCCCAGATAGAATAAATCCAGTAAATCTAGATCCATCATAATCCTGATCCACTAAAATGCCTAGGGATAGGATCAATGAGTAGATCAACCCCTGAATCCTGACAAGGTGTGGGTAAGGTCAATCTTTATTGGATTATATTGAAGACCATGATCTGGGATCCCATCTAATCCACAAGGATGTGATCTCTAGATCCTGAAAAACACTATAAATAGGGAACTACGTATGACATGATCCCTAGGGGCAAATAGGAGGGGTACGTAGGCAGCCGAGAGAAAGATCTCAAGGTTCAATCCAAAAAACAAATTGTTCACCACCTCCTACAGAGGGGGAAGCCAGCCGGGCCGAGGAGGAGACAGGGAGGAGCAGAGCAGATGGATCTTGGCGACCCGAACCCGGATAGTCAATTTCCGACCCTCCAGCTTGCCGCGCTAGGTAGGGGACGCGTGTGATCGGAATCATGCCTCCCAAGAGGAACTTTCCGTCTCTTCCGCCACCGCCTCATTTGACCCCGGAGGCCTGCCGAGGGACGACCTACGTCCCGACGGACGACTCAAGGGAATTAAACCGCAACACCATGCGGACGAAGCCCATCGCGAAGCCGAGGTAGAAGGGCTTCGCCGCGTCATGGACGAGATGCGGCGAGAGAATGAGCGCCTTCGTAACTTGCTTGACAACCCTCCAGAACAAGAAAACAGAGCGAATGACCGACAACCGGCGGAGGTCATTCAGCCTGCGCAACCCAACGCCCTACGCGCGGGTGAGCACCCTCATTGCATAAATCCCTCAGCGAATCCCCTTTGTGTTGAAGAACCCGCTGGTTCATCAAACGTGGCTATTAACTCCAAACGGCCGTGGCAGGAGGACCCGGGGCTCCGCGAAGATCTGATGAGGGCGGTGGACCAGAAGTTCCGCACCATGAAGCCACACACCGCCGCCGACCACGCTCTCTAGATGGCGGAGTTGATTCACCTGTCCCCATTATCGGCGGACATCCTTCGTACCCTCTGTCTGGAGAAATTCACTCCCCCGAAGTTCAAGCTCTTCGAGGGGAAGACGGATCCGACAGAGCACCTGTTCCTATTCCAACAACACATATCCCTCGAAGTCGGCGACGACGCCCTACTCTGTAAAGTCTTTCCCCAGAGCCTAGGGGGGCAAGCCCTCGCTTGATTCAGGAAGCTCGCCCCAGGCTCCGTTTCCAGCTTTTGGAACCTATGCGAGCTCTTCATCGGTCACTACATTTCTCATTGCAAGCCGAAAAAAGACGTCGCCAAGCCAACCTCTTCGGGATGAGACAAGCGGAAGGCGAGCGGCTAAGGGACTACCTCACGCGTTTTAGCACAGAGATGACTCAGGTCGACGACTGTGATCCAAGGACTGCTGCGATGGCCTTCTGATCAGGACTCGTGGCAACCGGGAACTTTTATGAGTCCCTTGTTTGGAAGCCCCCCGTCGATATGGCCGATATACTGTCACGGGCCGACGGCTACATCCGTTTGGAGGAAGACGCCGCGCTCGCCAGCCGAAAGGTCGCAACCGCCATCACTGTCACCCCGACGCCCAAGGGGGGGACCACTTCAAAGAAACCACCTCCCGGCCCGGTGAAGAAAGGTGATGCTACGACACCAATGGGGCGGGCCCCCAGGGGAAACAATGTCGAAACAACCCCTCTCACCGTCCCGATCGGGCAGGTCTGGAAGCTGAACCGCGATAAGGGATTCTTTGGGACCCCGATTTTGATCAGATCACCCATGGAGAATCGTGATAAGAGCAAGAGATGCGAGTTCCATAATGAAGCCAGACACACCACCGACGAGTGCCGCAGCCTCCGGTCACAAGTCGAAGCCTTGGTGCGTGACGGACGCCTCGCGCACTACGTGACTTGGCGGATCACCCCTGCCATAGAAGGCACGGAAGGCCGCACCGCCAACGCAAAACCGGGGAACCCACCAGCTCACATCGTACCCGCCATACACCGAAGGCCAGGCCAGTCAGAAGCAGCCCAGGGGAGGGAACGCCCAGAAGACCGAACAAGAGGCCAAGCCCAAATTCGGGAAAAGCACTCGGAATTTACTCCATCCGATTCGACCCGCACGATCTGGAAGAGGTACTTCTTCCCCACTCGGACCCATTGGTTGTTACCCTCTTTATCTGCAATTGTCAGGTTCAAAGGATCATGATCGATGGAGGAAGCGGCGTCGATATCCTTTTCCTCAGTGCCTTTAACCATATCCCATCTAAGTAGAACGACGGAAGATCTAAAAATACCCATAATAAAAAGAAATCTAAGTTGAAAAAACTATATAAACATGAAGAACAAATCATAAAACATCAATGCATAAAGAATCAATCACTCAAACTCATGGGGTGGAATCCTCTCCTTGATGGAAGGATTTTTTAGCCTACCATGGTTGATAAAATTATAGAACAAACATAAAAATATTCTATGAAAACAAAATAATGATGCACTTTTATTGAAAACACAAGAGAATATGTCTCTAATACCAAAGAAATAAAAACAAAAACTAAAAACAAAAATTTAAAATAGAAAAGAAATAACAAAAACTGAAAATAAATTCCTTCTTCATTGAATGAAGAGATTCCTTTCTCTCTCTCTGGAGTGCCCTTTTTATAGAGGTTTTGAGGGTTGAATTAGTTGTAAATGCTGATTTGCTTGAGTTGTTAATGCTGATTTGTAAAATATGTTGGAGATATAATTGCAAAATCTGTTAGAGATCTTATTGATTTGTTGGAGATGCCAAAGTTGATTTGATTGAAGATTTTCTTGATTTGGTGGATCATTTTTAAAAGTTTTGATGAAGTTTTGAATGCTAATTCCTTCTGCAAGTTATAACCTGTCAAATTTAAATACTGTCAAATTTAGATTTCTGAATTTTAAAATATGGCTGTGTATTAAAAATATGATAATGCATATTAATTGTATAAATATTGTCTATTTGTGCAAAATATGCTTTGAATATAAAACATAGAAACTTTCCTAATATGCATGTATAAATGAATAATTACATAGGGAAATGTTCCAAAACAACTCTTAAAAGCATATGAAAATATGTTCTTTTGAATATCTAACAAAAGACACGGGGGAAGTAAAAAGAATGAAATGTACAGCAACTTCAGTGAAAGAAGCCAGAGGGTGCGGTGCTATTGGCATATGAAAGTGAGTGGTTAAGCATTGGCAGGAATGAAATCAAATGACCAAATTGGTTGGACCAAGAGGCACTTCTAGCTCCATGCAGGTGAACAAGGGTCAGAGCTAGGGATGAGGTTCTTCATTGGGGCTTCAGGGTGCAATGGGACAGTGGTGAATGGGGAAGGTGACAGTGGTGGTGATCCAGGTGAAACGGAGAGAAAAGAGTAGAATTTGCTTGTGCAGAGCTTTTTTTTAGAACAACACTGAGAAGATTTTGGATTTTCCTTCCCGGTACCTGTCGAATGGCATCTTCATTGTGTGGCAAGTCAATAAATTGAGTTGTGGTAGTACAAACTGTAAAGAATATGCGTTTTTATTGATAAAAAATACGAAAAAAAACTGTAAAGATATGTGATAGGGATCTGTTTAAGGAAGATTGAATTCACTAGAACTTTCTAGTGATGTATAGGGTTTGAGGATAATAAAAGGGTCAATTGGGAGTTCCTGAAAGATTTGTTGGGGCTTGATTAGAAGGCCGGTGTTTGGGAAATACTTTAATAACATTTGAACACCAAGGAATAAATATGAATAGGAAGGAGTTCAAAGACTATATTGAGAAACTGAAAATTTTGACATTGAAGAGAATCTGTTTTACATGGTCGAGCTTGAGTGCCAATCCAGCAAATTATCACAATTGGCTAGGCTTCTTATATTTCAATGAGGAAGTCCATTCTTCCTAATGCGATTCGAGCAAGACTTCTGTGGTTGGTCTCTGACCATAATCCAGTGGCCCTGGAGGTGCATGCTATCAACTTAGTCCCTACTCAATAAGGTCAGTAAACATATGGGCTAGACATGATGATTTGGAGACCTGGTTGCTAGAACAAAAGGTTCTGCAACTTTGGTTTTGGCAAACACTAATTTCATGAACTCAGTAAGTTGAAGATTGCTAGTGAATAAGAGTGAAGGAAATGATTCGTACTTTATAAAGGGAGGAGTAACATGGAGATGTGTGTAAGAAAGAGATGGTTAATTCACCCTTCTTTATTAAGCGTGTCTTAATAATCTCCATGGGCTGCAGTGCATCTCAGCAGACTTGAAGGAAAGTCAGAACATGAGACAAAGGGTAGGTGAAAAAATATAGTTTTAAATTTGCTGAGTTCAAATTTCATACTAAGATCCCTTACAATGAAAGAGGAATTAATAAAGGTTATAACTTAAGTGAGTTTAAACACAAAAGTGTGCTTGACTGGCATGTGAATGCACTGCTGGTTTCATTTCTTCCTACAAAGCAGGGGGCCAGAGAAAAAGAAGGCTGGTTAGTTTAATTTCAAGGTTATAAATCATATAAAAGCTATTTGCAAACAAATACAGGAAGATGATGCATCTGGTGGCATCAAAGTTTTGGGGACCCATCATTCAGGGATGATGCAAACAGAAGCATTCATGGTGGCTCATGAATGCATGCATGTGTTGAAGGCAAACAAACAGGTGGAAGTACTCTGCAAATTAGATATTGAATGACAATGTGGATTGGAAGTTGTTTTTTATGCTACAAAAGATGGCATTTGACACAGACTAGGAAGATGGATGTCCCTTTTCTACAATGATCAATGGTAAGTTTGAAGATGGGGAGGGTTGTACCAAGGCAATAAACAGTCTCGGTCCTTTGTAGTGGCAGAGGCGCTCTTGAGTTGGTTCCTAAGGAGAGCCAGACAAGAGGATCTAGTCTCTGGATTCAGGGAACATGGAGGGGGTGGCTGCCAATCACCATCTTTTTTCAGATGGCACCTTGGTTTTTGTGGGGTATGAAGAAATGAATCTACATTCTTCTTTTACTTCTCTTTTGTTGTCAGGCCTGAAGGATAATTATAATCATGAGTGCCACAGGCTGATCTCCAGTGCAATCTATATTGGATGCATATAAACCCACTAACAATCTAATTGAGCTTGACATTGCACTTGAGGAAGCTATGTTTTAGTGGAACCCAGTGGTGGTTGAAAATGAAGAGGAAAGTGTCGGTTTAAAAGATCCGTTTACTATCTTCGGGGCCAAATATTTCCTGATGGATTAATCCACCTTGCTCCATCATTATGTCTTGTGCTTTTGATCCTTTCATTGACATCTTTCCAGCAAATACATCTACCCCTATGGTTTCCTTTAGTATTCCTTGGGTGCCATTTTGATTTTGATGTTTCATTTGTTCTCGCTTCTAAATGTTGCTATAGCTTATGTACATAAGGTGGTTCTTTAAATTCTTTTTTTTTGTTGAAGATGTGTTTGAATTTACATTTCTAGACATAGAATGAGATCGTTTTATGTCGATGTAAATGCATTTGGTGGTTACCTGCTAATCATGTTGCGCACCTGCTTTTCCGTGGTGTTTTGTCTTAAATTCAAGTTTGCTCACCCAGGTTAGCCTGAGTCCGCAATTTGGATATTTAAGAAATTCTTTGCAATCCTTCCCTTCTATGGTTCCGAATGTATTGTTAAAATATCATGATTTTGTTTATTTGTTCTTCTTGGTTGGTTTCATCTTCTTTGAGCTTGTTTTTCAACATATACAAGAAAATAATTTATTGTTGTTTTTTCTTAGATTTTTGCCATAAAGAAGATCGATAGTGGTGGTGTCTTTACAGGAGGAGGATAATTTCCTGGTGGACAGTTCCTCTTTTGAGTTGTTTTAAAATTCTGTCTGCGTGTTTGACAGGTTTCGACTCAAATGGTTGGTTCATTTGGTTACAGTGCGCCTGAATTTGCCATGTCTGGTCTTTACACTGTAAAGAGTGATGTGTACAGCTTTGGAGTGGTGTTGTTAGAGTTGTTGACAGGTCGTACGCCCCTTGACAGGTGAGGTGAATGCTTACTTTATAGCTTCATGCTGATGTTATCTCTCCTGATGTCATTTTATGGAATGTTGGTGTGCGCACATGGCAACGACAACTATCTGGATAATCTATAATGTAGACCAGGTCATGGGATTTCCAAATTGTGGAGAATACTTTTGTTATAGATGATTCTAATTTGATTATTTCTCCTGATATCATTTTATGGAATATCAGTATTGCCACAAGTCGAAATGGAAACTAATTTGGACAATCATTAATGTCACGAGATTGTCAAAGCGAATACAATACTGTTACCGGTCTCTTCAGGAAGAGGGTAGGCTCAAGGCAGATGTAGCACTTAGGATTTTGAGAAAAAGTTTCCAAAAGGATGGGTTAATTGCATATCTACATCTCCATATATAACTAACCACGAGTGGTTTAACTTTGTAACGCTTTTTCATGTCCGTTTTTACACTTAATTTTTATGTAGTAACTGAAGATCTTTATTAATTTTGGATTTAGATCAGGTGCCAGAATTTAAAAAAAAATATTTTTAAACTAGATAATATCAGATCCATATCCACTTCAATATTTTAATGTCAAGAATAGTGTTAGATATCCCCCAAATCTATATTATTGAATTTAAAAAAATAAATTTGTAGAAATATATGGTTTCAATGCACATTCTACTTCTTTTAGATAAATAAATATTGTTCTTAATGAATGAGATGCCAATATATATTTTCATTTCAGAATTTCCACTATGTAGGAGTATTTTTTATCTTAAGATATTCCTTCAAGTTAAAAATTCATAATAAACTTGAGGATTTAGTTGAAAACTTGGAATGCTTTTTTAACTCCCCATTTAAAGTTATATTTGTATCATTATCATTATATATATATATATATATAGATAATATGGAATGTCATACCATGTGCTTTAGCACGTGCACAAAACAAGTATGATTTGACTGGAATGATACTAGAGATTCAGCCTCTTTAGAAGATGGGACAATAGTTAAATGTTTCAGTTTAGTCTCCATGTAGATGAAAAGGATATTATGATAGTCATTGTTGTCCTCTGATATTAGCATTGTCCTAAATAGTGTATTTATACATCTCATTACTGATGTCCCCTTTGGATTTTTGGTTGTTTAGCTCTAGGACAAGATCTGAACAGTCTCTTGTTGGATGGGCTACTCCTCAGCTTCATGATATTGATGCTTTAGCAAAAATGGTTGATCGTGCATTAAAGGGCATGTACCCTGCGAAGTCACTTTCACGTTTTGCAGACATCATTGCTCTATGTGTACAGGTACCACACTCATTGTTGCAATTCAGTTCTTTTTATCTGAATTATAGTGACAATGATAATGCATATGAAATTACCTTGAAAATTTTACTATGCTAATATTGTGGAGCATTTGTCTGCAAGTTACCATTAGTATTTCCTACAGTATATAATGAAGCAAGGAATTATTATTGTCTGCTGCTATAATATCATGAGTAAAAGAGATTTAAAATTCAAAGTCTTGTAACATGGAGCTCATGGGTCATGAGTCTTGACAAGTCCCCATTATTGTGACACCATGAGAAGGTGTTGCTTTTTGTTTTTGGAGAATGTCTTCCACCAATCCCACCCCCGAGATTTTGTCCATTTTAATGAGATTACATGTGGTAAGCTTTTGCCTTTCCTCAATAAGAAACAATTTGCTTTATCTTGCAGATAATTCCTGCATATATGCCATGATCGTCCTTGAACATAGATGGGATTAAATTAGGTCGTATCCGTTACAAAACCATTGGTTTAAGTTTTAGATGAGGCATATTAGAATTTTTTTTACAATGTTTTGAGAGAAAAAATAAAAAAAACTCAGAAATTTTCAGAACTTTGGGTATTATCATATGTTCGCAATGGTTATGTACTAATGTTAATCCAAATCTATTTAGTGTTGGCTAATCCTGTTGACAAGGATCCAAGTCACTTGGTCTTCAGCCAATGATTGTAAATGTTGTCTTCGTTCACTGAAGATTGCATCAACATCATATGAAGCTCAACTGGAAGACTTGAAGACCCTCCATATTGTACCATCTTTTATAGATTGACAAGGGCCTAGATCACCTTTTTACCTCAGGTAGAAATATGTAGGGCATCAATTAGAATTATAGGTAAAATGGTTCTTGAATGCAAGGTTTTTCTTTAGAAAAATTTCAAATGGCATTAAATGATGCATGCTTCAAACATAACATGTGATGTGCTTTAGACGATTCAAACCAATAAATAAATCCATTAGGCTGGCATGTTAGCGGCAGAAAACTTCCGTTTCGAACAGTTCGAAGCACCGTTCAGCTGGTTTTTAAGGTTTAAATTGATTTTTTTTCAGTGATTTCGAGTGGCGCTAAACCTTTCAAACACATTGTAGCATCATAAAGAATGCTCTGGCATTCTGAACGGTTCAAAACTCCATCCTAATAGTCTTTGGTCAAACAGAAATAATGGCTCTGCCAATTGGAATGATTGGTGAGTTGTTCGAGCATCGGGCTACCAAATGGCCAGCATCTAAATGATCCGAGCAACTGTTTGAATGACTTCAGAATAAATATAAAAACACAG
This sequence comes from Acorus gramineus, assembly GCA_030737835.1. Taxonomy (NCBI): domain Eukaryota; kingdom Viridiplantae; phylum Streptophyta; class Magnoliopsida; order Acorales; family Acoraceae; genus Acorus; species Acorus gramineus. The sequence continues at coordinate 27,199,139 of CM060849.1, read as the reverse complement.
TTTTTTGACGGAGTCTATTTTGAAATCATTTGTAAAAGGGCCTTTCTAAACTTGATTTTTTTCCACGCATGAGACAACTTTTGTAGGGATTTCTTGAGTGTTTATGAGATTGAAAAATTTTGAATAACTTTTTTAGAACTCAGTTGGCCTTAATTCTATGTAGAAAATTTTCATTGAAAAATCTTGTTTTGTCTAATTATCCAAATCAGAGATATTTTCCTTAAATTTTTATTTTTTTTTATTTTCTAAACATCAGTTTTGAGATTTAGATTGTTAGATGAAAACCTAAAAATTCTTGGACCTGAGCATGTGGGAGGAGGCCTGAGTTCCTGTGAGAGGGTCTGAAGACATGCAGTTTTGTCTTCATGGATCATTGGATCCCGAGCGAACTTGACCAGAAGTATTTATGTGACTTGATTGTGGGGCCCAGTATAAGAATTAAGAAAGTGTGAAAAGATAACAATGAGTTTCTAGGAACTTAAGGATTCATAATCAATATGTTGCAAGTCAGATTGTAAATTTATACTGCACATCTCTCAGTAGATTTAATCTTTGGACAAGGTCCTGTAGTTTTTTCCCAAGGGTTTTTTCATATAGAAACCTTTCTGTTCTTGCACTTGAATTTTTTTTATTGATCCGTCTGTCTGCTCTTAAAATCTAATAAGGTTGCAAATTAAATTTAATTTGTTTCCAATTGCAAATCTAAAAAAATTAAAATTTTATTAGATCTATAAACCAAATAATTTAAAAACGGTCAATAATTTTAAATAGTCCTATTCATCTTTCTGTAGATCTTGCATATCACATCACTGAAGATTCTTAGGCATCAGTGTAATTCCTACACTGGTATGGTAGTATTGGCCTATGAGCACAGGCTTGGAAGTATATAATTCTACCATACAGTTGGGCAGATAAGATTGATTGCATAAATCCGTAGTGGAGATTCATATCGAAATATATTGGAATCTGTTCTTTATCTACCTATTACAGAACTCTGATAATATTAAGTTTATTAACTTTTTATACTCCACAGTAATGCATTTTTTCTGCCATTCTGCCTTTCTTTAATGAAATTCTATAATTTTCCTTTATTTTTCATTATTCAATCCAATTTTTAGAAGTAGAAAATAAAGCAGAAACATGAGTATGATTCATGAGTTTCATATACAAAATACATATGGCACATTGATATAGAAGGGTTTTCAGCCTCATAAAATGCTAATTGATGGACTAATTAGGTTTGGTAAATGTATCCCATTTCCTTTTTACCTCAGCAAATAAAGAATTATAAAACTAGATCGAGCAGACAAAGATGCTTGATTGACTTACATCATTGAGTAACCGATTTAAAATTAAAGCGTATGATTTAATATCCATTGAACAACTTTAATCTTATTAATCTCGGTTTCTATGATGCAGTCAGAGCCAGAATTCCGTCCACCCATGTCTGAAGTGGTGCAAGCTTTGGTACGGCTAATGCGGAGGGCGAGCATTGTCAAAATGTGTTCCGGAGATGAGCCTGGATTCTCATACAGGATAATGGATCACGAGGCTGCTGAAATACCATTTTGACTGTACTGAAGATTGCGCCATACTGTTGAAAGCCAAACCCACCCTCACATGAATCTTAGCATACAAGTACTGCTCAACATTGATAAAGGTGGGTCAGCGACCACACGTTCAACTTCTTTGGAAAGAATTTCCTGTCACTCTGATCTTGGTTATTCCAGTGAAGATTTGTTCAATGGCACGTACATTATCATACATGCGTGTAACTGTTACTTCCACTACTACTAGTTTTTTCATACCTTTTGTGGCCTTCCTTCTATCAAAGTAGGGCGGGCACCAATATGTCTTCTGTTGGACCAGGATCATACTGTAATAAAAGATGTCTTGGGGGATCAGATTATTATGTCCACTGTAAATTATCATGTAGTTATTCTTAAATGTAAAAAGCTATCCTTTTACGTGAGTTTCATCAACATATCATCCGAGAACAAAAGTGTAAAGCATATGAAAAAAAAAGTTTAAGAGATATTTTTTTATCATATAGAACTGATAATGTATGTATTTTTTTATCATATATGATTGAAAAATTTACGAAATAGTGAGTTTTATGATCTTTAATGTAAATGTAAATATGAAAATTTATGAAATAGTGAATTCACGGATTTATGAAAAATTATAAAATAGTCAGTATTATAATCATTAATATAAATATAAATATAAAAATGAAAACTAAAACCATAGCAGAGACTTGTCATAAATATCTTTATAGGCTAAAAGAAGACAATGAAATATTTATTTTACAATTTCATAAGTATCTTAA